>OY776116.1:46086399-47286399 GCA_963675035.1 Allygus modestus
TAAAACCTTAATCCGAAGAAATCATAAGTTATTTGTTTATTACGTATTAATATTTAAACCACTTGAGTTCTTCCACAGGTAGGCTATTTCACAAGGATCTTGGGACACTCAGTGGCGTACTGTCTTAGTTGGGGGCCTGGGGAGGCAGAAACATTTATAGGGGCCTATATATAAATTAGGGGTTGAAGAGGGGGCTATTCATATATATATGTATATATATATATATATATATATATATATGTATATATGTATATATGTATTGGGGGCGTGCGAGGACTCAAAAGTTTGAGTTTTTAAATAGTCAACTGAGCTCAATGTTTTGCAAAATACTCGAAAGTTCGAGCGAGTATTTCCTGCCAATCTTCGGACGATCGTGACTTGCCAAGTAAACGGCTGCCAAAGAAGACCGAACCACAAAAAATCGGCCGAAAATTAAGAGACATAACATTATGTCATGAATCGGTCATAAAACAACAGCCAAACTGAGATCTATTTGATTGTCACCTTGACAATTTAAAACTGAAGCCAAAGACTATTTTTCTAAATTTGAAAGTAATTAATAACTTAACAATATAAGTTCTAATAAGCAATATATCTTAAAAATTGTACTATTACCTATGTAATTTTATACTACTTTGTAAATGGCTTGTACGTTAATAAATGAAATGAAATGTAAATGGCGACCGAACCGCGTATAATCGGCTTTAATTAACCCTTTCAGTGCTATGACACGATATATCGTCTTTTGAATCTGTTATCAATAAACACTGTTACTGCTTCATAAGCGATTGTACCGTTAGACGCTCAGTCTGCAGTCTGAGTCTGACATGTGATGAAACCTGGTAAACACGAATTGAACTACCTCGTCCAGCGCCTAGTCTCTATAATACCAACTGATCCACTGCAGCGGCTAGCCTGACCAGTGGCTGTGCGGTCTAAGGCGTTACCTTCCCGGCCGGGGGTAACACTTGGATCGAGGGTTCGAATCCCGTCACAGTCGGTGGTTTTTATGTGCAACTCATGGAGAGTTCACCTGTCTGTGGCAGAGTTGAAGGGGAGAGCGGACCTTAAGCAAACGGTGGACGGCTCGGGTCCAAGCTGACGGGATGGGTGGATTCTTTGTGAGTTGCACATCTGATCAGGTGTTTTGCTACTTTTTACATATCCTTTACTGTGTGTGTCCAGCGGAAGCACGTTTTTATTAATTTTAACTGTTCAGGCGTTCAATATATTAAACAAATCAACAAAACATCACGGATTCAACTACTCCTTTCAGAAGCTTAGCACTCAAAGGGTTAAAGAAATTACAAATGATGTAATCTGGAATTAACGTCCTTGCTGTGTAATATATCGTCTATAAACGTCAACGGCAAACAAAATACTGTCCAAAAATGACGACTTTACTACGTAATAACGGCCAAAAATACGACATTAAATCGTAGCGATTCTCCGGAGATCGGTGGGAAATACTCGCTCAGACTTTCAAACATTTTTTAAAATTTTGGGGCCTATGCCAAAGTGGGGTCTAGGACGGACCGCCCCCCACATCAGTACGCCACTGGGGACACTCAGTTTTTACTTGTTCCCTCTACACTTAGTACGTGGCGAAAATATTGTTTTAGCGAATTTCCCCTATAGGGAAGAAGCTATTACCGTAGGTGGCATGGTAAGACTTAAGCCCAAGACCATGATAACTTTTTGTTTTGAGGTCCCCAGATGCCAAAAACACCATTCGTTCAAATTTATATATATGTATATATCAAAACATTAAATCAAAATATATATATATATATATATATATGTGTGCGTTACCGCGATAACTTTTGAAAGAAATGCCCGATTTTTATGAAACTTGGCACAAATGTGTAGAGTAACATTTATGACTTTAAGTTCCAAAACCAGATTGATCGGACTATGGGAAGGGGGTTTTATGGGGTTTTAAAATTTTTCAAAAATCACTTTTTTTAATTTTTCTTCCTACAATTTTAAAAACACTCAATTTTAGTTTTAGCCATTTTATAGAGCTTAAAAAAACAAATAATTTGGTATTTTGAATCATTAGCCTAGGTTAAGTGGTTCACCCATGTGAAGTATTCACCCATCCTGTCAGCTTGGAACCTGACCCGACCACCATTTGCTTAAACTCCACCACAGCTGATATAATCGGCCCTTGGCAGTCAAAAGGGTTAATCTGTGTTAACCCTTAAAGGGTTGAATTAAGTTATTGCGTAGCTTTGAGCTTAGGCCTAATTATTTGATGGTATAAGTTAGGTGCCGAAATAAATTTTTTATTTTATATAGGCCTAGGCCTAAGATATTTTTCTTTTTGTAAATGAGATAAAAACTATAAATAAAGGTACTGATTTTCAGCAAAAATATATTTTTTTGTAATAAACAAATTAAATAATAAATAATTGTTAAAATATATTTTTTAAATATTTTTGTACAAAACGAGTGCTTTAGACAACAATTTGGGGTACAGTTTCATAAGCGGCCACCAACTAATCGGATGTTATATATTGATCTTAAAAATCTATCTTTAACCTAAATAACACCAACACCCAAACATTCGAGTCCTCATGGAGTATGTTGAAACGGTCTCTGAAAACTGGGATTAAGAGCGATGATGTCAGTTAACATTTAACAACATTGAAACATTTAACAAGTAACAAGCAAACGAAAACTAAAATTTAAAAATGTAACAAATAATAAAGAAACATATAACCAAGCAAAAACTTAGTTATATTTGCTTAGGCCTAACTTATATTAACTTAGTTTATTCCATTGTAGAATTAGTTTATTCAATACATGAAAGCAGCCTATAAAGTTTACCCTAGTAAAGATAACTTAAGTTTCAGCTGAGTTATACGTTTCTTTATTTGTTTAGTTGTAGTTTTGGGTGCAGTTCCGTATCTGGGCTACCATAATATCGAATGAAAATATCGAAGTTTTAACAATCGATATATCGATTGCTGTTATTCTTCAAATTTGCTGTCGATGTTGCAAAAGCAGACGTCTCTGCAAAACGACATCCAATCAGCGATAGTTTTTCTGCTGATTTAGATGTTGATGTGCTTGTTTCTCTTATTAAAAAATCATAATTTACAACATTTATACAAAAAAATAAACTAAAGTTAGAATGTTAATCAATCTAAACTTGGCATTTTCAAAAAAAGTGTTTTCTAAAGCGTTCTTTCTTACATCGTGTCCGCCATTGACCTTTTTTTGGCATAGAAATTTGACCAAATTTTCATCACGTATTAGTGTTTTTTGTTTTGTCTCCACACACATCACAATTTGGATTATTAGGTATTAGTTCTTTGCCTTGAAGAAAACTAACACATTTTATATTGAATTGAAAACATTTTTACACAAATATCTAAAATACACAAAATCACAATTTGTTCTACTTCCATTTTTATTTACTTATTGTAAAATGTAAATGAACAATTTTAATTAATAATGTTTAAAAACATATGATTATTAAATATCTAATACAGTATAATTGTTCGATATATATATCGATTGTTAAAACTTCAATATTTTCATTCGATAGTATGGTAGGCCAGATACAGAACTGCACCCATAGTTTTTGTTAGTTTTTTATTTGTTAAATGTTTCATTAAAATATATTTGTAACTGGCATTGCATATTATTATTGACGATATACAATTTGTTGATTTTAGATTATAACATTAATATAAATATCGAGTAAATAATTTTCTATTTGTACTATTAAAATGCGATTAAAAATATCAAGTGTTCCGATTCGATATATCGAATGTTTAAGATTAATATATCGCATCCGATTAGTTGGTGGCCGCTTATGAAACTGTACCCACGATTTGCGTGTAAACTAATTGACACAATTATATAAGCAACAAATTAATAGGTATCGTTTATGTGTTACTTTAGACAGATGTATCCGTCTTTATCCCGGAAAAATTTAACTAATAGCCTCAGTCGATTATATCCATCTATGGTCCGGAACGGAACAGGAAAAATATGGTATAACTTTTCCGTTGATAGCCCATTAACAGTTAATTATGTATGATCCTAACTCCAATCATGTTTATAAAGGACAAAAAATACACAATTGTTCAGGAAAGCAAATGAATTCATTCAAATGCATCATCAAATCTATTATAAATGAAGCATTTTGAAAATTGATGCAATTCTAAAAGCAATATTTAGAAAATCTAAACCTCTTAAATTCATGCATTACTATTATACATCGGTATAAATTTCAATTAGTCCCGATGTGCAATGATTAGCAACTAATAGTCCTTTAGCCTAATTTGATTAGGACAAATAGTCAACAAAATGTCAACATGTTTCTGTACTATACCTTTCCTTTACACAAGGGATCTATTATGTTGATGCTACAAACACTGTTCAATAGCACAACTTAAATATTCCACAATAAAGTTGTTTTTTAACATAAAGCCAATGATTTAGTAAAGAGAAATTAGGAGGTGTGAACATATTTAAGTTGAACTATGCAAAGCTGTGGGTTACTGTAGCATGAGCAATGGGCAATTGCATACATTTTGTAGACATAAAAAAATTGTAGACTTAAAATGTCAACTGATTGCTTAAGCTTGTTTAGTTTTGGTAATCATTTTAATAATAACATATTAAATTTTCTCTCAATTCATGGTGTTTGGTGCAACATCAAATAATTTGATATCAGCCTGAATGAAAAACCCTAAGCTAAGCTACATACTCTTGAGCCTAAAGCTATATTTTCACTATGTAGAAATATTGCTTGGATTACCATTTTTGCTGGCACAATATCGTTATTAAAGCGGTGTGATATTCATTTGTTTAATCCTCAAACACAGGTTTAATCCACCCAATTGAACTTAATCAGCCAAGTTTAATCTTGAAATTGTTGTCAGTGCTCAAAAGTCAAAAGTGCCACCAAAGCAATGTTGCCACAACAATGGTCCCAAATTACACCACGGCCAATCCAAAAATCCCCTCTTTTACCTAATAGCCCAGTCAGTAAAGGTTTCGAAAGGGTAAAAATTAAGGTAATGCTGAATTTTACACCAATGATAGACCATTACCTTTATAAAAGTCCCCAAAAATCCCCCTGGACCTTCGTTCCCCAGCTCCCCTTTAAAGTTTAAAACGTCAATATTTACAAAACAGCTATTATCCATGTTAATAAAATTATCGGATCGATTTAATCCTTTCTTTGTTTTGTGTATCATTAAATTGGCTATAACATTTATCTTGTTCGTATGTTAGCTAAACCCACTGGTTCCTCATAAATTAAAAATAATATGGGAAAAAGTAGAATTTTACATTGAAAATTTTGATTTTTTAACAATATGCTTTATCAAAAGTGGCTGTATGTCAAACATTTTGCATTACAGTAAGAGGCCATTCTCTTACAAGTCTACCGATATACAATTTATGGCAATTATATCATTGCGACATGCGTAAGCATTTGGCTGTTACGCAATGGCTGTGGTGGGGAAGAAAGCAGGGAAAGCACAGAGGTCGGCACACCGCGGCAGACTAGTAACATGTCTATGATAGTAATGGTGGGTTATTGTGTTAAGCATATATCAAGTCTTGATATAGTCCAGTCAAATGGTATTCTTCTCGTGAACAAATTCCGGACTATTTTTCTTGTATGTTTTTTGGAGTGCTGAATTGTATGTTTACCACCTCGAGAAAGGTCGGCTTCATTCAAGGTCCATACACTTTGTACAGGTTTGCTGGGTCGAATTATTTAAGGTTTTCTCGTTAACCGGAAGGGACCTCGTAAAAATAGCTGTAAGGTCACGTGATCACCAATCAAATCTGCATTGTTGCTGGAAACACGATATTTATCGTATGCGTACCATATTTTCATCATTGTAATTAACATTAACATTGTTTAAATGCTTAAATTATATGATCAGCTGTTATTTTATGAAACTAATATATTGTTTTGATTTATTTGTATTATTAGAATAATGGATTAAATGTTTAAATTTTCTTTCTGCATGTCCAGTGACAATTTAGATATAGCTGTATCATTATTATACCCAGTAAGGTTGGCAACAGTTTAAAGTATTTTGTTGATTTATGATCAGCTGGACGCCCTCGTAAGACATCTTTGCTGCGAACATTACTCGTCTTATGTAAATAATATCATACCTGGTTTGAAAGCTCTACGAACCTAGGTCTTCATTGGAAAATCTATAAAAAAAAACTTTAAATATTCAGTTGTTTTTAGTTTTTTACATTGATATTTAATACTGAAAACTATGCGTTTTATTGGAAAGACTGCTGAGTAGTAAATATTGAAGGAGAAGAAAATCCTAACAAAATAAAATTATATATCAACTGTGTCGATTATAATTATATATTAACATTACGATGAATGTAGGGGATAGAACATACTGAAAATAAAGATAAACTTTAGGATTGGCCAAAACGAGAGAAACCTCTCACACAGTGGCGGATTTAGGGGGGGGCTATAGGGGCTGTAGCCCAGGGCGGCAAGTTTTTAGGAGCGGCAAATTTACAGAAAATTAATAAGTTGTTTTCAAAAGAAATGTTGAAACGGGGAACATTTTGACGAAAACGTATGACAATGACGGTGTGCCGCTCTTTTAAAGGGAAAGGTAGTAATCAGAGACTAATGTATTACGCTTGCAGTCCCTCACACTGCAGTTTCTCAAAACAGTCATCATGCATTTGTCATTCATCCATACTAGTGACAAGACCATTACGTTACAGAGAAAGGGCGGCAAGCCACGAACTACATATCAGGGCTGCGCCACTATGACTGCGTCCAACTCACGGACTTCCAAGTTTACCCGTACAATCGCATAGCATTAAAATGATTTTGTACACAATATCAATAAACACACTAAGGCTCACGGTTGATAAATGTTGCATCAATCGAATTTGTGATGAAAATAACAAAATTTAGACTACAATGATATTGTCGATTCATTTTCAAACTCAAGGTAACAAAGAAAGTTATTTCAGCCGTTTTATACTTACCATCAAAGGCTACCACCATAGACTAACTACTGTAGTTAGTCTATGCTACCACACATAACCCTTCATTCTGGAGGTAATTTTTGTAAACAAAACATGGGACCAAAGACAAATAAAGACTAACATAATTTGTGAAGAGAGAGGATTTGATTGGCTGTTGTCATGGGAGCATAGTTGACAGAGGGTCAAAATGGTGGTCAGCATGTAGGCTGCAGATTTTTACTCCAAGCGAGACCTCTATATAGATTTTTTTGGATGGGACGGAGTCAAAATTTCCCATTTCATTAAATGAAAAACTGTGATATTTGAAGTCTTTAAATTAATATCTTGTCGCATTTTAGGCAAATCATGATGTTAAACTTAACTTTATAATCTTAAGACATATTTTATATGTAATTTTATTGTTTATCTCGAAGCAAAGTTATGATTTGAGGAAAATGAAAATACCCTTTTAATATGGCTTTGGAAATAGTGTTGAAAACAAGCCGCCTTGTACATCGAATGACACCGTCCCACCAACAAGTTGACACCACAACAGGACAAAATACCAAATATGACGGCACGATTTTTGAAGGTAACTCGACAGAGTGTGTAGTGACTCCTGCAGGTATTATATTTTAATTCATTTGATCTACAACATCATCGAGGTGAAACTAGAAGAAGTGTTTGAAAATGTGTAGAGTTTTATGAGGATTAGGCCTACATAAATTAATTTTATATTTTGATCGTCTAAAACATATAAACAATTCTTTGTATAAAAGTATAAATTACAAAATATCTGAAAAACCGTATTACAAAGCGCGAATTCAGGGTTAAAATAGTCAGAATTTTGAGGCTAATGGTCCGAATTACGAATTTTAGGCTAAAGTGTCATCATATCTTATTTATAGGTTATTTATTATAATTTTCACTAGTCAATGCGTTGGTGTAAAATGTAATGTTTTGATGAAGTATAAGACGGGATTTTAGGCCTTTTTTGAAGGATTTTCTCGTTATTAAAAGTAGCACTGCTTCACTGCTGTTAACAACAACATTTGTCTATAGGGCTGATTGTCTTTGAGTAGGCTATATTGAATATTAAACTGTAGTTAATGTGAATCAAATCAATTATACAGTATTTTACTGTTTTTTCAACTAGGAAATAACAGCAATTTCTTAAACTTATTCATTCAGTTTTTCGTAACTTCTTTAGATACTGTCACAAAATAACCAAACGAGATAAATAACATGTGGGTAAACTTGGGCGGCGAAAAGGACAGATATAGTGACAGTGGTTATAGTGAAATAGTTATTGTGGGGGGGAGGGCGGCAAATTTCCTAATAGCCCTTAGGCGGCAACTGCTTAAATCCGCCACTGCTCTCACATACTCCTATTTAGCGGAAAAGTTATAGTTTTACTATGTCATGTAAGAAACCAAGTTTTTGAAAGAATTAGTTGAAAATTCAGCTTATATGTATTAATAAAAAGTTAAGACATGAGTTGAACAGTAAAACTATTTGATCTCTTACTGTACTCAGATTACATTTGAAGTGCATGGTGTAGTAATATAAGTTTGAATCAAAACCATTATGGCGTGGTAAATTTATTTAACGTAATATAATTATCGACAAATAAACCTTTTTGTCGTATACATATAGTGTTAAAGGCTAGATTAGAAGTTTAAGGTTGAACTGCTTGTACGTTCCTGAAAAACATGCTTATATAGCATCGTATAGTCAATTCTCCAAGTGTATAGTCAACGGTGACATGAATGTTTTGGGCTTCATGTAGTAGTGAGGTACATATATAATCATTCATAATTCGCTGGATTTACAGGTTTGCTGTAATGGGGGCATTATATATATTTCCCACGGGCTATGACGTGAGTTATGGACATCAGGAGGCCTTATCAATAGAAATATGAAAATATCCTCTTGGTAGATTAGTAGCTCTTGGTAGAAACTTTAAAAATGTTCATAAACTAACTTATGAAACTATTGTTATTTTTACATATATTTAGCTTGGAATAACCAATAGAATCCCCTGGACCGAAATTGTATTTTGTCTATGTTACCAACCAATGAAATGAAGTCTTTAAATTCCATTCACTGTTTCTTTGTGAACCATACTGTATTCTGGTGGTGTGTGAGCGATGGTGGAGGTGGTAGTGGAAGGGAATTATTGTGATTTCTGTTATGTTTGTGGGTTGTTGAAAAATGTCAATATCCTATTTGTGTCGGAATTAAAACTTGGACTCCCATGAGTACACTACTTATTTGTGCATCGGTGAAGATACATTTGCATGGATTGTAATGTAGTTATTGATTGATTGCAAGGTAAATATATCTCTTCTACAGAACCTTAAAACGTTCCATTATTGATAAACGACTTCAACATAAAAACACGTTCACTTTCTAAAATACGGTTTATACTTACTAAAATATACATTTATCTGCTTACAAATTAAGGAATCATTAAAAGCATAGAGTTGAGGTGGATTTAATTTGCACCTCTGCTTCTAGCTATCATTCTGTTGGCAGATCCTTAGATGTTTAGGCAAACTAGGCATGGGTCCTCTAGGGCCTTAATTTAATAAAGTAAGGTTCATGTTAGTTGTTAAAACTGCTTAAAGCTATATTTTGGCAATTCAATATAAACTAAACCCAAACCAATGTAGATCAGGTTATCATAAGGCTTAGGCTGCTTCTGTTTTGAACTGCTTAAAAGATGAGTATTAAAGATATAGGCCTAAAGCCTTTTTCCTGTTTTCGTAATGAGTCTGAATGTCTTATGTCACGATGGTTAGATTTTAACCTTGAGATTGATTAATTTAGTACTCCCAAGATGTTAGATGTAGGCTTTTCCTATTTTACAATGATATTTTATACACTAACTTATTCGTATATTCAGTGGATAACCTCGTGTTTTCAACTAAGATGTTAGTTAACCAAATCAATATGATACATGAAGGGCTAAGCTTCAAAGGTGCTGCAAATTAATTTGATACATGGGGGCTGAGCGAGAGTGGTAAAAACTGCTTGGGCCTTGGAGGAAAACCCCATTTAGAAGGTCTGGGGCTGAACTTGTTAAATACAGTAAGCCTGTGGGCTAGGCAAAGTAATATAGAAGTATAAACTGAAACGTATAGGCCTACGTAGAAATTTTAGTAATTCTCAAATGGTACAGTGGTACAGTACAATAGGTACAAATATAAGTAGTGAACAGCTGTTTCTCACTTCATTGATTCTAGCAGATCATATAAAATGACAGCAGGCCTACCAACTGTTTTTAGCCATTTAAAAAGGCCAGAGTTTTGACCTCCCAAAGACATTTGACTTGCAGCATCTATTCAATCTGTTGGGAATAGACCGAGCTGTAGTGTGTTACAAAAATGTTTACGAAATATGTTGTTGTTTTGATCATAACAGAACGGGGACTTAATGTATCATTAAACTGAAGACAAACAAAGTAATACACCTTAATCGATCATTGATAGGATATGTTGGAATGTGTTGCAGCCTACTGTAAACACAGAAAATCATAAAAGTGGCTTAAGGGGAGGGTTAACACAAACATACTGGTAGTACATTAGAACTTCACTAATTCGAACCGCGATAATTCGAAAACCTCTTAAGTAACTTTTGCCTGTTCCTTTCAGAAAACTTGTAATAACTTATTCAAAAAATAATGGTATGGTACCTACCGATTATTCAAAGTGCTTTATTTAACCCTAGCAGTGGCCCTCCGACCAATTTGGTCGGATTTTTATGTCGCCTATTGTGGCTACCGACCAAATTGGTCGGATTTTACTGAAAATTTGTTAACGTTAATAAACCAATAATAATAAACTCAAAAGTGATCTATATATATATATATATATATATATATATATATATATATATAGGTATCATTCGAAAGTTCACATTCTGAACTTTCATTTTAATAGATAAATGAACTGTTTAGCAGCTGTTTAACAATGTTACGATGATCAGAAATCTAATGAAGTTTTGATACAACGCAATTGCTGTAGTCGACGCTCTGACAATGGCAAAACACGATATTTTTGAAATTACCCAGATCGGGTAATTTTTCTCGCAGGAAGATGCGGTTGGTACCAATGCACAGCTAGAGAGTAGGGCTTTATGTTGGTATTGATTTTTAGAATGAAATATTGATTGGACAGGTTATATGATTTTTTGAAACTGGTGTTTTTGGTTTTTTGTATAATGGCCTATCTGACCAAATTGGTCAGATCAGAAAATCGCGTTTATATGCAGTGTATGTTATAGTTACTAGTCAAATAATATGTTATTTTGAAGAGGAAGAAATGTAGAGTAATTTAGTTTTGCCGTTGGCAGCACTGTTTACCCTTGGCTTCATCACCAAGGAATTGTTTCATTATGTCACATTTTTGCCCAATCGGCAACTGCGCAACTGTTTTCGAAGTCTCAGTCAGTTTGTTTGGCTCGTTCCAAACTGTATTGTATTTGGTATCACTGTAAACAGCAGATTTCAGGTTTACTTCCTATATCTCCCTCGATTCGATGTGTTGTGTTTTTGTTGACAACATGACATGACATCTGAAATATGCAATGTCCAGTCCCAGTCCAAAATGGCGCGCTATGTTATTGTTTGACCGCTGTCAGTTGTGTAAGAGTGTTTTAGTTATTTATTTAGGCGAATTTACGCAAAAATGGATTGTAGTGACATTCGGGATGCTCTTGAAGGAAGTATTAGTGACATTGATGACGATTTAGAGGGTGATAAGTATAAGCAGTTATATTGAGGTGAACGACTACAACATGCTTATATTGATTTGCGGATAAAATATTTGGCAACAAAGTTATATACTAATTATTGTAAAATCTTTTTTTCCAAATACGCAAAAATAGCAAAACATTCTTTTATTTACATTTATTTATAAGTGATAAAAAATTGTTACCCAGCAACTTTATGACTTCTTTGGATTCCTTACTTCATTAGCTTTACAAATATGTTTATATCATTATTAGTATATACATATATTACGCGACTTATTTACAACACAAACTAACACTGTACAGTTTACACATGTTTCGGGTTTCCATTTATTATTATATTACGCCCCTAAAACACAAAAAAAATTCTTTCATAACATTTTATATATTTTTATATAGGGAATTAGATTGTTTACAAAACGTATATAATGAATTTTCCATAAAAAAATCTGTAGACAACATTTTACCGAGGTTGTTTTTAAAAATTTCAAAAAAAAATTTTTTTTTCACTACCGAAAAAATATTTTCCTAGATCTCTTTTATTTTAGTATTTCTAGATTCTGTTCTTTCCGATCAAAATGAGTATGAGGTTCGCTAGGTTTACTTCTACGGTTAAATTTATACGAATTTAAAAAAAGGTCTGAAAAATCGCCAAATCTGCTTGGTCATTTCCCACTTCAACATCAGGCCACTGCTAGGGTTAATGCACAATGTAGCCTCTAAAATTTGAATATGTTTATACTCGGGCCTCTGTAGAATTCGAAACGTTACCTCTAAAATTCAAAGTCAACCTCTACAGTACGAACTATGATACCGTTATGTAGCCTCTGAAATACGAACTAAGCGCAAAAAATAAGCCTGTTGAAACATGAACTGTTGCGTATATTCGTTTGTTTTCTTTACCTCTATAATTCAAATTTAATTCCCATTCTATAATTAAAAATCTCAGTACCTATTTCAATTTCCCTTCATTCAAAATAAATTGGCAGTCCTTTGAATTTTGAATAAGTAAGGTTCTGTTGTATTGTGCCTGTCCTAAGGAAATCAGTGGACATGATTCACATCAAGGTGGTCTGTTTCAAAACTGGGAGGCCACATGTCCTGGTAGATTCATCATTTCTTAACACTATCACTGCGGGCTACGATGTGCGTTGTAGTACCGAGACTCGCCGGCACTCGACGCACGTTGTAATGCGCAATGCCAACTTCTATTTAATCTCGTGCTGGCAGCACACCGGTAAGAATAGGAATTCTTACATGTCAGCGTTTAGGTAAGAATGCAAGCTTTATTTTGGTGTAGGTTGGTAGTAAATTTCCCCCTATATCCCGGTCACGATGGGACTTCCCCGCATTCATTTTTGACCAACTTAGTTAGATGGCAACCCTGGTTGACTGCTGCTATAGGCCCTATAGAATGTGCTGCTACCTTTTGGCGATTTGTAGAATTAAGTCCAGTTGTGTTATAATGTCATTCGTTATCTGGGAATTCAAAACATGACCGCGCCTATCGGAACAGTTGCCGTGTGGGGGGAACACGCCACCAGGCGTGCCCCGCAGCGAACGTGTTAAATGGTAACCAAATAAATTTGTCTAGTTATAGTGCATATCCATTACAGTACATAATTGTTCTATGCCTTTATCCACATTAATTTTAATTTGTATCAAGACAATTTTAATGTTGCTATTGTTTGCCCCATCTTTCATGACAGATCTGCACTCAATGATTAGGCTTAGTTAAATTTATTTGATCAGTTTACCTCAAAGTTACGACATGCATGTCTAGCACACACAACCCACGTTTATTTTAGACGCAGTACCTTGTACCTGCCAATGTAATCCCGTGGGCCCTCCTCATAGGGCTTGAGCCCAGTGTATTCATTATCATCACTGTCATAATTATTTTTCTAGTAAAATTCCAATATTTAAACTCTGATCATCAAGTCTTGTACAAAATCCTTTTCGTGCAAGTGTTTTTATGGAAAAAACATTAGATAAACTTAGCTTTATTTTAGAAACGTACAATATGTATTTCAAATTCAGTATTTGACTAAATATTCAAACACGCCTTTTGAATTTTCACAGTTCCTTATCCATAAGCAAACATACTCGTTCATTATTCCCCAAGTATAATTTGTTTAGATGCATGTAATGTAAAATGTTGTTTGTAATGTGAATATAATCACCTCTGTCATAGTAACTTGTCAGGTTCAAAAAAGCTGTTGCACCCATAACTTGACGTGTGCCAAGAATGTAACTGTCCTATTAAGACTAATTTTCATCACTGGTGTAGAATTTGAATTTGTCTTCATCATACACTCAGCTGATCAATGAACTAGGTTGCTTAAATTTGTGTCTTCCGTCAACCATGGGCTGCTCACTGTTGAAGTTCGTCTACGATGGGGCATCTAGGATGGTGATTGGGCGGAGCTTCCAGTCTTCTGCGATTCTAAATCGTCTGCAGAGTTCACTGATGTGGTCGAGGTGCGACTCTTGAACCGCTATTTAAAATAGGCAACAAGTTTTTACTTTCTTGAAGTTCTCAAGGGTCGGGAATCCAGTTGAGCTGTGGATGATGGAGTTTCGGACGAACTTAGGCTGGTGGGTGATCTTACTGAGCGTCTTCGATTGGATGACTTCCAGGCATTTCCTGTTATCTTGCTGGCCAGGATCCACAACGCTTCTGAAGCTTACATCATGCAAGAGCAAACAATCAACAGGAACTAGATGACTTTTGTTCTGCTCCACAGTGAGCTTCGTGCTGCGAGGAGCGGCTGAGGTAGCTTCTCGGCGACCTTCATGTCGACATGTTGATTGAAGCGGTGTTTTGAGTCCAGCATGACCCCCAGGCATTTCACTGTAGGCCTCCAGGGGTCTGACTCGTTGCCCAGCTGCAGTATATTCCTTGAAGTTTGCCATTATGCAAAAATTGTTACAATTTGAGAAAGGTTTTTGGCCGTTCTTGTTCTTTCAGTTTTGTCAAAGACCCAGAAAATGTAAACATTCATTTTCAAAATCTTCCGATGTTGATATCTATTGTGTATTTGTACCAAACCATGGTTTTTCCTCATAACAATGATATAAATCCTGTTATTCAGGCTGAAAAATATGTTTTACTCCGGTAAATCACTTTAAAAATATCCCGCTAACTTGCTGTGAAAAATCTAATGATATCATTCTAATTGGCTCTCTAATATTCAGTTAATTCTGGGCACATTAAGTTCTAAGAAACTTCAAACAAATATAAGGAGAATGTTTTTAACAGTCCAAACCTCTATTACCAATATTGATTTACCACCCAAGTCTTGAGGGCCTACTTTTGTGAATATATATACCATAAATAATTTGTATTATGGTGTAATGAGCAAATGAACGCCATTCTACCAATTTTCACTCAAAAACCTATGACTATCAAAAGTGGAATTGAAATATAAACAAATACCAATATGTAACAAAAATCTCACAACAAAGAGTCCGGAAACCCTACAAACAGGTAATAAATCTTGTGAATTTAAAACTCACCAGACGCATTGCCACGATCCATACAAGTTAAAAAGCGTTGGCGACAGTGGCACAGCGCCTGGGCCTATCCAACGACGATGGAGGTAGTTCATATTCCACCGCTCTATGAATCCTTACTCTGTGGCTTATCGTCATGTTGGTAGCCCAGATAAATATATTGCGACTATTTTGGAGAAGGAGAGCCACATGAGGGATTGGAATTGGAAGTAATACAATAACCTCTGATTATAATAACAATATATTTTATTTCTCTTCCAAAATATATTACAAAACATGTAGGCTACAGTTGATAAAATAATAAAAATAAAAAATGGCAATAATACTAAACTAAATACATGTATGCACTAAATTTGCACTAAAAACAATTTTTGTCTTATAGTTCCCGTAGCAGCAAACCTGCGTACTCAGCTCCTATGTTATTCTTATGGAGATTAAGTAACGTGTTATCTCTCTTAATTATAAACATAAATTAATAAAGTTTGGTATGTGGCTTTACCTTCTTGAGTTATATTGATATTTTTATAAAACCCCATTTTTTGTGTTCCTTGCTTCAGCAACCCTGCATACTCAGCTGCCATTTTGTTCTTGTGGAGAGTAAATACAATTTTTTAAATCGTTTATTTATTAATGTATATTGATGAAACTTGGGATGTGGCTTTATGTGATATTAATATATATATATATATATATATAATATTTTTAAATAAAATGTTTGTTCATCCTCTTACGGGAAGAATGGGCGTACACCTAGTTTAAAATATGTACTTTAATGGATAGGTGATCAAATGTCGTATATCTCACTTATTTATAATACTATAAAATAAGGCAGTAGGCCTGTAGCAAATTTATTTCTTATGTAGGGCCTACACTAAAATCCTGTTCACCGAACACCAAAAATCCACTTAAAATCCAAACCAGTTTTTGAAAAAAAAAAATTGTCTCAATTTTATAGTAAAAAGGATAAAAATAAAATATTATTATAGGACTACTAAGAAGCCATTCCAAGTTCCGTATGGACATTTTAACCTTGTTTTTGATCGTTGTATAGGGTTTTAAAAATACCTAAATATTTCTTTCAACAAAATAAAAAAATAGTCCAAATCAGATGTCAGCATTTTAGATTTTCTAAACTGTAGAAATTCTTTTCAGTATTGATTTATCTGAAAATATCCAACTGAAAGCTAGTTCCGTCCGGGACAACACATGGTTACCTCAGTTAAAATGTTAACCTTTTTTTGTAAAACTCTTATGATTCTCTTTATATTATTGGATTCTTATCCTTACAATGCAATGTGAAACATATTTCTAAGACACTAATGCAAAAATGTTAGATTTATTTGGTTCAGGGACATTCCACATCAAATCAACCAATGCTCTGAACCTCACCACCTCAGATAATTATAATGTTTTGTGTAGTTGTTCTTATAATCAAAACTAATAAAAATGCAAAGTTTCAGATTTTTTAGGCTTATAACATTTGAGTTTGTATAAATTTTCAACAAATCAAAAATCACAGAAATTTGACAGTGTTTTGAATTGGCTCTAGTTAAAAAACTTACTTGATATAAAAGGCTGAAATTTTAACCAATTTATTTTGTTTTATATTTGCTTTAGTTTGATATGCAACATGGCCATATTATTTTTGAACATGATTTTTTCCCAACAATATTCAAAAAATCCTTTTTACCAAATTTCTAAAACTTACCTATTTTTTATTTGGTTTTGAAAAATATATTTTTTCATACTCTAATATACTACATAAGTTAGTTAGGCCTATAAACCAAATTTTAGAATGGAATGACAATGGGATGACATATTTAAATACAATATTTTGTATTCTATTTCATAAGATATGGAATTGATTGACCAATCACGCTCATTCCTAAGGACTTAAATGCATAACAAAAATCAATAAAGTATTTTTACAGTATCTAAGGTTTTTAGGGATAGCCATCAAAAGTTTGTTATGTAATAATACAAGTTTATTGAAAACAAAAAACAAATAAAAAGTGTAACGTTTTGCTTCCTTTTAGCGAATTTCCCCTATAGGGAAGAAGCTATTACCATAGGTCTCATGGTAAGACCTAAGCCCGAGACCATCATAACTTTTTGTTTTGAGGTCCCCAGATGCCAAATTTTGTTCAAATTTATATATATGTGTGTGTGTGTGTGTGTGTGTGTGTGTGTGTGTGTGTGTGTGTGTGTGTGTGTGTGCGCGCGCGTGCGCGTGCGCGTGCGCGTGCGCGTGCGCGTGCGTGTGCGTGTGCGTGTGTGTGTGTGTGTGTGTGTGTGTGTGTCCGTGGATGTGATAACTTGAGTAAAAAACGTCCGATTTCGATGAAATTTGGCTCAAATGTGTAAAGTGACATTCATGACTAAGTTTGAAAACCAGAAAAATTGGACCATGGGAAAGGGGGTTTATGGGGTTTTAAAATTGTCCAAAAATCAGTTTTTTGCACTTTTCACCATGAAATGTTTAAAACACACAATTTTTGTTTTAACAATTTTTTAGAGCTTAAAAAACAAATAATATAGTATTTTTAATTATTAACCTAGGTTAAGTGGTTGCGGATCAAATCCAAAAAACCTATTCATAAAATCTCCCATGTTAATCTTATGGGAAATTGGTTTTTAGCTTTTCCTTAATTAATTTTACTGTACATTTCACATTTGCTTTTACCAATCAGTTTAGCTCTACAAAACAATCATTTTGGTGTTTAAATTGTGATTCTACGTCCAACCGTTGCCGAGATATTCAAAGTGCTAAACACAGTATGTTGTCCAATGTTATCCTTATGGAGAATATTTAAAATTTTATATCTCGATTATTTATGAACGTATATTGATGAAACTTGGTATGTGGCTTCACCTAGTACTGGTATATTGATATTTGCACAAAAAATTGGTTTTTTGTTGATTATCCTCTTAGCAGCAAACCTGCATTCTCATCCCCAATGTTGTTCTTATGGAGAATACGTAAAGCTTTATATCTCCCTTAGTTATGAACATAAATCATTAAAACTTGGTATGTAGCTTCACCTGGTTGAGTTATATTGATAATTGCAAAAAACCCACATTTTATCTTCCTCGTTACAGCAAACCTGTGTTCTCAGCCTTAATGTTATTCTTATGGAGAATAAATAAAATGCTATACATCACTTATTTATTTAATTATTTTTATGAAACTTGGTAAGTGGCTTTATGTGGTAGTAAGAAATATATTCCTATCCTTATGGAGAATATTTAAAATTTTATATCTCGATTATTTATGAACGTATATTGATGAAACTTGGTATGTGGCTTCACCTAGTACTGGTATATTGATATTTGCACAAAAAATTGGTTTTTTGTTGATTATCCTCTTAGCAGCAAACCTGCATTCTCATCCCCAATGTTGTTCTTATGGAGAATACGTAAAGCTTTATATCTCCCTTAGTTATGAACATAAATCATTAAAACTTGGTATGTAGCTTCACCTGGTTGAGTTATATTGATAATTGCAAAAAACCCACATTTTATCTTCCTCGTTACAGCAAACCTGTGTTCTCAGCCTTAATGTTATTCTTATGGAGAATAAATAAAATGCTATACATCACTTATTTATTTAATTATTTTTATGAAACTTGGTAAGTGGCTTTATGTGGTAGTAAGAAATATATTCCTGCATAGGAAATTCGCTGAGTACGCAGGTTTGCTGCGACGGGGATATTTATTAATTAATTATAATCAAAATTTCTACTGACAGATTTTTGTCAGGGTCACCCGTATCGGTGCAATTTGTAACCTTTAACTTCTTTAAATTTAATTTTTTTAATTAAAGTTTCAAAAATAAATTCTAGGTAGGCCTAGTTATTATAATCTCAGGCTTTGTTACTTTTCTTTAGTTCAGCCGACAGAGTATGAGAAATTAACTTAATGTCAGGGAAGACCCATGTTGAAATTTTATCAACATGTTGAAGTCTTATGGGTTTGTGTGAGGCTTGCTGGAATTAGGTTAGATCCCATGTTGAAATTTTATCAACATGTTGAAGTCTTATGGGTTTGTGTGAGGCTTGCTGGAATTAGGTTATGACTATAAAAAGACCTGACAATTGTGATGAATAGATCTATTTATTTATTCAGGCACATCTTATAACTAATTACAAAATATACCATAGTCTCTGAATCCATACATTTTTTATTACCAATAAGCCCTAAGTCACATCGGATAGATTTTTAAATTTATCTTGTACCTGTAAGCTTATAGGTTAACTGAAATAATGTCATTGGGATAAAATTAATTTAGTTTAGTTGCACCCAATTGAAGAATAGTTCTGGTTGAATGTTATTTAGTTGTACTGTAGATAAGTTAATGTAATTTCATTGTCACTGGTGTAAATTTAATTTAATTAGGTTAAGTTATACCCAATTGAAAAAAATAGTTCTGGTTGAATTGCTCCTACTGAGGGTAAGCTATGCCAAGTTACAACCTAGGATAGGTTATGCCTAATTCCTGTTAATTTACTGAAAGTCCATTTGATTTGTGCTTGAGTAAGAATATCTTAGGGTAGGCTATGCCTATTTCCTGTTAATTTAGTAGAAGTCCGTTCATTTAGATATTTAAAAAATATTAAGTAGTGGGTGTATCTTATTAGACTATATACTCATCAATTTTGACGGAACTCCCATAAGGCCTAGTCACTATTTTTCACTGACACTTTAACTCCAACACCTCACATTATCTACTAATCACCTCTAACTTTTCATTAAGAGTTATTTTAATAAATAAGACAAAAGTTCCCTACAAATGTGATTTACGGAGCCTCAGTCGCAGTACACCCCCTATGGCATCTGACTACGCAATGAATCGTGGGCTCTCTCGACCGCACTAGCTAGACTTGGTTCCCGCCAAGCGCTCTGACTGGTCCGTGAGATCGCGCCATGATTTCTGAGCGAACTTCCTGTTCCCTTTTAAAACGGAAGTACCTGGGTGCCGAGCTTAGCTCTGGGAAAGGCCACTATTTCACAATATTGTTCGTTAAAAATGGACTCTTATTTATTCTGATTTTTCTGATTTTCACACACAAGTTAAAGAATTTCATACGGTTTACTCCTATGTAATTTTCATTTCAATCGGACTTACAGTTTTTAAGATATTCCACTTTATCTAAAGGTAATTTTCCTCTGTGTATTTGTTAAAAAATCAAATTTTTTATTTACTGATGGATTTTTCTGATTTTTCAGACAAGTTAAAGAATTTCATATGGTTTACTCCTATGTAATTTTCATTTCAATCGGACTTATAGTTTTTAAGATATTGGAATCACTTTTCACTTTTTCTAAAGGTAATTTTCCACGAGTGTTAATTATATTATAATTTATTATTTTAAATTTAGGAATTAATTAGGATACCCGTTACAAAAGAAATATACCGGAAAAACACTTACCAAAACTAAATTAAAGTATATTATTCTTGATATTTTAAGTTCTTAGGTTTTTTGAGGTATTTTTCTAGTGTCTTTGAATATAACAAACTTTCTTCTTTGCTTTAAGTGTATACCCTCCCAGTAGCAGTTATTGGTTCTACTTTAAGAAGTAATGTTACATCTGGTACAGTCAAAATGTCACTCAGTTGTGGATAGAAGAATGAAGCAGCAGGTCCTTTTGGGTTTAAAATAATACCCCCGTAGCAGCAAACCTGCGTACTCAGCGAATAAAAAACTAACTTCAAACTCACAAGTGTGTCATTCTTCTTAGAAATACATGAAAGCCACCAGTGTTGATCTTAGGCTACCGTTACAAAACCTGATTCAATTTGTTGTAAATCTGTCGGTGTTTAAAAAAATCAAATGCCGTTACAGTTTTAGTAAACTGGTCTGGACTTGGTTGATAATATTTAACATTTATGTGATTGTCTGAGATAAGGCTGTAGGAGTAAAACTTTTCAGTGCCAACAATTGCTGTTATTTATTTTTTTATTTCAACGGGAAATACCCAATACATGAAATGAATATACAATGAAGCAATCATTTTGGTGTTTTAATTGTTGTTCTACGTCCAACCGTTGCAGAGATATTCAAAGTGCTAAACACAGTACGTTGTCCAAAGTTATCCTTATGGAAAATAAATAAAATTTGATATCTCGATTATTTATGAATGTTTATTTATGAAACTTGGTATGTGGCTTCAACTAGTTGTGGTATATTGATATTAGCACAAAAACAAGTTTTTTGTTGATAGTCCCTGTAGCAGCAAACCTGCATTCTCGGCCCCCATGTTATTCATATGGAGAATAAGTAAAGATGTATATCTCCCTTAATTATGAACCTAAATTAATATAACGTGGTATGTAACTTCACCGGGTTCAGTTATATTGATAATTGCAAAAAAAAACACTTTACTTATCTTCCTCGTTGCAGCAAACCTGCGTCCTCAACCCTTGAATGTTATTCTTATGGAGAATAAATACCCCCGAAGCAGCAAACCTGCTTACTCAGCGAATTTCCAATGCATATATATGTAACTTATTAATACCACATAAAGCCACATACCAAGTTTCATCAATGTACATTCATAAATAAACGATTTATGACATTTTATTTATTCTCCATAAGAATAACATGGCGGCTGAGTATGCAGGTTTGCTGAAGCAAGGAACAAAAAAAAAGGTTTTATACAAATATCAATATAACTCAAGTAGGTAAAGCCACATACCAAATTTGATTAATTTATGTTTATAATTAAGGGAGATAACACGTTACTTAATCTCCATAAGAATAACATGGGGATGAGTATGCAGGTTTGCTGCTACGGGAAATATTGGCCAACAAATGTTTTTTAGTGCATATATCAATAGACCACAATGATATGAAGCAATATACGACGTTTCTACAGAATAAGTTGATAAATAAGCGAAATTTACAATTTTTCTTATTCTCCATAAGAATAACATTGGACAACGCACTGTGTTTAGCACTTTTAATATCTCTGTAACCACTTGACGTAGAGCAATGATCAAAACACCATATTTTGCGTCTTTTTAAGCTGATTCTAATGGAAAACACTCAAATCAGATTTTTTCAAAATTTATATATAAAAAACTCAAACACCCCCGTCGCAGCAAACCTGCATACTCAGCGTTTTTCCAATGCATAATATATGTCTTAATACCACATAAAGCCGTTTATCAAGTTTCATAAAAATATATTCACATATAAGCGATATATACAATTTTAATTATTCCCTGTAAGAATAACATTGGTGATGAGTACGTAGGTTTGCTGAAACAAGGAACACAAACAATTATTTTTTATTCAAATATAAATAGAATTTAACTAGGCGAAGCCACATACCAAGTTTCATCAATATTCAATCATAAATAAGCGCTGTATAACATTTTAGTTATTCTCCATAAGATAAACATGGGGGATGAGTAAGCAGGTTTGCTGCAGCAAGGAAAAAATGTGTTTTTATGCACATAACAATATAACTCAACAAGTTGAAGCCACATATCAAGTTTTATTAATTTATGTTCATAATTAAGGGAGTCATTACATTTTACTTATTCTCCATAAGAATATGGGGGCTGAGTACGCAGGTTTGCTGCTACGGGGATAATCAACAAAAAATCAATTTTTTGTACAAATATCAATATATCAGAACTACGTGAAGCCACATACCAAGTTTCATCAATATACATTCATAAATAATCGAGATATCAAATTTTATTTATTCTCCATAAGGATAACATTGGACAACGTACTGTGTGTAGCACTTTGAAAATCTCTGCAACGGTAGGGTGTAGAATCACAATTTAAACACCAAAATGATTGTTTTGTGGAGCTGAGTTGATTGGTAAAAGCAAATGTGAAGTTTACATTAAGATTAACATGGGAGATTTTATGAGCAGGTTTTTTTGGATTTTCTCCGCAACCACTTAACCTAGGTTGATAATTCAAAATACCATATTATTTGTTTTTTAAGCTCTATAACATGGTCAGAACCAAAATTAAGTTTTTAACAAATTTTAGGGTGAAAAATGCAAAAACCTGATTTTCGGAAAATTTAAAACCCCCATAAACCCCCCTTCCCGTGGTCCGATTTTTCTGGTTTTCGAACTTAAAGTCATGAATGTCACTATACACATTTGAGCCAAATTTCATCAAAATCGGACGTTTTTTACTCAAGTTATCGCATTCACGGACACACACACAAATATATATATATAAATATAATAAACAAAAAGTAAATAAACTTGAGTACCCTGTTTATTTATTTTTTATATAAATATAAATAAAAAAAAATTTACTTTTTGTTTATTATATTTATCAGTAGCCCTAATCTGTGAATTTAATGTTTTTATATATTAATATATATATATATATATATATATATATATATATATATATATATATATATACAATATATATAAATTTGAACCAATAGTGTTTTTGGCATCTGGGGACCTCAAAACAAAAAATTATCATGGTCTCGGGCTTAAGTCTTACCATGCCGACTACGGTAATAGCTTCTTCCCTATAGGGGAAATTCTCTAAAAACCCATATTTGGGGTACAAAACCCCCCCAAAATACTCCTTCGGGTAGGTCGATATGTCTGGTTTTCGAACTTAAAGTCATAAATGCTGCTTTACACGTTTATACCAAATTTCGTCAAAATCGGATTATTTTTACGAGAGTTATCGTGCTCACGGTCACATATATATATATATAGTTTTGAACGAATGGTGTTTTTAGCATCTGGGGACCTCAAAACGAAAAGTTATCATGGTCCCGGGCCTAGGTCTTACCATGCCGACTACGGTAATAGCTTCTTCGCTATAGGGGAAATTCGCTAATAAAATGTTATATAACACTTGTTTATGGATGTATTTTTTTGAAACTTGGTAATTGGCCTTATGTAGTGTGGGACATATATACGAGGGTCATCCAGAAAGTAAAGAACGTTTGCTTGCTGCGTCTAGCAGAGCTCCCCCATCACCGCCATTGTGTGTGCGGCAGTCCACTCACCTCTCCACCAAGTCTGCGCCGAGTCTCGTTGCTTTGCGGTCACACGTCTTATTTCTACAGCGATTCAAAATGGCGGCGGCAATCGAAAATCTCGCCAAATCTAAGATAAGCAGTGTCAATCGGTCTCTGAGTAAAAAAATGTACATACCGAAGAAATTTTTAGAACAACACCAAAGAAAGTTAATGATGAAAGTGCAAAAATACAAATCTTAAAATTGATGTAATGTGCTAAGATTTTAGCAGCTGTTTTCCTCCAATCTTCCCTCAAGTCTTTCTTTCAAATCGTCTTTTGCGAGCAATGACCTGCAACTCCGATCCTCGTCGTGCATAATGGATTTTATTTTATTAAACCTGTTGCACCATTTTTTCCCCTGAAAACTCGACTTGAAGACTTGTTTGCACTTTCACCACCAATTCTATTTGGTGTTTTTCTAAAAAATTTGATGGTCTAGACATTTTTTAACTCAGAAACCGAATAAAACTGCTTATCCCATATTTGGCGGGATTTTCGATTGCCGCCGCCATTTTGAATCGCTGTAGAAATAAGACGCGTGACCGCACAGCAACGAGACTCAGCTCAGACTTTGGTGGAGAGGTGAGTGGACTGCCGCACACACAATGGCGGTGATGGGGGAGCTGTGCTAGACACAGCAAGCAAACGTTCTTTACTTTCTGGATGACCCTCGTATATGCATTTGAAATTCGCTGAGGACGCAGGTTTGCTGCGACGGGGGTATTGTTTATATATTTTTTCTTTTAGCAAATTTCTCCTATAGGGAAGAAGCTATTACCGTAGGTCTCATCTGCAAGACCCAAGACCAAGCCCAAGACCATGTTAAATTTTAGTTTGGAGGTCCCTAGATGCCAAAAACACTATTCATTCAAATTTATATATATATATATATATATATATATATATATATATATATATGTGTGTGTGTGTGTGTCCGTTAACTCGATAACTTGAGTAAAAATCTTCCGATTTCAATGAAATTTGGCTCAAATGTGTAAAGTGACATTCATGACTTTAAGTTCGAAAACCAGAAAGATCGGACCATGGAAAGAAGATTTTATGTGGGTTCAAAATTTTCCAAAAATCAGTTTTTTGCATTTTCCACCCTAAAATTTATAAAACACTCAGTTTTGGTTTTGACCATTTTGTAGAGCTTAAAAAAATAAATAATATGGTACTTTGAATCATTAACCTAGGTTAAGTGGTTGCGGAGAAAATCCAAAAAAAAACTTGTTCGTAAATTTCCGATGTTATGGGAAAAAGGTTTTTAGGTTTTCCTCAGTTAATTTTAATGTAAACTTCACATTTGCTTTTACCAATCAACTCAGCTCCACAAAACAATCATTTTGGTGTTTAAATTGTGATTCTACGTCCAACCGTTGCAGAGATTTTCAAAGTGCTAAACACAGTACGTTGTCCAATGTTATCCTTATGGAGGATAAATAAAATTTGATATCTCCATTATTAATGAATGTATATTGATGAAACTTGCTATGTGGCTTCAACTAGTACTAATATATTGATATTTGCACAAAAAATGATTTTTTGTTGACTGTCCCCGAAGCAGCAAACCTGCATACTCAGCCCTAATGATATTCTTATGGACAATAAGTAAAGTTTTTTATTTCCCTTAATTATGAACATAAATTATTAAAAACTGGTATGTAACTTCACCTGGTTCAGTTATATTGATAATTGCGAAAAAAAAACTCATGACTTATCTTTCTCATTGCAGCAAACCTGTGTCCTCAACCTTAATGTTATTCTTATGGAGAATAAATAAATTGCTATTTATAACTTATATTTATCACTTATTTATAAACGTGTTTTTTTCAAACTTGGTTAGTGCCTTTATGTGGTAGTGAGAAACATATACATGCATTGAAAATTCGCTGAGTTTGCAGGTTTGCTGCTATTTGGGGTATTTTTTGTCTAGGGTAGGCATGGGTTACAGCTTTGCACAATATTGATACATATAGGATTTTGAACAATACCAATTAATTGACTGATAATATAAAATAATGAATAATAGTACACCACAATTATCATAACAAAAAATAAAACTATATATATGACGTTAACAATATATATTATAAATACCAATGCTAGTGTTGATTCACTGAAGAGTGATGCAAGTTTCTTTTCCATTTCTTCATAATCTTTTGTCGAGCAGTACACAAAATCTATCCCAGATATGTTATCAACAGCAAATTCATACAACTGCAGTGGTGAATTGTACTACTTACTTACTTGGTTATTGTAAGGTACTTGCAGACTGCCTGTAGCGGCAAGCCATTTCACAATGCCACCAAGTCCATCACAAGCACTTTTATCGTGGGATGTTGCATAAAACTGCCTTTCTGCTTCAATTCCAAAATCAGTTTTGTGAAGGCATAGATTATGAAAATTTCTTGTTTCTATAGAGCAGAACTACCCTCGGAGAAGTATGTAGGGCCTAATTTTATTTTTGTCAAATTATATAGTTTCTTTCAATAGAGAAATCAACTTATTTTGGAACACATTAAATGCCACGGTATTATGTTCTAGACAGTCAGAGATAAAAACATACTCTAAATGTTTGATTTTGTCTTCCCACTTGTAATACACAATAAAAGGATGTAGAGTGGCCTGGTTTGTCGTCCAATGAAATGGATTGAACTTCATTTGGTATTAAATGAAAAAAATTCTGCAAAATCACAATTAATTAATCGCAATTCACCTGGTGTTAAGTTTTCTTTCTTTCCTGAATAACATTATTTTTGCCTGTTTGCAATGAATGAATGAGTTTTGAGTTTTTAAATCATTTCCAGTCATTCATCAACAAAGCCTTCACTGTTTTTGGTTATGGGTTCCATTATACACCTATCAACAGTAATCCACTGCTTATATGTCACTTCATCAATAAGCTTGTACTTCAGATTTATTGATCAAAGCTTCACTTAATTGCTTAACACTAGGGCATTCCTTACATTAATTCATATAACAATTATTTTGTGAGGGTGGATTGCATATTATTTTTGCTTGACAGCTATGATATGATTTCAATGGTGTTTTATCTCCATCCCACATAATACTTGTAAGTCTTGCACCGATCGTCATCAGTTTCACATTTTGCTGTATTGTACATACTCTCAGTATGTGTGCCACTTCCACCAGCCAAAATGCAGTTTTTTGGCCTCAACTGACAAAACTCGGAAAACCCTTTATGATGGGGGTTGGATACTTTTCCTTAAACAACTGATAAAGCTCCGATAAATTGCCCAACACCAAACGCTTTTGAATTTTGAGTTTCACACCTTTTTGTCTTGTTGTTTCAAAGTATTTTTTTTATACCAAATGTATAAACACTATATATACAATGATAATTTTATTTTATTTTGGTTGCCATAAGTAGACTTAAAATGTATTAAATTACACTAGCCTAATAACTTTATGGAAATAGACCAACCTATGTTCATAATTTTATTTCAATGTTAACAGTTTGTAAGTTTAAGTAACAAAATAATGTTAATAGGCCGTCATAGTATGAAAATTAGTAATTTTACTTTATTGGCTTTTAATTTTTTTGAGATACTTAAGAATGATGGAGAATGGAATCACAGTGTACAATAATTTATTTAAATATGATCCCATTGACATTCCATTCTAAAATGTTGCATATATGTACCATAACAGTGCATGAAATTTATTTTCTAAACCAAATAAGAAGCAAATTTTTGAAATTTCATAATAAAACATTTTTTGAAAATTTTTGGGGATAAATTATTTTCACTAATATGGCCATCCTGCATATAAAATTAAAGCAAATAACAAATTGAACAATTTGGTAAACATTTCAGCCTTTTATGTATTTAAACTAGAGCCATTTCAATACACAGTAAAATGTATACAAATTTTGATTTTTGAAAATGTATAACGTAGATTGCTTAAGCCCCTAAATTAACTCAAATTTGATGAAAGACCCATGAGTAAGATCGTTTACAGACAGCTGGTCTACATTGTGAAATTCAAAAGTCCCACTTACACCAACAACTTTACAACGTTCATCTAGTCTAAGTTATCTTGTGCACTTAATTTTGAACTTATAAAAACTTGTTAAGGCATAGTGATACAAAATTTTATGCTATTGCTAGCTGCTATCGTACCCGGTTTCACCCGCGAATACAAAGGTTGTGTGTGCTGCATTCTGTGGTTAACCCGTGGAACTACTACGAAACATGATCAGCTGTTTGAATTTTCATCAGCTTAAACTAAAGTAAATGCCCATAAGAATAACACAGGATTGGAACTTAAGACTCCCCGTGGGGCGGAGCCCTGTGGAAATTTCTTAAAGTCCTTTCTTAGTGGTTGCCTACGTCATACAAAAGAAAGAGTGTACATACCAAATTCCGTGGTTGTAGGTGTAGAGGTTTGGCCTGGGGAATGATCGGTTTTTTGTATTGATTGTAAATCCAGTTATGATTTAAGAATAACACAGGATTGGAACTTTGAAGCCCCATGGGGCTGAGCCCCATAGGAATTTCTTAAAATCCTTTCTTAGTGGTTGCCTACCTTTTACATTACAAAGAGTGTACATACCAAATTTCGTGGTTGTAGGTGTAGAGGTTTGGCCTGGGGAATGATCGGTTTTTTGTATTGATAAATTGTCTATAAGAATAACACATGATTGTAAATTAGACTCTCCGTGGGGCGGATACCTATGGGAATTTCTTAAAATCCTTTGTTGGTGGTTACCTACACTATGTAAAGAGTAAACGTGCCAAATTTCACAATTGTAGGGATAGAGGTTTGGCCTGGGGGATGATCGGTTTTTCGTATGTATAAATTGTCCATAACAATAACATTGGGTTGGAACTTTGAAGCCCCGTGGGGTGGAACTCAATGGGAGTTTCTTAAAATCCTTTCTTAGTGGTTACCTACATTGTGGAAAGAGTATATGTGCGGAATTTTGTGGTTGTAGGTGTAGTGGTTTGGCCTGGGGGATGATCGGTTTTTCGTATTTATAGATGTAGATAAACAATTTAGTTAGTAGCCTATTGGCTTGGTCCTGCTGTATTAAACAAAAAATACCCCCGTAGCAGCAAACATGCGTACTCAGCGAATTTCCAATGCATATATATGTATATTAATACCACATAAAGCCACATACCAAGTTTCATCAATATACATTCATAAATAAACGATTTATGACATTTTAATTATTCTCCATAAAAATAACATGGCAGCTGAGTATGCAGGTTTGCTGAAGCAAGGAACACAAAAAATGGGGTTTTATACAAATATCAATACAACTCATCTAGGTAAAGCGACATACCAAATTTCATTAATTTATTTTCATAATGAAGGCAGATAACACGTTACTTATTCTCCATAAGAATAACATGGGGCTGAGTCCGCAGGTTTGCTGCTACGGGAGCCTTGGGTAAAAAATTGTCTTTTTGAGCAAATATCAATGGTCCACAACCAGATGAAGCCGTATACCAAGTTTCGTCAGTATACGTTGATAAATAGGCGAGATATAAAATTTTTCTTTTCCTCCATAAGAATAACATTAGACAACGTACTGTGTTTAGCACTTTCAATATCTCGGTAACCAATTGACGTAGAGAAATTATCAAAATACCAAATTGTGTGTTTTTTTAAGCTGAATCCAATGGTGAAAACTAAAATTTGAATATTTCAAAAATTATATGTGAAAAATTCGAAAAACCCATTTTTGGGATACAAAACCCCCCCAAAATACCCCTTCGGGTAGAGCGATCTGGCTGGTTTTCGAATTTAAAGTCATAAATGTTGCTTTACACGTTTATACCAAATTTCATCAAAATCGGATCATTTTTACGAGAGTTATCGTGCTCACGGACACATATATATATATATATACAGTATCGAACGAATGGTGTTTTTGGGGTCTGGGGACCTCAAAACGAAAAGTTATCATGGTCCCGGGCCTAGGTCTTACCATGCCGACTACGGTAATAGCTTCTTCCCTATAGGGGAAATTCGCTAATATTACATCATTACGAATGTATCATCTTAAGGCTTATTACAGGAATGTTCCATACGACACCTAGTTTCCTTAAAAATGTACTATTTATGGCTTAATTGCTTTTATTGGTATTTAAATTTAACATATAGCCTACCTAACTTCTACAGATTTGTCAAGTCATATCTTTTTTTATTAGCTGTAAAAATAAACCTAATACATTTTTTTGGTTCCGCACAGGCCACCATGACGTCTTTAACTCCTAAATTTTTCTCAGCTGAATGTTTGCACCAATAGCCAAACCACATGGTGTATTTAGCAATTAATAGCGGACAGTTAAGTTAACAGTTGGGCTGTAGCCAATAGCATGCTTGTATGATGTCACTGTCCATTGAAAAATGTCACCTGAATGTTATTCCAATTAGTTGGTGTGGAGTTTTGGCAATGGAGCACGTCTACTATTGGCTGATTTTGGTTGATAGCCTGGCAAACCACGCCCTCAACTGGCAATTTATGTGTCTGCTGTTATAGATTTAATGTGACTAACAGGAAGTAAATATGTCATCTAGAGGAAACACCACTGTTTTATCAGGAGTGCCAAAATAAGAATACAAACGTTTCATTACGCCAAGTCCAAACAGACACGTTTCATTACTTTATGATCTGTGAAAGGCTAAAAAATCTATTTAAGTACAAAAATTGAAGTTTATTACCTTCGATTTTGACAATTAAAGTCATTTAGAAGTACTTTTAGTTAAAATAAACATAATTGTTTGGTTTTAGCGAATTTTCCCTATAGGGAAAAGCTATTACCATGGCATGTTAAGTCTTAAGCCCATGATAACTTGTTGTTTTAGGTCCCTAGATGTCAAAAACACTATTCGTTCAAATTTATCTATATATATATATATATATATATATATATATATATAGATGTATGTGTGTGTGTCTGTTAACACGATAACTTTTAAAAAACATCCGATTTCGATTGAATTTGGCTCAAACGTGTAAAGCTACATTGATGACTTTAAGTTTGAAAATCAGAAAGATCGGACCATGAAAAAAGGGGTTTATAGTGGTTAGCAATTTTCCAAAAATTAGTTCCCTAAAATTGTTAAAACACTCAATTTTGATTTTGACCATTTTAGAAAGCTTAAAAAAACAAATAACGTATTATCTTGAACCATTAACCTAGGTTAAGCGGTTGCGGAGAAAATAAAAAAAAATGTGTTCATAAACTTTTCCATGTTAATCTTACAGGAAAACTTTCTTTAGCTTTTCCTCAGTTAATTTTACTGAAAACTTCACACTTGTTTTTACCAATCAGTTCAGCTCTACAAATTAATCATTTTGGTGCATAATTTGTGACCCTACATCCAACTGTTTATATGCAGAGACAAAGTGCTAAACACAGTACGTTGTTGTCCAATGTTATCCTTATGGGGAACAATTAAAATTTGATATCTCGATTATTTATGAATGTATATTTATGAAACTTGGCATGTGGGTACACCTAATACTTTGGTATATTGATATTTGCTCAACAAAATTGTTTATGTTGATTGTCCCCGTTGCAGCAAACCTGCATACAGAGCCTTTAATGTTATTCTTGTAGAGAATAAATCAAATGCTATACATCACTTAATTATACATTTTTTTATAAAACTTGGTAAGTTGCTTTTATGTGGTAGCCTAGTGAGAAACACATACCTACATGCGTCCCAGGTAGGTCTATACCAGTTTAGAGGCTGACATTGGGTACAGCAAATGAAGTTGTCATTACATATGGTAAGTCTTTTGGCTGTCCATTATGACAAACTTCCCTTTCACCTTTGGTCCCAACCAAAGCAGCGGCTAGGGACAGAATCTCCGGGTTTGGTCCCCAACCTGCCAATCTGAGAATGGATGGTCCCTGGCTCTTGTATATGGATACCCTGTCAGTTGAGTTGACCAGTTGGAGGGCAGAATGTGGGTCCCTTGTTTGAGAGCCTCACCCCAGCTGTCACAGGGGCACAGGAGTTGGCCCTCTGAAGGTTCGATTTGGCTGCCGTCCCATCCCACCCTTTCCTTTCCTGCTATATTCTATTTTTCCGGTAACCTGCGCAATATTCCCGCTTGTGGAAGATGTGACTAGGAGCTATGCTGGGGTTTCCTAATCCGCAACAATGATGAATTATGGTATACCTACATGCATTGGAAATTCGCTATGTACTCAGGTTTGTTGCGACTGGGGTATTTATTATTTAATTCACTAGGCTCAAAAATTCTGGAATAACTGTAAGACTTACTAAACATTTCTCAATTTTACAACCTGAAAGTTTTTACATGGCATGTGTTAAAACAGTGTTAATAAACTCACTAACAACCTAAAGCTCTACTCAAAACACCCTACCTCTCACATGAACAAGTGACACAATAGATCAGTTAGATCTTTGTCACCCGACAGGTGTGTGTCTATCTTTGAAGTTATAAAACTCTTAAACTCAGGAAAATCATCTCTCTGAAAATCATCTCTCTTTATCCCTCACCCCACAACTTTCAGACTAGATCACACTATTTACTACCTCATTTGGTAAATTTCTAACAAAATGTAATTAGTTAAGGGCCTATAAATAATTCCGCCATACAACTTTTTAACTCCCTCAACATTTTATATAAGCCCTTATTATCCCTTAAGCCCTTTCAGGTTAACTAAAAAGAGATAAAATTTGCTTCAGTGGGAAACATTGGCTGAGATGTGAAGGAAGTGGCACAGACTTAGTTGCATTTTAACACAGCAGAGGAACTGATGCAGACGTAGAATGTTACATTATGCATGAAAGTATAACCATATGTGTTAAATTTCTTAACAGTACTGTTATGTGTGACCTGGGCTTAAAACTAATATTGTTTTCATAACATTCTAGATGTTTATCTTGATACAGCATACATTTTGAATATAGTTTCCCCGTAGTGCTGCTGCAACATTATAACTTACTATTTCACCACACTACGCTGTAATCACCTGTTTTCGGAACGTCATTTGAATACCGAAAGTAGAGTTTTTCCGCCCAAGGGCCGAAAGTCAGCTGATCTATTTAGCCAGTGTTGCCAACATGTTTATAAGCGTTTACGACGTTACCTGGTTAATATGTGCATACTATTTTGTGTTCTTTGGTTGAAACACTGGAAAAATAACAACAAAATTCAAAACATTGTGCTATCGATGTTTTGTTTATTGGTTAACTGATTTTAGTCCGAGATTACATGAGGCCACTCGTGTTTTATGACGGATCACATTTAACCCATTAATAATTGTAGTATAGTGAAAAATAGCGTTCGCACCTCTGCCGAAAGGGTTTTGCATAGTCCTCGAACGATTTATGACCTCGACTTCGTCTCGGTCATAAAACACGATCTCGGGCCAGCAAAACCCCACTTTCGGCCCTTGGTGCGAAATATACTATTTCACATTTGTGTAGCTAATTTCTTAAGTCTATGTTTTCTCTAATATGAATATGAATAAGGGGCGGATACCTGCCTCCTGAAGAGCATATCGATAGGATGATGCAGTTTATCAGGCTTTTGAACCTGGAGGAGTCCTGAAACCAACTCTCAATCTCTTTTTCGGGTGTAAACAATAAGCCCACTGCGGATGATCTGTCTTGGACTCAAGTCCGCCCCTTCTATTGATGATGCATTAATTAATTGGGGGCAAGCCATACAACTGATGGAGCATGACCGGTTGGTAACACCCAAAACGAATCAGAGCTTCCTCGCCACAGGCACCTTGCAATCGAGGCGTAAAAATTGTATTCATTCATTTGGTGACAAACTGAGCATCGGGTGAACCAATATATGGTAAAGTGGCAAACAGAAATACTGCAAAATCCATTTGTGGTTTGAGTTATTAGAGATTTGTGTGTAGATTATCCGGAAATGTTGATAAATGATTAACACGTTTAAACTAGATTAGTATAAATAATAAATGTGGAAAAATATTCCCATTTACTTTACATTTATACTTGTTTATAGTAATCACTAGTGTGACCCATATTGACTAACGACTTAAAAGCACACGACTTGTTGGGACCTGGTCGCCGGCCTCCCAGATTCCTACCCCTGAGAAACGTGTCACCAAAGGCATCACTCCCAGCGCAGAAAGATGCTGCTCTGCGTTTGTTAATTTCCTTTTCCCTTCTTGGACATTTTTCAACCAATACGAAATGCTAAGGCCGATATAATACTTTATCGACGATATGGTTGAAGTTTGACAATGCGATTGTGATGAAAGCAATTTTCTTTAAAAATATGAATGTCATTTAAGGATTTTGCAGGTAACTATAAATCTTTTAAGTTGGCACTAGAATTACTAATGCAAATAGACAACAGAGTTATGCAGGCTATTCAATTTTTACCAAAGTAATAAATATTATTCTTTAAGTTGAAACTTTTAATTTCTCTCAGTTTTCACAAATCATCTCGGTTGAATTTGAATGGACTTCTTTATTTATTTTTTATTGGGGTATTAAAATATGAGAAGTTTGCAGTCATGTTGTCTGTACTGCTCTTGTCTTTGCACACACTAGTTTGATTTAAAATAGCAATGAACTTGATCGTAGCCAATCGCTTTTCATGAATTTTCATTGGCTATCAAGGTTTACTCACTACAGAGCCGGTTTTTCGCCAAACCACAGGGCGATCATTACAGTTAATTAATATAATTTATTTTTTATATTTGGTATTTATAACCACTTCAGCAACCTCCCATAGTTTCAATGATTACCAAATGGAAGCAAGGATTTCATTAGACTAGATGCTAATTTACGTATGACTCTATGGAGAGTACATGCTCCCACCATCACTCTTGTCAAAACCTGTCGTTCCGTGCATAACTCCTAGAGAGCACTGACAGAAGCTGTTTTAATAAGTAAAGGCTTATGCAAGCTTTAGATTTACATTATAACTCAATAACCCCCTCGCAGCAAACCTGCGTACTCAGCGAATTTCTAATGCATAATATATATCTTAATACCACATAAAGCCGCATACCAAGTTTCATAAAAATATATTCACATATAAGCGATATATACAATTTTAATTATTCTCTATAAGAATAACATTGGTGATGAGTACGTAGGTTTGCTGAAACAAGGAACACAAACAATTGGTTTTATGCAAATATAAATTGAACTTTACTAGGCGAAGCCACCTACCAAGTTTCATCAATATTCAGTCATAAAAAAGCGCTATATAAAATTTTAATTATTCTTTACAAGAATAACATGGGGGCTAAGTAAGCAGGTTTGCTGCAACAAGGAACAAAAAATGGGTTTTTACACAAATATCAATATAACTCAACAAGGTGAAGCCACATACCAAGTTTTATTAATTTATGTTCATAATTAAGGGAGTCATTACATTTTACTTATCCATAAGAATAACATGGGGTCTGAGTGCGCAGGTTTGCTGCTATGGGGATAATCAACAAAAAATCAATTTTTTGTGCAAATATGAATATACCAGTACTACGTGAAGCCACATACCAAGTTTCATCAATATACATTCATAAATATTAAAAATATAAAATTTCATTTATTCTCCATAAGGATAACATTGGACAGCGTCCAGTTGTTTAGCATTTTGAATATCTCTGCAACGGTTGGGTGTAGAATCACAATTTAAACATCAAAATGGTCGTTTTGTGGAGCTGAACTGATTGGTAAAAGCAAATGTGAAGTTTTCATTAAAATGAACTGAGGAAAAGCCAAAAACCTTTTTCCCATAAGATTAACATAGGAGATTTTATGAGTAGGTTTTTTGGATTTTCTCCGCAACCATTTAACCTAGGTTAATAATTCCAAAAACTATATTATTTGTTTTTTTAAGCTTTATATACATATATATATATTTATAAATTTGAACGAATTGTGTTTTTGGCATCTGGGGGGCCTCAAAACAAAAAGTTATCATGGTCTCGGGCTTAAGTCTTACCATTAGACCTATGGTAATAGCTTCTTCCCTATAGGGGAAATTCGCTAAAAGTGTCATTAATTAACAATGGTAACGTAACTTAGCCAAACCTACTTAGAGGAATAAGGCTAATGCATTGTACAGGTGATTGGTCGATGAGATAGTTAAGGCAGCTGAATTAATTAGCTGTTATGTCTACCGCACCGACCAATCATGCCTTTGGTTTGCTTTTAAAAACTACTAAGACGGAAGCTAGACAATCAAAATTCAAATCATTTGTTGCATGATAATTAAACAACAAACAGACAAATTTGTAAAAAGAAAAAATATTTGATTTTTTAGAGATTTGATTTCTGAACCATCATTTGTTGAGACCAATAGTGTATCCAATTGGCCACTATTTCATGGATCCTTAGCTGTAAAGTGTGCATATTTATCCTCTTATTTTCATATTACTGTTTAAAAAGTTGTTTCTGAACATTGAGTGGATGAGGAAAATTATCCCAGGACATCCCGGAATCTTCAGGTTTATGATTTTATTTAATGACATTTTTATTTTATGCAGCTTATAATAATGGGTAATAGTAATGTATTATAATGACTGAGGGAAATCTGGATGCAGTCAAAATTAATTTTGTAACAAATCAAATCTGAAGAACTTAATTATTGCAATTTTAATGAGAAAAGTACCAATTCAAATATAGTGTACAATATAGTATTTTTTTGTAGATGCCATTAGCAAATTTCAATTTGTGTTTTTAAACTATTTAATAATTAAATAGACCTATTTAGAATGAAAATAAAACCTGCAAATATAGGAATAATCATCCTTCATTTAGAACAAACCGCATGCAAATTGACCTCTAGTGGAAGTGTCATACAAACTGTCCAAAGGTCTGGTAAAATTTGACGCAATGTTAAATAGCATTAGGGAATTCTAAATCTTATTTTTAAACTATTTAAAGATCAAATATTTAAAATACAATAGTACAAACTGAATATAATTCGGTCCAGTGAAAGTCTCAGACAAACGGTCTAAAGAAGGAATTAATTTTTGCAACTTAATTATAAGGATTTATCTCACTCAAAAACCTGTAAAATGCATTATGATAGCTTTACCATGACGTTTTCGTATATCATTTCTAGACTAATTAAGTACATGCATTAAGGCATAAGCTATATATTTGTTTTTATTTTAAACTAAAAAAATTAAGTACTATCCAATCAATATTTAAATGATTGCTTTGTCAGCCACAATTTTTTTATTACAGATGATTTGGATTAATTTGTTTTTCCCTCAAAATTTACTGTAATTAATAAATCAAAATTATATAATCTATTTCTTCCATTTACCATCAACACCCTTTCAGTAATGGGTTTATACAACTTTTGGGAGGGTTTGGACTTGTATATTATATTTTAAGTTGACTATAACATTCAGTATGTGGATATTTGAGGATATCCAATGTTACTCGTAATTTGAGCAGTTGACATTACTCACTAAAAAGCCGCAAACAAAGGAAACCAAAGGTAAAAGAGCTGAGAGTCCAATTACCCTGAGGCTGCCGCTCCCCTGTTTCATTACTCCCCCTTTCTCAAACACTTAACAAGACGAGTAGTCAGCACCCTGTGATCCATAGCACATCTTGTTTTATATCAAATACTGTTTGTTACAAATCTACCTATATAGGCTATATAAAAAATAATTTAGAACCTTCAAATATTATTAATTATTTGTTTGATTAAGTTTGAGAAAATAATAATTTTTGGATGAGGCAAACCAGAAGTTGCCTAGTAAAGCACCGTTTTTCAGTGCACACAGCTGTTTTTGAAAGCAACTTATCTGATATTTGATTTATTTATAAATTATTCAATGCTTAAAAATACAGTGTGAAATCAGTATTTGTTATTAATAGACTAAGGAGGATTAAGTTTAATATTTTGTTAGTCCAAAAACTATTTTTAGACAAATATTTTTCACAAATTCTTAGCTGTAAATTGTAAGGAAACTGGAATGTTGAACCAGATGCCCTTATTGTTATCAATATTTGGAAATATTCCCATTCTAAAATTAGGAAAATAAAATGAACAATATAAAACAGATTCATGAATGTTTATTGGCCATTAAATAACACTCTCTTATAATAGGCTTTGTAAAATGAAATTAAAACACATTTTGAGTATAAGCAAAAAGATAAGTAATTAATTTTGTATGATGGTTACAGATATCCAGTGGCCACCAAGTTAGCATCAGAATACTTATGGTAAATATGTAGTCCATCAAGCTATCAGTGTGGAAAGGCCACTGATATTTAAGGTAAGAATAGGTTAATAGTGTTTGTTTTACAAGATTTTCTACCTCTTTGCATTATATAAATTTATAACAACTTAAGATTAGTGCTTTATTGTAAAAAATGTACAATGTCAATAACTACTCCCATTGCAGTTTTTTTGTTTAAACTATTGTTATATGAACAAAATTAAATTCATGTTGGCCAAAATAAAATAGTTATGGAGAGAAAATTATGGGCAACTTTGAAGGCTCTGATCATTTGTCCTTTGGTATCTTTTAATTGGTGAACACTAAGTAACTGTCTTATCCAATAAAACTGAAGGTTTTAGCGAATTTCCCCTATAGGGAAGAAGCTATAGTCGGACGCACCTTAACGCTGGGCAGAGCCATTGGCCCATAGGTAATCTGGTCTATTCAGTCCCCTCCTCGCCACCGGCCCTGAATTATCGCCGCTTGGCTGAACGCGTGACTCACTAAGTACCCAGTACAGTAGGAATATGTAATGTGTCTTATTTTTAAAACATTAGGAAAAAGATTGTTATATTTAGCATCATGACAAAACCCTGATAAATTTGATATCAAACTTCACGAAAATCGGACAGTATTTAGGTCTACTTTGATTATGCCAATATGTTAGTAGAAATTTAACTTTTACACCTATGACAGGGTCATGACCCTTTCTTAAACAACCAACATTATTAATTACTAGCTGATGTGAACCCCTTAATTACTAGTACATATTTTTAAGGACTGCACGTAACTAAAAACGTTTAATTCAGACATTAACACAATGAAAAAATACAGGGTAGGCCTAATACCCTCAAAACTTAGTGAAGTTATAGATATATCGCTCGATAATACTTTTGAAGAGTGACTCACAGTTTGTCAAAACAAACAAAAAAACGGCACGCGGCCGTCATTTATTTATTTTTTCGTGAGTTTATACTTCGTTATATTGTTTTTTTATAATAATATTTCACATGTCAATCATATTATTGAAATTTTTTTAATCGTTGATTATTATTTCTTTGATATTATTTAATTGATTTGGTTTTGGCCTTTTTACAGGACCACCTATACATTTTACAGTTTTGTTTGATTTATTAAGTATGACTTATTTATTATTTTCGTATGGTTTTTAGTTTGTGTAAAAGCTTCTCTACAGTCTTAAAATTAGTTTACACATAAAAGTACTAAGTCCCCGTAAAAATAAAAAATACAAAAAAAACTTTAAACACGCCTAGACATTTGTAAATGTTTCAAATATTTAGCCAGTCCACAGCCTAGAAAAGTGTAATAGAAATCATAGATAAAACAACTGGTTTAATTAAATAGGCAAAGTAAACATATACAAACGAATAATTATGTTCCTTAATTAACAATTAAGTTATTTCTTTATGAACGGGTCACAAGCTAGACTTCGATGTAATAAATAAATTGTCATCTTGCCTTTAAAAAACGGGCCATGAGCCTGACATAGGTGTAAAAGTTAAATTTCTACTAACATATTGGCATAATCAAGGTAGATCTAAAAACTGTCCGAATTTCGTGAAGTTTGATATCAAATTTATCAGGGTTTTGTCACGATCCTAAATATAAAATTAGTTTTCCTTATTTTCTAAAAATAAGACATATTACATATTCCTACTGTACTGTGCACTTAGTGAGTCACGCGTTCAGCCAAGCGGCGATAATTTAGGGCCGGTGGCGAGGAGGGGACTGAATAGACCAGATTACCAACGGGCCGATGGCTCTGCCCAGCGTTAAGTTGCGGCCGAATATATTACCGTAGGTCTCATGGTAAGCCTTATGTCCCAGACCATGATAACTTTTTGTTTTGAGGTCCCCAGATGCCAAAAACACTATTCGTTCAAATTTATATATATGTATATATTAAAAATTAATAAAATAAAAACTGAGTACCGGTACCCTTTTATACAGTTTTTATTTTATTAATTTTTAATATAATAGTAGCTCTTACCAGTGAATCGAATAAAAATTTCACATATGTATGTATATATATATATATGTGTGTGTGTGTGTCTGTGAATGCGATAACTTGAGTAAAAAACGTCCGATTACGATGAAATTTGGCTCAAATGTGTAAAATAATATTCATGACTTTAAGTTCGAAAACCAGAAAAATCGGACCATGGGAAAAGGGGGGTTTATGGGATTTTTAAATTTTCCAAAAATCAGTTTTTTGCATTTTTCACCTTAAAATTTTTTTAAAACATAATTTTAGTTTTGACCATGTTATAGAGATTAAAAAAACAAATAATATGGTATTTTGAATTATTAACCTAGGTTAAGTGGTTGCAGAGAAAATCCAAAAAACCTACTCATAAAATCTCCCATGTTAGTCTTATGGGAAAACAGTTTTTGGCTTTTCCTCAGTTTATTTTAATGTAAACTTCGCATTTGCATTTACTAATCTGTTCAGTTCCACAAAACAATCATTTTGGTGTTTAAATTTTGATTCTACGCCCAACCGTTGCTAAGATATTCAAAGTGCTAAACACAGTACGTTGTCCAATGTTATCCTTATGGAGAATAAATAAAATTTGGTATTTCGATTATTTATGAATGTATGTTGATGAAACTGGGTATGTGGCTTCACGTAGTACTGGTATATTGATATTTGCACCAAAAATGAGTTTTTGTTGATTATTCCCTTAGCAGCAAACCTGCGTACTCAGCCCCATGTTATTCTTATGGAGAATAAGTCAAATGTATTGACTCCCTTAATTATGAACATAAATTAATAAAACTTGGTATGTAGCTTCAATTGGTTGAGTTATATTGATAATTGCATAAAAACCCATTTTTTTGTTCCTTGTTGCAGCAAACCTGCTTACTCAGCCCCCCATGTTATTCTTATAAAGAATCACTAAAATGTTACACAGCGCTTATTTATGATTGAATATTGATGAAACTTGGTATGTGGCTTCGCCTAGTTACATTCTATTTATATTTGCATAAAAACCAATTGTTTGTGTTCCTTATTTCAGCAAACCTACGTATTCATTACCAATGTTATTCTTATAGAGAATAATTAAAATCGGTTATATGTGAATATATTTTTATGAAACTTGGTATTGCTTTATGTGGTATTAAGACATATATTATGCATTGGAAATTCGCTGAGTATACAGGTTTGCTGCGACGGGGGTATTTTAGTTTTATAATAGAACTTCGAAGGACAGTCAATTGTGCAACACTATATGTGGGCTTGCACAGTTATAGAGGCATTACTTATTTTTATATTTTGCCCAGTAGTTTTGGAAGTTATTTCATCTGAAAGAGAATTGAATGTGCTTCACACACAAAAACACAACTTTTATAACACTTATGGTTTTTGAGGTAATTTTATCTTAGAATTTCAAATGGGCTCTACATTGAAACAGGGTATTACATAGCTGATAGTTTGTTATTGATTGTTTTAATATAATTTAGTCTTGATAAAAAAAAGAGTTAGGCGTAATACATAATTTTAAAAATCGGTTCAACTGTTCTGGAGGCATAAATTATTTAGTGGAAAATATGGCTACAATGGAAACAATTAATTTTAGGACACTTTTTTTCTAACACCATGTGTAAAAGCTAGTATATTTTTAATAAATAACTTATGTACCGTATTTTGGGAATCACTATTTGAATATTTTATTATATTACAACATCTTATATAAATATTTGATACAGTTTGGTACTTAGGCCCTTAATACACTAATTAATGGATTTAAACTTTCAGTTAGGCTATTAATAATAACTGTAGTAGGCCAAACCTACATGATCAGCCTCAAAGCCTGGGTCACAGGAGGGGGAGAACAAAAAGGCAGTTTTGGCAGATATGTGCAAAACAAAATTGCTCATAACACAGCAAACCCCATGATGAAGCCTATAGTGAAATATTTCAAAATAAGTTTATAGCAGGTATGATAATATGCAAGATTGGCGACATTTTTTTTATTTATTAAAAACTGTTCAAAATTTGATTAGTCCATATTTTATATATTTATACAAAGCTGTTATGAAGAACATTGTATCTTATTTCTTTACAGTAGCCTAATTGATATCTATTGCATTTTGTATTTAAATGCCTAAGTTATACTTGACTAATTAGATTTTATTTAACTTTTAAGTATTTGAATTATTTTGTTCCAGACATAATTGGAGGCAGAGTGCCAAATGATACCACATCCTCCCATCACTGGATTATACTAGTTTTGTTTTTATTTATTCTATTTATATCCTATATATAAAACTCTGTTATTTTTTAAAAGTTTATTAGTATAATTTATTTTAGTTACTTAAAATACTTTATTTCAGATATTATTTTGTCGATTTATTTTAGTTTTTATCTTTTATTTAGAAATGTTATTGTTAAACAATTTAACATTTACTGTTAAACTAAAAGTTTAAAAACCTAATGAAATGAAAGACTCTGGAGTTGTGGTGAGTAGTGGAGCTGCTCAGCAGATTATTGTTACAAACAATAACTCCATCATTCAGAAGGAAACGTCTACTATAATGAGTGCGCGGAAGCTTCCAAAAAAGAGAAAATTTGATCCATCAGAATTGGAAGAAACTGATAAACCTCTTATGACCGAGAACCACATGTCCAGTGTTGTAGTGATGCCTCCTCAGTCGATCGCCGTGGATTACTCTTGTCTTAGTGCTTCGAAATATCAAGAAGTCGATAGGAGAACTTCTTACGACATGCCACCGGTTATAAAAATCGAAGATAGGAGCGAACCTATCTTACCCAAGGAAAGCGAAATTCCTCACGAAGAAACGTCAAATGTGATTATGCCTGGGGGCGAAATGAATTTGGGGAGGCGAATGAACGGGAGAACCGACATCGACTTGCGAGAGTGGATGGACCACAGGGTTCTGGCGAAGAAGGAGCAATATTATTACCCCGGAAAGATCCGACAGGCCGGTTGTAATGGGGAAGTGTGGGTGGAGTTTGATAATTACGAGGGGAAAATGGCCATCTTTACCGATGTCCTGTGCACAGGGAAATACAATGTGATAAGTGACGCGAGCCCCTCCCTCCAGCAGATACATCTGGGTGTACGAGTATGTGTCAGGGCGGCAATAGACGATAGCCAGACCGGGCAGACGGTGTTTGTGGAAGGGTACGTCAACAAGATCATGAACTCCCCTCCAAGGTTTGTGGTGAAGCTGAACCAGTCTGGGACAGAGACGATTGCCAAGCGGGCGGAGTTGCGGCTGCTGCAGCCTCCGTGGCGGGACGAGCTGGAGGAGTCGGAGGAGCGGAACGGACAGATCCCCCTCCAGTTGCAACACGTCGTGCCCACGCTGCAGCCTGCCGTCAACTACTATAGGTCAGTACGGCAACAAACTAGCAACACAGATTTGTCTAATGGTTATTAGTGTATCATAACTTAACCCAGTAAGGTAGTAATTTTATTCTATTCCTGACAACCTACAACGGGCTCCGATTGGTGCTGCATTCTAGTAGCAAAATTTGTAACCAATGATTGCAGGCAACTACGGTTTGTCCGCTAGGGGCGCGGACCGACTATTAACCTATACTATATAACGCCTCAAGACTACTGGTCATGATAGCCAATATGCTAAATTGTAGAAACAAACACCTTGGCCCAATTAAAATAAACGGTGGCAGGCTTGCTTGGAAGTTGGCGGCATTGATTAATTCTTTGTGCGTTGTACATGGTCACACTGATATTGCTACTTTTTACTTATGTTTACTGTGTGTTTGCCAATACGTCTCTTTATCAAACAAAAAATAATATGTTAATTAAAATACGTAATCAGTTAATTTAAAACACTATATTTCTATTACAATTCATAGGTTTTAAAAAGAACGGAATCAGCTTGTAACTCTACGCCAATGGGTTAAAGCCATATTATAGCAGAGTTAACCTAAAGATCAAGATAGTTTCTTGCTATAGTTTATTATATATTCTTAACACTGACCCTAGTGACAACTTGTGGAATTTTTGTAATGCGGTTAGGACCAATAATGAAAACAATCTGACTTTTTTAAATGTAATTATGATCCCAGTGGCAAGAGGAAACAAAAATTTGCTAGCTAGTGCTATTATCTTTATCAATTTCAATTTTACTTGTACACCAACATCGTCTATACACAGCACCTAAGACTTTTTAAAATCCAGCCAAAATATAATTATAACACTTGCATTCCATAACCCATTTTCACTCAAAACTTTAGTTTACATTTAAATTGTCAAATTCTATCCTTTTCATTTTTAATTAAAAAATAAATTTAGTGGACAGGTGCCTGATACAATGACATTTTGTTCGCTAAGGTTCATGCTTGGATAAAGCTGCTCCATTAGGCTTAAGGCTAGCGCTCTAGAATTTAGCTAGTTGTAATTATGGGTTACAGTGATGAATTATAACACTACTTTAAAATTAATGGTATCAGAAAACTTGATTCACACTTTCTTCCTTCTAAATTTCCGCTGTAACTAGGGGTCACAGTGATGAATCCCAACACTACTTTAAAATAAGTTTAAAAAAACTGACACAAACTCCCTTACTTTCAACACACTTTTAATTAATAAATTTATATATATTCCATAGGCCTATATAAAAGTATTTACTAGTCTATACAGTACACCCAAAAACTCAACTGCTGCTTTGTTAGGCAGCAGGTTTTTGGTTTTAGCGAATTTCCCCTATAGGGAAGAAGCTATTACCGTAGTCGGCATGGTAAGACCTAGGCCCGGGACCATGATAACTTTTCGTTTTGAGGTCCCCAGACCCCAAAAACACCATTCGTTTGAAACTGTATATATATATATATATATATATATATATATATATATATATATATATATATATATATATATACACATATGTGTCCGTGAGCACGATAACTCTCGTAAAAATTATTCGATTTTGATTAAATTTGGTATAAACGTGTAAAGCAACATTTATGACTTTAAGTTCGAAAACCAGCCAGATCGCTCTATCCGAAGGGGTATTTTGAGGGGGTTTTGTACCTCAAAAATGGGTTTTTCTAATTTTTTACATATAATTTTGGGAATATTCAAATTTTAGTTTTTCCCATTAGATTCAGCTTAAAAAAACACACAATTTGGTATTTTGATCATTTCTCTACGTCAATTGGTTACCGAGATATTGAAAGTGCTAAACACAGTACGTTGTCTAATGTTATTCTTATGGAGGAAAATAAAAATTTTATATCTCGCTTATTTATGAACGTATACTGACGAAACTTGGTATACGGCTTCATCTGGTTGTGGACCATTGATATTTGCTCAAAAAAACTATTTTTTACCAAAGGCTCCCGTAGCAGCAAACCTGCGTACTCAGCCCCATGTTATTCTTATGGAGAATAATAAACGTGTTATTCACGGTGTGCAATTGTAATTCCCTTCATTATGAAAATAAATTAATGAAATTTGGTATGTGGCTTTACCTACACGAGTTATATTGATATTTGTATACAACCCCATTTGTTGTGTTCCTTGCTTCAGCAAACCTGCATACTCAGCCGCCATGTTATTCTTATGGAGAATAATTAAAATGTCATAAATCGTTTATTTATGAATGTATATTGATGAAACTTGATATGTGGCTTTATGTGGTATTAAGATACATATATATGTATTGGAAATTCGCTGAGTACGCAGGTTTTCTGCTACGGGGGTATTTGAATATCTCTGGCTGTTTTTAGCGAATTTCCCCTATAGGGAAGAAGCTATTACCGTAGGTCTCATGGTAACACTTAAGCCCCGAGACCATGATAACTTTTTGTTTTAAGGTCCCCAGATGCCAAAAACACTATTCTTTCAAATTTATATATATGTATATATATATCTATATATGTGTCCGTTAACACGATAACTTGAGTAAAAAACGTCCGATTTCTATGAAATTTGGCTCAAATGTGTAAAATGACATTCATGACTTTAAGTTCGAAAACCAGAAAAATCGGACCGTGGGAAGGGGGGTTTATGGGAGTTTTAAATTGTCCAAAAATCATTTTTTTGCATTTTTTACGCTAAAATTAAAATACCCCCGTAGCAGCAAACCTGCATACTTAGCGAATTTCCAATGCATATATATTTATCTTAATGCCACATAAAGCTACATACCAAGTTTCATCAATATACATTCATAAATAAACAATTTATGACATTTTAATTATTCTCCATAAGAATAACATGGCGGCTGAGTATGCAGGTTTGCTGAAGCAAGGAACACAAAAAAATGGGGTTTTATGCTTATATCAATATAACTCAACTAGGTGAAGTCACTTACCAAATTTCATTAATTTATTTTCATAATTAAGGGAGATAACACGTTACTTATTCTCCATAAGGATAACATGGGGCTGAGTACGCAGGTTTGCTGCTATGGGAGCCTTTGTCAAAAAATTGTTTTTTTGAGGAAATATCAATGGTCCACAACCAGATAAAGCCGTATACCAAGTTTCGTCAGTATATGTTCATAAATAAGCGAGATATAAAATTTTTATTTTCCTCCATAAGAATAACATTAGACAACGTACTGTGTTTAGCACTTTCAATATCTCGGTAACCAATTGACGTAGAGAAATGATCAAAATACCAAATTGTGTGTTTTTTTAAGCTGAATCCAATGGGAAAAAATAAAATCTGACTATTTCCAAAATTATATGTAAAAAATTCAAAAAACCCATTTTTGGGGTACAAAACCCCCCCAAAATACCCCTTCGGATAGAGCGATCTGGCTGGTTTTCGAACTTAAAGTCATAAATGTTGCTTTACACATTTATACCAAATTTCATCAAAATCGGATAATTTTTACGAGAGTTATCGTGCTCACGGACACATATATATATATATATATATATATATATATATATATACAGTTTCGAACGAATGGTATTTTTGGGGTCTGGGGACCTCAAAACGAAAAGTTATCATGGTCCCGGGCCTAGGTCTTACCATGCCGACTACGGTAATAGCTTCTTCCCTATAGGGGAAATTCGCTAATTCCCTATAGGGGAAATTCGCTAAAAAAATTAATTTTGGTTTTGATCATGTTATAGAGCTTAAAAAAACAAATAACATGGTATTTTGAATTATTAACCTATGTTAAGTGGTTGCGGAGAAAATCCAAAAAACATACTCATAAAATCTCCCATGTTAATCTTATGGGAAAAAGGTTTTTGGCTTTTCCTCAGTTTATTTTAATGTATACTTCACATTTGCTTTTACCAATCTGTTCAGTTCCATAAAACAATCATTTTGGTGTTTAAATTGTGATTCTACGCCCAACCGTTGCAGAGATATTCAAAGTGATAAACACAGTACGTTGTCCAATGTTATCCTTATGGAGAATAAATAAAATTGTATATCTCGATTATTTATTAATGTATGTTGATGAAACTTGGTATGTGGCTTCACGTAGTACTGGTATATTAATATTTGTACAAAAAATTGATTTTTTGTTGATTATTCCCGTAGCAGCAAACCTGCGTACTCAGCCCCATGTTAATCTTATGGAGAATAAGTAAAATGTAATGACTCCCTTAATTATGAACATAAATTAATAAAACTTGGTATGTAGCTTCACTTGGTTGAGTTATATTGATAATTATATAAAAACACATTTTTTTGTTCCTTGTTGCAGCAAACCTGCTTTCTCAGCCCCCATGTTATTCTTATGGAGAATAACTAGAATGTTATTTAGCGCTTATTTATGATTGAATATTGATAAAACTTGGTGTGTGGCTTCGCCTAGTTAAATTCTATTATATTAGCATAAAAAACAATTGTTTGTCTTCCTTGTTTCAGCAAACCTACGTACTCATTGCCAATGTTATTCTTATGGTGAATAATTAAAATCGCTTATATGTGAATATACTTTTATAAAACTTGGTATGCGGCTTTATGTGATATTAAGACATGTATTAGGGATTGGAAATTCGCTGAGTATGCAGCTTTGCTGCGACGGGGTTATTTTCATTTAATTTCATTGATTACAAATTCATTAAAATATTGTTGAAACATAACAAAGTACGTTGACTTATGCTAGTAAAATTTAACACAGCTCGTTTGAAAATTAACTATTGTTCAAAAACAAATAGGGGAGGGACCTCTATGGAACACCCGGTAAGTTAAGTTGTAGTTGAGGTATGTTAACATCTCGCTATTAAATTTTCTTAGCAAGGTTTATGCATGTATAACTTTGAAAATAAATAAAATTATACATCTATAACTAACTTGTGTTGTTCTTAGATTAAATACAAAGTTTAATTGGGGTTGTCAATGTTTATAGTTGTAACCAATTTTGAACTCTCCTCCAAATCAGGAACTCGACCACTCAACATAACACACTTCTTATATCTGGGCGTAATGCGGTATTGTTTTGCTTTAGTAGGCCTATCTGTTTTTTCCCCATTTCATTACTAAATGGAACTTTACAATGCAATATATATAACATATTTAACAATTCTAAAATAAGTAATATGTGTCCCAATTAAACTACTTTCCCGTAATGTATTCTTTGACGGAGCATAATTTTAAATTTGGCACTGATTTGTTGGGTATATTAATTTAATATTTGCTTGAATACCACTCCTCTTTCCAATTATTTACGAGTGAGACACAAATCCACACAACTTAATAAAGCTTAAGACATCCCTATTGAAATAGTAAACAATATGGTGTTGTGTTTTTTTGTTTTTTTAACAAGTTTTATGTTTAAAAAAAGGATACTAAAATATTAGAGTCAACATATACCATATGTTATATGTCTTTTAGTGTATTTTAACATTTAAACTTCTTTAAAATAAGACGAACATTGTTTTATGCCCTTAACTTAAATTTCAATATAGATAACCTATTCCTAACAGTTTCCGTAGATGAATACGTACACTGCTAACCATGATAGTAATTTTAGGGATTTTACGTAGAAACGTGAGATCACTTCGAATATCCGAGCGCCTATTAGGAAAATACGTCACTTATAGCCTAATATCTGCTATCACAGGCTTAATATACTGCACAATATATCACTTGACATTATGCACCGGATCAATTAATGTAGTAATATCATGTCCACGATCTTAGGCCCATAGGGTTATAATTTATTGCATGTTTTATATTTTAGACGGGTTTGAAGAGTGTGATTTAAAGACCACCGAGATAATAAACAAGTATGTAATACAAAAGTGTTAGTGATTTTTCCTTTCCGAGTTTGATAAATATCTTAATTTTAATTTTCTCATATGGCTTGATAGCTATTTATTATTATTTGTAAAGCAAATGAGCAAGTTGATAATGTAATTTTGTTCTTTGTTAAAATCGTTATGAAATATATCTCTCCTCTATACAGCCAATTCCATCCCTCAAAAACAAAAAAGTTACTGATACTCCACCATATTAGACAGCCACTAACGATCTGCGAGCACGTAAAGTACCGAGGTTTGCTCTACGATTTATAGTTTTTCTGACGATCCTAAAGACACAAAACAAATCTGCCCCCCATTTTATCTCTAAAAATTTGTCACTACCTACATCCCAGTTAAATCTGTCAACTAAGGTCCACTCCTTCGGTAGTATATCTCAGAAGGTCCCACTTGTCAGGAATGTTGGGTCAGGAACCAAGATGTCACTCCCTGTAAATCTTCCTCAAGATTCAGATTAAACTATTTGGGCGGAAGGTTTCCTTCGACCAAGAAGAAACCCAACTGCAACAGTAATTACCATAACCAAAAAACTCTTCCCTAAAGGGATTTTAAGGAAGTGAATAGGCTTATGTGTTGTATGGGTTCACCTTTGTGTAAAGTTTCAGACCAGTCAGTTCAGTAATTTTTGTGTTTACCAGGAACAGCAGACAGATACGTAAAAAGACAGATAAATAAAAGAAAGATACGTAGGATAGAAGACAGATACATATAATATTCTCTTAGAATATTATAGATAGATTAAGAAGAAAAATATTCCTGGACGTACTACCTCCAGGACGCTACCTAGGGCTGATTATTTTAACTGTGACTTACTTTGCTATTTCAAATATTGTACTTTGCCAGTGAGATTAAGATATGAGCATTATTTTAAACAGTATTGTCTGATGATCATATAGTAATCTAATAGAAAGGAATTGTTCTGTTATTCAAACATAGCAAGCTTGTCTCATTCCGAGTAAACTCACTCTAGAGTAAGGTAATTAATAAGCTACACTCTTAGTGACTGTACATCGACGTGATCAAGTACATCACAAAGTGCTGGAAGCGCGGGGTATTGAATTGGTTTCAAAATTAAATCACTCTACCTTAGTAATGTATAGGTTGTATACAGGGTGAGTTTCTACCTATGCCAATAACATTGGTTTACATTGTGTTATACCTGCTAAAAGAAACAAAAATGATCCCCTTAACACTGATCCAATTCCTTACAGTTTGGTTGTAAATGCACAATAACTAGTTTTATCTGCATTGTTAGTTTTTTCATCACTGGATATGTTGGAAAAAAATATCTCCTGACCTAGCAAAATCCAAGCGTTGCTATTTGAAAGGTGTATTTTAGGTGCACTTTCTTTTCGGTTATATATTATTATAAAGTGATACATGGAAGATTACAACTATTTATTGTCCTAATAAAATTAGGTTTAGTTTTCTGTAAACCATAACAAATAAACACTACTCTTCCACATATCATTGTACGTTTTAAAAATTAAAAAATTATTACTCAATTAAAAATCCTTAAAATAATGACCCTCATAAGAAGATAAAGATTTTGTTAGGAAATGAATCTAAAGTTAGGAGAAAATAGTCACTTCTTTGTTTAAAATTCGTTGTTGGTGATAGTTAGTATATGTTTTTTACAAAATAATTGCGGACATTTTCGGTCTCTGAGTAGTACAAAAATAAACTTAATAATTTATTAGTTTTTGCGATAACTAGTCACAATCAAAAACAGCTGCATAGGAAAAAAGTAAACTTTATATTTTCTAAAACTTTTCAAACTTCTGTTTCTTTGAAAGGTTTCTACTGAAACAATTAACTTTGTCAGCGCTTCTAATAACCAATAGAAAGAAAAAAGGATCTTTACAAATTACAATCAATTTTTTTCACCGTTTGTAATTAAATCGTCCATAAAAATGCATTTTCAAGAGATGAAAATTGTTTATGCGGGTAAAGGAAACCATGTTACAATATTAACTAGAGAGAACCCATGATCGAAAATAGATATGTGAGCTTAGCGTTTTCATTGACTTGTTAGATAAGAGTATAAATATAGATAACAGTATGTACATCATCGAGCATATGGCTTTTTTCAAGCCATATGAAGAACCAAAGTAATTGCTGCTGGTTAGCATACATATTGAAGTTGAAATTATATTGTTTTTGTTATGGATAGGTTCAGACAGATTTATGACATCCATTAGTCCTAGACCTGACGATGTACCTGCATCAATTAGTCCTAGACCTGACGATGCATCTGCATCAATTAGTCCTAGACCTGACGATATACCTGCATCAATTAGTCCTAGACCTGACGATATACCTGCATCAATTAGTCCTAGACCTGACGATGTATCTGCATCAATTATTCCTAGTCCTGACAATGTACCTGCATCAATTAGTCCTAGACCTGAGGATGTACCTGCATCAAGTAGTCCTAGACCTGACGATGAACCTGCATCAATTATTGCTAGACCTGACGATGTATCTGCATCAATTATTCCTAGTCCTGACGATGTACCTGCATCAATTAGTCCTAGACCTGACGATGTACCTGCATCAATTAGTCCTAGACCTGACGATGAACCTGCATCAATTTCTAAGCTAAACTAATTTTTAAATGTCTGATTTCTTACAAAATGTATTCAAAGGTTGACTACAGAAAATTCATGATAGAAATAAAAATAGCTCGTATGTCTAAGCACAATTCTTTAATAAAGATTTACCTTGATGATCTGTTCTTGTTATTATAATTTATATAATTAATTGTTTTAAGTTAATTAGTACTTGTATTAACGTAATATGATAGTCCATATTACCAATTGAATAATTAAAACTATTTCTTAATGAGGAAGACATAAGTTGGATTTCTTTCGAAACATATTAGTTATAAGTAGTTATTTAAGTATAGAATTTAATTAAACTTATTCACCGATTCTTTTTAGCCTATGGTTCTTAAAAAAAGTAATATTTCTTGGTGATTATATCCGAGGATCCTTCTATAGTTATATGAGGTAGTTCTCACTAATAAATTCAAATTAATTATAGTCACTGTTAATTATTATAGTATGAGTTTAAAAGAAGTTAGGAAACTGGAGTTTGTATTGGCAATAAGGGAAATAAAACATCGAACATTTTCTATGTTATAGTATCAAACTATCATTGCAAATCTCAAATTAACATTCATACTTACATTTGATTTATTTTTTATTTTGTATTTACTCAATTGTTTCCTCATACTTTTTGTAAACTTCCTAACACTTTATACTTGAGGTATCGTCACGTAGTTGTCTTACAAAAAAACTACATTTTTTACGATTCTTTTGAGCACTATTTACTCTGTCTATTGCTTATATCTATATAATAAAATCCAAACTACACTCACTGACTATTCACAAAATCCGCATAACTACAAGGCCTGCAGAGTTAAAATTAGCACATACGTTCCTTTTTAGTCTTCGGTGCTGGCTTGAAAGACAACTTTATAAAACCAAGCAAACAACAAAGTAATTTAGCTTCAAGAACGTCAGTTGATCTTTGTTGGTTGAACAAATTATAAATCTAATTACGTAAATTTATAATTTATACTAAGAAACTTTACATAAAGCATTTTATTCGTGTTTTTTTACGAAAAAAAAATACAAAAAGGGATGATCCTGTGCATCCTAAAACGCAGCTTGCATACAATCATCCCTGACAACAACGTCATCTATTTACCTCTCCCAAACACCCTTCTCCTTTAATTAGAGACCTGAGCTCTGCATCGTCAACACTTGAGTTTGAATAAATCCTTCATGGGAAGTCTTATTTCCAATGATGTTCCAATTTTAAATATCCTAATATTTCACGAACTTTGCGTATGTTTATTTAGTAATGTAGATTGTATAATTGTCGGCAAGTTTACTCCTGATAAAGCAACCTTTTTATTTATTTCGGCAAGGTATTAGCCACAGTGTGCAAGCCTTGTGGCTCTGTAATTGGTTTATACTGAATTTTTGAATAAAATAATTATAGAAGCACATTTCTTTATTTATGTCTGACTTGTAACGGAGGGAGATATTTATTATCTATTAGAGATATATTTATCCCCGCATCATTAACTTCCATACCGTAGGTTCCATACCGTACCTTTTTTAAACTAAAACTCTTTGGTGACTGGCAGGGATCGAACCCAGGACCTAGCGTACCAAAGTCACACGCTATATACACTAGGCTGTACCGAAGCAAGTGAATACACCTGTGTTATCCTCTCGAACCAGCAGTTCCAGGTTTTGCACAATGAATTAAACTGTTTTGTATAATGTTTTCACGTTTAGCTTTTTAAACGGTTTCAATTAATACCATTGAAATACTTGGAATGCTGACGCAGTGGATTTATGGAAGAAAAACGGTACTTTCCCCTCCACTATCATGTCAACTTCATCAATTGAGGGATATCTGCCGGGAAATATTTTAATGCACGCTTTTATTAACACGCTCCTCCATCACACAGATCATCCGATTGTAATGAAACTTATATATTTCTTTTCTTGAATAACTGAGGATTCCAACAGCGTAAACGACTTACACAACAGTCAGTTAACAGATTTATAATAATACAAAATATAATAAGCCAAATAATTTGAAACGTGAAAACGTTACAAACTTTTTTAGCAGATACTTTTAAGCAAGAATAATGAGTTGAATAGAAGCTGTATATAAAACATTTTTTATACAGTGTTTGGTTATCTCACATTTAAAGGTTAAACGTGCGCTTCCGATATTGCCACCGTGGCCACCGCCACCGTAGGCCTACAATGCGTTATTGCTTGGTTGACAACATTAATGTGCGAAATTACTGATTAGATTCATTGAAAATAGTGTACCTCGTGATAAAAAAACGAGAACGAGTTATTTTTCAGAGAAATTAACGATTATATGCAAATTTGAAACTTAAAAAAATATATTTTATGAGAAATATATCTGGTAATATAAAAAGATATCATATTTTAACCACTAAGTTTTTGGTAACAACCGTTGTAATCTTTTTGGAATTTGTTTAAAAGTACACTGTATTATTTTCTGCCTATAAAATAAGCCTAAAAGTCATATTTTAGTTTTTTAATACAATTAAGTTTGAGCTATATAAAATAGCGTCGCGTCAGTTTGCTGAACTGCGTATCGTGGCGCAAATTGGCTTGAGCACCTAAAACGTTAATACCATCTTAACATTACAAATAAAACATTCTATACAAAAATGTTTGGGATAACAATTTTAGATTAACGTTCAACGTTAGATTAATCTAACGTTAGATAATCAACGTTATTCAACGTTAGATAATCTAACGTTTAACGTTAGATTATCTCCAACCTTTACGCTGGAAGTTTGTTTCTGTCCCAATAACAAAAAAAGTCTACACTTAGTAACTTTTCGTGTCAAACTTCAGGCCCAGTCAAAAATAGAACAATATATTAAGATGTATAAAATGTGCTTAAATTTAGGTCAAAAAGGTTTTTTAAAGCGTTTAAGGATCTCTTTACTGGAATCATGTGCAGTATCCATGCGGATAACACTTTGTCATATTTTGTGTTTAATATTTTGCATTTAATATATTTAAAACCTAATTTGGTAATGTTTTAATGAAACGTAAAGTAATTTAAAATACATATATGTATCAACAAATTAAATATTAAGAATAATTTTAAATTAATGAGTAACATAGTAAATTATATTGCGGGGTTAATGTAAGTACCAACAAATAGTAGTTTTATTACATTTATTGACAATTCAACATTTCGCACATAAAGTGAAATCATACTTTAGATAATTAATTCAAACTAACCTCATTATAATATTTTAGTAGTAGGTAGTAATAGTACTTCTTTTCTAAAAATAACTTTTATGTCCAGACAGATGTGATATTTTGTCGACAGCGCGTTTCAATAGATTTAGGCCTTTCGTATAGGCGGTGCACAGAACATCATGATTGCTGTTGCATATTTTTAGCACTTTGTCCTCAATCTTCTTGACGAAATCCTTGATATCCTCGGTGATAGCTTTTAATTTGTCCTTGACCGACTGCAATTCGTAAAGCGTGTCTAGGTCCAAAGATGACTCTTGAGAATCGTATAGGGATTGTCGGTTTAGAAAGGCCAACTCTCTATCGTAGTTGTCAAACGGATATCTATACGCACCCAGTCCTTGAAAGTTGACGACTACCAAAGCGACGAGACACACACAGATAGAATTAAACATTTTAGACATGATGCTATCAGAAATGAGGTAACTCCAGATCTCGGTTGTCGTATAAGTAATATGTTCACTCTACCCGGGTCTTATATATAGCTCTGCTTCAAAACATTAATTATGATAAGGAACTGCGACTTTAATTAATAAGGAAAATCAAGCTATTGTTCTCTTGCGTTTAAGCTAGTAGATTTTTAATCGAAATAAATAAATTTATAAAATATTGCATTGTTATTTATATGGTGAACTGAATATCTGTAATTATCAGTCAAGTGTTACGTTTATGCAAATAATCAAATGACTTATTATTTATTTATAATTAAAAGTAAATTTATGTTATTGACTAAACTTTGATTAAAACCATAAAAATGTTGTTAACTTTCTATCTAACGATTTCATTTAATTAGAAGCCGGTGCATATTTTACGTCAAGATGTAATTGATTTTGGTGATAGTTACAATAAATAAAGACTTCTATTTAGAACAAGGAATATTTAAATACTTTTGTCATACACAAAGCATGCCAACAAATCTCAACTTGATTCTTACTGTTCTTTCTATTAGATTAATTAATAAACTCATTAATATTTTAAAAAAACCCTACAGTACAAATTTGTATCCATCACTTTACGTCGAATATTTTTGAATTTTTTAATCCAAGAAGCAACTAGAACCAAGCACAAGGTATATTTTATATACAATTGAAGAGATAAAAATGTTAGGTTTGGGTCATTAATCAAATTTTGGTGATAGGTCAAATGTCTCACTAAGCTTTTTGTATAAATCACCTACTACATTATTTTAATAAAGAAATCATTCAACATCCAATAACCCTAAAAATATAAGGGCAAATTAACTACGAAAAGCGGTTTGTTTGTATAATAATTCACTACATATTGCACCTCTTTACCTTTACAACTGTTTCACAATGTATATTTTAAACATACATTTTGTATCTTTATTTGATTGCTGATGAGGACCCGGGAATCAATTTTAATGTATAACCCTCCCAACCGGTACCCCAATGATAAGTCAGTAACGTTGACGGTGAGATCGTAGATGATGAGCTTTATAGAAACATCCTTGTCTCTATTTGAATGCTGATGAAGACCCGGAAATAAATTTTATTGTATATCTCTCCCGACAGATACCACACTGATAAGTCAATAACGTTAAACATCCTTGTCTTTAATTACCAATAAATGGGCGATAGGCTTGAGCCAGGGAATTATCTTTAATGCACGCTTTTATTAACACGCTCCTCCATCACACAGATCATCCGATTGTAATGAAACTTATATATTTCTTTTCTTGAATAACTGAGGATTCCAACAGCGTAAACGACTTACACAACAGTCAGTTAACAGATTTATAATAATACAAAATATAATAAGCCAAATAATTTGAAACGTGAAAACGTTACAAACTTTTTTAGCAGATACTTTTAAGCAAGAATAATGAGTTGAATAGAAGCTGTATATAAAACATTTTTTATACAGTGTTTGGTTATCTCACATTTAAAGGTTAAACGTGCGCTTCCGATATTGCCACCGTGGCCACCGCCACCGTAGGCCTACAATGCGTTATTGCTTGGTTGACAACATTAATGTGCGAAATTACTGATTAGATTCATTGAAAATAGTGTACCTCGTGATAAAAAAACGAGAACGAGTTATTTTTCAGAGAAATTAACGATTATATGCAAATTTGAAACTTAAAAAAATATATTTTATGAGAAATATATCTGGTAATATAAAAAGATATCATATTTTAACCACTAAGTTTTTGGTAACAACCGTTGTAATCTTTTTGGAATTTGTTTAAAAGTACACTGTATTATTTTCTGCCTATAAAATAAGCCTAAAAGTCATATTTTAGCTTTTTAATACAATTAAGTTTGAGCTATATAAAATAGCGTCGCGTCAGTTTGCTGAACTGCGTATCGTGGCGCAAATTGGCTTGAGCACCTAAAACGTTAATACCATCTTAACATTACAAATAAAACATTCTATACAAAAATGTTTGGGATAACAATTTTAGATTAACGTTCAACGTTAGATTAATCTAACGTTAGATAATCAACGTTATTCAACGTTAGATAATCTAACGTTTAACGTTAGATTATCTCCAACCTTTACGCTGGAAGTTTGTTTCTGTCCCAATAACAAAAAAAGTCTACACTTAGTAACTTTTCGTGTCAAACTTCAGGCCCAGTCAAAAATAGAACAATATATTAAGATGTATAAAATGTGCTTAAATTTAGGTCAAAAAGGTTTTTTAAAGCGTTTAAGGATCTCTTTACTGGAATCATGTGCAGTATCCATGCGGATAACACTTTGTCATATTTTGTGTTTAATATTTTGCATTTAATATATTTAAAACCTAATTTGGTAATGTTTTAATGAAACGTAAAGTAATTTAAAATACATATATGTATCAACAAATTAAATATTAAGAATAATTTTAAATTAATGAGTAACATAGTAAATTATATTGCGGGGTTAATGTAAGTACCAACAAATAGTAGTTTTATTACATTTATTGACAATTCAACATTTCGCACATAAAGTGAAATCATACTTTAGATAATTAATTCAAACTAACCTCATTATAATATTTTAGTAGTAGGTAGTAATAGTACTTCTTTTCTAAAAATAACTTTTATGTCCAGACAGATGTGATATTTTGTCGACAGCGCGTTTCAATAGATTTAGGCCTTTCGTATAGGCGGTGCACAGAACATCATGATTGCTGTTGCATATTTTTAGCACTTTGTCCTCAATCTTCTTGACGAAATCCTTGATATCCTCGGTGATAGCTTTTAATTTGTCCTTGACCGACTGCAATTCGTAAAGCGTGTCTAGGTCCAAAGATGACTCTTGAGAATCGTATAGGGATTGTCGGTTTAGAAAGGCCAACTCTCTATCGTAGTTGTCAAACGGATATCTATACGCACCCAGTCCTTGAAAGTTGACGACTACCAAAGCGACGAGACACACACAGATAGAATTAAACATTTTAGACATGATGCTATCAGAAATGAGGTAACTCCAGATCTCAGTTGTCGTATAAGTAATATGTTCACTCTACCCGGGTCTTATATATAGCTCTGCTTCAAAACATTAATTATGATAAGGAACTGCGACTTTAATTAATAAGGAAAATCAAGCTATTGTTCTCTTGCGTTTAAGCTAGTAGATTTTTAATCGAAATAAATAAATTTATAAAATATTGCATTGTTATTTATATGGTGAACTGAATATCTGTAATTATCAGTCAAGTGTTACGTTTATGCAAATAATCAAATGACTTATTATTTATTTATAATTAAAAGTAAATTTATGTTATTGACTAAACTTTGATTAAAACCATAAAAATGTTGTTAACTTTCTATCTAACGATTTCATTTAATTAGAAGCCGGTGCATATTTTACGTCAAGATGTAATTGATTTTGGTGATAGTTACAATAAATAAAGACTTCTATTTAGAACAAGGAATATTTAAATACTTTTGTCATACACAAAGCATGCCAACAAATCTCAACTTGATTCTTACTGTTCTTTCTATTAGATTAATTAATAAACTCATTAATATTTTAAAAAAACCCTACAGTACAAATTTGTATCCATCACTTTACGTCGAATATTTTTGAATTTTTTAATCCAAGAAGCAACTAGAACCAAGCACAAGGTATATTTTATATACAATTGAAGAGATAAAAATGTTAGGTTTGGGTCATTAATCAAATTTTGGTGATAGGTCAAATGTCTCACTAAGCTTTTTGTATAAATCACCTACTACATTATTTTAATAAAGAAATCATTCAACATCCAATAACCCTAAAAATATAAGGGCAAATTAACTACGAAAAGCGGTTTGTTTGTATAATAATTCACTACATATTGCACCTCTTTACCTTTACAACTGTTTCACAATGTATATTTTAAACATACATTTTGTATATTTATTTGATTGCTGATGAGGACCCGGGAATCAATTTTAATGTATAACCCTCCCAACCGGTACCCCAATGATAAGTCAGTAACGTTGACGGTGAGATCGTAGATGATGAGCTTTATAGAAACATCCTTGTCTCTATTTGAATGCTGATGAAGACCCGGAAATAAATTTTATTGTATATCTCTCCCGACAGATACCACACTGATAAGTCAATAACGTTAAACATCCTTGTCTTTAATTACCAATAAATGGGCGATAGGCTTGAGCCAGGGAATTATCTTTGTGTATGCAGACTGCAAGTAACATCATTTGTTTATCTACTGCCCTCCACCAGTACAAACCCCCTCCACTACAGCCCCTCAGACACCAACCCTCTGGCTGCCAGTAACATCATTTGTTTATCTACTGCCCTCCACCAGTACAAACCCCCTCCACTAGCCCCTCAGACACCAACCCTCTGGCTGCCAGTAACATCATTTGTTTATCTACTGCCCTCCACCAGTACAAACCCCCTCCACTAGCCCCTCAGACACCAACCCTCTGGCTGCCAGTAACATCATTTGTTTATCTACTGCCCTCCACCAGTACAAACCCCCTCCACTACAGCCCCTCAGACACCAACCCTCTGGCTGCCAGTAACATCATTTGTTTATCTACTGCCCTCCACCAGTACAAACCCCCTCCACTAGCCCCTCAGACACCAACCCTCTGGCTGCCAGTAACATCATTTGTTTATCTACTGCCCTCCACCAGTACAAACCCCCTCCACTACAGCCCCTCAGACACCAACCCTCTGGCTGCCAGTAACATCATTTGTTTATCTACTGCCCTCCACCAGTACAAACCCCCTCCACTACAGCCCCTCAGACACCAACCCTCTGGCTGCCAGTAACATCATTTGTTTATCTACTGCCCTCCACCAGTACAAACCCCCTCCACTAGCCCCTCAGACACCAACCCTCTGGCTGCCAGTAACATCATTTGTTTATCTACTGCCCTCCACCAGTACAAACCCCCTCCACTACAGCCCCTCAGACACCAACCCTCTGGCTGCCAGTAACATCATTTGTTTATCTACTGCCCTCCACCAGTACAAACTCCCTCCACTACAGCCCTTCAGACACCAACCCTCTGGCTGCCAGTAACATCATTTGTTTATCTACTGCCCTCCACCAGTACAAACCCCCTCCACTACAGCCCCTCAGACACCAACCCTCTGGCTGCCAGTAACATCATTTGTTTATCTACTGCCCTCCACCAGTACAAACCCCCTCCACTACAGCCCCTCAGACACCAACCCTCTGGCTGCCATCAAGACACTAAACACGGTTTAGTTTACAGCACTGCTAAAACATTTTATTTTTTAAGTGTCATCAATTTGAATTTTTACTCTGATTTGCACTTATATTTTCTTAATAGCCCTTCTAACTGGATGTTCGTAATGAAGTGAGAGCTTTCCCATAAAAATTTCAATACTATTAGTGTTTAAAAAATTAACTGTAGTTAGCGTTTCTATAACCAAAATAACTCGACGTTTCCTCCATAGATAATCTTAAAATTGTTCAAATGTGTTTCAAATACAAAGTACTGGTCGTTTTCGTTATTCAAATTACTCTGTTCAGTATTATTAAAATGATCTTGAAAATATCTTCGTCTCCCAATTTATTAACACTTGAAGTCATTTTATGGTACCTATGTAATTTAAATTTAGTCAAAGGCAGCTAACAACAATAAAATAATTTCATGTTAATTACACTGAGTAATCGATAACTGGAAAAATTGTATTCCAAGTTTAATAATATTTATAATAATATGTCTATGGTTTAGTTAATGAAACAGTAAGTAAAATTAGGTAAAACAAGTATTTTATAATTCATTTTGGACTCAATTTGTATTGCTACACTACCTTTTTAAATTAAATTTCTAATAGATAAACAACAGCTGTTTATCCTACAAAACTCAAACTAAATTATCAAAATTACGTAGCAGACCACAACAGAATTTTCCAACTTTTTTACCAAAAATATCCCTTTTAGCGAATTTCCCCTATAGGGAAGAAGCTATTACCGTAGGTCTCATGGTAAGACTTAAGCCCAAGACCATGATAACTTTTTGTTTTGAGGTCCCCAGATGCCAAAAACACTATTCGTTCAAATTTATATATATGTATATACAGGGTTGGTGAAAAGTCCCGGGACGGCTTAATATTTTTTTAACCGTTACAGATGGAGCTATACAAGTTGGTACACTGTTACTGGGCATAAAACACTATTTTACTACAATTTCAATGAGCCGCTACCACCTCAGGGGGACGGCCCACAAGGAGTCGGAAGAAAATCTTAAATAGAAGCATAGGTTGATATTCACATCAAATTAAAGGTCTTTATTAGTAGAATACAATGCCGCAAATCCGACTTTAAACGGACAACCGAGCCAAAAATGGCAGCTATTCAAAGATAGCTTGAATTTGAAATTTTTATGTGCTGAAGTTTTGAATCGGTTTAGTAATTTATTAGCTAGGAGAGTAAATTTTGGCAAATTAAATTTAAATGTATTACATTAATGTAATTTTACATTTTAATGCAAAATTTAAATGTGTTACATTAGATTACACACAGCTACTTATCAACATTTCAAATTCAAGCCATCTTTTAATAGCTGTCATTTTGTGCTCGGTTGTCCGTTTAAAGTCGGATTTGCGGCATTGTATTCTAATAACAAAGACCTTTAATTTGATGTGCATATCAACCTATGCTTCTATTTAAGATTTTCTTCCGACTCCTTGTGGGCCGTCCCCCTGAGGTGGTAGCGGCTCATTGACATTGTAGTAAAATAGTGTTTTATGCCCAGTAACAGTGTACCAACTTGTATAGCTCCATCTGTAACGGTTAAAAAAATATTAAGCCGTCCCGGGACTTTTCACCAACCCTGTATATATATCTATATATATATATGTCCGTTAACACGATAACTTGTAAAAAACGTCCGATTTTGATGAAATTTGGCTCAAATGTGTAAAATGACATTCATGACTTTAAGTTCGAAAACCAGAAAAATCGGACCATGGGAAAAGGGGGGTTTATGGGGGTTTTAAATTTTCCAAAAATCAGTTTTTTGCATTTTTCACCCTAAAATTTTTAAAAACTTAATTTTGGTTTTGACCATGTTATAGAGCTTACAAAAACAAATAATTTAGTATTTTGAATTATTAACCTAGGTTAAGTGGTTGCGGAGAAAATCCAAAAAAACCTGCTCATAAAATCTCCCATGTTAATCTTATGGCAAAAAGGTTTTTGGCTTTTCCTCAGTTTATTTTAATGTAAACTTCACATTTGCTTTTTCCAATCTGTTCAGTTCCACAAAACAATCATTTTGGTGTTTAAATTGTGATTCTACGCCCAAACGTTGCAGAGATATTCGAAGTGCTAAACACAGTATGTTGTCCAATGTTTTCCTTATGGAGAATAAATAAAATTTGATATCTCGATTATTTATTAATGTATGTTGATGAAACTTGGTATGTGACTTCAAGTAGTACTGTTATATTGATATTTGCACAAAAAATTGATTTTTTGTTGATTATTCCCGTAGCAGCAAACCTGCGTACTCAGCCCCATGTTATTCTTATGGAGAATAAGTAAAATGTACTGACTCCCTTAATTATGAACATAAATTAATAAAACTTGGTATGTAGCTTCACTTGGTTGAGTTATATTGATAATTATATAAAAACCCATTTTTCTGTTCCTTGTTGCAGCAAACCTGCTTTCTCAGCTCCCATGTTATTCTTATGGAGAATAACTAGAATGTCATATATCGCTTATTTATGATTGAATATCGATGAAACTTAGTATGTGGCTTCGTCTAGTTAAATTCTATTTATATTTGCATAAAAACAAATTATTTCTGTTCCTTGTTTCAGCAAACCTACATACTCATTACCAATGTTATTCTTATGGAGAATAATTGAAATCGCTTATATGTGAATATATTTTTATGAAACTTGGTTTGCGGCTTTATGTGGAATTCAGACAAATATTATGCATTGGAAATTCGCTGAGTCCGCAGGTTTGCTGCGACGAGGGGATTTTCATTTTAAAACTTTTTCAGAGAAATCTTGCCCCAAAGCTCTTTGTTGGAGGCATTAAAGAGTCGTTTTATGCACACAGTGTTTTTAAGGGGCAAATAGCTCCTTCTTCCCCCCAGTGTCACATGGCAACATTATCTGAATAGCCTCTATTTTCAATATTAGTTTAATCTACATAGGTACCAAGTTTTGATATTTATTTTTATTTTACAAACAGTAAAAGACAAGGCCCCATTTTTGTGTCTAGAAAAATTAGTCTGTTTTTTAATTTATATTTTACTACTAAAAAATATATTTTTTAAGTAAAATGACAAAAATTTTAAAGATAAAATCAGGCAAATGGTATACTTTATACAACCTCTTTTATATTTATAGTTACATTTATATTATTAGTTTTTAAGCTAGAGGAATTGCGGAATGTCAAACGCCGTTGTTGCAGGTCCATGACGACGTCGCCCCTCCACAACAACATGTCCGCCACCCCCATCAGCCTCCACTCCGCCTCCACGGCGCTGTCCAACGCGAGCGGCGACGACCTGCGGCACCGCAACTACGATGACTTCTGCGAGAGCGACGACGACCTGCGCAGAGAGGACATCTTCCTGCTCACTGATGCAGGTAAACACATCGCCATGCTGAATAATTACTAAATGGTGTAATGTTAATAAATAAAATCATAGAGAATAGATCAATTTGTCTTAAGATTTAGATATTCTGAAGTTTGATTTCTTAAGGTAGTCTTTTTCTGACTTTGATTTATAGAAAACCACATCAACAATATCAATGTATTGTGGAAACCACCCAAGATGTATAAAAGAGAGGTGTGCATGATCAGCTGATGTGGCTCTGACTTTGATTTATAGAAAACCACATCAACAATATCAATGTATTGTGGAAACCACCCAAGATGTATAAAAGAGAGGTGTGCATGATCAGCTGATGTGGCATAGACGGACTCGCAATAATAGTAAATAAACAATGTCTTTAACTGTTGGATGACAAAACTGTCATTTCAGCAGACCAAATAAGTAAGGTTTCCAGCCATTTCATTGGCTGCGCTAGCGGGCGAGCCCATCTACGTCACATCAGCTAATCATGTACACACCTAATAATACATCTTGGAAACCACCTACAATTGCATTAGATACTGATTTCTGTTATATAAGTTACTTTATACCCATTATACATAAGTTCTGCGCTATTGTAACATAATAAAACCTCACTTAACTAAACCTAGCTTTGTAGTATGACTCGTAGTGGCCTGTTCACCTGCTGTAATCTACTCAGTACAGTGTGGTTTAGGAACTGGTCACGTGCTGGTCGTTGATCGAGCATCAGCCTGATGATAAACAGTGACAGTGCCGCTATTAATGTCATTCAGTCTCTTGCTAATTATGCTCAATAGCGACCTCTTATCCGTAACTGCTTGCTGCGACGGGTAGCTTGCGTTATGTTAGGTTAGGTTTTGCTTTTACATGGTTCACACTGTCTGGAAAATCAGGGAATGTCACAGAATCTGAGAAAGGTGAGGGAAAAGGTTACTAAAGGCCGAAAGTCAGGGATATACAAGTCAGGGAAAATGTTTAACTTAATTGTAAACGCAAAGCAGTACTGTACAAAAATAAAAAAAAAACTATTAGATTTTGGTTAAATTGGTTTTTATGGTTCAACGAAAAAGAAGTAAAAAAGATAAGGCAAAATATGTATTGGACAACAACAATCCGTTATAAACATTAAAATAATAATATCAACAGGAGAGCGTTGGGTGGCCGTAAAATATGGGGAAGGTAGAGGCTGATAAAAAAAGTAATTTTGTTAAATATTACCTATTGTGAATAAAGTGTGTTTTCATGTGAAAAAATAATTTAAAAAATACTAACTATTTGAGTAGGCTAAGTTACTTATAAATTCTTCTACCATAATTGGTGTTATAAAGCATACACATTTAAAATTTTTTTTATCCTTCAGTCCTCTGATTTATGTAAGCGAAATAACATAGTTATAAATAGGTCTAGTTCAAGAGATATGAAAAAGGTTAAATTTATCAAGGAATTTGATTTAGGCCTATTGATGCTCTACAGGAGCATCAATAGTAACAATAATGTTACTAAGATTAATGAGTTAGCACACAACAACACTAACATGAGGGAAGTGAATCTCCACATTTAACACTTAAAAAAATCAAGCAGTTTGTTAAAATAAACACTTGGCCTACGACAATTTGTTTGGAAATTGGAAAACACTTTATTTTTTGGCTGTTTTTATGCTCTTGGACTACTTATATGCAATGTTGGGGCGGAAATTTATGCATTATAAAGCTAGAAGGAGGTCCTGTCAGGAGTTAAAGTATGGTAGTAGGGAAATATTCCAAGATCTGAGAATCCCCACGAGGCAACATACTGTGTTTAGTCAGTTTATATGTTCTTTAATAACTTGGTAAATTCTTGTGCGAGAATGATGAAAGAGGGCTCAAAACTTTGGCTTTTACGTCCTATATTTTTTTTTATATGTTGATTTTATGTCCGGGGCTGTTTTGACCCTTTTTGCGCCCAAAACCTCATAATTTTAAATTCTTGAAACTCCAAATAATAGGGTAAGGGTTTTCCGATTGTTTCACGCTACAAACTTGTCCAACAGATTGTAGAGTGGAATGTCTCTACAGCGAATTTGAAGTAATTTGAATCGGACAAGCTGGATTCCTGGGCTTAAGTCTCTTAAGTAGCGGATCATGCTAATAAATCACTGTTCCGTAGGAAATCTTCTAATGAAAGGCTATTTTTACTGAGGATTCTGTGTTATATTGTATTTTCCTTGTAGATGGTTGCAAGCTGTCCGGCAGCAGCAAGCGTAGCAGCATGCAGAGTCGGGGCAGCACCTCTAGCCTGATGGACCACGGAAGCATCACTCCTCGCTCCACCCCGGCCACTCCCAGGTCAGAGTCTATACGATTGAAGAAGGTGGAACGCTCAAGAGTTTACCTTTCAAATAATACCCACCAAAAAATGTTACAAGAAGCAAATTAAATAAACATATGTAAGCCTATACTTTTAATTTCAGTAGGATTCAAGAAGGCAATGAGGTACGGGAATACTGTGGAAAATGTATTCATATAGATACTGTATTATGCTGCATAAAAGTGTTTTGAGTTTACTTTATCGTACTCTATAAATACCCCCGTCGCAGAAAACCTGCGTACTCAGTGAATTTCCTATGCTTAATATATGTCTTAATACCACATAGAGCCGCATACCAAGTTTCACAAAAATATATTCACATATAAGCGATATATAGAATTTGAATTAATCTCCATAAGAATAACATGGGGCTAAGTAAGTAGGTTTGCTGCAACTAGGAACAAAAAATTGGGTTTTTATGCAAATATCAATATAACTCAGGTGAAGCCACATACCTAGTTTTATTAATTTATGTTCATAATTAAGGGAGTCATTACATTTTACTTATTCTCCATAAGAATAACATGGGGCTGAGTACGCAGGTTTGCTGCTACGGGGATAATCAACAAAAAAACTGTTTGTACAAATATCAATATACCAGTAGTACGTGAAGCCACATACCAAGTTTCATAAATATACATTCATAAATAATGGAGATATCAATTTATTTATTCTCTATAAGGATAACATGGGAAAACGTACTGTATTTAGCACTTTGAATATCTCTGTTGGGTGTAGAATCACAATTTAAACACCAAAATGATTTTTTTGTGGAGCTGAGTTGATTGGTAAAAGCAAATGTGAAGTTTACATTAACCCCTTTACTGCCGACCATTTTTTTATGACGTCACCAAAAATGCCAGACCACCATTAAGATTTACTTGCCAAGACTGCCAGGTTCAGTTAGACCAAATTTCACGCTCACATTAAAAAATTTGTAACTTTTTTTATTTTTCATCAGAAATTTATAAGTTAGGTCTTGTTTTATTTGTATTGAGTTGTTTGTTTCAAATAAAATATATACTTTGGTGTATATAATAGTTTTTTAGTTAAAATATATATATATATACATATATATACAAATAAAAAAAAATATATATATATATTTTAGTTTGGACTATAAAAACTACCTCTAAAACTTATACCTCAACCAATTTTATTTATACATGTTGTAAAACAGGTATTAGTAAACACATACCCAAATTTTCATGCCATTACCTAGATAAATGCAGGAATTCTGTTTTTTTTTTCAAAATTTATTCATATTTTCAAAATTGAACATAGTTGCATATACAATTGACAATATTTGTTTTTATAAAAACATGTACATTTGGCTTCTAAATTGAAAAATGTTGTGAGGAACATAAAATAACACTAAAAACGTACTAAAATAATTAAACTAACAACGACAAAAATATTTAGAATATTTGAGAAAATTTCACAAAAAACCCTTTCAACACCTGTGCTCACCGAAACAGGTAGGGTGAACATCTATTTACGATGGTATTTTCACTTACTGGCGATCTACTCCACTTGTCCATTTGCGTAATGACATCAAAACTTTACTCACTAAACCACGGATAAATCCACAAACATAACCAGCAAACCAACACCAGTAAACATAAACAACAATTGAAAGACGGACGGCAGACAACACTCACTACACAGAGTAACTGTCGACTATGCACAGACGTTAGGGGGAATCAATGAGTATAACTTTATAGGTTATACAAGTCATAGAGTATAAATTGTACTTTTCTATGTTCCTCATAGTCTTGACATCGAGTATCTCAAGTTTCGTGGCATTTGGTAAACATTTAAGGCCAATAAGTTAGAAATATTAGACGTGCTTTATTGCACACGTCGGCGATTCTCGCACAATCAGTGACGTGCGCATATGCGCACGTCGGCGTTTTTCGCACGATTCTCGACGTGCGCAAATGCGCACGTCGGCAGTAAAAGGGTTGAAATGAACTGAGGAAAAGCCGAAAACCTTTTTCCCATAAGATTAACATGGAAGATTTTATGAGCAGGTTTTTTTGGATTTTCTCCACAACCACTGATGCCTTAAAGTTTGGGAATAAACCATAATATACTGTTATTATGGTCTAGGTTAATAATTAAAAATACTATATTATTTGTTTATTTAAGCTCTATAACATGGTCCAAACCAAAACTAAGTGTTTTAAAAATTGTAGGTTGAAAAATGCAAAAAACAGATTTTTGGAAAATTTAAAACCCCCATAAACCTCCCTTCCCATAGTCCGATTTTTTTGGTTTTCGAACTTAAGACATAAATGTCACTTTACACATTTTAGCCAAATTTCATCGAAATCGGACGTTTTTTATTCAAGTTATCGCATTCACGGACACATATATATAAATTTGAACGCATAGTGTTTTTGTCATCTGGGGACCTCAAAACAAAAAGTTATCCTGGTCTTGGGCTTAAGTCTTACCATGAGACCTACGGTAATAGCTTCTTCCCTGTAGGGGAAATTCACTAAAAAAATATAACTCTATAAACATATACTCTATGAAAAAACATATAGAAATTTTTTTTTAAATTTCGAATATACTGAAACAACTTAATTTTAATTTGAAATCAAAATTATTATTGGTGTGTTTTTAAATGGTACAGGGAGCTGTTGATTAAATTCCTTCTATCAAGTTTATAGTCTTGATATCATATAAATTTGCCTGTGTTATTGTTTAATATTGTCTAAGAAGGGATAAAGTTTGTTTGCATATTACGTTAATCACAATCTTTGTTGCAATTTTTTCACGGCATGCATTTTTCACTGCAGTTGGCTGCGTTCCAAAAACCTTGATGGGGTGATGTATAAATAAACAAAGTAATTAAACAAATCCTGTTATAGAAATAATTAATTCAAATGTCTTGGCAGGTTTTTGCATGGCTGTAAAATAAACATAAGAGTTATCAGCTCAAGGTAAAACAAAATTAGCTTTAGTTTTCATTAGTTTGCTCTGAGGGATTGTCAGACATTCCATTTTGAAGAATCATGAAACTTAAAGGTAGTGCCCAATATAATTTGAAGAAAAAATTCCTTGGTTAGTAATCTAACTGTTAGAAATTTTTAGATCTCAAGCAGCAACACCCCATAAATACAAGAAAGGAGATGTTGTGTCTAATCCGAGCGGCATTCGGAAGAAGTTCAATGGCAAGCAGTGGCGGCGTCTGTGCTCCAAGGACGGGTGCACCAAGGAGTCGCAGCGTCGAGGATACTGCTCGAGGCACCTCAGTCTCAAGGGCAGCAGCCTCCGTGCCGGACCCACCAACTTCCCCAGGTGAGATGCCTGTATCAAGCGGTACTTGGTGCACATAGAGTATTAACATATGTTTGACTGCTATACTGACCTATTTTATCAGGAATATCAAAGGTACATTTTTTCAGATGTAGACTTAAGCAGTTACAATTCTCTACGTCTTAATTTTTTTTAATTTACACCTAATTTCGGTTTAAATTTACACCTAATTTCGGTTTAAGGATACCAGTAGTTAGGGAGCATGGTGATTACCCTTAGAGATGCTGTAGAGCTCCATCAATGCCTATTAAAATTACATTCATGTGAAAAAGGGTTTCGCTCTGCATGAAACTGCATGGTGATCGAAAGAGCCAACTGCTACAAATATCCTGTAATATGTTGTCACTGTTGATAGTAAAGTGGTGGATTCATGTTGTGTATGTCAAGCAGAGGCTAAGAAAGCTGATGTAGGCGTTTTCTCAGTTGAGCACTGTTTTAGACATTAAGCTCCTAAAGTTCGTCTAATAGGCCTGTAGCCTAATACCTTAAATAATAATTTGAAAGTCTTGAGCATTTATGCAAGTGCCAGGGATCAACCCTGTTTGAATACAACTCTAAACTTGCCACAGGGGCAAGGGCAGTGTGTTGGATGGAGAGGAGACTTCTCGGGACTCTGACACTTCACCGAACTACGGAGATCGCAGAATCACTGGTCGGTTCGACCCTGAGGAAACCGAGGCCGCAAATATGCTGGGTAGGTGCTAATTGATCATAATTAGTTTATTAGTTGTAAAATAACGTATTCCTTAACAGTAATACATTGTTTTTAGTTAGTACCTTGGGGCCGAGCTTTGCTCGGGGAAGGTCGGTCAGGTTGTTTAGATGACTGGAGTAATCTTTCACTACGTCCTTCTACTGACGAGCAGATTTTCTTGGCCCTCATTTGTGTCTTTTCTGCATGTTTAAGGTCACTTCATTTGTTATTATAGCCCAATGTCCCTTTGATTAATTTTGGATATGACCACTATATATAATATCCATTTGATGGTTTTGTCACTGCTCTCAGAAAACCACATGTTTTTACTGAAACTATCTGAGTATAACTTTGACAGTTCACTGATTGATTATAAACAGCTGTTATGATTCTTTTGTTTTGATTTTAAACTCAATTAGCCCAATGTTAATTTTGAACCTTTCATATTAGTTTTTAACATTATTTGATTTTTCCCGGGGTTGAGGCTTGTCCCCACCCAACTTATTTTTATCCCAGAAATTTGATATTTCCTAGATTTAAAAATAAATCGTGTGGAGCCATTTTCAAGATCAGAGATGCAATCAAGCAAACCTTTCCCATTTTAGAGTATAGGATACTAAATTGAGGGTTGGTAAGCATTCTCTTCTATTTACTATCACATTCCCGCTGTCAGTGTCGCTGGGCAGTTCGCGGTCGGCGACGCCGGCGTTCTCGTCGCCCACAGGCGGCCCGGCGGTGTCACCGTGCACCATGCAGTCCCCAGTGACCGTGGGGCCGCGACATAATGTGTTCCTGCCCATCAACAACAGCCACAGCCACAATCGGCCCCGGCAGCCGCACCCCTCGCCCGTGCAACACCACTTCATGCTAGGCAGCTTCCAGCAGCATGTCATCAGGTACGTTGGCCTGCTCTACTACTTTGTGTATGGTGTGACTGACATTCAAGACCTCGTCAATGTACGATCACTAGGAGGGTAGCTACCAATGAACTATCTTAACAAAGAGATAGAGAGTGGGTTTCCTTGAAATGAGACAAGATTGTTATGAGGTGGTAACAGACAAGTTCTTCCTACTTTTGAACTTAAAGGATATTATACAATTACTGGTTTCCAATAGTTCAAACTTGACCTCTCTCTGATATGCAAACTGGCTAGCACAAAGTAAACTATAAAAATTCATTCAACACTTAGTAGCGCCCTCGAGACTGTGCGATCTCGGATTTTTCCCTCTTTAGTAATAGAGAAATTTGCCCTTTAAGATAGGCTACATCTACTTTTCCCAAGTTACCACGCAATTAGCCCTCAACAATATATCCTTTAAGTATCTCCTTATAATTTCACTCAACAGCTTAACTATCTAATCTCAAGTCCCAAATAGTCTTATGTATTCCTACCTCGACCCTACAAAGTTACAAATGCAGCTAACTCACCTGACCAAGACTCCCAGGCCCAGTGACAGTGGAGGGGGGATCAGCTGTTGGCGTGATTTGATAATTTTGACGATTTCTGCTGACCCTGCTGATTTTGAAAGTAATGCTTAAACTTCATGAAACTCAAATATATTTGAACCCACAAGGATTTATAGAATTTTCTTACAAAAGTTTGTTCAAGCTGAATTAGTGTCTTAAGTTCTGTACATTTGAATTTTGTACAATAAAATACTTTTCATTATTAGTAATTTTGTCCTATAACTTACTAGTTAGCTGATTGATACAAGCCCAAACAATGGCGTAACTGATTTTGTTGCCCCCCCCCTCTTCCCCCCGCAAAATTATTTCAGCCCCCCCCATTTATCATAATCGTACCCTATCCTTATCCATAATCTAAATTCTTGGATAAGGTTGCTTGACCCAGACGTTTCCTAACCTCCAAATACATAACTTCAGTCGGTTCTTGTCTAGTTTTAGTGATTTAATAACGCTCAAAAGGTTCTCATTTAGGCTAGCTGTAGTGTTTTTAATAGTTTCATCACATGAGTGTGTAGCATAAAATTCCAACAAATTAAGGTGACAAGTATCGAGCCAAAACATGAAGCAGACGTCCAGATCTCAGGTCAGCAACTCGTTCTGTTCCTGTCAAAACGTGGTAAAGGTATTTGGAGTGGGTTTATATTCAGTTTTGGGTGAAATGGCCGCTATAGCGTTTACGGTTGTACCTTGAGGTTTTGAAAAGGATCTTATCACTAGCCCCTGATTTATCATTTATCACTATCCTAATGCTGATTCATCTTAAAAAAAGTTCAAAAACTTTACTGACACTACTAACAACAGTTTTCCAATTGTTATGCAAAATGATGAAATATTTGTTAAAATATCTCACTTTAAACTTTACTTTTAAAGTAATTAGAATTCAGGAAAATAAATATAATAAATTAATAATTATAAATTATTAATTTATTTATTTTTTATATTTTATAAATTATTTAGTGTAATTTATTAAACACTAATCACAAAGAATGAAATATGTATTACTAGGCTAAAAATAAATTAATTCTTAAAGTTTGACTAACAACATTATTGCTATTTTTAATTGTTTTGACAATAAAATATGATAATTTTATCCCATTATGCGGGCCCACCAGAGCTTTTACCTCAGCCCACGGGCCTAAGGGGCCCGTGGGCCCCCCCGCACCGCGGGCACTGTGGGCCCGGCAGTTTCGCCACTGAGCTCAACTATATTTTCTCTACTTAAGTCACTACAATGCTCTAATGCTACCTTGCCTTCCAGGCCAGAACTGGTGAGGCCAGGCCCCATCATGTTGCAACAAGCTTCTCCGCCAGGCGGGGGCATGGCGACCAGTGTAATTCGCATATCCCCGGGCCTAGGTGGGGCCGGGGCCTGGAGAATAGACACGCCTCCGCCACCCCCTGCGCCCCCGCCCCCCACTCAGCACAGTGTGGTGGTCAGCACTCACTCTCACTCACACAACATCCTGCAACAGGCCCTCACTGCCACCGATGTGAGTATTCGGCTCTCGGCAAGGAGCCGGTCATGATTAGTAGGTATTTTCGTTTACGAATCTATCCTATATGGCTGTCGAATCATGTAGTAAAGGCCGTAAAAGGCTATCACTTTGTGTAACATTGACCCTAAATGACAATCACAACGTGTAATATCACTATCAGCCTTAAGTGATATTCATACCACGTAATATTGGGTATAAATTAAGGATAGGCAATTATCAAAAGTAGCGTTTCAGTGTAATTTTTTAAATACTTGACTCCCATTGGAAGTTTATAGTCAAAAGGCAAGAGAGTTTTTCCTACCAATCTGCGGAGGATTGCTAATAATTGCGAGCAGCCGATCTGCTAGAATCGGCCATAAATGATGAGTGAAAGATGTAAAATTGGCTGTAATTGACAAAGTGACAACATATTATATTGGCCGTGAATAAAGACTGGACTACTTAATATTAGTAAGTGACAGTGGAAAACATAGTATCGGACAAGAATAGTGACCGGACCGCGTAAAATCATCTGAATATGATGACCGGACTGTGTAATGTTGGTTGCAAATGACAACAGGAATCCTAATACCTGACAAAAATGGTGAAAAATGGTGGTTGTAATAACAGCAGTAACTGACAATGTGACACATAATAATGACACAAATAATAATGGAGACTGGACACTTTTAGAACATTAATTACATGTTCTTTTAGCCAAGATAATTTATTTAAGCATGTTCACATAGTCTTGTAATATGCAATATTAGGAGTCTGCAGTACAAAAAATTTCAGATTGGTTCGGTAAAAGATTTTGCACCTCGGTACAAATTTGGTACGGTAAAATGTACCGTCATATATACTATTTTGTATTTATTATAAAAATATTGAGTAATACTTGAGGCTATAACAAATTGTTAACATTTATTTGATTGAAAGAAAAATAACTATAGGGCCTACTATGGATGAAAATATTTTTAAAAACCTGCCACATTGGAGTACTGCGTTTTAATATTTTGATTATTATTATTAATACAAATTTTTGAAATATTCATGATAAATTAATTAAAAAATTACTTGAAGGTCAATTAATTGCATAAGTTGCTAAACTGATTAATTGCTTTCAATATAAATAAAAAATATTGATTTAAAACATACAAACAGCAAAAACAAAAATGTTATAAATACCATTCTTTGATGTATTGGGAAGATATATTATTAATAATACAAAGTAAAATAAGATAACTTTAAAAACCCAACTATATATTATGATGTGAAGGTAAAGAAAATTATAAATTAAACCTTTAAATACTGAAGATTAAAATTATACTTATTTTTAAATTCAAAATTGTAATCCATAACAAAGTACATTTATTTAAACATAAGTAAGATGTAAAACTTCAAGATAAAGAAAGTAATTAAAGTACAGAGATGTCCTGTTAATTTGGCTACCTCCCCTTTAAGATAATTAACTATGAAACTCATACAAATATAAATTTAGTTTGTTGTAGATAGTTTTTAGATTAATTTTCTAAAACCACACAAGATAATCCAACATATAACAGATATCTGTTTGTAACAATAATTTCACAAGGCAATAAAATAGTTACCGGTACAAATTTATGCTACCATTTGAAATTGATTATGTTAGTGGTTATTTTTCAATTAATTTTCAACCATTTTTGAAAACAACTTTTTATATAATTTAAAATCAATTTCACTAGTATACTTAAATTACAATAATAATACACGTATAAAATCAGTTTAATTTGAATCTATAATGGAGAAAGAACGTAATCAAAAGAGAAGTATTCCTTTTCCCATTCAAGGAAAGATGTTGGACAAACAACTGATGTATTGCTAATTACCGGACCCCTCCCCCCTCACTAGTGATGTGTCAAAACCAAAACTTGAATCTCAAAACCACCAAAACTTTGGAAAAGTTTCGGTTTCGAGATTCGATCGGTGAGTTTCGAGAATCAAAACTCGAAACTGCTGAGATTTTTTGTGTCTTTATTGTTGACACAATAACAAACAACTATTCGTTATTTAACAGAAATCACGTCCGTGTTTCGATCAATAATGCAAAGGTCAAAAGCCTACTGTCATCGGTCGTCTACCTTCACCTTTTTTGGATTATTGATTTTTTATTTCTGAAAGAACAACTCTAACCAAAATATATAATTAGTTTTAATTAATTTTTCTGGATTTATTTTTCATAACCATACCAAGGCAAGTAAATAGGGTTTCGCGATTTGAGTTTCGAGATTCGATTTTGTAAGTTTCGGTTTCGGTTTCGAGATTCGAAATTTCTGGTTTTGACCATCACTACCCCTCACCCATCACGCTTTCCTAGTCTAAACCTTTCTTATCTCAAGGTCAGGTTTTTTGCCCGGCCCGACCCAACCCCTCCCCCCTCCCCTTGCCCACCTTTCTTATCTTCATTCTTATAGCTATAAATAACACCTTTCAACTTCCCTTTTCATATTAGCTGAGATGAGTTTTGGGACTTATTTTTCTTTAACACGTTCGCTGCGCAGTACGGGTATGCCCGTACAGTTGCCATGCAAACGTTACATGCTTCAGTGTGCACCAGCGTGGCGCGCGGGGTAAACAATTTGTTGCCAGCGTGTAGCTAAGAATGCGAGCTTTATTTTTGTGTAGGTTGGTAGTAAATTTCCCCCAATATCCCGGCCGTGACTGGACTTTCCCGCAGTCGTTTTCGTCCGACTTATTCCCTGTACATAGTAACCCTGGTTGTCTACTGCTATCTGGATTGTTCTGCTACCTGGTGGCGTTTTGTAGAACTACGTCTAGTGGTGTTATAACGCAGTACAGCACCGCACAGTTTTTTTTGTCATTCGTTAGTCAGGAATTCAAAATGTGACCGCGCCTATCGGAACAGTTGCCACATGGCGGGAACATGCCCACGGGCATGCCCCGCAGCGAACGTGTTAAAGAAAATGACTAGTTATCAACAGAAGTCTCATTTCAACCACTTATTTTGTTGAACATTGTTCAGCTTATCTCTGTTTATTGTTTGTTGCAGTAAACTGTACCGTACTGAATCTGTACCGGGGTTATGTTCTGTACCGAACCGATGACGGTAATTATTTTTGTACTGTACCGGTACCATTTTTTCGGTGCACCGCAGACCCCTATGCAATATATCCTCATACAAAAAATCCACAAAGAAATGTAGATCAATAAAGGTGTTCAATTTTATTGTAATCCACCTCAAAGTTGTAAAATATCTTTATTTTTGAGATGTTAAACCAGAAATAATTCAATAAGTCGGGTTTTCAGAGAATACATATGGCTAGTAGCCCGTCGCGGCTTTGCTCGCAATCATAGTGCAATAATATATTTGAAAAGTTAGATACATTTGTTAAAGCACTTCAGCACCTGGGGGACCGAGATTGCTTGAAAAGTCAGTCAGTTTGTTCAAATGGCTATCTTCACGGTTCCTCTCCAATGCGAGCATATGTACTTTGTTTATTTGCTCATTTCGTTTTATTTTGGACATTTCCCCTTTACATTCAACTATTCTATAGTAATTCATAATGGTTCTAGAAATCTATACATAACCTAATAATCTATACATTAAGTTTATGTATACATTGTTTCTTATCACTATTCTCACAAAAAATAACATGCTGATACTTTACCAAGTGGGTGTTATTTTTACAATTGAGTGGTTGTTTTAGAACAGCTGTTAATATTCTTTTGTTTTATTTACAAATCTTAACCCTAACCTCAGTGTTGATTTTTTCCAACAAATTTGTTTACATAACTATTTTTTCCGGGGATGAGGCCTAATTAGAAATTATTTCTTTACCCACAGATTTGACAGCTCTAACATTTGGAGGACCCTAAAGCAGTTTTGGAACAGGGTTATGCAAAAGTCATGGTTTTATTCTGATATATTAACTATCTTCCTATCAAACGCATGTTCAATCGGTCTGGTTAGCTAATAACAGTCAGTGTTGTTTAAATTAAAATGTTAAAAGGCCAACAGAGCAAAGGGCTTAAGGGATGGAAAGTATAGGCCTATTTCTGCTTATGGTACATTCCCATTGCCTGCTGTCTTTCTACCAATTATTTGTTCAATTGGTCTCGTAAGTATATGATCATTGACATTTTGAAGGTCATTAATAGGGCCGAGCCTCATTGGAATGGGAATTAGCCCATAACTGTTTTTTGGGATGGACCTATGTTCTTCAAAATGTCTCCTCAATAACTCATGTAGTTTGTGCATGATGGGCTTAAAACACATAAAAATTCAGCATTATAATCACAATGACTACCTAGACAAACTGAGCTTTAAATACCATATTGGAAGGGCTTATGTGTTCCCTACCCAATGTTTCATTGCTGGGCTGTTATTTTATATTGTTTAGTATACCGTTGTGGAGTAGTTAGTAAAGCTCATGTTTCCTCCATTCCGTGGTAAAAGATAAATGAACTTATCTGACTAAATTTAGAACAGACATGGTGTATTCTACAGTGAAAAGTTGAGTAACATGTACCCATAATATCTTCTTTGGAACAGTGACGGACCAATGGGCATAACCCTAATGGCGTACGTAATGATTAGCAAAAGCCTGAAATTTCCTGCCCTACACGAAAATGGTCAACATGTTTTATTTTATTCAGTTCAGTCTTTTTTTGTGAAACGCGGAACAAACCTGGTTCATAAACAAACAGACAGATAAACACAATTTAAATATCTCCGCTGCATACAACATTTCACTGCTCAAAGTGATGTAGAACAAAATTTATTTAATTTATATAGAAACATACATTCCTTACTTCTAACGTCTGGTATTGCTAATAACCTGTCCATAATGTGTGAACAACTGCAATTCAAATAAAATTATTTCCCATGTTAATCTTATGGGCAAAAAACAAACTTTGAGGGCTGCTCGTCCCTTGAGGATTAAAATATCAAAAATTAAAAACCTTACTGCAAAATTACGAACTGAGACGAATTTTTTGACACTTCAATCATTAAAATTGGTCAAGAAATAAGGGAGAAGTTGCGTTTACAAAAAACGGCTTTACGTATTATACATAAGAACTCCCAAAAATGTATTTTATTATAACTTTTTTACTAAACCCAGTTTTTTATTCTTTAGATTTTCAGTTATCTCTGAAACTATTCCCCCCTGAATGATTATAAAAGAGTAAAATCGTTACAAAAATATTTTATCTTAAAATGGGGCAGAACTAAATTAACTATTTTTCTTTTTTTATTAGTCGAACGAAAAATTAGGTAGTTAAAAGTATTAATCATATTGTAAACAAGTGTTAGGATTTAACAGGGTCCCCACCCAACCGTGAAAACCGTGAAACCTTGAATAAGCCGTGAATTTTGTATACCGTGAAAAAACCTGGAATAAGCCGTGAATTTTGATATAAAACCTTAAAAACATATCAAACTTGAAAAACGATAAAAAATATCTTATATCAGAAAATATCACAGTTGTTTTCAGATAGGCAAATTTACAACAGAATTAGTAAGTTGTTAATTCGGTGAATACCGCGTCGTCTGCCTACTTGCAGATTGCAGCTGTGCGGATGATTTAGGCCTGGTTCTGGTTTCCGTTTCCACGGTGCAAAGTAACTCGGGCGACAGTTGTTAAGTTGTTGGTGTTTTTTTCACTGTACTGACTGCTGACTGGCACTTGTGCAAGACTGTTTATACGTCTTCTTTACTGTATGTCAGTTGCCTATTGTTTTGTATTAGTTGGTGTAAACAAGCTACAATAGACAGCTACTGTAACTGTACAACTGTCACGTCACTGCGTCAGTAACTTGCGTATTCCGTGTACACAGTCCGTAGTCAGCCGATTCGAGGGTAATTACCCTTGTCGGTGATAATTTGGAACTTCGAAGGTAAAAAGGAGTAATTTTTACTAAAGCCTTTAAAAATATAAAAATTTACATTACACTATGTTTTATACTTATTATAATCAATGTTGTTTATTTTTGATTAAATTATTAAATTTATCTATTTTATTGACCATTCCGATTTTTGTTACTCTGATGAATACTCACAAACCCCATAACAGAAATGAAGCTTGAGTAAGGAGTACATGTAGAGTGATCGTCTAAAATGTTAAAAATGTTAAAATGTTAAAAATATGGAAGAGCCACTAGTGCCAGGACGACAAGACGTCCGCTAAGTTTTAGTATGTCTGCAAGTTTTAACTTCAACCAGACAATAAATAACTAAAATATAAAATGGGGATTATTGTCACCTGTCTCCGCCTACCTAATCCTAGCAGTTGACAGACTGAAAGATAGATAGCTATAGCTCTTTTATAATTGGTGTTTATGGCTGTAAACGAAATTTCATCAGCTGTAAGTCATTTATGTACTGTGATTTGTTAAGCAGAAAAAAAACATTCTGAGAAATCCGTTATATCTCGCATGAAAAAAATTGGGACAAAAAAGTGGCTGGCGTGCGTAACTTCTATTTTAATTCTAAACTTTAAACATTAATTATACATCAGTGACGTCTATTGGCGGCTCCCTCAAACCTATCAAATTCCAAGCACATTTCCTTTGTTGCATTGGCACTCTACTCAAATACAGGAGTTTAGATTTCGAGGGTATTTGAGAGTAATTTTGACGAGGATCGAGGGTAATTCGGGAAAAAATAATTGGCAACACTGAGCTAAGTAGAAACCGCCAGCATCAGCAACCGGTAACCGATTGAACGATGACTCACGACTACAATAAAACAAAGATACTCTAATAGAGTTCTTTAGTTCTTATGTTTTTAAAGGTTCACTTTTATGGTATTTACTGTGACATCGTAATTGGAATGCGGGAAAGTTTTAACTAGTATTTGACCGATGCGCCGCGTCTGCGTTGTTGTTTTACGACCGGTATAGGTTATGTTTTTTAATATTTCGACTGTGAAATTGACAATTTTTAGACCTTTAAAACCGTGAAAAACCCGTGAATTTGATTATTAAGTTTGAGTGGGAACTCTGTTTAATGATTTTTTTTTTAATTTATAGAGGGTAATTTTCTATTTGATAATGCTTTTTTAATTCCAGTTATACACAAAAATGAGTTTAAAATAATTTTCTTCCTTTTATACCTTCAGAGGTAACTGATAAATATATTGAATGTAAAGAATTTATGAGATATTTTTACTCATCCCAGCTGTCTTTTCTTGAGAGACTTACTGGCAGGTTTTGTCCGGCCAATGCTGATAAGGAATTCCATGCTGATAAGTCAGTGGTTATGTTATAGATTGCAGAATGTTTTCTTCTGATGGTGCTTTATTTGAGTTGTTATATTTGAAAATAATATTGATGATCGCCATGTCATATTTTATTTATTAAAATTGTATAGATATTTTGTTAATAAATATTGTGTTTTGTTGTTGCTGTAAAATAGCTGAATTTTTATGCTCATTATATTAGAAAACTTAAGGTTAGTTTAAAACATTATTTAGTAATAATATTTCTTCATATAATTATTTAACAACATTTTTAAATATTTTCAGTTAATATCACTCTCAGATTTGTTTATCAATTTGTACAAAATAAATAGTCCTAGGTCTACATAATTTAGACATTATAAATTGTAACTGTTTTTGAACTATTATTTCTATGAATTTTTATTTTTATTTGCTACTTATTAATCTTTAAAACTATTACTAAGTTAATACATTTTTAAGAATTCATATGAATTTGATTTGTTTTCTTAAAATTAAACCGGATTAAGTAGTTGGGTTCAAACACAGTTTTAGTTTCATGTCTTCTAATAAAAAGTGTAAGATTAACGGTGATAATTTGTCTCTGTTTCTGTTCTACAGTACTAGATATTAATAGCCTATCGCCTAAATGATTAAACACTTAAAAGTGGAAAACAAGTCCTTATATTCTGTCTTGCTCGTTTTTATTTATTAGGCCTAATTAATCAAACAAAACATGGTCCCAAACTATTCCAGAAAACAAAATACATTCCGGATCACCTATCCTAAAAATGTCAAGAAAAGTTTCTGATTATGTCATCAGTTAAATAGCTGACAAGAGTTGCCAACACTGGGCATTTTACAATTTGTTGACGATGTGCAGGTACACAGCAGTGAACGGCTGCAGCGCAGTACGCAGCAGCTGGCCGCAGCAGTGGCGGAGGAGCCGCAGCACCACGCAGCAACGCACACGCACACGCAGGAGTCTGTCATCAAGAAGGAGGTCTCCCACCAGCAGGTGTACATCAAGGCCAACACTCCGCCTTCGGTGTTGCAGCAGGTGAGACGGGCGTTAGGAGGTGGGATCCAGGCTAGTGTAGGAGGCGCAATGAGCTCAGACCACAGCGAGCGCCGCCTGTGGCAAAGTTTGAAATCACATTGTTGTTCACTGCTTGAAGAATTGTAACTTTCACATCGATCGACATGCCACAGTAGCCTAGTGGATACGGCGTCGGAGTTACGATCATGCGGTCTCGGATTCAAATCTTACTTTTTGATTTTTTTCTTTATTTTGTACATTATTAATGTACCACCGCTATGTAGATGATACGATTATGATATTTGATGGAACTTTAATACAGTTAGATATATTACACACATATTTAAATAATATTAATCCGAAACGTAAATTTACTTTGGAAACAGAAAATACTAATAAATTAACTTTCTGGACCTCACAGTAGGAAAGGTTAACAATAAATTTTAGTACAGCATTTACAGGAAGCCCACAACCACAGATGAAAATACATGCATCTTCATAACACCCACCGTCTCAAAAATTCGCAGCTTACAATAGTACGGTATATAGACTACTGAACATCCCGTTATCCCCTGATAATTACAACAAAGAAATAAACATAATAAAACACATTGCAGTGGCGAACGGTTATCACAGCAGATTGATAGATAACCTGATTTTCAAACAAAAGCATAAAATCAACAGGTACAATGATCAGGAAAGTAATAAGAAGTTTGTATGTGTCGAATATAGCCATGTTTTACAAAATGGCCTTTCTAAAGAATTGAAAAAAAACAGGGGATTAACTTGTCCTTTAAAACATTCAATCGTACGGTAAACATTCTTAACACCAATGTGGTAACAAAGAACAAACTCAATAAATGTGGTGTTTATAAGTTATCTTGCGCTGACTGTCCCAGCACATACACTGGACAGACAAGTTGAAAATTTAAAATTAGACATAATGAATATCGTCCGGATCCTCGTGCAAGTAAACAATAGTCTTCGTTTGCACAGCATTTATTTGACGCAAACCATAATATGTATGACGTGAATGACGGATTGGAAATTCTCCATATATGTAAGAAAGGGTGCAGACTAAACACTTTAGAGGAATTTTAGATCTATAAAGCCCAAATGCGTGAAAATGAGATGAACACTAGCTTCGTCCTAAATGAAAAGCTCAAGTTCAAATCCCACCACATCTTCAACACCATATTAAATAGAAGGCAGAGGTCGACGCTCATTGGTCAGGCTACGGATAATATCGACAGCAATTAACCTGATTAGATCTTTCAATCTGCAACATGACCGTGACCGCGACTATGCGTTTGACCGATTTGTCTGATAGGCCTATATTTTTGTTCAATGTCGAGTATTGTGTAAACGTGTGTGTTGTATTATTTTAACTTTATGACAACGGTGATTACTGGAATTCTGAAGATGGTTCCGTTGAACCGAAACATGTAAATTAGTTTGTTACATGTTCAAATTTGAACTGTAGACAAAAAAGTTACGTAACCAAATTTTCATATGAAAAACAGTTCAGGGGCTAAAATGGATACAAATTATAAAATTTAAATATTCCATGTTAATTTGTGCATGTTGGTTTAATTTTATTTCCTTATAGATGCATATGGCATAAAATGATCGATTATATTAACCTTAGCTAGCCCAAAAATGTTTAGTAAAATATATCTTAACAAAATATCTTCTAAAAACTTGCTACTAAATATTAATGATGTTACTTTTGAGAAAAAGCATGGCTGTAGCTGGAAGTAATGTAAACAACACGTGCCCCCTTTGGGAATCATGCACCACAGTTTCAGAGTGCTGACATTTTTCAAATTCATCCACAAGAAAGAAATAAGTGTACCATTAAGCTTTTTTATAATAAAAACTTTGTTTACCGCAGGGGAGCAAGATTCGTGTGGGGTTGCACATCGCAACGACTGCCGTGGACTCCCCTCCTTCCCCTCCACCACCCCCCACCACAGCCAACAACACGTGCAACATGTTCCAGCAAGTGATTGTCCACCCTACGGAGCTTCTGCCAGTACTGCCCTTCCACAACAAGCCTACACCCGCCGACGACCAGCCTGAGAAAAATGAGAACGTCTCAAGTATGTAGTTGGTTTTTGATTTTATAAAGAGATAATGGAATTTTTTTCAAAAAAGGTTGTAATTTAAAAGTGGTTGTAATAACATGTCTTCAGTCGTTTGTTTGCGAGATAGTTTGTGGTCCAATTGGTTCGATTGGCTGGATAGCGTAGTAGTTTGAGCGTTCACCCCAGTCTGACGTTTGATACTGGATCTTGCTGCTCGACTTTGTGCTGTTATCATGGCTCATTTGGTTGATTGAAATAACTGTGGAGGTGACGACAATCTTTGAGCGGCACAGGTTTATTTGGGCACTGAGGACACCAAAACGAACCCTGATCCAGTCAAGTCAACAACTTTTACTGTGAAACAATATTGTTTCCTACATGTTTCCTTATTAAAATTGTCAACCTCTATGGTTATGATCCTTGATGTAGCCTACTTTAAATAACCCTAAATTACTTTATAATGTAGTTACTAATAAATTTGTAACAATGCATTATCCCAGACAGTAAATATGCCTAAATTTGATTAGTTATTAAATAATTACTTTCACAAAACAAATGTGATACTCTTTCAAATTTATTCATAAAATGACTAGTGTCTTATGGCTAGTGTCTGAATCGAATCATCATATCTGTGTTTTGGTTGTGCCGGTTGGTCTGGATTTTGCAACAACTCTTATATTTACCCTGATAATTTTGCCCCAAGTTTAATTTAATGTTTCCCCATGAATGATATGTAATTTGAAATACTAGCAATAACTGAAAATCCCATATTAGGAATAATGTAGGTAGATAGGCCTATTAGTTAATTTAGCTATTATTTCAAGAGAGGAAAATTATAAAAATAGCCTATTAAATAAATATATAATAGCATTTAAAACATTGTAACAAAATTGCTTCATAATTAATATCAATTTATTTTATTAATTTTTCCAAATTCCAAATTTTAGCTCTTTAGCAGTTTTTATATAGTGTATATGTGACAGTGGGCATCAAGAGTCAAAATTGATTCAGTGAACCATGACGTGTGAATTCTTGCAACAATTCTAGCATCTGCCCTTTTCTAGCATCTGCCCTTTTCATGAGCAATGGCCTAGTGTTTAGATGTACCGTACTAAATAAGTTGGACATTTTCCCAATATAATAATTATTCCCCTTAATTCAGTATTTGGGCACTAAAAGCCCATATTTCAGATAGGAAGAAGAGCTACAGGCCTTATTTTATTCTTTGTAAAGGCCAAGAAGAGTTTAAAACCTGTAGCGAAGAATTTCAAGTTGTGGTGAGATCTATCCTTTTTTTGTCAAAGGAAGCCATTTGAATTTCAGTTTTAGGCCTCAAACATTTAAGGAACTATTAAAGTAACTAAAGTCAACAACCAAATATATTATTAATCAAAAACTTTCAATAAATTATCAAGAAGAATTTTAAATTAATTTTATAGCATCAAGTTTAGTTTTGAAACATATAATATCAAGTTTAAATAATAGCCTACAAGCTGTTAATTGAGAGCGATTTCTGACCTCTGGACTTAAGAAGATTTCCAGTGAACATTAACTTTTCACCTGCTATTGAGCAATATTTAATCATCCGTATTTTAAGTCCTAACTTATTAATAACTTTATTTCATACTATGTTTGATCATCAAGAATCTATTAAGTTGTATAAAAGATCATAAGAATACATTCAGCCGCACGAAATCCCCACCTGAATAAGAGCTCTTGTGAACCCTGATACATTTAAAGATGATTGCATAATCTTATCAAAGTAAATAATAGAGTTTCCCCAGTTTTGCATCATATTTTGTTAGTCCCTTTCCAAATTTTTACAGAAGACCATTATTGTAAGTTTTAAAATAGATGTAGGTTTGTTTCTGTACCTCTGAGTTTTATTGTTAGGCTAGGACGCCATTATTTTAGTTTAGTTTTTAGTTGTAGAAAGTGAAGATGAACCAGAGACCACTAGTGTAACATTACCCATAAACCCTTGTATGAGATATCAGAAGAGATAGAACACCTGAGTTTGTTTTGTAAACATTTGAGTTAGGTTAAGTTGAAAGAAAGAAAGTGTAGTTAAAAAGTTATTATTATCATTAAAGTAAAAACGTTAAAAGGAAAGAAAAAGTAGTATAAAAAAAGGTTATTACAATTTTTACTTTCTCCCCTTATACATAGTGTGTAGAATACACCTTATTTGGAGAAAGTATTGATTTCGTCAAAATTGTTGAATTTGAGTTGTTAGTGGATATATTTGTTTTGGTACTCCCTGAACCCAAAAAAGTTATTTTTACGTGATTCTGTCTGTCTGGATGTGTACAGAGCTAGAGCCCACACCAATTGGCCGATCATAGGTACTAAACCACAATATCTCCAGGCGTTTTTTTTTTTTTCATTTTTATTTTTTATTTTTAAGGGTAATTATCCCCCAAAAACCGCCAAAAAACATGAAAAATCCAAATTTCTCAAAAACGGCTCCAACGATTTTGATTAACCTTTGGTCGTTTGTAGAACTTTAGTTCTCCAACAAAATGACACCACCCGAATTCCTGTAAAAATTCGGGTTGAGACATTACAAGAATTAAAACATCAAAAGTTCAGTTTTTTTTTTTGATTTGTCATAAAAAGAATAAATATAATAAAATATTAGGCTAATATTCACCATTAAAAATAGCTCCAAAAATGTAATAATTTAGTATTTTGAATTACTATTCTATCTTCTATGTAATAATTTAGTATTTTGAATTACTATTCTATCTTCTATCTATCTACTATTCTATGATTGCTGGTTGCCGAGAAAATTTAAATTTTCATTTTGCGGTAAACTCAGTACGTTGTCCAATGTTATTCTTATGGGGAATACAAAAATTACTATTTCTCTCTTATTTATTGATCAATTTCGTTCAAACTTGATATGCTTGTCAAGTTAGCATTGACCAATAGAGGAAATTCGAAATATGTTGCCCCTTAATAACCCTGAGGGGGGATAGGGACATTTCCCCTCTTAAAACCACGTGTGTAGTGCCTCCAAAACAGAGATTTGGGTTGATGTTTTTGAAATCAACTTGTTTACAAGATTTTCTGTACATTCGACCGTGTTTTGTATTCTATATTTAGTAAATAAAAGTAATTTATTCATTAAAGTTGGGCTAAAAGGGAGAAAGTATTTGTCAGTTTCCTGATACCGTTTATTAGTTATTAGAATCAGGGCACCGCGATAATAGTCCGGGCGAACCAAGGTATTAGTATTAGTATTAGTAGGAAGATGAAGAAATGATTTATTTCCAAGAACTATTTTAGATAATATCTTGGCTAATGATTTATTTTAACTGCATATATTTTACAAAAATTTTAGTTTTACTAACTTTTTCCAAACTGACAATGTTGCAGGTAGCAACGACGGCTGTGGGGGACAGACGACATATTCGTGGGAGTCGCTGGTGCCGCTGCTGGCAGCGTCGCCCCCGGCCTCGCCCCCTCTGTCGCCCCCACTCAGTGCCCCGCCACCCGCCCCTGAGGAGGACGACGACGTGTTTGAGTCGGAGGACACGATCGCAGCGACCGCCGCAGCCGAAGCAGCAGGCAAGCGGAGGACGCAGTCACTCAGTGCGCTTCACAACAGCAAGGAGCCTCAGAGTCCGCTTAAGGTTAGGCACTGTTTTGGTCGGTGGTTTTTATGTGCAACTCGTGGAGAGGGCACCCGTGTGTGAGTGGAATGTCTGTTGGACGGGAGGGTGGAACTTAAGCCAAGATGCACAGAGCGGGTCCAAGCTGACAGGATGGGTGAATTTATTTATTTAATTTATTTAATACATGTATTATAGGGAATTTCCTTTAGTCAGGTAAATTGTCAATTTGTCCTTATGCTCCAATACATTAGATAATCAAGGCAAATTAATTCCGTAAAATGAACAGCTTTTGAATTAAAATGACACACAATTGAAGCCAATGTGTTATATTGTTACAGAGTTAAACATAAAAAGCTGAGAGTCGGTATATGCCACACTAGCACTTTGGTAGCATTGTTGTATGGGACTTTGCGCCACTCAAAGGGTAATGGTAATTGGCAAAAATATTGTAAAATGTTTAAACCCAAGTGTTTTGGCTTTTTGCAATAAAATTAAAGCAATTCTATTTCTGTGCCTGAAAAAAAGCATAGAATATTCGACTTGGTTGTCGTTTTGACCGGGATCACCTTTTATTTTAACTCTTTCAATCCAGCCTATAAATTTGGTGAATTTTGTTGCCTTTGTTGTTTTTTAACAATAAAACACATTTCAGTTTTTTTTTTTGCTTGTATAATGTGGTGAAATCATAGATTTTGGCCGATGAAATGCAGTAAAATCTCTGTTATTGGCCAACTAAACACGTTCTGGACGCCATTTTTTAGTTATAAAATGCAGTCTGACTGTCTTCATGGCCGATAAAATTTGGTCTGGGTTTGTTTTTTGCGCATAAGGTCAAATCACGTTTTCGGCTGATACAATGTTGATAAAAGTTAAAAGATTTTTTAAAAACTGTTTAGCTGACAGTTCTGAACAATATTTACCAGCAGGAATTATGTGAATTACTGGTGGAAAAAGTGGAAGTGGAAAGTATATAGAAATTCTGTAAAATTGTTTTTGTGGACATTCTGGTTCAATTTATCAGGAAATGTTTAGGCCTATATAACTATTTCCTGATAAATTGTAAAAGTTATCACAAAAATGCCTGGGTCTATTGATTGGATGTAAAGAAGGTCTGATCAAACAAATTTGATTTTAAACAGTAAATTTATTACTGTTGAATTTCTGTTGAGGTAAATTTTATTTAACTCAGTTACACATATGAGCCTTCTATAGGCCAAAGCATAAAACTGTTTTAAAAATGTAGTTAATGCATCATTGGTTTTGTAAAGCTAATAAATTCATTTTAAGGTTTGATATGCTAGGTAAATGTTATTGTTTTAACAAACCATCAAATAGTTTACAAAAATATATGTGGTTTATATTTTCAGTAATTAAATAAAATTATAGATCACCTCAATGATACGAATTAAACCGAAATGCGCTTCATCAAACTATTTCAAGTGGAACACTCGTGTCGCAGGTGAAGGAGCGAGATCGCATCCGGAGGCCGATGAACGCCTTCATGATCTTCAGCAAGCGGCACCGCGCATTGGTACACCAGCGCCACCCCAACCAGGACAACCGCACTGTTTCCAAGATACTGGGGGAGTGGTGGTACGCCCTGGGCCCTGACGAAAAGCAGAAGTACCACGAGCTCGCGTCAGAGGTCAGCAGATCGTGTGTTTAGTGCTGTGTTGATTAAACTCTTTTCTAGCGGCTCCTGGACTATATAATCAGCGACTAAATAGGTATGTTACCTCCGTCAATGGTCCGATTAAGAAGACAAATCTTTACGCTGACTTTTCATTGTAATTACAACAAAACATGTCAGCGTAAAAATTGTTCTTTTGACGGAGGTAAAGTACCTGTGTAGTTGGTATGTTGATGGTGTAGTCCACAAGGATATTGAAATTAATTGTTTATGTCCTTAGGCCTGCATTTACAAATTCATATCAGTAGTTCTTGAGGAAATATTAAATTTTTCTTCTGAACTGTTTGTGATTTGGGAGTTAGGGTTGTCTTATCTGAATCGTTTTTGCTTTAAAGATTAGGCTGTGTTTAACCATATTATTAGTTTTTGAATAGTTACATGACTTTGTTGTCATTCATTTATTAGGTTTTCATCGATTGAGCTGGTATTTTGCAAGGTTTAATTTTGCCATGCCGTCTTATGTAATGGCTAGGGGTCTGCGGTGCACCGAAAAATCGGTACCGGTTCGGTACAAAACGAACTACCGAATTCAGTTCGGTACCACTAACGGCGCCGGTACTAAGTTGGTACGGTACAGCCTAGAACTACAAAAAATCAGTATTCACTGTTTATCAACCACATTTTCCCTTCAGTTTTATTCATAACATCTTTTTCGTCCGTTGACATTCTATTGACACGCCTTTTCTCACGATAGCAACTTTCAACTTTGACCAGTATTTGCGAGTTTATAGGTTCACAATCGGATCACAAATGATGATGAGATGTCTTTACAGCATTGATAAAGCCGCATCCACAGACTGGCCGAATGTTTCGTCGAGTTACGTACGACTCGGCGAGTAATGAAATAATGTACATAAACAGCGAGAGTAACAGAGGTTAATAACAGACTACTACGCATTTACACTGTCACGCTAGTCTTTGCTCACCTTGACTTGGCCAGTGTATAGAGGCAGTATAAACGTAAACGAAAACCTACATCCGAATTTGTATGACATTAACCATTTTTAAATCAAACTGAGGGACAACACCGTTTTGTGTTGTACATTGCCGATTGTATCACGGCCCCCTAACCTCAAATGAGTGCTTGATACTACTTAAAATCGCCAAACATTTGGCAAATGCAGAGGCTACGTACATGTCCGACGTGAGCTGCTACTGTTCACGTCCGTTCCAAATGATGCACCGTACGTTAATTTTCCTGTGATTTTTAAAACAGATTGAGAGCCAGAAAACCTCCTAACCTAACCTAAGCGGTATAGATGTGAATTTGCCCTTAAGTTGGACGTGTATGTAGTCACTTCGTTTGGCAAACACATTCTGATCGTGTGTTACAGAGAGTAATAACATGCAGAAGGTTGACACTTATTTTGATATGCAAACTTAATAACATGCACATCAATTCAAAAATACAAATCGGGCTTGTCATAAAATTTTCCTAAGAGGCATTATGACACTTCCTAACGTTTTGTGGATGGAAATTAAACCAACTGAAAGAAACCGTTTTAATTCAATATTAAATATGCCGTGAACGGTTTAGAAGAGTGTTTAGGTTAAATATTAGTTTCATTGCTAAACGTCGATTAATAAAAAAAAGGTGTATACACACTACTGTTGTAACAAATAAAAAAGGTTAGCCTACATTGGTTCATAATTTTATGGTGTATATCATAATTTTGGAAACTGCGTATTTCTTTCTCTCTGATATTCACTTTCTAGGTATACTCTTTGTGTGACAATCACGTTTGGACGTAATCATCACTTCCACTGATTGCGTGTCGTCTTTGTTGATAAAATGTTTTGAACAAGCCTTGATAACAAGTTTTGTGATAGCCTTTATAGTTAGATTATTTAAAACAAACAATGAGTGATTGTGATGGATTCTTGATTCTTGATGAACCGCCATCGCCGTCGACTTCTGTTACAACGAGTAGGCTACAACTTTGACGTCTGCTGAGTATGTGTCATCTGATTGCATTACAAATTCTTATTCTGTTGCGTTACTTGATTATAGGATTTAAAATTTGTTGGAGGCTATGATTGACAACAAGATAATCATACAGGTTTGGTTGGGGGTTGATTCATACAACCTGTATTTAATTTTAAAACACACACACATACCTTCCTTTCTTTTATTATTATTTTATATCGACTTACTTGTGAATAAAAGTTTATAAAGAAATATATTAGTCTTATTTGTGTTTTATGTGACTGTTATTTGTATTATCTTGTATGAGATCAATTTTGATTATCTACATGAAATGTATTTGAAATAGCTTTACAATTTAAATTAACTAGGAAATTACCTAACATAACTAGTGAATATGGGGAAAATTGAATAAACGGTATCTATGTGAAATTATTACAAATACAAGCAACAAAATCTTATAGATGAAATAAGCCTACATAACTATATTAACATAATTATTTAACATAAAGAGAATTATAACTGTTGGGGTCATATACATATTGGGCTTTCTTTCTTTATTTACGTGATTTAACACATTATTATTGTTATCAGGCCTATATAAATATTTGTGAACTATTACAAGTTATAATCAAAAGCTTACCTAAATACTTTTTTATGTCTGATAGCATGTTTTTCTTTAACAATATTTTTTCTGTATTTGTTCTGTTTGGTTTCCGAATACAGTTAGGCTATGATAAATTACGGCTATTTTATCACCGCGTACCGTACCGAACCGTACCGACCTTAAATTTCTGGTACCGCAGACCCCTAGTAATGGCATAATATTTGTGGGGAAATTAGTTTAAAAAAATAACTCTTTGAAAATCTTTGTTTTTTTTTAAGAAAAGTAAGTTCCTTGATTATTGTTTGTACTTAGTTTTTCCCTCGCTCGCTTATTTATGTGTGGTACTCCCAACATCTTTATTTAACCTGTAATATTTACCTCCTTTTCAGGTGAAGGAAGCCCATTTCAAAGCTCATCCGGAATGGAAGTGGTGTAGCAAGGACCGCCGCAAGTCGTCTACAGGCTCTAGCCGAGGCAAGCTGGGTTCTGTGGATGAGGGGGTAGAGGGGGTGGGGGTGTCTATTTCCTCCCCCTGCCCCCCGCCCTCCCCTCCCCCAGCACAGGAGGTGGAGATACCTCTGGAGAGCACTGAAGTGAGTTGACCGTTTGGAAGTGAAGTTTTTCTGGTTGTAACAAAGAAACTCATGAAAGTGCAAAGTTGGTTTGCTGACTCCCTTGTGTATGGACAACTCAGTTGCCATCATGCTGTAACAATTTGTTGGGTAATTGAGAAAAATATTTACATCCCCCTTAGAGTTTCCACAGATGGAATGGAAAGTTACATAACCTGTTTAAATTTTCCAGTCATTAGAAATTAAATAATCTTGCAATGTTTTACAAAAACCTTAAAAAAAGGTTTGAACACAATTTTTAGTTGTAATGGTATGTTTAATTTGAATCTTGGTGATTTTATTCAATAGCCTAAGTACAAATAATTAATATAAACATATTCTAAAATATGTGTATTCAGTGTCCTGACGTAAATGGTTTAGATTAATTTTAATCTTTGATAACTTTTTTTAAATTTTAATATATATCCACAGGGCTTTGATAAAAAATAGATTTTTGTTTTTAGTCAGTAGTCAAATCAACTAAAGAAATTCCGTTGATTTGGCTGACGAAAAGGGGTGGCTGAGTAGTAGTTTTTTAAGTCAAATATTTAGCATACTACTCGAGTACCGAGTAGTTTTCAAATTTCATTATTCTCTCATAATACAGTATTGTAAATTATCAATAATAATTTGCATTGGTTAGCTAACTCTACAGAGGCTTGAAGTTACTTGCTAATTTTGATTTAAAATATTTTTTACAGGTTATTTGCTGTGAAGAAACTGAAATTGATCTTAAGTGTGAGGAGAAGGTGACAAATTCCGACTCTGAGTCACAGAGTGAGACGGAACCGCTGATCGAGAACAAAGCGTTTCCTCAGCAGCGATTCAGTCCTGTGTCAGGGGTCAAGGCGGGGGAGGTCACCTGCCGGCCGAAACCCATCAAAGCGAGGTCAGCGCTGCAACCAGTTACACTAGAGTTCTCTTAACTTTGTGCATGGTTAAGGGAAGTGAATGCAAGGAGCTCACTATGTACAATGGCTGTAGATTGAAGGAGGGGGGCTGGCTGGCTGAATATTGCTAAAGGCACTCTCCATCCACAACATTTTCCCTCATTCACACAAGGTTAAGTGAACTCTTTTAGGCTCCTAAGGATTGATCTAAACATTGAACTAGTCAAAAAATATTTTAAGCTGTCCGTCTTGTCTCATGTCTTGTGAACTTAATGCATGTTAAAAACCATCATGTTAAAAGAAGGCTGCTAGTGTCCTTGAAATGTTCAAATCTTAGTGTTTGATGAAAAGTGGTGGAATACACAGCTAACACCACTGAAGCAACGAATTTAAATGAGCACAGCAACAAGAAAGAATATATTTACACACACATTAAATAACATTATGTCTCCATTGGAGACTTCTTCAGAAGTAGAGTAGAAAGACACTCTCATTTATAGTATTTAAGTGTTGTTAGAAGGAAACCTAACCATTTTCTAAAGCCTGCTTCACCTATTGCCTACATATTTAACTTCTATATATTTGTTTACATTAAACTTTTTACTTTCTCCCCCTTATACATAGTATATGGAGAAAGTATTGTTTTTGTCAACATTTTAAAATTTGAGTTATTAGTGGAAATATTTATTTTGATGGTCCCTGATTCTAAAAAAAAAAATATTTTCGGAGTGATGTCTGTGTGTTTGTCTGGATTTGTACAGAACTGGAGACTGCACCCGTGGTCCGATTTTGATGACATTTTGTATGTAGGTACTAAGCCATGATGTCTCCAGGCGTTTTTTTTTATTATTTATTTTTAAGGGTCTCCCCATAACCGCTAAAAAACTGAAAAAAATCCAAATTTATCAAAAACAGCTAACGATTTTGATTAAAATTTAATGGTTTGTAGAGCTTGAGGTTTCCAACAAAATGACACCACCCGCATTTCTTTAAAAATTTGGGTTCAGAAATTACAGGGCTTAAAATTTTCAAAATTCAGTTTTTTAGATTTGTTATAAAAATGTTAAGTGCTAAATAACATTTACTTATCACCATTAAAGAAAGCTCAAAAAACTTAACAATTTAGTTTGGAATTACTATTCGACGATCACTGGTTGTGGAGAAAATTAAAACTTTCATTTAGCTGTAAACATAGTACGTTGTCCAATGTTATTCTTATGGAGAATACAAATACCCCCGTAGCAGCAAACCTGCATACTCAGCGAATTTCCAATGCATATAATATTATCTTAATACCACATAAAGCCACGTACCAAGTTTCATCAATATACATTCATAAATAAACGATTTATGACATTTTAATTATTCTCCATAAGAATAACATGGCGGCTGAGTATGCAGGTTTGCTGAAATAAGGAACACTAAAAATGGGTTTTTATACAAATAACAATATAACTCAACTAGGTAAAGCCACATACCAAGTTCTATTAATTTATGTTCATAATTAAAGGAGATAACACGATACTTATTCTCCATAAGAATAACATGGGGCTGAGTATGCAGGTTTGCTGCTACGGGAACTATCGGCCAAAAAATGGGTTTTTGTGCAAATATCAATAGACCACGATGAAATGAAGCAATATACCAAGTTTCGTCAGGATAAGTTGGTAAATAAGCGAGATATACAATTTTTCTTATCCTCCATAAGAATAGCATTGGACAACGTACTGTGTTTAGCACTTTCAATATCTCAGTAACCAATTGACGTAGAGCAATGATTAAAACACCAAATTGTGCGTCTTTTTAAGCTGATTCCAATGAAAAGAAATAAAATTTCACTTTTTCAAAAATTATGTGTAAAAAACTCAAAAAACCCATTTTTGGGGTACAAACCCCCCAAAATACCCCTTCGGATAGGTCGATCTGTCTGGTTTTCGAACTTAAAGTCATAAATGCTGCTTTACACTTTTGTACCAAATTTCATCAAAATCGGACCTTTTTTACGAGAGTTATCGCACCCACGGACACATATATATATATATATACATACAGTTTCGAACGAATGGTGTTTTTGGGGTCTGGGGACCTCAAAACGAAAAGTTATCATGGTCCCGGGCCTAGGTCTTACCATGCCGACTACAGTAATAGCTTCTTCCCTATAGGGGAAATTCGCTAAAATGACTTTTTTTCTCTTATTTAATGACCAATTTACTTGAAATTTTATATGTAGGTCACGTTAGCATTAACCAACAGAGGATATTCAAAATATGAATCCCCTAACCCTGGGGGGGGGGGGGGGGTGGATAAGGGTGTGATTCCCCTTTTAAAACCACTGTGTGTAGCAAGGATTTTGTAGTGACTCCAAAATTGGGATTTGGGTGAACATTTATGAAAAAAAGGTTTTTCTAGAAGAAGTGCAGTATACCTTACTTTATATTCTATAGTTAGTAAATCAAAAATAATTAGGTCATTAAAGTTGGGCTAAAAAGGAGAAAGTAAGTGTCAGTTTCCTGATACTGTTTATTTAAGTCTATACACTCACTTATACATATTGCTTTGAACCAAATAGGTTACCTGCTGGAAGCCTGGAGAGTGGGAGCAAATTTCAAGGTTCGACCACTAGTGGGGAACCGTCAGTGGCTGTGCTGTCTTCTTACCCGTACCATTCGCCTCTCAACCCCACGGGCGTCTGTGCCTTCCAACCCACTGGCGGCGCCTTCAAGACGATGCCTGTCTCGCCTAAGGTAATACCTTCGAGCCAGTTATGAGCTCAAGAGAGTTATTTCGTTAAAGCTTCATCCGAACTAGTCACTGTGTTTTCTTGTGTAAACTTTTTACATCTAGGCCAGTCAAATAAGAATTTTTCGAGGAATTAATTCCCAGCAAGCTGGAAATGGTTTTAATACCTTCATTTGGTCCCAGATAATTGTAATCCGAGTTTGCACCGTCCCATGAGGTGAGCTTATATTATGGCAGCCTAAAATAAATGAAATTTTAGCACTATTTTCAGTTTTTTGCTCGTAGCTCAAAAACAGTGCGTCGGACGCAAACAAGGTCCTTTTAATATCAAAGAGGATTAAATTCTGCGTAAAATGAGTATACAAATATCCAAATTCGGTTGAGTAGTATAGCCGAAATCTTAAGTTAGAAATAGATAATTGTTTTCGTCTCATTGCATTTTACATTTTGCGACTTTCCAGAACCACATACTATCTTTGAAAGGGACACACTCGTGACTGTTTCCTTCTTCATAAAAATTAAGAGTGGGGAAAAACAGCTGATCAAGTATTCCCAGCTGTTTGGAGTTGTATAGTACAACAATATCATTGCTAAGTGGCTGTCATCAGTAAATCCCAATCTTCCCAATCGGACAGTTTGTGATGTCCATTAGCACAGGAGTAACTGGCGATGAGAAAATTTACTGCCATGAAGCGTTTGAAAAAGGAATTCAGAGCACTGCAAAAATTATTGGCAACGACTTCAGTAATGTCAAGTTTCAACGAAAAAACAGAGAGGTTCCTCTTAAAGCTTACAACTCTAAAGTAAGGATCCATGGCGAAGATATACCAGTAAATCCAGATACACTTTTCCGACGCATAACACTTCTCAATAAATCAGAGGAACAGTTTAAGAATTTGTTCCGAGTTTGAGTTGGCACCTTATCCCGTTTCCATCTTTGATGAAACAGGAATGCGAAAAACAAATAAATCTGTGTTCTACGATATGTTTTCACCAGTCCGTGACCCACCACACCTTACAGGTAGTGCCATTGTAATTGATGGTGGGTTTCTTCTACATCGAGTGGTTTGGCAGTCTAAGGAAACATTTTCAACCATTATCTCAAAATACGTCAACTACATTAAGCAATACTACAACCCTGCCAGTACAACTATCGTTTTTGATGGTTACCCTGATGAGGCATCAGCAAAGAGTACCAAATCAGCTGAGTGACCGCCGTAAAAGCAAGCAATCTTCAGCAAACGTGATTTTCACTGAAACGATGACTGCAACCATGCCGAAAGAACAATTTATCTCTAACGACAACAACAAAGGACAGCTTATCTCCATGCTGAGTGAGAAATTATTGCAGCAGGGGTTTGAAGTCAGACAAGCTCTTGAGGATGCTGATACCCTCATTCTCAACACTGCCATTCAAATGACAGTGAACTTTGCGAAAGTCATAATAATTGGAGAGGACACCGATCTATTGATCCTATTAACCGCCAAAGCACCCAATTCCTCAAACCTTTACCTCATGAAACCTGGAAAGGGGACCTCTCAGAACATGTTCTACTCTCCCAGGTATTTCAAATTCTCTTCTCCTGTCAAAGAGAACCTTCTGTTCCTACATGCAATCAGTGGGTGTGATACAACTTCTGCATTCTATCGCCAAGGGAAGTTGAAGTTTGTAAAACTCCTTGAGAAGAACACAACTTTACAGGAGGCTGTCAAAGTTTTCCACCATGCAGATGCTAATCCTGAGGGCCTAATTTTAGCAGGTCAACTGTTTCTGGCAGCCCTATATTCACCTAAAGCCAATGATACCTCACTGGACAAAATCCGTTATGAGATGTTCTCAAAATCCCTTGCAAAGTTAACTTTCAATCTAGCTTCTCTACCACCAACGAATGCAGCCACCGCCCAACACATTCTACGAGTCTACCACCAAATCCAGGTCTAGTATGATAGACCAATGGATCCTCTCAACTGGGGTTGGAGGATGACAGAACATGGCTTACTCCCAACCATAAACACAAAGGATCCAGCTCCAACTGAAATCCTCAACATAGTGTCATGCAGATGTACAAAGGGGTGTACAGGAAAGTGCAGCTGCCGTAAAATAGGCATGAAATGCTCAACAATTTGCCTTAACTGCTTAACTGGTCAGTCATGCTCAAATTCAGCACCGTTTGAAGATGAGCGTGTGTCCCACATACCGAACGCCATACAAGTAGAAACAGGTGAGGACAGTCTCTTTGAAGATGATCCCAATAAAGAGGGAATCGACAATCCACCGCAGCTTGAGAGCTTTGTAGACGAAGGGCCGTCGACACCTAAGAAATGCGAACATGAAGGCTGCCTCTTTTATTGCTTTGTGCCTATTTATTTATATAACTGGTTTTTAATATCATGTAAGTGTTTAAATGTTTTTATTTCTTAATTGCACCTCAATAACTAACGAATATGTTTTTTCTTATTAATAAATTGATTAATTTAAATTATTTTAAATTTGTAATTTTTTTTATTCTCCACCTCAAATCTCACTCGGCTTGTATTTACTTATTTAAGTAATTTTTCTGATTGTGCATATCTTAGATATTTTTCTATGAAATGTACTTTCCACTCACAATGCACTTAAACTTAACTCCTCACATTTACGGAGGATGTGCAGCCAAGAGAACAGTGCATGGAACCAGATTTTGAGTTTATGCAAAATGAAGTCTTTCAAAATGAGTGAAATTTTCAATTGAGATACCTATATAACGTGTTATTTTATACTCTACAACTTTCATTGTATTGGTCTTTTCTTATGGGTGTCAGTGGTCTGATGGGGTGTCGACTTTCCAGGAATAAATGTGGTTCTGGAAAGTCGCAAAATGTAAGTTTGAAATAAGATGAAAAAATTATCTATTTCTAAATTAAGATATCGGCTATGCTACTGTACCATATTTGAATATATATATATATATATATATACTTATTCTACGCAGAATTTAATCCTCTTTGATATTAAAAAGAGGTTGTTTTCGTCCGGTGCACTGTTTTTGAGCTACAAGCAAAAAATTGAAAAAGTGCTAAAATTTCATTTATTTTAGGCTGCCATAATATGAACTCAACTCCTGGGATGGCGCAAAGTCAGATTACACATATTTGGGACCAAATGAAGGTATTAGAAAATTAGAACGATTTCCAGCTTGCTGGGAATTAATTCCTCAAAATGTGTTTTTTTTATCTAATTTGACTGGCCTAATCTAGATCAATCAGAAAATAAAAAATAATTTTTTAACATATTCTGGGATTAGAATATGAGGACAAAATGTGTTTGTATTGGTCAAATATTGTATCTGTGTTCAATTTATAATTCCAAAATGAATGAATAACAAAAAATACCCCCGTCGCAGCAAACCTGCGTACTCAGCGAATTTCCAATGCAAAATATATGTCTCAATACCATATAAAGCCGCATACCAAGATTCATAAAAATATATTCACAAATAAGCGATACATCAAATTTTAATTATTCCCTATAAGAATAACATTGGGAATGAGTACGCAGGTTTGCTGCAACAAGGAACACAAAAAATGGGTTTTTATGCTAATATCAATATAACTCAACTAGGTAAAGTCGTATACCAGTTTTTATTCATTTATGTTCATAATTAAGGGAGACAGAGCATTTAATTATTCTCCATAAGAATAACATGGGGGCTGAGTACGCAGGTTTGCTGTTACGGGAGCCTTTGGCAAAAAATTTTTGTTGAGCAAATATCAATAGACCACAACGAGATGAAGCTGTATACCAAGTTTCGTCAGTATACGTTCACAATTAAGCGAGATATAAAAATTTTCTTTTCCTCCATAAGAATAACATTAGACAACGTACTGTGTTTAGCACTTTCAATATCTCGGTAACCAATTGACGTAGAGGAATTACCAAAATACCAAATTGTGTGTTTTTTAAGCTGAATCCAATGGTGAAAACTAAAATTTGACTATTTTAAAAATTATAAGTAAAAAATTCAAAAAACCCATTTTTGGGGTACAAAACCCCCGAAAAATACCCCTTAAGGTAGAGCGATATGGCTGGTTTTCGAACTTAAAGTCATAAATGTTCCTTTACACGTTTATACCAAATTTCATCAAAATCGGACCTTTTTTACGACAGTTATCGCACCCACGGACACATATACCAGTTTTTATTCATTTATGTTCATAATTAAGGGAGACAGAGCATTTAATTATTCTCCATAAGAATAACATGGGGGCTGAGTACGCAGGTTTGCTGTTACGGGAGCCTTTGGCAAAAAATTTTTGTTGAGCAAATATCAATAGACCACAACGAGATGAAGCTGTATACCAAGTTTCGTCAGTATACGTTCACAATTAAGCGAGATATAAAAATTTTCTTTTCCTCCATAAGAATAACATTAGACAACGTACTGTGTTTAGCACTTTCAATATCTCGGTAACCAATTGACGTAGAGGAATTACCAAAATACCAAATTGTGTGTTTTTTAAGCTGAATCCAATGGTGAAAACTAAAATTTGACTATTTTAAAAATTATAAGTAAAAAATTCAAAAAACCCATTTTTGGGGTACAAAACCCCCGAAAAATACCCCTTAAGGTAGAGCGATATGGCTGGTTTTCGAACTTAAAGTCATAAATGTTCCTTTACACGTTTATACCAAATTTCATCAAAATCGGACCTTTTTTACGACAGTTATCGCACCCACGGACACATATACCAGTTTTTATTCATTTATGTTCATAATTAAGGGAGACAGAGCATTTAATTATTCTCCATAAGAATAACATGGGGGCTGAGTACGCAGGTTTGTTGTTACGGGAGCCTTTGGCAAAAAATTTTTGTTGAGCAAATATCAATAGACCACAACGAGATGAAGCTGTATACCAAGTTTCGTCAGTATACGTTCACAATTAAGCGAGATATAAAAATTTTCTTTTCCTCCATAAGAATAACATTAGACAACGTACTGTGTTTAGCACTTTCAATATCTCGGTAACCAATTGACGTAGAGGAATTATCAAAATACCAAATTGTGTGTTTTTTAAGCTGAATCCAATGGTGAAAACTAAAATTTGACTATTTTAAAAATTATAAGTAAAAAATTCAAAAAACCCATTTTTGGGGTACAAAACCCCCGAAAAATACCCCTTAAGGTAGAGCGATATGGCTGGTTTTCGAACTTAAAGTCATAAATGTTCCTTTACACGTTTATACCAAATTTCATCAAAATCGGACCTTTTTTACGACAGTTATCGCACCCACGGACACATATATATATATAGAGAGAGATATATATCTATACAGTTTCGAACGAATGGTGTTTTTGGGGTCTGGGGACCTCAAAACGAAATGTTATCATGGTCCCGGGCCTAGGTCTTACCATGCCGACTACGGTAATAGCTTCTTCCCTATAGGGGAAATTCGCTAATAAATAAACTTTTTATTCTCAGTACTTAATGAAATGCATATTTTGGGTTCTAATGCATTTTCATTATTTGGAAACTTAAATTTGATTTTGGTAAATCTACCAACATAATTATTTGATCTGTAATACGTAACGTATGACATTTGTTGACATTTAATTGATTTTTAGGGCATTGGTGGCTAAGAAATCGGATTTTGAATCGGTTGATTTCCTGTGCAGGTTGTGAAAAGCGAGCCGTTTCCAATATCCTCCTCGGCTGCCACATCAACTGTCAACTGGAGTGCAACGAGTTCGCAGGGTGAAGACTGGTTGAAAACTTCTACAGGTGGGTGAATAAAGCCTCTTCCAGTAGTTTAATAGAAAACAAATAAAGTGATTCTTTGATGACAGCTGCATTTAATTTTTGTGACACACACACACACACACACACACACACACACACACATCACATTATTATGAGCTAGGAATAGTGTGTCCACAGACTGGAAATTTTGGGAAAATCGGGAATTATACAGGAATTTTTGTCCCCTGTTAAAATCAGTTGAAAATGGGCTCAAACCAGTTTGGTATTTGCCAGTGATAATTTTTCCTTGTTTTTCTTGGCCCCTTCTAGGGACCTGAACCCCCCTCCTTGTGGCTCGCTGTGGATGACTAATGTATAATGTCTAAGGTACTCATCTTAAACTGCATAAGATATGACAATGTAATGGTGTAGTCTAGTTTTTATCAGTACACATTTCCAGCTATAGAGTGACACTGATTATACTACCACAGCGCCAATATACTAAACTGTGTGTTCGTGGTTCACATTTTCTGGAAAGGGGGGCAGTTAGAAAAACGCCGAAAGTCATGGAAAGCGACTGATATTTTATACAAGTCAGGGAAAGTTTTTAATTTAATTGTAAACGCAAATCAATACTGTGCAAAAATCAAAACTCTATAAATTGTTGTTAAATTAGTTTTTATGGTCCAAGGAAGAGAAAATGAAAAAAGATCAGGCAAAATATGTGTTGGACAACATCAAACGGTTTTAAACACTAAAATAATTAAATAGACAGGAGAGTCTTGGACTGCTAAGGGGAAGGTAAAGGCCAATAGAATAATTTAGTTAGATATTACCTGTTGTAAATAAAGAGCAAATTCTGAGTCAAGAGTAAGGGAAAATTAACTTTTTTAGTTAGGGAAATCATTTACCAAATAAAAGTGTGAACCATGGTGTAGGAAAGTTGCTAAGTTCTCAGAAAACTTGTTGCTTAATGTCCCTCATTTCAGAGTGGGGTTGACCGTATCCCAAGGCACGCCAGCCTCTTGGGTTTTTGCACTCCCCGTTGAATTGTTGGTTTCAAAACCCATCGAGTTGCAGGAGCCTGATGAACCGCTGTAATCTGCATATGAGCAGCTCCTGAGGCAGAATACTACCACTCACCATAGTACCAAGGGTGGCAGCCCTTATCTCATCCAGCTTGTTGCAGTCATGTTTCCCTCATATCCACCTACTTGGTTGTGACTTGACTGATTCGATTTATTATTTATACTTAAACAATAAAATGGTGATATTAGTCAGAGAGAGTTGTAAGGTGTATGTTTGTTGGACAGCGCACTGCAAGATCCCGTCGTCCCCGGGAGCCATCCGCAGTGTAGCCAGCAGCCAGCCACTGATGGCCAAGCCCACGGTAGCCACCTCGGTGGCACTAGCTAGCAGCCAGGCGGCGCAGGCGGTTGCTAGGAGCGCCGGTCAGACCTCGTACTCGGGCCGCATGCTGCAGACCAACGCCAGGAACAGCTCTGGTGCTCCCCAGTCCCAGGCCCAGGTAAATGACATAACCAGCCTCATAACCATTTAGTTAGACACCTTTCAGTTTGTATATTGGAATTGGAACTGGACTGCTCAGGTAGGAGTGGGCAAGCCCATTTACCAAATAAAAGTGTGAACCATGGTGTAGGAAAGTTTATAATTCCTCAGAAAACTTGTTGCTTATTGTCCCTCACTTCAGAGTGGGGTTGACCGTATCCCAAAGCACGCCAGCCTCTAGTAGTTTTGAAAATCAAGTTGAGCCAATAAAAAGTAAAATACCCCCGTAGCAGCAAACCTGCATACTCAGCGAATTTCCAATGAATATATACGTATCTTAATACCACATAAAGCCACATACCAATTTTCATCAATATACATTCATAAATAAACGATTTATGACATTTTAATTATTCTCCATAAGAATAACATGGCGGCTGAGTATGCAGGTTTGCTGAAGGAAGGAAAACAAAAAATGGGGTTTTATACAAATATCAATACAACTCATTTAGGTAAAGCCACATACCAAATTTCATTAATTTATTTTCATAATTAAGGGAGATAACACGTTATTTATTCTCCATAAGAATAACATGGGGCTGAGTACGCAGGTTTGCTGCTACGGGAGCCTTTGGCAAAAAATTGTTTTTTTGAGCAAATATCAGTGGTCCACAACCAGATGAAGCCGTATACCAAGTTTCGTCAGTATACGTTCATAAATAAGCGAGATGTAAAATTTTTCTTTTCCTCCATAAGAATAACATTAGACAACGTACTGTGTTTAGCACTTTCAATATCTCGGTAACCAATTGACGTAGAGAAATGATCAAAATACCAAATTGTGTGTTTTTTTAAGCTGAATCCAATGGTAAAAACTAAAATTTGACTATTTCAAAAATTATATGTAAAAAATTCAAAAAACCCATTTTTGGGGTACAAAACCCCCCCAAAATACCCCTTCGGATAAAGCGATCTGGCTGGTTTTCGAACTTAAAGTCATAAATGTTGCTTTACACGTTTATACCAAATTTCATCAAAATCGGATAATTTTTACGAGAGTTATCGTGCTCACGGACACATATATATATATATATATATACAGTTTCGAACGAATGGTGTTTTTGGGGTCTGGGGACCTCAAAACGAAAAGTTATCATGGTCCCGGGCCTAGGTCTTACCATGCCGACTACGGTAATAGCTTCTTCCCTATAGGGGAAATTCGCTAATTCTTCCCTATAGGGGAAATTCGCTAATACTCATTTTGTATGGGTTTTGTTATTAAATTTTTCAAATAAAACATTAATTTTTTGTGAAGTATCATGCCTTATAACTAGACTATTTCATTAAAATACTATTCTACATCACGCGGAATATCATAATCATTCATTCATCATTGTTGCGGATTAGGAAACCCCAGCATAGCTGCTAGTTACATCTTCCACGAGCGGGAATATTGCGCAGGTTACTGGAAAGATAGGATATAGCAGGAAAGGAAAGGGTGGGATGGGACAGCAGCCAAATCGACTCTTCAGAGGGCCGACTCCCATGCCCATGTGAGCTGGGATGAGGCTCTCAAACAGGGGACCCGCATTCTGCCCTCCAACTGGTCAACTCAACTCACAGGATACAACAGCCAGGGACCATCCATTCTCAGGTTGGCAGGTTGGGGGCCAAACCCAGAGATTCTGTCCCTAGCCGCTGCAAATGGAGGGACCAAAGGTGAAACGAAAGTTTGTCATAATGGACAGCCAAAAGACTTACCATATGTAATGACAACTTCATTTGCTGGACCCAATGTCAGCCTCAAAACTGGTATAGACATTGACATTGGGTACAGCAAATGAAGTTGTCATTACATATGGAGTCTTTTGGCTGTCCATTATGACGCGGAATATCTTGACCTGTGGTTTACTCCACTGCCGGAGTGACTGAGATATCCAGCTGGGCTACTGAACATGGAATACTGACGAACAGTTATTTTGTTTACATAACAATAATATTACGATTAAATGACTGAACAGATGATGGAAACAACAGATGACAGATTTAGACCGATGCCTAAATCTCGCTCTACTCCAACTGTTTGAACTGAAAACCGTTCCCACAGGAAAAGATATTCTACGTCAAGTGAACATTTTATTGTAGTACAACTTTTAAAATGGGTTGATTGTGTAATAAATATTAAGGAATTTCCATTAAACCAGAGACTAATATATGGGAGGTAGGCTGATGTACATTATACCCAACTTTATCACTCCTCTCTGACGAAGACTCAATTGCAAGTTAGGGAAGATGGAAATTGAATAGTTGTGTGCTTGCTTGTGGTTGTGAATAATTGCTTGTTGTGTTGTTGCTTGTGTGGAGGAAAGATTGGACAATTTCTCACATCTTGCTGATCTTTGTTTTCTTTTGTCACTTGATGAAGTGGTTTGTTGGTCGTTGTTTATTTTTAAAGTCAGTGTTTCATCACGGCCTGTAATTAAACTTTTTTCTTGTCTGTGTCAGTGGCATTTTACAAACATTGCTAAACGACCACATTAACCTCTCCATGCCATGTCGGCACCAGGGCCGTACTCAGCTTTCGCGGGCCCATGGGCAGGCCTGGTGGTTTGGGCCCTTGTTGCCGTCCGGATCCAAATTGGCGGCCTTTTTTAGGCAACATTGTCCTAAATAACACAATGGCCTAGTCGCCCAGCCCCCCCCCCCCTGAGTACGGCCCTGGTCGGCACCACCGGAATCGAACATGTGACCTTTTGCACGGAAGTAACATTTCCTGATATGTTTTAACATTCAAAGACAAATAAATCATGAAAATCTACCTTTAATTATTCAGTTTCTGAATGGAATGTCTTGATTATCTGTAGAATACTAACATTTGAAATATAAGGAAAATTCATCCTAAATCTTTCTAAAAAGACTATGCTTGAAAAATCTCTGTTTTCTCCTATGTATCTTTGATTTAAGGTATTAATTTCTCAAGACGTTATGCGGTAATCCAGTCTTTGTTGTAGGTGATTCAATATGTTCTTTGTACTTTTCACCCTTCCTCATAAAAACATAACTTATTTGCTCTAAAATTTAAAATATGTTGTTGATCTGTGCGTCTGCGGTTCTTTCCCCAAGTAGGCAACGTTTGCTGACTCATTCCCTAATAGTTGTTTACATTGCTCATCAACTTGTCATCTCGCAGGTGTCAGTGTTGAATGTAGGAACGCTGCTGGCTCACCAACAGAACGTGAGCGTCAAGTCCAACCCCAACGCCACCATTCTGCAGCCCAAGAACGCGCCCGCCTCCGGCAACTCCCTGTTCCTCCCGAACATCAGCCAGGCTAACATCAAGACGCTCCCGGTCCTGCAGACGACGACCGCCCGGCCCCAGCAGGGCTACCAGCAGCCCGTCACTGTCACGTTCCTCAACCCCGTGGAGTCCGGGCAGCTGCTGAACACGTTGCTGTTCAAACCCATTGGGCGGGTCGACTCGTCCAACAACACGGCGCAGGGCGAGACGGTGCAGTACGTTCTTCACAACGGACGCTTCCAGAACGTCTACGTCCCCACCCAGACTGGTTTTCAGATACCTATTTCAGGTAGGTGCTTTACGTTCTCGGTAGCAAAATATATATCCTTTGTCGGTTGAATGTACAGTCAAACCTTGACCGAAGCTAATAGCTAATATGTTGAGCGCTGGCCTCGCAAGTGAGCCGTGGGCTCGATCTCAGCTGATTGTGTTTATACTTATTCTCGAGTGGTCACCTCTGGCTTGCCCATGTGACTAATGCCGTTATGGCACGTCACTGTCTTTAGTCCGCCACACAGGCCTATTGGCCTCTGATGACGTACAGTTGAGGTTTTTTTTTAAGACAAAACAATTTAGGAGAAGATGAATAACAAATGTGTTATATAAAAATTTGTTTCAATAAGGTTGGTTAAATTGAGGTTAGGATTGCTACGATTTCTCTATATAGAAGTTCACAAACTTATTTATTATCAAACGGAATTTAGTTTAACCTTGCTAAAATGCTGTGATTTACGTACATAATGTGGTATGTTTTATGTTAGTTGGTTAAATATTTGATCTCAACGCTATCACTGTAACTTGTACCTTTTTTATTAATTTATATTTTTAAATTCATATCTTATTTTACAATTAAAAATTTGCTTGGCCTATTTTTTCTTATCTCAGGGTCGTTTTTTATGGGTGCGTGGTGGGAGATGAATGAAACGTCATTTCAATAATCAAAATTCTATATTGATTTCAAGTTATGGCAAATAATAAAAATACAAATTTACTTATTAAAAAGGGAAAGGAAACACAGAAATTATCCTACTCCTATTTTTTAGGCTATAGGAAAGGAAACACAGAAATTATCCTACTCCTATTTTTTAGGCTATAGGAAAGGAAACACAGAAATTATCCTACTCCTATTTTTTAGGCTATAGGAAAGGAAACACAGAAATTATCCTACTCCTATTTTTTAGGCTATAGGAAAGGAAACAAAGAAGTTATGTCGTAACTATCAGAAAATGTTATTTTGATACAAGTCAATAATAGTTCTTACTTTGAAGTTTATCCTTTTCTTTTTAATTCAATTTATAATGATACTAACTTCGTTTTATCGGTTCATAATAATTATTGGGACATTGTGCAATAAGTCTCCTGATCCGGTTTCCTACTTACGCCAATTTTTCTTGAATTCTTGATTTTAATTAATTAATTATTAATCATCAATTAATAACTCACTGGTTAATATGTTCAAGTAAAACCAATATTTAAAAAACTTCACATTGTGTTGTGAAATAATAGTTCAGCCTGCTCAAGAGCCAGGACTTACGTCTTTACTCTACGGAAGACAAACAAAGACTCCTTCACGCTCCTGAATGTTGTATAAAGAAAATGGCGAAACTACAAAATCCTTTGTCTAAAAGCCTTCGTCATTACAGAAATGTCCCTTTGCGTCGTAATTTGTATTAATAAAAGAGACCCCCCTAGGCATCTAATGAATCCTCGCAGTCCCATTGGTTGAGTCAGTCACCTGACTCCAAGGAGACTCACCTTTTTGGAATACACAGAGACTCGAGTTACTATGATTTTTACCACTATATTTCAAGATTTCTCTTCTTTTTATCCCTGTTTCCAACTAATAACCTCCTTCACTCTACCTATATTTTGTCGGAAACTATAATTCCTATATCTCTATTTCCAACTATGACCTTCTTCACTCATCTGAACTTCAATTCTTGCATTTCATTATTTAAGGTTATGTAATTTAATTTATTAAATTATTTACGATTTACGCTATAGTATATTTTATTATGATAGATGTAATTTTGAGATTCTTTTATCCTTTAACAATTTTGATTTTATCCGTTAGTTTATCCTTAATCACGTCATTTGTTATCGATCAATTGTTGCTCAATAGGTTTGTATTAGTGATGTGTCAAAACCAAAACTCGAATCTCAAAACCACCAAAACTTTGGAAAAGTTTCGGTTTCGAGATTCGATCGGCGAGTTTCGAGAATCAAAACTCAAAACTGCCGAGATTTTTTGTGTCATTGTTGTTTTTTTTAATAGAAATCACGCCCGAGTGTTGATTAATAATGTGAAGGTCAAAAGCCTACTGTCGTCTACCTTCACCTTTTGTGGATTATTGATTTTTTATTTGTGAAAGAACAATTCTAACCAAAGTTTATAATTAAGCTACAAATAATTGGTTCACTAGTAGTTCTGAAACTAATATTTTTCTAGGATACTTCGAGAATGGCAGTAAGTTAACTGGTTTATTTGGAGTAACTAGATTTATTTTTCATAACCATACCCAGGCAAGTAAATAGGGTTTCGCGATTTGAGTTTCGAGATTCGAGATTCGATTATGTAAGTTTCGGTTTCGGTTTCGAGATTCGAAATTTCTGGTTTTGACCATCACTAATATATATATATATATATATATATATATATATATATATATATATATATATATATATATATATATATGTGTGTGTGACCCGCTACATCACACACCGTTTTGGTTTCTCCGCCATCGATACTGCGCTGCTTGTTATTTTGGCACTTCCCACAGCAACTGACAGGATTTAAGTTGAGACACGATTGATTTCTGGAATTTATGTTTGTTTACACTCGTTACACCGGGGTTTAGATGTGGACAGTTTGTTATATGAAGGTTAAATTTACTATGTAGAAGTTCTACATTAAAACAAATTGTCATACAGAGGTAAATTTGTCCATGCAGGGGTGAACATAAATTAGTGACATTGAGTTTTAAACATTATTTATTTGTAATGTATAGGTATAATTTTCATTGTGTCCTATGGCTATTTCAATGTGAGTTTAAGGAATTCATTCAATCAAGGAATTTGTTATATTGAAGTTCATTACATCAAGGTTTGACTGTAGTATTATATCTGGCTTTTCTTTTTCTATCCCATCAACTTTGAATATTTTGTTCAGAAAGTGTTTATATTATAAACTATTTGAAAACTGAGGTCCGTGTTAAAATTTCCTTTGTAATTTATTTAAAACATTTTTAAGTATCCTGGAAAAAACTTAAATCTTAAAAGCCTTATCGAAGTTTGTTGATAACAGATGCCAGTGGTCGACAGATCTCAGTGCAGCAAGCCACACCAATAAAGCTGGTAACCAGCCAGCCCCACACGTCGACTGTGATTGTCAGCAAGCCCAACAAGTGAGGTTTTACCAATACCTCACTATACTCCAGGCTGGAGTCACCCCCTCCACTCGGGGCCGCTACGTTACAGCAGTTGATCCCCTTGAGCAATGCAAATACATGGGTTTAAATGGGCATTATAAAGAAATGTATACAGTTTATATACGTTTATTCATTGTACTATATTATATTATTTATGTATGCGTGTCTGTGTGAATACTTTAAAGACATTCATACATAAGAAATTAATATTAAATTTGAGCGTTGAAGTTAAACCGTATATTTCCTGATCGAGCAGTTGTGTGAATTTAATTAATGTGTTTGAAGTGTTTATTTGCGTAGCTCAAATTGTCTATAGATCCTACATGGTATAGGTGTAGTCAATAATTAGTCATTTATTTTAACAAAAAACATCAATACTGCATCATCTAAAAAGTATAATGTTGTTTGCATCCGTACCTGAAGGAAGCCTGGTGCTACAAAACATTCTTATCTTTCAGAGCTTCCTGTAGTGCTTCATACCCACAGTCACTGTATTTTAATGTACCTAATTAATAGGGCTTAAAGTATCCATCTGACTTTCGTATGTATTTGTTAACATGTTCAGCCCAATGGAAAATGATTGTCATTTTTTGAACTTCCCAAAAATCCCGATGTGCGCCACCGGTGACACCTGGCAAACTTTCTAAAACTCCGACGTGTACCACCCGTGGCGCACTGTTTCCATTTGATTTGATGCCTTTTTAAAGTGCATTCGGAGCTTTGCTTAGTTATTTAAACTATGTATTCGTGGTTTAGGTTTATATAGACACGCCATGGCCACCGGTGGCGCATGTGTAATTTTTTTGTCAGAATTATGTTCTTGAAAAATAATGCTCTGTCTTTTTGTTCAGATTACTGTTTGCTGTATCGTATTTTTAATCATTTAAAAAATTCCGACGTGTACCACTGGTGGTACCCATTGGGTTGAACGTGTTAACTGCAGCATTTAAAGTGTTCAAGGTTAAAATGTGTGACCCTTTCAAAGCTAATGAAATTTGGTTACTATACTATAACATACATCTTAAACAATCTTAAACAGTACATCACAATACATCTTAAACAATTTATTTCATTAATTATTTTTTATATACACATCTAATTATGTGGTTAAACGGCTGTGTGTCCAAATAAATCAAGACGTTTTCGATAAATTAATTTCAATAAAAGTAATGTTTATATGTTGTAGTGAAAACTGTACACAATACAAACCATTTCACTTTCTACATGGGATTCAAAGGTTGAATAATTGCTAGTTCAATATGAAACATCATAACATACTCGTACCATTGTGATCGCTGATTCATGCAGATTACAATGATATCAAATACTTGCATATTAGGTTCAAACTGTGAGGAGGGGTAAAGGTTTTATGAGAGCGTGCCACTGAAACCCCGTTTAAACACGTGTATTGCCGCTGCTCCGAGGGATCCACTGCTGTGATGTCACAGCGGCATGACTCCGGCCTGGAGTATAGGTGTGGTCTTGGTGTGATAATTAAAATAAAAAATTAATTTAAATTTATGTTTTTTTTATTGAAATGGAAAAACAAATATCTACACTGGTATCAGTACATGTTTGCTAACTGGTTTTAGTTACCGGTATCTAAATTACCAATATAAATATCACAGATAAATATTAGATTAACTTGAATTTTGAACAAAAAAAATCAGTTAAGTTACAATTTATCAGATTAAGTTATATTTGTTGAACCAACTTTCTAGCAAATTAAGGTGTTTATTCCATATTATTATTACCCAAAGTATTTTGTATTAAAGGCCCTAGTAAATAAAAATGCATAGTATCAACCACACATACTGGTCAACCCATATTGGCCAACCAATGTGTAATTTACAAAATTGGTGCCCTCTTTGGGTCTGATGATGGTTGATTGAAATTTAATGTCTTGTCAAATTCAAACTCTCTTTTTTTAAAGCTACAAAACCGGAACTAGTGCCAATTACATTGCAGCATTGATGAAACGTCTACCAGTGTGATAACTGTCTTTCATGAGAGTACAGTATAAACAAAAATATAAATTAAAGGTGTTGTGAGATTTTCACTTGACGTAGATATTACAAACTAAATAGTAACTATACAGTTTGTAGTGTGTAAACCAAATTGTTTTCATGTTTAGCATTGTGAAGCGTGATGAAGATCGACCAAAAGTCCAGTATTCAGAGAGCTCAATGGTCAATGGAGAGTGTGATAAAACAAACAATCAGTATTACCAAGGTAAGTTTAAGTTATACTGTAAAGTCATCATTACATTTACTAACTGGAAGAAAAATTCATTTACACTGGTATTTACGCAACAGTTATTACATTTCCTTCTAAACATTTCTAAAAAAGTAAAAAAAATTGTTAGTTGTAAGTTTTTAAATGGTCGTTACGAGGAAAATACTCCCGTCGCAGCAGACCTGCGTGCTCAGCGAATTTCCAAAGTCTTAATACCAAAAAAAGCCGCATACCAAGTTTTATAAAAATATATTCACAAATAAGTGATAAATAAAATTTTAATTACTCTCCATAAGAATAACATTAGGGATGAGTACGCAGGTTTGCTGCAACAAGGAACACAAAATAATGGGTTTTTATACAAATATCAATACAACTCTTCTAAATAAAGTCACATACCAAGTTTCATTCATATAAATTTATAAATAAGTGATATATAACATTTTAATTAAACTCCGTAAGAATAACATGGGGACCGAGTACCTAGGTTTGCTGCTACGGGAACCATAAGTGAAAATTTAGGTTTTTGTGCAAACAACAACAAACCACAACCAGATGAAGCCATATACCAAGTTTTGTCAGTTTATAGTCATAAATAAGCGAGATATAAAATTGATTTTTCTCCATAAGAATGGCATTAGACAACGTACTGTGTTTAGCACTTGCAATATCTCAGTAACCAATTGACGTAGAGCAATGATCAAAATACCAAATTGTTTGTTTTTTAAGCTGGTATAACTAAATATTTTATTTAAATTAAAATAACATGTGAAAATTTAAAAAAACACATTTTGGGGTACAAAACCCCCCAAAAACCCATCTTCGGATGGTGCGATTCGTTTGGTTTTCGAACCTGTTCAGATAAATACTACTTTATACGTCTGTACCAAATTTCATCAAGATCGGACCTTTTTTACGAGACTTATTGTGCTTACGGACACATAAATAAATATATAAATATTTAAACATAAATATATACAAATTTGAACGAATGGTGTTTTTGGCATCTGGAGCAAAATGAAAAGTTATCATGGTCTCGGTCTTAAGTGTTACCATGCCACCTACAGTATTAGCTTCTTCCCTATAGGAGAAATTCGCTAATATATGCAGAGCAAGTAGAAAGCAGTACTTATGAAACATTTTCACAGTTTTGTATATTAAGTTTTTCTTGGTGATTTACAAATATTATTCGATCGGATCAGCAGTGAAGTAGCCTAATCATCTTGGTTTTGATATTTGACTTTGACAAGTGATTTATTATATTCTTTACTATTTTGTTTTATGTTTTTCATGTGAACATTCCTAAAGGGTTAAACTTAAAATATTTCTAAGTAAAATAAGAGGTTGCATGTGGTTTAAAAATATCAATTTCTTTTTAAATAAACATATTTTGTATAATTTGTTATCTTTTTCTCCTTACTGCAAATTGTAACTATCTAAATTTAATTTAACTTCTAATTGATAGTAAATATTTACTTACAGAAGTGAAAGAAGAAGAAATCGCTGTAGACCCCTCAGCTGGTACTGATCAGCCTTCTGAACAAGATCAGAACAACTATAAGGTATTATTTAAACCATTCATATATGCTATTCAAAACAAACTTCTAAACTGAAGATGACTGTTCTCAGCTTCACAAAAAGCATTTAAATCCTAAAATGTCCATTTTGTTAATTTACATGTATTTTTAAAGTTACATTTTTGAACACGAAGTATTTTTATATTTTTGCTTTTGTACACGAAGTATTGGCAGTTGTAACTACAGTAAAACCTCAATCTAACATAATTTTCTGTTTTCTGTCATCGTAAAACTGCACATTTTAGGATTTTTTAAAGCACAGATATTTGTGCCATAAGGAAATGTCTGTAATAGTGACTATGATGGCGATTATACTCCCCACTCTGCAGTTGCAAGGCTGGCCTTGAGTTTGCTCGCTTATCCCCACCCTCACCTGACACTATTGTCCATTGTTTTTACTTGCAGTAGCTCCATGTTGACTGACGAGTAACCTGTATGTGGATGTTTTGCTGTGCGGTTTGTACTGAGTCACTCTTCGGAGGTAGCTGAACAGCAGAAATGTGTTGTGTTAGAATTATATCAGAAACTTGCAATTATTAAACGTTTTAGGAAGAGCGAGACTGCTACAAGTATTGCAAAGATTTATGGTGTTAGAAGAATGACCGGAACTTGTATAAAACATTATATATAGAAGAGCTACAACATTGAAGGATATTATTTTCAATATTACCAGTGCAGGAGCTGATTTATAGTGTTGAAACTCAAGAGTGGTTGAAATAAACTGTCGCCTGAACCTGCATCGCCTACAAAGAATCTGCTGAACCAAGGCTGTTGGTGTCCAAAAAATTGTTTAAATTGACAACAAAAGACTGAAGGGTGAAAAATTGACAATATAATTCTAGGGTTGCCACCGACCGGGAAAACCGGGAATTATGCGTGAACTTTGGGGACCGGAAACAAATGTGTGGATTATGCGGGAATTTTGGCTGAATCGGGAATTTCAGGTCGCGATTGTCGCAGGTCGCGACTGCGTGATGCGTTCTGAATAGTAGGCGAAGTTAGCGATGCGTTATCGATGATTGGCGATGTTAGCGAAACGTTCTCAATGATCGGTGACGTAAGCGATGCGTTCTCGATGATCGGCGACGTTAGCGATGCGTTCTCGATCATCGGCGATGTTAGCAATGCGTTCTCGATGATCGGTGACGTTAGCGATGTGTTCCCGATGGTCGGCGACGTTAGCGATATGTTCTCATTGCCAGCGAGGTTGACAATGCGTTCTTGAAGATCGGCGACGTTAGCTTTCAAATCAAATCAAAACATCTTTATTTTACAAAATACATGAACAGTTGTACAATAATAAATAGCGTCAAGACTTAGCCTATCTATTTCAAATGCAAACATAAATATTATAACTACTGCTTTGAATATTGAACTACTGCTTTGCGTTCCCGATGATCGGCGACATTAGCGATACGTTCTTGATTGGTCGGTGATGTTAGCAATGCGTTCTCAATGGTCGGCGACGTTAGCCATGTGAGCGTGATAGCTATTGTTGAGAAAACTTTACGAAATGCAGTCGATTCCATGTACTCGTGAAAAATAGCAGTATTTCTTAAAAGTTGCCAGCAAACAAGAAATGACATATAACATCCCCCATAAGAAAAGCATGGGAATGTAAAAACGTCTTCATTTGTTTTTATTAAAACGTGTGATCCTACATATAATGTTATATTTTCCTCAGCATGAAAATCAGATGAGGCAGAGTATTAGAGAAATTGTGGAATAGCCTCTGGATCACTTAATATTATCTAAAAAATATTTCTGCCAAGTGATCCTGTTATTTGGTTAAACTACCAATGGTTTCGAGCCACAAAAGGGGTCATTATCAAGTTGAACTCCAAGCTGTAATCCTGTTCACGGAAGTGTGAAGCAGTCGTCATAGTTCGATAAAAAACACTGACACGAAAAACACATACACGTAAACATTAATTTAAAAATCTGGCCAGTTAGACTAAATCGAGTATGGCACATGCAAATCGTCGCCGGCGGGTGATGGGTCATGACTGTTCGTGTGTCGCATGCCGATGCTTGACGTCACATGCTCCTCTACCTCTGTTCCTTATCGGGTCCTTTTCTTTCACTTCCGCTGTCGCTTAATATTTCTATTGCAGTGTTATATATTATATTTGACTCAAAAGATAACTTGTCGTTTAACAGGTTTTGTGGACTTACTTTGGACGCTCGGTAAATTTCAAACTCTTCAATAGTGTTCATATAATGGCCTTTCCTGCAAAAATGTAGTATTTCTAAATTATTATCTAGTATGTTTGTATAGTTATGCTTGGTATCAATTAAATGGTTGGCGAAAAATAATGATACTGATAAGACCGGTGTCTATAAACTTAAATGTGATGATTGTCAGAGCTTTTATATTGGTCAGACAGCCCGGTCATTTGAAAAGCGATTTAAAGAACACATCCCTAAGAAGTCAACAAAATCCGCCTACGCCAACCATTTAATTTATACCAAGTATAACTATACAAACATAGATAATAATTTAGAAATACTACATTTTTGCAGGAAAGGCCATTATATGAACACTAATGTAGGGTTCGAAATTTACCGAGCGTCCAAAGTCCTCAAAACCTGTTAAACGACAAGTTTTCTTTTGAGTCAAATATAATATATAACACTGCATTAGAAATATTAGGCAACAGCAGAAGTGAAAGAAAAGGACCCGATAAGGAACAGAGGTAGAGGAGGAGCATGTGACGTTAAGCATCGGTATGCGACACACGAACAATAATGACCCATCACCCGCCGGTGACGATTCGCATGTGCCGTACTCGGATCTCGTCTAACTGGCCAGTTTTTTTAAAATTAATGTTTTCGTGTAAGTGTTTTTTTATCAAACTATGACGACTGCGTCACTCTTCCTTGAATGGATTACAAGCTTGGTGTTTAACTTAATAATGAGCCCTTTTGTGGCTCGAAACCATTGGTAGTTTAACCAAATAACAGGATCACTTGGCAGAAATCCAGGTAATTTAAACCTTTTAGATAATATTGGAGAAAGGTTAGGGCTTTGGCCCCTTCAAGCCACTAGTTTGTAATTAATTGCGGTCTTGTCAGAATGTTTATCGTTGATGGAGCTTAGTTTCTAATATGTAGTTAAAGCATAATTGGCTGTGTAGTGTATAAGTGTCAGGGCGGTCGCTTCATAATCTTAGGTTTTTTGTCTGATTAATTCCTAGCAAAAATCTTGAAAATGTTTTGAAAGTTCAAAACTGGATCCAGCTGCCATAATCATGTTTTCTAAGAAAATGTTTAGGTAGTTACAAGATCAGAGTTAGGGCCCCACTATAATATAGTATATTGCCAAAGTAAAATGGAATTTGATATAATTCAGTGCGTCTGTTGGCGTAATTTCCACCTCCTATTAATTAAAATATTGCAATGTTTTGTTTTTATATAGAGAGAAAAATCAAGTTCATTAGTTCAGTAATAAATATAATTGGCCCAGCATATATACTTATTTTTTGTAGAAAGCATACAAAAATATGAGTTATAACTTTAGTAATAACAAATTATATACTTGATACAAATTTAAAAATTTGTGTTAAAATATCACTTTTATCTATTTGTAAATCGTTATAGGCGTCGTACATACATAAAAAAATCCAGCTTAAGTTTAGTGTACCATAACTGGAATTCTGAGATTTTGACCTGGAAAACCTGGAATTATGTATGAATTTTGAAATGCAACTTTAGTGGCAACCCTGAATTCGTAACAGATTGAAACAGAATGGAGGTTTTGAAACTTTGAGCGATGGAGAAATAATTTCTGATGTCCAGCAGTTGCATGAATAAATTTCTGTTATCTCTTATCCATTTGAGTATTGCTCCTGACAGTGACAGTTGATAGAGATCCACTGAGGTTTCACTGCACACATTTTTAAGTAGGTTTAGTAACTATCCCAACTGTCACCAGGTAAAAAAAAGTCGTTTTTGCCTATGTAGCTTTTGGTTATTGGTGTCAGCAAGTTTGAAACATGATATATATATTGCATTTATATTAGCAATGAGAGACGGTCATACATTCTACCCAAGCCCTATAGCATGAACTGTTTGTTTGGCTTGATCCTGCAGAACATCAGTGTTATTACTATGATTCACTGTTCCAGAGAGAGGAGGACAGACAGATGTTTGTCTTGGCACCAACGCCTGCTCAGCTTGGGAAGGCACCACTGCAACGCCGCCAGTCCATGGGTACGATGTTCAAGAATGTTATTATTATTTTTGTAATATTTTATTGTGTTTGTTTTCTTATCAGTGAATATATTGCCTTATGAGTAATTCATCAAGATACGCATAGATGGTGTATACTGGTCTAATTTCCCCCTTTTTTATTTCATGCAAAGTAATCAGTGCAAACCAGCTGGAAAAATTAATATTTTACATACACGACAATGTTACCCTATTAATATTTTACATACACAACAATGTTACCCTTGAAACTCAGTAACATAAAAGTAACATTATACCTCTCTAAAAAAATAACTATAAATGATTTCTTTGGATTAATGTTTCTCCCTTTGTGACATTCAGTCAATTTGTCAGTCAGTCAATAAAACTCTTTATGTACAATTTAATTAAGAAATGTAATGTTGTCAAGGCTTCAAAACCATTTAATTTTTTTATAGTGTTCATGAGGAATACAGTAAACTGGTGAATTATTTTAAAGTTAAAATATTCCTGCATGCAGTGGGTGATCAAGATTCAAATAGTTTGAACTTTAGTTTTTCTTAGAATATTGGAGTTCTTTTTGTGTTAATTTACTGTCCAGTTACAAGAACAAAGGTTTATTTCAATCATTAAAGTTCAAGGATTATATCTTGGAAATTGAAAATAAATTACTCAAAATTCTGTTGATTTCCTTACATAAATGAGATAATATAGAGATAACTATAAGAAATCCTAATGTAGTAAACTGTCTTAAGTTATTTTGCAATTATCGGACTCACCCAACTTTTTTTAAGTAAGTGTCCATCCTGGTTTTTGTTAAAAGTGACCAGAATAGACACCAACTTCAAAAAAGCAAAATGGGGGTGAGTCACCCACCTAACATTTGATATACCTAATTATTTTGATAATTGCTAAATAATTTAATAGTTATCCCACCTCAAAATAGCAATGCCATTCATAACAACAATTAAATTGTCTTGTACTACAAAATCTGTCTTTTTGTAGCTGTTTCCGGCTCTACATCAGGACAAGAACACTCACCATCTTCAATCAGTCAGCAAAACAGCTGTCAGCAGCAGCAGCAGCAGCAACATCATCATCAACAACAACAGCAGCAGCAACAACACCAACAGCAGCAGCAGCAACAGCAACAACACCAACAGCAGCAGCAACAACAACACCAACAGCAGCAGCAGCAACAACACCAACAGCAACAGCAGCAACAACAGCAACATCAACAACAGCAGCAACATCAACAGCAACATCAACAACAACAGCAGAAACATCATCAACAACAACAACAACAAGAGCACCTTCATAACAACATCAACAACACTGCCAGTCACAGCAGCCAGAGCCACAGTCAGATGGAAGAGGACGAACACACCGTACCAGAGTCTCCCTCCACCAAGAGGAGCTTCTTCAAGAAAAATGTAGAAGATGGAATGGACAGGTTAGTGTTGAATGAAAGTGGAAGATAAAAAAATTCATGAGATTTAATATTTACAACAATGAAGACCTAAACCCACAGGAAATATACCTAACTTGTATTTAAATTTAAAATGACAGCCCCAGTAAACTTTGGTCAAACTAAAAGGTCTAAGCAAGAAAAGAACCAGTTTTCTGACATATAATTAGAAGTTTCTTGAGTAGCTAGTGTCTTGACAATGTAATTAGGTACATTACTAGTTAACCCCGTAAATATATTATTCATGATAATGTCACCTGTTTTGTTTGGCATGATGCCAGGATATTGTAAAACGTTTTTTGACAATAAATATGACTTTGACTTATATATTGTAGCAGTTGTTGGTAGAATATTGTTCACCTTATTTTCTTTCAATGTTTTATAAATATATTTTGAGTTGCATATAGTAAACATGAGGGAAAAAGTATCAAAATCTATATTGACTCTGTTTAGCTTGAAAATTATTAACTAATACCATCAACATCCAAGCAAGCTTTTGTAAAAGAAAAGCTTAATTAATGTGTACAAAAAGTGAACTTCTCAAAAAATTGTATAGTTGCAGTTTTCATTTACTAAGACCCCATCTACATTCTAATATATAACAAAAGTTTATTTTTGTTTACCCAAACAAAAATTCTTAAGTTAGTACAAACACATGTTCGCATTTACAAGAGTAAAAGTAAACTTTGCTTGTTTACTACCTCAAGCTTTACTGTAAGTGTTCTAAGTTCAGCATTCAGACTTGGAATTTGTGTAAACAGTAATGTTTTATACAGATATGTATACAGTATAAGTATTTTCAAGTTCCTGAAAGTTATAAAATTATTGTGATATTCGTTTACATTTCTCTGCAGGGTGTTGGAACAAGTGAACTTTGAAAAAAAGTTTTCTTCACTGCCAGAATTCAAGCCGGAGGAGTGCCAGTCACCTAGTGCCATCTCGGTGCCCAGCAGTCCCCATGTGTTCATCCGCAAGAAACCCCACCGTAAGTATTGTGTGGCTGAGATAGCCGAGTGTGATACCTCTGGACGCTTAGTATCGGCAAATTCAGGAATTGTTAAAGTTAAGGACAAAATTATTTTATAAAGTCAGTAAGATTGAAATCAAACTGGGATCTAAGTAAAAAACTGGGATGTTTAATACCGTAAAAATCGAGAAATGTTAAAAGTTAAGGAAAAAATGATTTTATAAAGTCAATAAGATTGAAATCAAACTGGGATATTAGTAAATTTTATATGTATCTAATTATGGAAGAGAAATTGTGTAATTTTTGCATGATTGGTATATTGCCAGGTAATGGGAGATTTCAAATTAAAGGTGTTAGCCCAAGGGACACTGAAAAAATAATATATTTGAATGTCAACCAGAAGAACAAATTTCCCCCATAAAAAAGTATGGGTAGTGGGTAGCCTACTGTAAAACGTCTGGTTTGATTGTAATTAACACCACATGTGATTTAAGCGCCTGCTTTGTGTACGTATTAACATGCGAATTTAAATAAATGGTTAAGGGATATAGCTCATAGAAGCCACAAATACTAATCTATTACTACAAAATTTTGCCTGAAGGTTACACAAACATAACTACTTTTATTGTAGACTGAACAGAAATACAACTGTTTTTAAAATGGATCCAGCTGACAATGTTGTTGGGCTATTCTTTAATTATGCCTTATAAGAACAGGTGGACTTTTGATAGTAACAAGACCAGGGTTTGTACTGTTCCCTAACAAAACATTAAACATGTCTGCTGGCGTAGACAAGTCGTCTTGCTGGCTTAAAGGTTAGCGTCTTGGACTTCAGTGTGAGATGACATAGGAATGATTCCCAAGGCACACATAAGACTTTGAGAGGTTTGGACCGTTAACCTCAGACACCCTGATAATACAATTTGTATAGTATGTAATACATAGTACATAGTAATAATAATCATAAATACAAAAACCTTGTTTAATAACAACAGAATGTAAATTACCAAGACTTTTTAAGACTTGTCTTCCATATCATTCATATGTTGTGTATGTAACACTATTTTATTAATTTTCAGAAGATGAATCAACTCCTTCACACTCTGAAGTGTCACATTCTGCCACTCCTAAGTCTGCAAAACTCATAGGATCAACATTTTTTGGACCAGATTTCAACATTGAAGCTTTTAAAGGTAACTTATTTTAATATTTTACAGCCATTAATTTTACCAGGTGTACTCTTATTCTTTCTGGCAAAGGATTAAGTAACATTTAAATAGAACAAATACAATTGTGAGGGGAAATGCTGCTTGAAACCCGGTCAAATTGTATCTAAAAGCTAAGCTTTTATTTGAGTTAACTTTCATTTGATTCAATAAAACTTGTTTTGGGCTTTACTAGGGGTGTGCGAATATTCGAACTTCGAGCTTTTTCGAGCCGAATATTGCAGTATTCGGCTCGTCTCGAGATTTGCAAAAAAGTTTGAAGATCGAGCCGAATATTTAAAACGCCGACTAGTGAAAAGAGTCGTCTACAAAAGTAAATTTAAAGCAAAAACTTTGCAGAATCAATGTTAGAATTTTCATAGTTTGCGTCGGTAGAGCTCCATAACAAACATAATCCAGCAATGCTAATGCTTTCGGTCCTTCGGTTAAAAAATAACCAAATATTAAAGTACTGCCGACAGTGCCAACCTGATCAACCAACGCAATGGAGCTACTTTGTCTACGCTCAATCACATCAAGTGGACATATCACACTATTCTCTTTAATTGCAGTGCAGTGTTGCCGTTGCCTAGTTGAGTTGTGCAATATTTCACGGTTAATAATAATTAATACAACAATCGTACTGCGTACTGCTCCAGAAAATGTACCCCAGCAAAAAACTAAAATCCATGAAAACACTTTTTCTAACTGATGCATCGGTTGGTACCTACAGTATTTTCTACAACTTAACAACTTTGTACATTACACAATAATTTTATATACCCTGGTGTCTGAAATTACGTTTGGCAATACTGTTGGCGTACCCACTTTGCAAACTGCCTTAAGACGTTGAGTGAAGATAGTTGTAATGTAACAATGATAGCTAGGGACAGGGTTGTAGGTAATGAACATGACGGCATTTTAGTGTGCAGCCGAAATAGTTCTCTCCAAAGATTAGATTGTTAACAAATCTCCAGTTTGCAGTAGAATCTAAAGTACTTTGAGATAAAGCGAATAGAAATACAACTGCAATCATACTGTAGTTGTTAAAGTTAACAATAATTAGTGTCACATCAAGGTCGTAATAATTTCCACCTTAAAGTCACTTATTGCGAGGTTCTCAAAATCTAAGGATTTTATAAAAATTCTGAATGGTTACGTAACGAATGTTTATAATACCGGTGGTCATATTATTTAAAAGGTTGATTATATTCTATGTACGCCTAATCAAGGGCAAGACGTGATCAAAATGGTGCAGTGCAGCTGTGCGATTAAAATCATATTGTTAACTCTGCGGGATTGTTTGAATTTGTGAATAAACATCAGTAGAAAGCATATCATTTTGTAACTGTATGTTATCAAATTGTTAAAGCAATGATGGAAGAAGAATGCATTGACAATCCTCTTTCACCTTCTGCTTCTGACATCTTCTGTTTCAGAAGCAGATATAATAGGTTAAGTCTATTAGGTAACAGGTTAGATGCAACATATGCTAGGCCAACGATTGTTGGATAACTTATTTCTGTGAGTAAAATAAGATATAAAGACTGGTTTAACTAACTTATATTTATAATAGGATACCTAAAATTTACTATTTACAAACAGTTGAATGAGAGATAAACTACTGGGTTTTGGCAATTCCCTAGACTAGGGCCTAAATGTTTGGTTACATGGAGGGAATATATTGACATATAGTCCGTTTATTATGGCTATTGATAAATACGGTAATAACTGTACTAGTACCTGTGGGATTATCAGTCTAGTTAACATTTTTTAGTTCTCCTTTACGTTATTTGTCCTATGTGGGCTACCTACTTTATATTGAAAGAAAAATTGTTCGCTACTATCAACAAGTGGTCTCAATAAATCTTACTTTTTAGTATCCTACTTATTTTGTTATTTACCTACTGTAGGCCTTTATTTATTGAACGTGTGCATAATGAATATAGAAGAAGTGAATGAAAGATGACAAATATTTAAAGTTATAAATTATTTTACATTACCATAATGAATAAAATGTTTGTTCTTTTAAACATAATATAAATAAAGAATACATATAGGCCTAATCAAAAATGCTCAAAGCTCGAGAACTTTGAATAAAATTCTGCCTGGCTTCCACTGGTATTCTACTGATATTGCACACCCCTAGAGAAAATTCCTGTCAAAAGCTCGGCTCGAGAACTTAGAAAAAAGCTCGGCTCAGCCAGAAATCCACTATTCACATCTTTATTGTATTGATTAGTGGTGTTTTACTAATCAATTTTATTTAAAATTACATAAAAAGCTTTACACTGCTTTTCCTGCCTTTCCATTCTTAAAACAGGAAAGCTTTTTTTCATAGAACGGAACTAATAAAAACAAGTTGAGGACCTTACTAAAAAGCTGATGGCCTATTTATCGGTTATGAAAATTAATTTCTACTGACATAAAGTGGCTTAGACAACTTTTGACAGGTGTTACTATCTTTCTGTGCCAGGGAGTAACAGTTTCTTCCTGGTTTTGATACCTAATTTCAGCTACTGTGTAAGTTCATTGACACGGGAACCGAAGTGAACGTGTTAAAGACAAGTGAAATATAAACAAATAATGAATTGTACAGGATCAACTGTGGACCTGGAGAGCCTGGAAGCATCTTCGCCGCGTACGCCCAAGACTCCTGGCAGCCGAGACCCGGACAAGGGTCATCGCCGGATACTGGAACAGCGCAGACAGCTGGTGATGCAGCTTTTTCAGGAACAGGGGCTGTTCCCTTCCACACAAGCCACCACCAACTTCCAGGTAAACAGTGAACAGCAGTGGAGACATGCTATCGAAATTGGATTTGAATATGGGCTGTGTAAAAAATAATCATAAACAAATTAGCAGAACATCGGGGATTCTGATGCTAGAATGTCTCTGCACCCCTGATTGCGGGTTAGCTGTTCCTAACATGTTATGTGTTAGGTTAGGGTGTTCTAGGCCAAGATTCAGAAAAATTATGAAAGGAAAGAAATGCCAGAGAACTTACCCATTGGGATGAAGTGTAGATCAGTAGGGAAGATACATCACTGGCACGATATCTCACAAAGTTACACATAAAATTTGATAATTTTCAGGACAACTCATCTCTTTCTCAGTCAGTTGTGGGAGGAAGTGTTCTCAAGTCCTAAATGGAAACGTGCTTGCCAACATAATCCCTTGGTTTAAAAAGTTCCCTGCAGATTCTTTAATTTAGATTCTACAACTTAATCCTCAAAAATTTGTTTCTTAGTTTTTATTTAATTCTAAATTATTTACGTTCATATCTTTCATATTTGTTTCATATAATCACCTTTTTAGCTGAAAGTTGATTTCCAAACTCAAGCTAATTATTGCTGAACACTTGAACAACACAATGTTTTACAGGCTTGCCACGTAGACATCTTCCCTAGCAAGGCGTCGCTGCAGCTCAAGATCAGGGAGGTGCGGCAGAAGCTGATGGCCAACCAGTCTGGTCTGACCCCCGTCAGTGCCAACGCCCTCACTAGTCCAGTCGAACCCACTGCCTCCACGCCTGGTCAGTGGTCATGATAGATCTTCATTGATAGATAGTATTTCGTCACTTTAAAAAGTTAAAATAAAACATGAATTCTTTAGGATTTGATCAAACCTCACTTCCTTTAGCAAGATTTTAATGATGTGCTTGTATGTTGAAAGGGCCAGTCTATTCGTTTTTACAAATAAAACTTGAGGACACTTATGTGCTTGTAGTTTAATGAGTATCAAACAATTATACTGTGACATGTAAGGGCCAAGATTAAACTGGTTTTTTCAGTAAGGATTGTGGATGAAATATTTATAAGCAGTAACTGATAATAATATTTATCAGAAAAGGGAGCCCAAAAATGCTTTGTGACTGGGCTATATAGCAACAAGAGAATATACAAGAATTTAGTACAGTATACTCTTTTTGAATAATCTGACATTGCATTATCAAACATTGTCATTACCGAGGGTACCATTAAAATAATGCTAAATATCCTATTTGGTGAGGGTTAAACTCATCAAAATACAGAAAGGATTTTCTCATTAGGTTCAGAAGCAATAATACGCTGAATACAAGAAATACAAAAAAATCAATGTAAAATGAAGAAATAGAAATAAAAATATAGTACTGTACTGTACTGTACCTTAGGGAATTTAAACTCTTGTTTGACATGCAAATTTGTTCCTGTCCCAACCGTCACAAGGCCATTGCGCTCACTCATGGGAGTTGTACTGGTACGGCCTTATCAGATTACTAAAGGTGCCAGTTTAACAAATGTGGGCTATCAAGATTATATTGTATATGCATCGAGTAAACTGTACCAGGCATCAAAGTCACTCATGCCTATGGAGGAAGAATATTGTGTCTGTGACTTTTAACTTGACACATGGAATGCTCTCTAAAAACATGTTAATAAATAATATTTTCTATTGTAATCATTTTTATGTGAGTTAAATCATAATTTAATCAATACATTGGTGTAGTTGGGTTTCTTTTTTATGTGTGAAGAAAATATTTTGTTTGTCTTGTATGTTGCAAGTGTTTCTCTATGTTCCTTTCTGTGATACTCCTCTCACCCAGCAGTTAAAATTGTTCTGTACTTGATGGTCTCTCGTATGTTGCAGGAGTTTCTTCTATGTTCCACTCTGTGATACCCATCTCACGTAGCAGTTATCAATATTCTGTACTTGATGGCCTCTCGTATGTTGCAGGAGTTTGTCCCACTCTGTGATACCCGTCTCACCAAGCAGTTAACATTGTTCTGTACTTGATGGGTGTCTCGTATGTTACAGGAGTTTCTTCTATGTCCCACTCTGTGATACCCATCTCACCTAGCAGTTAACAATATTCTGTACTTGATGGCCTCTCGTATGTTGCAGGAGTTTGTCCCACTCTGTGATACCCGTCTCACCCAGCAGTTAACATTGTTCTGTACTTGATGGGTGTCTCGTATGTTACAGGAGTTTCTTCTATGTTCCACTCGGTGATACCCATCTCACCCAGCAGTTAACAATATTCTGTAATTGATGCTCTCTCGTATGTTGCAGGAGTTTGTCCCACTCTGTGATACCTGCCTCACCCAGCAGTTAACATTGTTCTGTACTTGATGCTCTCTCGTATGTTGTAGGAGTTTGTCCCACTCTGTGATACCTGCCTCACCCAGCAGTTAACATTGTTCTGTACTTGATGGTCTCTCGTATGTTGCAGGAGTTTGTCCCACTCTGTGATACCTGTCTCACCCAGCTGTTAACATTGTTCTGTACTTGATGGTCTCTCGTATGTTGCAGGAGTTTGTCCCACTCTGTGATACCTGTCTCACCCAGCAGTTAACATTGTTCTGTACTTGATGGTCTCTCGTATGTTGCAGGAGTTTGTCCCACTCTGTGATACCTGTCTCACCCAGCAGTTAACATTGTTCTGTACTTGATGGTCTCTCGTATGTTGTAGGAGTTTGTCCCACTCTGTGATACCTGTCTCACCCAGCAGTTACATTGTTCTGTACTTGATGGTCTCTCGTATGTTGCAGGAGTTTGTCCCACTCTGTGATACCTGTCTCACCCAGCAGTTAACATTGTTCTGTACTTGATGGTCTCTCGTATGTTGCAGGAGTTTGTCCCACTCTGTGATACCCGTCTCACCCAGCAGTTAACATTGTTCTGTACTTGATGGTCCCTCGTATGTTGCAGGAGTTTCTTCTATGTCCCACTCTGTGATACCTGTGTCATCCAGCAGTTAACGCTCATCTTTTGATGATCGTTGTCCTCCCATTCGCCCAAAATTATTTGTACATAAACTGTAACTGTACCGATAGAATTTACAAAGAACTAATTCGTTCGATTCCCTTGTGTACTTAGTTTTTCGTATAGTGTATATTTTGTTAATAAGTGTTTTTGTTTTGAACTATATTTCTTTTATATAAGCACAACGTTATTTCCCTTGCAGGAACGTGTAAAATATTATAAAGTTATATTCGTCAGTTGTATATAACAGTAGCAATTATCGGTAAACCTATATGTTTTACTTTCCTGTTATACAAGTATATAGATTTTTATGCTTTAATCATTTTATATATTGATGTTATATGTTTTATTGTGTTACTATAGTTTTTCAGTGTATAGTAAAATTTATTATTTTAATAGTCTGTTTTTATGATTATCTCGTAAAATTTACAAAGTGCATCTTGAATCATTTTATCCATGTTAAAATGTCCCACTCTGTTAAGTGTAGATTATCTGGTGTATTGTTAAACCATTTAGTTTTACTTTTTGTTGTCACTATTGTAATTATGAAAAATTATATAGTTTAAGAAAAATTATCAAAAATAATGAAAATGATAAAAAAATTATGAAGTTTTTAACTGATTTGTCTTAATTTTGTTGTTAAAGCTATTACGATACAAATGGTATGGTATTTTACTGTTGTAGTATTAAATTACTTCAAGATTATTACAAACCTAATTCAACTAATTATAGCCCACTGCATGAGGCAATCGTTTTAAAAATACATGTGACTAGTAATTTCTCCAATGATTGTCTTTGAAGGTACAATTGAAAATGTAATTATTCTCAATATTACAATTTGTTTTAACTTATTTTTCTGACATACAGATTTTATTTTGAGTTTGGGAATAGTCAAGAGTTAGCCTATTTTTCATTTTCATGAATCAAGAGTTAGCCTATTGTCTGTTGTTTTTTTTTAGAATATTTGCTAAAATATTATATTTTATACTAATGACATAGATCCTAACTGTTAATGTAAATGGGATTGTGTTTCATGGTATTATTATTCTCTTTGACATTTCAAATTATTTATTTTCTCTTTGTATTTTTGTGTTATTTATGATAAGGTTGTGAATGAAGTTCAAACACTTTGATTATACCTCAGGTGTCCTTAGAGTCTGGAATATACTTAATAAGTTATTTTAAATAGACGATATGAAACAAACTTACTTTACGTTTATCATTGAAAAGACATTTCCATTGGTTCATTGAACTTTTGCTTGTGGGAATAAAATCTCATGAAGGATACTTGAAAATGTAAGAGAACAAATTTTTCCGTATTATAAAGGGAGGACCCTGAAAGTGTACATATACAAAATGAAGGCAGGTACAAATTACAAAATATGATATTTTTTGTATTTTTTTGTTCTTAGAAAAGTTTTGAGAGATTCTTCAATTAAAAGTCGGTATGTATGTTTTTTTTTCAGGATGCACAGCCCAATCCTAAAATAAAAAGATCTGGTTTGAATGATTTTACTTCAAAGTTTTATCAATTAAATTTTGATTATTGTCACTGTTGACTGGATTTCCTGGTTTAAAACATTTTGAAGTTTTTTTTTGCATCTACAAAGGCAAAGTGTGTAATTTCATTTTACTTATGACACATTAGACTTTGATGACTCATTTTTAAGTTCTTCTAAGAGGAAAATTGTTGATATTGATTTGTATCAATAACGAATATATAATCCCTAAGTAGCTTGATTTTAACTTTCCTTAAGATTGAAACTATCCAGTCTTTCCTGCAAAACTCGGTTTAATTTGGTATGTTATTGTAATCAAGAACCATTAATTTGCTTTGCATTAAAAAACTTACCTTAAACATTTTGTTAAATTTTCAAAAAGGTATGCACTGAGATTTGTTTAAATCTAGTGTGTATTTCATGACATTTTAAGTACAATAGTGACACGTAATTTCAAAAAGATTGGCTTATGTTCTTAGTAATAATTAGTGTTATCGGAGAGACTTTGTAAAAAATATTAATAAAAGGGTACTAGTAAAATAACTCACATTAGATATTTCAAGTGTAATTATCATTTGTGCCTTCCTGAAATTCTTGGTTTTAGCTGTTTTGAGCAATAAGTGCATTCATTTCCCGTAAACCAATACACTACATCTGTTATGAAATTGAGAAATTATTTTGGTAAAATGTATTGTTGATTTGTTCTTTTATCGGAAATATTATTGATCTTTATTCATGTTTAAAACCCATTACCAGTTAAGTTGAAGTCAGTTAGCGTTTGCTTGTTAAATTAAGCATAAATGTATTTTTATGTAATTTGAATGTTTTGAGATTCTCTGAATTACAGTAGAATATAGAAAGAGTAGGCCTACCAAGTGTAAGTGTACCTGAATATCAGAGTAGAATCCACCTCTTCTAGTAGGACTTTTCTGCTATTGTAAAACGCTCCAATACATGTGGTTGACAGTGCACTTTTACTCAAATATAATCGTTTTAAGGATAAGACCCGAAAATGTAATTGTTCTAGTACGAGTCTTAGTGTTTTCTAATGTTAATAAAATTACATGAAGATGTAGCCATAAGGAAATAAATATTTATGTACTTCGAAGGGATTCTTAAAGCGAACTTTGCCATTTTACCTTTTTGATTCTTTCATTTGTTTTTAAGTTTGTATGTAAAACAGGCTGATGTGGTAAAAATGCTCAATTTTTCTCTTGTTTTATATAACGTGCCAATTAGTTGCTGACACTTGGGTTTTAATGTTTAAATATTTCTGCCTCCATTTGTAGTGTCTTATCGTCTAAAAAGAACCACGATGAGCCTTGTAGATATATCAGTTTTCTACTTAAGTGGTTGAGAATCAATATTATTTATGGATCACTTTCATTAAACTTTAAGAATTTGTAATTGCCATCCGAATTGTGTAATTTATAGAAAGTGACACTAGATTTACAAGTAATAGTTGTGAATCGTGTTGTTTTTCCTTTTTCCCAACATTGTCTCTGTCGGTTGTTTCCGGATTATGTGCCGCAAAACCCTCGGGTGTTGCTGGGGTCTTTAAAAAGCCAATTGGCCCATAAAGTTTGAGGACCACTGTCTTATGGCATGAAACGTTTCTTTTTCCATCCATTAAACAATCCACATTATAGTAATTCAATTCAAAGTCGTAGGGTTGATGTTAGTTTAGACAGTATGAATGTTTTTAAATTGATTAATTAGACATTAAATAGTGTGATTCAACCAGTTTCTAGAAAGAGGTTTAAATCTTACAGGCCATTTATTCTAAGATTTCTAACTGATATTGATCCAGATAACACAGGTTTTATTAACTATGTTAAACTTTTATATATTTTTGTATTTTTACTTTCAATGTAAAGCTGTTGCGTGATGGGTCAGAACTAGTGATGTGTCAAAACCAAAACTTGAATCTCAAAACCACCAAAACTTTGGAAAAGTTTCGGTTTCGAGATTCGATCGGTGAGTTTCGAGAATCAAAACTCGAAACTGCTGAGATTTGTTGTGTCTTTATTGTTGTTTTTTTAACAGAAATCACGCCCGTGTTTCGATCAATAATGCAAAGGTCAAAAGCCTACTGTCATCGGTCATCTACCTTCACCTTTTATGGATTATTGATTTTTTATTTCTGAAAGAACAACTCTAACCAAAATATATAATTAGTTTTAATTAATTTTTCTGGATTTATTTTTCATAACCATACCCAGGCAAGTAAATAGGGTTTCGCGATTTGAGTTTAGAGATTCGAGATTCGATTTTGTAAGTTTCGGTTTCGGTTTCGAGATTCGAAATTTCTGGTTTTGACCATCACTAGTCAGAACAAATAACCTGCGTATCCAAACATTAACGATGAAACAAAACAGACCATGTTTTATACTTTATGGATCAAAGCTTTAGAATCATAGTTAGTTAAATATTTCTTCTCTTTGATAAAATTGTATATTACAACTTTATATTTAATTGAACGTGCAATATATGGAACAGCTCCAAATCATTCAGGGGAGGTATATTCATCTAGATGTTCTCTCTAAAATTTATGAATATTTTGTTGAGATTTTAACCTTTAGGAGTCTAGTTTAACATTGTGGTGCCAAGAGCTTTTTAAATGTTTAACTCATGAATATTTTCCACTGATTTGAATGATCGTGAATATGCACTAAAATGTTTTAACATCTGTCTTTTTTCCTGGAGAGGAATTTTATTTTGCGTTAGTAATGTAGTCCTGTTATAATTCTACTTTATGATATACAGGTTTGTCAGTTACCACGTCACTGAACGACTTGTCTGTTCGTTTTTGTTCTTAATATACATTTTTACTGTAAAATTATTTTAGTATTAGCAATGTTTTGGTGAAGACATTTTGGGCTTGTGGGATTCAGAAATAGTGATGATTACACTTGAAAATTCGGATTTACTTAAAACAGTAAAATTACTGATATCAACTGAAACACAAGCATAAACCGCTTTATCGGCTCAAAATTTGTTATCTTGCACATAAAACTGGACTCCCGTAGGTTAAGGCAATGTTTAAAATTACAACTGAAATTCTGGATGACAGTAAATAAGACCCCAATCTCCCTTCTGACATAATAGGAGCTGGCTGTTCAGTTCATTAATTAAACTAATGTTTTTATAATATTTTAAATACCTAGCACTACATTATTTATTCTTATCCGTAAGATTTTTTAAGTCAATACTTGTGTCCCCTTTTCCAATCTGAGTGCCGAAGAATTCCAGTTTTTTGTAAGATATTCGATGTTTTAGATGTAAATTTCTATTACAAGCATTCAGTGTTTACTTTGTAATTAATCAGCTTTTGATTCGTGCTTTACAAAACTGTTCAGTTTGAAATATCACTCAAATAAATTTGAAAATGGGTGACTAGTAATAAGAAACGTTTAAGACTTTACCATTTATTTATGATAAGAAAGTTAAGTAAGTACCTGTATAGTTTTGTAGACATTATTTTGGAATATAAAATAATGGAATGTAAGTGATTGTATTATAGATTTATTGGTTTTATCCGTTATTCATAAAATCATTTTAAAATGTGCTTTTGAAGCATTTGGGTTGTCGGAGTGTCCCTGATGTTGTAAATATGTTTTGCGTACGGTACAGCACGAACGTACGTACGATAGGAGTCCCTAGCGTGTTAACAGGGTAAACTAGAATCCGTTTTGGAGAATTACAGATTGAAAATGCTCTACAGAATTTATATGACTTGATAACCATTGTTTTTCATTAGAGAAACCGTATTTCCAAAGCTTTTTTAAATTATTAGCCTATAACCGGAAATTATTATTTCAAGGATATTATTATTACATCAAGGTTAGTCCTTTCCGGATTGCTTAAAATACACTGTAAGGGTAGTTACATGTAAGTAGTTAATCTAACTCAAACCATATTTCTAAAGTGCCCATATTATAGATGGATTACCAAGCTGTCTTTGGGTCGATGTAGTATAAGGTTGATTTTGTTGCCATTGTGAAATTGTAAAAAACAAAACGGAAATGCACTCTTCATCTTTTTTTATTTCACAATGCCTGAGTACAAAAAGACAAGAACTGATTGTGAGTAAATTATAAATTATACAAGATTCTATTGTTAAATAATAATCTATTTTGTGAATTAGATAAGTAAATTTATATAATATTGTGTTTCTTGTAAATTTCAAGTAATATGCCATTGAATAAATAAATACACTTCACAATTTGCACAGTACATTATGGTGTTTTTAATCCCATAAGTGTTCTTACATCACAAATAAATGATCTTATCAGCAAGTAGTATGTCGCTCACTCAATACAATGTGGAATTATTGAGCCTGCCAATTTTGTTGAATCTGGCATTTCTCTTATGTATTTTGGCAGTCCCCATCAGTTTCTACCTTGATTCACCCTGGGTGTGTCACTAAAGTTGGGCTGCTAAAAATAGCTTTCTTATAGAACTAGTGCAATATTTATGCAGCTCATTAATTGGTGTAAGGCTGCTCCCAATATATTCAGTTGTAGCATCAAACACCAATTTGTGGCAGTGACAGTAAAGGTCTGCCATAACTTAACACAATTCGTTGCATCTCTCAAATACGTTCCCTGAGAAAGTTACTTTTTCAGTGGTCCAACTATTGTAGGAGGTGGATTCTTGAGAGAGAATTAAGTGATCCTAAAGGATTGTCATCATTGTCACCTGTAGTAGACAGTAAACGCAATGCTGAAATTAGTTTACCAAGAAACAGCGCAATCTATCGAGTGCAGTTGGCAACAGGGGCTATTGCATGTGCTTCCCCCTGGTAGACATTACGCAAACTACTTGGAATCGCATAGGCAGACGAACAGACATAGTACGCTTAATTGATGCTGGTGAAAGATGTATACATGACGTTGACACCAATTTTAATACAAGTTTTTAACAGTTATTACAATATTATTTTTATTTCACACAACCTTTGTTATTACAGCCTTTTTTAAATCGTATATTAAAACAAGTTAATAGGAAAGCGAGACAGTTGCTTTATTAGCAAAATAAGATTTTAAAAACCCGCCACGGCCGAGCTGAGCGCGCCAATCGGCATGAGCCAGAGTTACATCTGCCATTGCGTGAGATGGTGGCACTTTCTATTCAGTGCTGTCAGAACTACGTGGAGGATCCCGTCTCTTTTGTTATCAGAAGGGCCCATAAGGTTTTCTGTCTACTGCAGGTGTATAGTCAATAGTAATACTGTCAGCAATTTTTCTTGAAATAAAATACTACACAGTGTTCACTACTGTCCAATATTATCTTAATACAGGGGCCAATCTCTAATTATCTCTAGCCCGTCATCAATGAGGCTGAGAGCATAGTCGGAACATAAGGGGTTGTATTATTATTAGAGGAACACATTTATTAAATGAAAACGTGAAAAATAATTTAAATGAAAATGTCAAAATGTATCTTAATGTTTTACAGATTTAATATTACCGTAAGTCATAAATAAAGTATACTGTCAGCGGTCTTAATGATTTACATTGTCAATGATGAGACAATGACAGGAGAAGACCAAAACGAAGCAACGGACCGGATACGTAAATAACAAACACTGATAACAAGGCGGTTAGACTAATAATGAGTCGGAATGTCCGAGGTTGTATTAGCGCGGTTCTACTTTACAATCTTAAACATTTTGTCTCTTTAACCATCAGCTTACAGCCTCAGCGAACAAACTGGCCTTTGTTTTGTCCATCTTACCTTGGACTGATAGGATAAACCCTTCCTGAGATAAGTAATTAGGTAGCTTTGTACCAAGTAATTTTTTAACTCCTATATATCCACATTAACAGAAACTTTTTTCAAACAACCAAGAGAGTCAAGATTCTGATATAACTTAATTGTTCAAAATACCTGTTAAATTCTTCCCCCTGCACTCGCACTGAATGAAGCCCTATCTTTTAACTCATTTTGGACCCTTCCATCATTGACTATAAATCAATGCTTCCATCTATTAAAACGTTTTGACTTTCATGAGAAATATAACCCAGTTGATGAAAATGGCTATTTTGGTAGTACAAAACAGAGAACAGTACTTAAGAGGGCTGCACTTAAATTTTCAAGATTTAAAATTAAACATAAAAACTTTTCAAGCAGCATCCTCCAATATCTTACCTCAGGAGCTAAGAAAAGTAGCCAGAAGTATGGTAAGTAGCCATATAAAATTTAAATATACTCTAATAAGAGCATTGTCTGTTTCCAAAATTTATCTCAAAATCCAGCAGAATGATTTTGTTAAAACCTAGGAATTGGGGTTTTGGACCTAAAATATTATTTTTTTAAACCTGAACTCAAGAAAAATTTATATTTTGTTGAAAATCTCATTTGAAAATTGGAAATTTCAACATTGGGCTTATGGAGTTTTAAATCAACAAAAGAATCATAACAGCTGTGAATAAATTAATCAGTGAACTGTCAAAATAGCACTAACACAAGGTAAATCATCAAAAAATTATTTCTTGAAAACAGTGCCTAGGACCATTGAAGTAAAACTGTAAAAAAACATTAAAATCAAAAATTTTAAATTAAATCACCAGTACTTTTTCAACTTTGGTTAATTTTATACAGTTATTCAGCATTGAAAAAATCATGTTGCCTTAATCTAGCCTCCATCTAAAAGCTGCAGTTAGCTTGTCCTAATTTATTATTTGGTAAACCATATAACTGACACATACTTTTGGCCCTATTTTGATCAATAAATTCCTTTATACTGCAGCATGTATAGAAAACCTTGTGAATTGATTTTTTTCCTTTAGAAATGTTCATCCAAATCCAATTTAATATAATGTAAAAAAATAAAATAAACCCAGAGTAATTTCTACCGTGATTTAGTACCTAGATCAACAATAATTGTAAACCATTAGTATGGTCTATATGCATACATGCTGTCAGACATCACCTAAAAATAACTTTTTTGGGTCCAGGGAGCACTAAAGTAGGTCTGCTGCTCTTTTAACAGTCTTCTTCAACATTTTTGTCATCACACTATCAGAGAATTAAAAAAATACTTATGAATATAATGAGGAGGTGATGGGAATTGAAGATGGATGCTTTTTGAGGAGGTGATGGGAATTGAAGATGGATGCTTTTTGAGACAAACAGCAGATATAGTTTTTGAGAGGAATAATGACTGAGGACTAATAATATCTGTAACATCAGAGAATATAAAATAAACCTTTTTAAGACCAACTGAAGAAAGTATATATTAACAAATTATTAACTATTATTTAGAAAAATAAATAAATTTGAAGTATTTGACCTTCTTACTGGTGCAAGAGGAACCATTACAAAAACAAGTTCAAGACTTAAGAAAAATTGTTGGTCCACAGCTTAGAATATGTAATTGTTGACTAATGTGGATGTTAGCGAACGTCCTCTATAGGGAAGAAGATATTACCGTAGGTGGCATGGTGAGACCATGGAGGTAGTATTACTGGAGAGGACATGCCAATGGTTTAACATTAGGGCCGATGAATCCAGGCATGCCTCCTCACAACTGGTGATAAGATGGCAAAAACCAGTACTAGGGCAGTGTGATCCGTGCTCCAGTACAGGGGTGTCATTCAATTGATTTTAATGTTTGTGTCATGGGGTGCGGGGTGGGGGCGGAGTCCGTAGCGCAAAATAAAGTATTTGTAAATTTGTTGTATACAGTACTAATTCTAAAATTATAAGTTGTAGAAAGGCGTTATTGGGAAGAAAGTTGTGTATTCACCATGACCTTCATTATACGAGTCCTTTAACAATACATTTACAAATCAGATAACACAACTTCCGCTCCCCTCTATTCCAAATCGAGAAGTTGTGACCTCTATCGTTTTGTGACAACTTCAGGGCATTCTGATTGGTACTCTCTATGAGTGTGAATAAAACGCGCAATACGATGCAAGAAAATTGCAATGTTAAAATATAAATTTACACGTTTTAACTAATTGTTTTAATCCGCCCTCATCGATTATTTTAAACTACTTCCTAGATAAGAAAAGATATGGTTTGAGGATTGGAGAGTATTAAAACGGTACTTCATCTTTAATTGAAGTTACAATGATTTGAGTTTAATATTGCTATTATATATAACAAGGGGGAAAACATGATGTGCCCTCCTCAGATTTTGGCACCCCCTTCGATTGTTACTGTTAAGGTTCACTCCTTTAGTTTATTTTGAAAAATATAGTTTATAAAAAATAAGTTACGGTAGTATAGGATATCAGAATCTTTGTATTAACGAAAAAAAACATGTTTACACCCAACTTAAGTTTTTAGAGTCACTGGTAATAAACTGAAGTGATCCAAACACTTATAGATGGCAAGTTTCAAATTATCAGATAATCAAAACAAATTAAAAAATTAAGCTCTATAGCTACACTAAACCTTAAAGATTAAATACTCGAAGATAGAGCCTGTATAACTGGAAAACGTGTAATACATTAAAAACAATAATTATATTCAGAAAACATTAGTTTGTTTGTCAAAAAAAAAGATTCCAACAAGAAACTTTGCTGTTTTATCGCAAACTTCAGCCTCACAGATTCCCGAAACCGTAAGAATCTTGGTCGGTTTTTGTTTTGGTTCCCCCGGAAAAATATTTCCCACCCTCAGAACAGCGGTGTACTTTTATCAGTATGTACTTTCCCCTTCCTACTCAGTTTTGAGGTTTGTTTTCATTATTATTTTTCTTAAAGTAACACATCATTGTTATACGCAGTGTATTATGGTACGTCGACTACAAGTGTGTGCATTAGTTGTTTTTAAATACTTAGATTTTTACAAAATTATTGGAGGTTTTGAGTGGTGTGTTTTTGTTAATCTCAAACAATTTTAGTGGCGCGGAACATAAGCGTAATTTCTGTATTTTGATTGGAGGAGCAAACATGGTCGTGATCGTGATTATTGTGACTTTTCATATATTAAAATCATATGTTCTCAAAATTTTTCGGGGGGCAACTTGCACCCCCAAATTACCTATGGCGCGTAATATCGGAAACGGGAACATTTCTAGGACTATAATGTTTGAAATCAAAATTTTGAATTACAAAAATCTCTGAGCTGAATGTGTTCCATAGCTTGTCATTTTAGATGATGGAACCAAAAACAACGCAAACGCATCAAGCGAGGGAGGGAGGCGCGCACGTGTCATTCTTATCTCAGAGCTATGTGGGGAAGATTTTGGATGATGGGGAGTCGCCCCCCCCCCCCGAAATTATACCGTACATCACCTACCGGTCATAAAGTGTTGCCTCTGCACTACTGTATTATACATTCAGTTAGGAACAAAATACTCAACCCTTAGGCTCAGCTCGCACAGGCGATTTTCACCGGCGAGATCGCTGCGATCTCGCGCGAGCACGATGAATCAGCCAGGAAATGAATGGTATGATTCAAGGGAGTTCGCAGCGAGATCACCGCGAGTCACCGGAGCTCGCCAGGGCTGCTACGTCACCACGATCTCGCAGCGAGATGAAACAGTACTATTGTAGAGAAATTTGGAGTTCACACGCCTTTACACTTTTTCCAACCAGTATGGATTGGTAAGTATTTTTCTACCAGAAATTGCTACAACTACTGTAATATCTTTGATTTAATAAACTTCAAAAACTTTAAGATGCCATGTTTTTTTTGGCAAACAAAATTGAATAAAATAATACGTTATCGGGGTGTAAAGTTATTTTGGAATAAGATATGGGTTTTAAGGGTGGTTGGCAATAGGGGTTGTAGGTGACACACACATGAAAATGTCTCACCTCTTCAAAACCTCGAATTTTGCGGTTATATCTGTTTCGAAAGAGGTAATTAGTGTTAGGGGTATTCGTTTTATATAAATAAATCTAGAACTCCACCAGATGAATTTGTTTACTGAACCCCTCTCTGGAAACCATATTAATCATGTAGATTGTGAAATAACTATGAAAGTCTGAAATATTTGATCATTTACGGGGGAAAACGTAAAATATTGCATTATAATAAATACATTAAAAACTTTATAACAAATTAATTTGTTCCAGTCAAACTTTGCCCTTGCTTTACCAGTTACGAATACTAATGCATTGCAACTTTATAAGCTGTAGATTAGTAACAATTGGGTTGTCGAAATGTCTAAGCTCGCCGAGAATAGATCGCTCGTGATATCACGGCGATCCTCTCGCTCGTGTGAACCAAGCCTTACTAGACTAAGTATAGACTACTAGACAAAATTACTACTAGTACTAGTAATTGTAATTAGTTGACTAATTTTTAATTGCCAATAGCCTACAAGTTTCCTCCCTGCCATGGCCATGACGTCTCTAGCTTCCCCGTAAAAATCAAAATCTCTCAAGCACGAGGCCTTCGTAGGCACGAAAAGAGCTACCGTTTAGCATGGGAAAGATAGGGAAAAAAGCGTCTTGCGCTTAGGTGAATTAGAATTCCCACCAAGCTAATTAGTTTTTGGACAAATGGCTTTTTGATTCGTATTCCTTATTAAATTCTCGAGACGTTGATACCAAATATTACCAAATATATCATATCAATATTTAGTAAATGGAATAGAAACTTGGAAGGATTATTTAAAACGCTTGATATGCGCTCACTTTAATTATGTTTTTGGACAATATCTGACTTATTTATCCAAATAACCTATTTATTTGTGTTCCTAATGAGTTGATAAAATTTGTACTACCAAATTTAAGGATATTAGGTTAGTATTTCTTAAGTACAAATTATAATAATAATAAAAAAAAATTTGAAAACTCTCAACCCGCATACACATTTGAATTAGGTTACTGCCCAGTATAAAGTGATTATGGCCAAGAAAACTACTAATTCATGTTGCTTACCAACTGCTTAAACTTTGAATACCAATTTTAGCCATGTTTGAGTGTCATCTTTTTAATAAAAAAATATAAAACTAAGAATAGTTATATAAATCTTTGGACCCGCACATCCTTTAAATTAACACCTGGCCTATATAATAGATTTTTAACTAAACAAACTAAAGGTTATTTTCCCTATTAAGTGCTGAAACTTTTAATACCATATTTAACCATGTTCGAGTGGTATATGTTTTCTAAATGTAATAATAGACTTAGAACAATTATAGAAATCTTTCAACACACGTTCTCTTATATTAGTTTCCTTGCCAATAAAATGTGTTTATACACAGATAAACTATTTATTCATGTTTCTAATTTAGTGCTCGATCAGGTAATAACCTATATTAACCTTTTCTGAGTGGTTTATGTTAAATATAAGTAATAATAACTCAGAAGAACTATAGAAAACTCTCAACCCAAGCTGACTTTAAATAGGTTCCTTGTCAATTTGGAACCAAATAAATAATCTACTGATTCCCTCCCTTATTAACTGCTGAACCTTTTAAATACCTTTTAAATTGAACCATATTCTAGTAGTATGAGTTGTATACAAGTCATAATAAACTAGAAGAATTATATAAATCTTTCAACCTGTGCTCACTTTATTTACTTTCCTTGCCAAAAGAATGTGTTAACACACTAATAAACTATTTTGTATTGTGCTCGATCAGGTAATCAGGTATTGCCGCGCACGGCCCCGGTGGCGCGGCGGCTGCCTCCCCTCCCCCGGAACAGTGCAGCCTGGCGCGGTTTCACTATCCGTCCGCCGTGACCGCTACATCTATACTACCTCCATGGGTGAGATTTGAGCCTGAGACCATGACAAATTTTTGTTTTGAGGCCCCAGATGCCAAAAATACAATTCGTTCAAATTTATATATACATATGTATCCGTGAATGTGTTAAATTGAGTAAGAAAACGTCTGATGTAATGAAATTTGGCTCAAATGTGTAAAGTGACATTCATAACTTTAAGTTTGAAAACCAGAAAAATCGGACCATGGGAAGAGGTTTATGGGGGTTTTAAATTTTCCTTAAATCAGTTTTTTTGCATTTTTCACTCAACATTTTTAAAAACACTCAATATTGGTTTTTAACCATTTTAATAGAGCTTAAAAAAATATATATAGTATTTTGAATCATTAACCTATAGGTTGTGGAGAAAATAAAGAAAAAGTGTTCATAAAATGTCCTGGTTAATCTTATGTGAAAATGGTTGTTAGCTTTTCCTCAGTTAATTTTCTTGAAAATTTCACATTTGTTTATACCAATCAGTTTAGTTATCTTTATGAAGGATAATTAAAAACAGATATCTCGATTATTTATGAATTTATATTGATGAAACTTGGCATGTGGCTTCACCGAGTACTGGTTCATTGATATTTGTACAACAAATTAATTAATTAATCTTTTGTTGATTGTGCCCTTAGCAGCAAACCTGCATACTCAGCCTTTAATGTTATTCTTATGGAGAATATATAAAATGCTATATATCACTTAGGTATTTGATTTATAAATGTATTTTTATGAAACTTGTTAAGTGGTTTTATGTGGTCGTGTGAAACATATACATACATTGAAAATTTGCTGAGTACAAAAGTTTGCTGCGGCGAGGGTATATTATACATCAGGGAAGCCAAAATTGGTATTTTTAAATGTTCTGTCCTAATATTTTGTAGGTAAAATTTAGATTGCTTCTCAAGGGAAAACAGCTTTACCTAATATAACCAATCCTTTTTCATATTGTACTATGCAGCTGTGAGAAAATTTTGGGCTATTTAAAATCGTTGTTCGTCATTAAGGTTCTGCCCTATAAATGGTCATAGCTCCAATGTTTCTTATGAGAATCGATTTAGTTTATATTCACCATGTGTTAATGGTTCAAGTATTGACTTGGATGCTTTTCTATTCTATGCTTTAAGGACTCTCTCTACATTGTCTTCTGCAATGATTGTTTTTCATTCAATTTTACTATTAGTAACAGCAAAGTATGACTTCCTAAAATACTTGGTAAATTTCCCTTTTTTAATTAATACAGATTAATAATTATAGTTAGTAGTAAATTACTGACTGATTCACCGTGTAATACCAGTATATATGTAATACCAGTCCTTCCCATGCTTGTGAGACTTGGTTGATAGGTTGTTAATAAATCAAATAAATTGATACCAAATTATGTCTTCCCATACAGACTTTTATCATTGACGATAGATCCTGAAGTATCTGTAGTCAGTATCTATAGTCAATGCTTATATTGTTGGGAGAATAGGAGTAATAATCTATATCTGTGTGTGTGTGTACATATTTACTCTATCAGCTTTGCTAAGACTGCAGATAATTCTTATCAAGGCAAAATTTAATAGGCTACTTGTTCATAACATGGCATACTTGTTCTTCAGTGGGCATCACATACTTAGACAAACAGAACCATGAACTTAAAATGTCCCAGTAAGTAAATTTTTATCAGCTATATTGTAGTCCTAACATAGTATTTATTTATAGGTCGATTATTTAGACGGTGACCTGTGCGAAAATATTTCGCGCATGTAGTGGAGGAAAATCCACCTCCCACCACTTCTCCCTCGAGCCACGAGAGGGGTTAGAGGAAACTTTACCCCATCCACTGTTCATACACAACGGCTGATAAAGAACTTAGTGATGTTAGCGATGTTAACTTTTTGACTTGTTATTTTTCAGATTCAGTTGCAACTGTTAAAACTCTACCTTACAATTAGGTATTATTTTAACTGTTCTATAGCTTTATAAAATTGATATAATTTTGTATTTAGATAAGCTGGAAAACATTTGAACTATTTGGACAAACGTCACGGGATTCTATATTTATGCCTAACTAGCTGCTAATCCCGTACTTCGCAACAGGAAACCAAATTCAGAGTAGAAAAACTAAGCAGTTATGTGTGCTGCGCATTCTTTGGCTAGCCCGTGGAACTAATATGAATCAAGATCAGCTGCTTGTATTTTCATCAGTTCAAACAAAAATGAATGTCCTTAAGGAATACATGGGAACTTTGAACTCCCGTGGGGTAGAGCCCTTTAGGATTTTCAAAACAGAAATAGGCCTATGTGTTTATTTGGTAAATAAGGAAAATTCCTGTAAATTTTCATGCCAGTCGATTCAGTAGTTTTTGAGTGATTGAGGAACAAAAAGAAGACAGAAAGATAGATACACACCATCCCATTTTGTATATTACTGGGGATGAGGATGATAATTTTACTTTTTATTGTTCGTTAAATATTAATCCTGAACTAAGTTATATATGATGAGTTGGAAAACATATCTAGCAAACTAACCTAGTTGGCATACCTTATAAATGCTGTGACAGTGCCTAAATATTTTTAAGAACATTAATTAAACTAATTCTTAGAATGTTATCCCGGTTATAATTTAGTGCCCAACATTAAAAATTGTCTCAATAAATGCTTAAACGTGTACCGGGTATCTATTCTTTGAATATACATTAATATTCATGCTAACTCCCAATCGGACACCTGAGTCATTTGTCTGAGTGACTCGGGCGACCGACTCGTGCTTGTGTGACCATCCACACTGCGGCGAGTCGAGACCGCAAGCTGCACTAAGTATGGAGGACCTGCCACTCGTATTCTTTGACTCTCACAAAAACCGACAAGAATCGAAGCGATGGCGAGGCGAGCATAACCATCCTGAGCGGTGGCAAACTAGGCCTCCTCATTCTCGCATTCGCCATCGCTTGGCTAGACACTGCAGAACTAACTGGAAAAACTTCAGTTCCAGTATTAAACAAACAACTGTAATAACTGACCTGTTGAATACTATGAAATACTATTATTTAATGCAAATAAACAGAGTATTATTAGTATTACTTCTTTATTCACTTTGCCCTCTCAAATCTTAAGGTTAGGTGTTCAGCAATGCTCCAAGCGGCGTGCAACGACACGATGTGAGGCAACCTCAGTGTAATTAAAAACCGGTTTCCGACAAACTTGATGGACATTTCAATAGATGTTGCTCAACGTTTGCTAACATTTATATAGCTCCCTCAGTCAGCCTTACTATTAAAGTTTGTATTTATATCCAGCTTATAACATATATTCTTGTTGAAAAATTGTGTTTACCGTGTCACCAACAGCTGTTAAATCATGAGATTTAATATAAATTATTAAGTATTCTCGCATGAATTCCGTTTTAATTTAGCTGAGATATGCAATAGAGGTGTATACAATAAATATTATCGTCAGTGTATGCAATTTTTAAATATAACAATTATAAAGGAATAGGTTCAGGAATAACGTCTAGCGACTCTGTAAAAACTAAAGTATTGATTTATAAATTACAGCTGTGATGAAACAGTTGTAATAAAAAATACCTCCGTCGCAGTAAACCTGCGTACTCAGCAAATTTCCAATGCATATATGTTACTCTCTACCACACAAAGCCACTCACCAAGTTTCAGAAAAATACATGAATAAATAGTGATATATAGTATTTGATTTATTCTCCATAAGAATAACATTGAAGGCTGAGTACGGATTGTTGCAAGAAGAAAGATAAGAGATGCGTTTTTATGCAATTATCAATATATCTTAATCAGGTGAAGCTACATACCAAGTTTTATTAATTTATGTTTTTATAAATTTTAGTTTATTGAAAAATAGAGCTGAACAATTTCTGGGTCAAATAGTAATGGATAACTTTGAATTAACAGAAGTTAAAACAATTAAATATTTAGGTATTATAATAGATGAACATCTAACATGGACGGGTGCCCACCGGTTGACTGACATGTTAGTTGGTCGCAGGGACAGTTGGTAGGGTTTAAAAAAATAAATATTAATAAATTAAATAAAGTACTGAAACGCACTGAACGACATGTTAGTTGCTCACAGGGACAGATGGTAGGGTTTTAGAAAATAAGTGTAATTAATTCAATAAAGTTCTGAAACCCACTGATCGATATTTTAGTTGCTCGCATGGACAGTTGGAAGGGTTTTAAATACATAAATGTAATAACAGATGGGCTACTTGCTCGATGTACCTATTGCTCGCGGCCCCCTCTCCTTGTCTCGAAGAGAGGGGAGAGGCGGATATACGCGCGGATTTACAGGAACAGTCCACTTCCGTTCATAGCTGTAGGCGTGTACTAGCAGAGAAGGAGGTTGCAAGCAACAGGAACATCTAGCAAGTAGCCAATCTGTTATTACATTTATTTATTTGAAACCCTACCAACTGTCCATGCGAGCAACTAAGATGTCGATCAGTGGGTTTCAGGACTTTATTTAATTATTTATACTTATTTTATAAAACCCTACCAACTGTCCATGCGACCAATTAACTTGTCGATCAACAGGTAGGCACCCAACATGAACAGCACATATTAATTCCTTATGCAATAGCATAACTTCATGTATATTTTGCTTAAGCTATTTTTGTCAGTTCAGATATAAACCACTACTAACATTATACTATCATACAGTGATAGAATCAAAAATAAGATACGGCATTGTAATATGGGGCTCAGCAACACAAAATTTAATGAAAAGAATATTTGTTTTACAAAAAAGAGCAGTAAGACTTATTCAAGGGAAAAAAGGGAAAATCTTGTAGGTAAGCTTTTAAATTTCTCCATATTTTACCTTTATACTCATTGTACATATATTTATGAGGTTATAATGTTTGATAGATTCAACAATAACGATAAACCAGATGAAGGAAATCATACGTATAATATCAGAGGGAAATCTAATCTAAGACAAAAATCCCATAGACTTTTATTAAACTGCCACTTGGCCCAAAATATTGGTACTTCATTCTTCAATAAATAACCTTATAACTTAAAAAATATAGAAGATAAAAGTTTAAAGTCAAACTTAAAACATTCTTAATAGAAGGATCATTCTATTTCGTAAATGAATTTAATGCATTTTATTACAACCAACCTTAATAAATTAAACATGTAAGTAAAGATACAATTAAAAATTATACAGGCTATACAAATAAAATTGTATATAAAATGTTTATACAACTACTAACAACTAATCAATAATGCATCTAGAATATTAAATTTTAAAATAAACTATTAAAAAATATATTACTTAATTAAGTTTGAATTAATATACATAGGTCAATAACACTCAAAGCATCCAAGCTTCTGGGCTGTAGTGATGTGGACGGTGTATCAGAGACCCGAAACTCTAAAACCTTTGGATGTAGAAAGTAGACGATCCATAAATGGTAATGATTGTTGATAAAAAATAATAATTTGATTTTGGATTTGTTAATTTTATCTCCACTTTAAATATGACATTTCAGATGTCATTTTATTCCTTAAAACTATACAGAATTATTTTGTTTACTTGCAGTTGTAAAACAATGTCTATTATGTTATGATTTAACAATAAAAATAAAATAAAAAACAACAATCATTGCAAACAATAACAAAAAAGTTAACAAACAAATAAGGAAAGATAGAACACTGTAATAAAATAAACAAGAGAACAAATCAATAGTCAGATCATAAAATCTACTCCAATTTTTTTTTAATTAATGGAGTATGAAGATGAAGAGAATGAAGAAATTATAATAAAGGAAAGATAGAATAATATAGAAGAAAATAGACAAGTTAATAAAAAGATGAAGACAAATTACAAGACACCAAAAAAGGAGATAAAAGAACAAAAAATAACAGGTTTGAAAATTAAAAATCAAAAGTTAAAAATCTTATAGAAAAATATTAAAAAGAATTAATAAGATTTACAAAAAATGATAAAAAAGTGTTTTTGAGCGCAAATTAACAACATATTTCAAGTAAAATTGTCTTAGTGGGTATTATTGTTATTCAAATAATTTTTGTCAAAGAAACTGTTAATCTATATCCCAGACTATTCAAGAAAAACATTTTGTGAGAAGAAGTCTAATAACACTAATTAACTAAAATAGATTACATAAGAAATATAATAATATGTTGTTTATGTAATCTTCTTATTTTCAGTGTTAAAGTGTACAAAAATGTAATGTATAAATGTATAAAAATGGAACCGAGTGAGGTAGCGATTATTGCACCTCACATTCGGGGGTTCTTGGGTTTCATCCCAGGCCGGCCATTCTCAGAAGTATGGTTTCTCATCTCATATAGGCAAATGCCGGAATGGTTCCCAAAAAAGGGCCGTACCCCGCCAGGAAGGGGTAGGACTCAGGCCTACCTTACCTGGTTTAAAGATTTCCCCATAAATTTAATATTTTGTTTTGTAAATTCCAACACATTGTTAAATATTGTCACGGAATAATTATTATTATTATTATGGTCATAACTAAGGGAGATAAACAAACTTTACTTATTACATTCTCCATAAGAATAACATTAGGTCTAATTATGCATGTTTGCTACTACGGGGACAATCGAACGGAGACGCACGCACGAGCGCGCGTGCACGCGCACACACACACACGCATATATACACGCACATATATCAATTTGAACGAATAATGTTTTAGGCATCTGGGGACCTCAAAACAAAAGGTTATCATGGTCTCGGGCTAAAGTCTTACCATGAGACCTATGGTAGCTTCTTCCCTATGTAGGAGAAATTCTCTAAAAAACCAACAAAAAAACAACTGCTTTAAGCCAATGGTGAGTGTGCAAGGACTGTGATTGGTTAACTTCCACTTCAGGTAATGCTGGAGAGAGGGAAGCATTTCTCTTGCCACTAGTTCCATCTCCCTCCCACAGTATCTCTAAATAGAACACCGTCAACAAAATCCAGCTATAGCATCATAATTGTAATATTAAAACTTAAACGAGTTCACACGCAGCATGCTGACGTGAGGGAAGTGAATTTCCACATACAAAACTTTTAAAACCCAAAACCAGTGTAAAAACATACATTTATTCCAATGTTATTGAAATCTGAAAACATTGATTTTTTGGCTGTTCTGTTGCTCCTGGTTTCATTTACCTGCAATACGTGGAATACAATTATGCACATTATTAAGTTATGAGAAGGTCTAGTCAGGCTTGACAGTAGGCGTGAGGTTGCTGGAATGATAAAAGTACACCAACAAATGAATAACAGGCTTTTATAATGTAAAACCTCCTTAAGACAACGTACTGATGTGTTTAGTCGATACACATTTTCTTTAATAAATCGGTAAATGTTTATGCTAGAATGACGAGAGATGGCTTAAAATTTTTGCCTCACTAATTCCCATGTTAATACATGCATTAATGTTACATCCGGGGCTTTTCTGATCCTTTTTGGGCCCAAAAACTCGAAATTTGAAAGATTAATCCCCAAAAAAGTGGTTTAGAGTTTTCCGATTGTTTTGCCCAATGAACTTGTTCAACTGATTATAGAAAGGAACGTTCCTACCAAATTTGAAATAAATCGGACAAAAAACGTGACCGCTAGAGTGCATACACATGTATATATATATTTAAATATCATTTTGAACTACCCCCCAAAACGAGTTCAGGGGGTCACGTTAGGAACTTCTATGGTGGTCCCGGGTTTAAGTTTCACTGTGCGGGTCATGCTAATAGTTCACTTTGCATAGGAAATTCACTAATAATTACCTGTAGTTAATTGGGGTTGGGCCGATTTGGATAAGCAGAAATTTTAATTGTTGGAGAGAGCTCAGGAATCAATGAAAAAAAATCATACATTGAAATAATGAAATTTGATTGATAAAATTAAATGTAACTACATCATAAGACATTGACACAAGCTTTTGTACGTATTTTAAGGTGAATATGAATGAAATCTTAAAAAATAAGAAAATATTTGAACGCACTATTCTTTTTAAAATTGTTTAAGCTATACAGAAAGTAAAGTAGCTCTTTTACCCAAAATCTATTGTTCCTATATAAGACAGTAAAGGTGGGCAAAGATATATATTGCACTGGTGATTTGCTCATAATAGGGAAGCCACGAGGGCTTTGCCTCAGGCCTCCGAAATCCAGGGGCCTTAGGGTGCCCCTGGCCAAAAGAAAAAAATTACCAATATAGCCCCGCAATACCACAACAATACCACAACATTTTTGCCCCGGGCCCCCAATTGTCTCAAGTAGGCCCTGACTCAAGTTCTGACTTAAATTTGGTAAAACAGAGACAGCCGACCTTTTAAAAAAAGTGTTTAATTAAGTTTGCTTAGGTATTATTTAATTGATATCTCAAAAAGGATATACAAAATTAAAGATGGACACAGATATACTGTATTTACTGGCGATTTACTCATAAATATTTTCAAAATGTGTCAATATCAGTAAAACAAACAAACAAATTTAACTTTCCTGTAAAATTGTGTTTATTGTTTAGAAACCTAGTTTTTATTACAAGTTTATTATTAAAAAGTGGACCTATTTCATACAAAAATTGTCTAAAGAACATTAGATTAAATCCATATTATAATACACCCAACTACTGTACTGGCAATTTACTCATAAAGAATTTTGATATGTGTCAATAACAGTAAAACAAACAAATTTAACTTTCCTGTAAAAATTGATTTCTTGCATTGAATTTGAATTTGATTTCTTGCATTGTTGAAACATTGAAACATTATCTATTTTTATTAAGTTTGGCAAATTATAATTGATAGTTACCCATTATTATTTACTAAACTGAATAAAAATAGATAACATTTCAATGTTTCAGTAATGCAAGAAATTCAAACAATACTATTATACCACCAAGTGAGTAGAGTACATGTCAAGAAGAACAGGCAATCCAATTACCAGCTATATAAGGTTTTGCTATCTCTGCACACAACAACAACAGCAACAACAACTGTTTTGAAACTTAACAATTGATTGGCGACCAACAGCTGACTCATCACAGACCAGCACAGCTGACTAATTCTCCAGCACTGATGGGCGAGCAGCCTCAGGTTTACAACACTGTCACTTACTCATCTTGTGAGTTTATGTAGCATTTTATAGCATGATCAGGTCTATTACATAACACTAGGTCTCTGTACAGTACCATGATGACAGTATATTGGTTTGTTGTTCATTAGGTTAAATTATTCAATTTCAGAGTTGTGTGGGTTCAGTTATTGATGATTAGGTTAAAGTATATGGTATTTCAAGCTTGAATTAATAAGTTGTATTAATTTAAACAAATTTCATTTAGTTACTTTTAACAAAAGGAGATGTTAACTAAATATTATCATTAATCTAATTTATAATAATAACATTACAATAAAACAGCATTATTTTATAGGAGTGCACTCAATAAATCATTGTCTATCTTTATATACACGATACAAAAATCATGATGATTATTCTGCCCTTTAATAATTTTGTTACCTAAAGGCAATTATCTTTAAGAATAATTGTAAAACATAACAATTTTTTAAAGTTAAAATGACAATATTAAAAATATAAATGATTTAAAATAGGTATAAAACATAAACAAATTTTATATTTTTGCTCATCACAAGCTGATCATACAAAGAATAGGGTCCACTTTACAATTTGAATATACTTATTATATAGATGATTTTTTTAGATTTGTACAAAATATTTCATTGCCATATCGCCAATAGTGAAATTAGATATATTATTTTTTATCAAAATGAAGTGTTTTCCAAAACTCATTGAAGAATTTTGTACTGTCCCACTTATTGAGGATATTGTTAAACCAATTATTTCTACTTCCTTTAGGTTGTATTACTTTAGTGTACAATATTTATAATAATTTTTCACTAACAGTTACAATGTAATAAGGTACCCTTGGCCAACATATATAACATTTTAATAATATCTTTTCTAAAAAATGTGCTTTATGTATTGGGGAATATCATGTATGTCCAGATATCCACGAATGCCGTAAAACGGATATCTTAGGGATTACATTCTCAGGTTGTCCTTAGGATATCCTGTATGTCCCAAGGAAAAAGGGGATGTTCAGGATGGTAAGTGGATATCTGCTGGATATCCCAAATGTCCTGTGGACATAGTGGACCTTAAACGGACATCCAAAGAGTCCGTGCTGTGCTGTCCGTGGTGTGCTGTCTGGGATACATAAAATCCAAATACCACTGTCTGAATGACTGATGACCTATCTCGAAATCTCCTACAGAGTCGATAAGTATAAGTCCTACAGAGTTGATGTTTCAGGGCCGTACTCAGCTTTCACGGGCCCCTGGGCAGGACTGGTATCCGGATCCAAGTTGGTGACCTTTTTTAGACACCGGCGCCCGACCCAGGCCTCCCCTCAATGGGACCAAGCAGTTGTCCTCCCCTGCCCCCTGCCCCCTCCTCACCGCTGAGTACGGCCCTCTTTGGCCCCGTAGGTGCTTGCTAAGAAATGTAAGAAATGGTATTACGAAATTCTCCCCCCCCCCGTATGCCGCCCCGCTGGGTCCCAAAGTTTCCATGTATTCCTTATGGACTTTCATTTTGGTTTGAGCTGATAAATATTCAAACAGCTCTGATCTTGATTCGTAGTAGTTCCACGGGCTAACCACAGAATGCAGCATACAGAACTATCATAGTTTATGCGGGCGAAGTTGCAATGGGTCGGTTAGTATAATATAAATCACTAATTTAATATATATTAATAATGAAAAGTCATTAAAACATTTTTATTTGATCAGTACAGGTACTAAATGATGAGAAGGAGGTAGAACACCAAACAAAATGGCGTCAATACATAGCTGGCGTTGCAGGTTCGTGCTATGTAGTGTAAGCCTTAGATTTTAGATACAGACAAGAGTCATTATTATAAAATCGGGATTTTGAAGTGAGGTCTGCCTTTAGACAAAATAATATTGTTTTATTTTGTGTCAAGTGAAGATTGTATACAATCTTTCAATTATTCTCTATAACAATTACATTGGAATGAGTATGTAGGTTTGCTGAAACAAGGAACACAAACAATTGGTGTTTATGGAAATATAAATATAATTAAACTAGGTGAAGCCAAATACCAAGTTTCATCAGTATTCATTCATAAATAAGTGATATATAACATTTTAATTATTATCCATAAGAATAACATAGGGGCTGAGTAAGCAGGTTTGCTGGAACAAGGAACACAAAATATAGGTTTTCATGCAAATATCAATATAAACCAACAAGAATAAGTCAGTGGCGGATCCAGCCAGGGGGTGCACGCCCCCCCCCCCTTGGACTCAGAAAATGTTTAATTAAAGGGTGATAGTGTAACCTGTCTGTCGCTGTACTCGTTTTTGTTTTCAATATTTGCAAATACATTATTTGCACCAACACGTCTTGCCTACTGGGTGATGCTCTACGAAATGGAGCTTCCCCTATAACCAGGGCCTGATTAAGAGGTGTGGCGCCTGTAGGTTTCAGTTAATTTGGCGCCTGTAGGTTTCAGTTCATTTGGCCCCCCCCAAAAAAACCTACCAGGAAAAGGATTCAAAACTTAAGACTAAAAAGTATTACGGTATGTGTCAGTTTCGGTTTTTAAAATTTGTTTGGTTTATGAGGAGAAATCAATTCGAGAACCTATCTCTTGGATTCAGTTCCATCGTAAATGACGGTCAGATAGCGCCAGCGCCGCGCCGTAACATTGGCAGTAAATGACGATCACCCCACACTTTATACAAAAAATAATAATGATCCCATCACACATATAATGATGATCGTGCAGCAGATGAATGTTTTGAGGACATAATCCTATCCTGAATTAATCCGGGGTAAAATAAATCCCGCCCGAAAAACAGAATTATTTTTTCCCGAAAATTCCTTAAATTTTGGGACCCGCCCATCCCTAATCCCTAATCCCTAAGGAACAACTAAACGTCTGTCAAAGTTAAGTATTCATTGGTCAAACTGAGAATAAAGCAGGAGTGGCGATGGGAAAGGGAGCACGGAACTAAAAATCCCTCTAGCCAAATGATCACCGCACTTCATCCAATATTATTTTAAAACAATGTTGAGCCCCTAAGGTGCCCCTTAGCTGACTAGCGCCCTAGAATGCAGCCTTTTTGCCTAATGTTTAGTCAGGCCCTGCCTATAACGGGTCGCTGCGAATAGTTTTAATAGTAGAATAATCATGGAATGTGGCCAAGATAGTGAGTAACTTACTGCATCAAAAATGTTGTAAGATAAACAGCTGCCGATCGATACATAAAATTAGGGAGTCACTGAGCTCCTTAAATCCGACAAACAAAACTTTCTATCTGTAAGGTAAAGGCACCGGCCAGGGCTGAACATCCCCTAGGGTAACGCACCACAGGACCAGCCTATTGCCTTAGTCCCCTCTAGGGAAACAGCGCAGCACCGGCCTATTGCCTTTGGCCACCCTAGGCGCACACACCGCAGCACCGGCTTAGGGGCTTGGGCCGAGAATTCCTAGGGTAATGTACCACAGCACTGGACTATTGCCTTTGGTTGCCCCAGTGGCACACATCACAGCACCGGCCCTGCAGTCTTCCTCAATCTTCTTCTTTTCTGAAACCTTTGCGTTCTACCTTAGTCATTTTGTGTGCGTCGGTTTGGCCTTGAGTAGTGTGTGTAAGTATATAAGTCGGTATAAAATGTTTGTTTTTCGAGGTAATAGTTATATAAAATGTGTACCTATATTTATGTACCTACTGTTTATTGTATCAGTGAAATACATAAGTATTACACATTTCATTGTGAAATAGTATTACAATGTGGTGTGTTTTATTTGTTAGCATCATGATTGAATTGAATTTAGTGAGTACTAACAACTGCCTCCCGTTACTGCGGGACATTATCATTTAGTGAGCAAAAAAAAAATCTCAAGTGCGCCCACCCCTCAACAAATTCCTAGATCCACCCCTGGAGTAAGTAGCACCAAAGTAGTCCGATGGAAGTTAATCCTGTGTTGCCAAATCGCTCTGGTCTAATAAAACATATGGTAAAGTATATCTGTCGTCTGTTTTGAAATCCATTCCTATCGTACACAATATAAAACAAACAACAGACTGAATCATTGTTTGTGAAATTTGTATGGCAACAGTGTTGGACGAGAGGGGGTGAGGGGGAAACATATGGGCAATCAACCATTGGACCATTTTAATGCGGTCTACTCTAGGTGAAGCCACATACCAAGTTTTATTAATTTATGTTCATAATTAAGGGAGACATTACATTTTACTTATTCCCCATAAAAATAACATGAGTTAAGGGCTGAGTACGCAGGTTTGCTGCTACGAAAATAATCGGTAAAAATTTGCCTTATTTGTGCAAATAACAATAGATCATAACCAGATGAAGCCGTATACCAAGTTTCGTTATTATACGTTCATAAATACGCGAGATATAAAATTTGTCTTATCCTCCATTAGAATAAAATTGGACAACGTACTGTGTTTAGCACTTTCAATATCTCTGTAACCAATTGACGTAGAGAAATGATTAAAACACTACATTGTGTGTTTTTTAAAGCTTAATCAAATGGTGAAGACTGAAATTTGAACTTTTAAAATATTACTTGTAAAATCTCCAAAAACCCATCTTTTAGGTACAAAAACCCCCCCACAAAAAAAAAAAATATACCACTTCGGATGGGTCGATCTGTCTGGTTTTCGAACTTAAAGTCATAAATGCTGCTTTACAGGTCTGTACCAAATTTAATCACAATTATACCTTTTTGCACCCACGGACACATATATTAAGGGTACTTTGTTAAATAATAAAAATACGTCTATATATATATATATATATATATATATATATATATATATATATATATATATATATATATATATATATATATATATATATATATATATATACAGTTTTGAACGAATGGTGTTTTTGGGATTTGGGGACCTGAAAACGAAAAGTTATCATGGGCCTGGGCCTAGGTCTTACCATGCCGACTACGGTAATAGCTTCTTCCCTATAGGGGAAATTCGCTAAAACAGCAAAACTCGTCCTTACTTTATTCGAGACAGTACTATCTTGTTATAAATTTCTGTGTCTGCCAAATACGCCTCAATTTGGCATTCTTTGGAAATTCTTTATAGTTTTACAAATTTCAAAATCAATTTGTTTGTGCAAAAAATTGCAACTGTTAATGGTCCAGATAATTTTAATGGCCAGAAATTAATTACAAGCAGACCATAAGCTTTTTGGGGTTAAGATACATATTTTACTTGAAGAAACATATAAGTTACCTCTATCAAGTAAACCATTTTATGTAATAGTTAATAGGTAATATGGCACCTAATAACCTAGGTATCCTAGGTATATATGGTTATAGGTGGTATGGTATATGGTACCTATGGGTTTTAATATGGACACAATTTCATAAATAATAGGACAGATGAAAACTATTTTTTTGTGTGTTTTTTTATTTGTAATTGTGATAGTAAGACAATTATTCAAAATACAGCATGAACACATGACGCTCGTGGGCGCTGAAACACCCATCGTGTAGCTGTGTTGTTATGAGCTCACTGTGCCTAACACAGTTTTAGCATGTAGACTGTGTTGTCATCACAGTTTGGGACCAGACCATGTATCATTTTGGCGGGTCTCATTTTCGTCTCCGGCCATTGGTGGCTGGAGGGCATTATGCGGTGCCCCATTATAGTATTTGCCTTTTTTATAAGTTTTGTTCATACATTTTTATGACTTTTTAGCTTACTTTGTGTTATGGAACTTTTGTTAGCAACCTGTGTTACAAAGGATTATAGACCTTATTTACCACAAACCGACAGAGGACAGAGTTCCTGGGTGCCCATGGGCGTTTGAACGCCCACATTTTCAAAATACTGTTTATAGTTTCGAGATCAGATGACAATGATTTGTTATAATATTTTTTGTTACTTGTTGGAATGGAAACAGAGCTTAGCATTGTTTTGACTTAAGACAAATATCAAAAAGACATTAAATTTCTCCCACTCAAAAGTTTTAAAAATATTATTATAAAAAACTAAAAATGCTTGTAACCAATTTGTAAACATTGTATACAAATTGTATATGTTAACAATTTCAAATATTTATTTACATTTCAGCTGCTATGAGCTTGGTGGCAGGTGGAGCTTGGTTCTTTTGGCCGGCTCCACTTCTCCCGAGACTGCTAGGTCCGGACTCTCCAGTTCCCATGACTCCGGGTGAAGCCTCATGGATGATCTCCTGCATAGAGTTCGGCAGCCTCCTGACCCCCCTTCCCATAATGTTCATCTCTGACCGTTTCGGCCGCAAGATCTGCATGCTGCTCAGCATTCCTCTCTACTTGATCGCTCTCCTGCTTGTTAATAATATCAAAACCGTTGTCGCTATATGTGTTGCGAGGATATGTTGTGGAGCCGGGATGAGTATTCCGTACACCATTCTCCCATTGTACCTCGGAGAAATCGCTAGCCCGGATGCTAGAGGGACTATTACCAGTTTCTTCCATATCGCCTGGGGAGTCGGTTGTTTATTTCCATATTGTGTCGGACCTTACCTTCCCTACGAAACTTTCAATTATGCCACCTTCTCTATAGGCCTATTATTTTTAATATTATTTATTTGGCAACCGGAAAGTCCTTATTTTTTTGCCATGAAGAAAAACTCTTTGGAATTAACAAATTCACTGAGACGACTGAGAGACTCGCCTTCGGAGGAATTGATCCGACGAGAAGTTGCAGAAATCGAGATGGAAATTACAAAATGTTTAGCAGAGAAAGGATCTTGGCGGGACGTACTCGCTACACCAGCAGACAGAAGAGCTCTTCTGCTTATCCTGATTGTAGGAGTAGTTTCTTTCTTCAGTGGGCAAGATGCGATACTATTTTATACCACAGAAACTTTTTCATGCTTGCCAAATATTTTATCTGCAGATGTCATTTCTATGGGAGTCGGAATCATTGCTCTCTTCGGTAGTACACTAAGTCTGTTTATCTCAGATAGTTTTGGTCGGCGATTTCTCCTCCTAGCTTCATCCGTCGGTTGTATGATCAGTTTGGCCGCAGCAACAGTTTACTACTTTCTTTATTTTAACTTGGAAAAAGATGTTGCTTCATATTCTTGGATTGCTCCGTTAGCGGTGATAGGTTATAATTTTTTTGTCACAGCTGGCATGCATCCAGTCTGTGTTACGTACACTTCTGAACTTTTTCCTACTAAAACCAGAGTTGTGGCTTCTAGCATCTCAAGTTTAAATCTAACATTTTGTTCCTTTGTAGTTCTAAAATTGTATGAACCGATATCCTCTACTCTGGGTGTCTACTTTGTTTATTTAATTTATTCCATAACTTGCCTGCTAGGTACAGTTATTTTCTACTTTATGATGCCAGAAACCAAAGGAAAAACTTTTCTAGAAATCAGAGATGCTTTGATAAAATCTCATAATAAGTGACAGTCTCATTGTAATGTGAATTGCCTCTTGAGTTAACAACAAGGTAAAGTATTCTTTCATAACTTATTTTGATGTCAGTGAATTTTTTTCCAAAATAAATATGCAAAATTGGCTATGCGTAGATTGCATATTGAAACATCTGTTTAGAGTTACTTTAGTTAGTATGTACGGTTGAGTAAGTTTTTAGTCCGGTAAAAAACAGTAATTGTTTACGTTCATATATATTTAAATATTTTATTCATGACACACCTTACACCTATAGGGGAAAATGATACAAAGGGGTAACTTTTATTCAATCCATATACAGTACACACGTAACAGCAAGGGGCGTGCACATGGTGAATTAATCCAGGCTCGATACATTTTGTACTGAGCGGGTCCCCTGTTGAGACAGTTCTTGACCGAGTCTATTCTACGCTCCCCCGGGGAAAAATAATCATATATATGTTTAAATGAAATGTGTATCAATTACCTGACGAAATACAGGTCAATAAAATGCGTTCGACTATTTTTTATGGTCAGTTAAATTATTGATATGGAATTTTTAACAAATTCCGGAGGAGAACTCCCTGATCCCCACCCCTGAGGGTTATTCCAAACCAATCCCCCCCCCAAACCTCCGGCATTCCCCCCCTAATGTGACTCCCTGGATCCGCCCCTGGTTCCGATTCTCATATATTACAAAATGTATCTCAATATTTCAAGAGAAATTATTTAGAACACAATATTTTATTCATTGCGTACAAGTGAAAGAAGGTGATATGCTTTTAAATAATAAAAGGGAAACATTCAAAACAATGTCTTTTATGGAAATGTTTCTGTGCAAAGCTTCATCCTGAGCTCACGGTTTTGTAGATTGGATTATTCTGACAAAACCACACACTGTCTTTTGATTACAGAATAGCTGTTTATCAAACAACAATATTATACTGTACGGTATTCAGTTATGATTAGGGTGGCAGTTACCCAAAGTTATGTGGCATGGTTATGGTTTGGTTAATGGTATCTGGTTATTTTTTGTAGTGCTTTGATTTTTTTTTCTGAGTGTTCTTCACCTATTTGGTAGGTGGATGAGATAACTTTAATGTTCTAAATTGCCTAAAAAATATAAAGTAATTTTGGATGTTAATATAATGGCTAACAAAAAATAAACACAGTGCCAGGCGTATACCTTCAATTGACAATATAATTCTTATACATTTATACTTATACGTCTTTTGAAACTGGCAACATATTTTTTTGTGACTACTCAGAATGTCTAGTCCAACGCATACATTTTTAAGAAAAACATACAGCAACTAAGAGCCTTCAGATGGAGCAAAGAAAAATAGAAAATGTGATATATTGAATAAAAGTGGAGGACAGATTTAGGTCTTAAATCCTACTGTAAAATGAGCAATGTCTGTTTGTTTGTTTGAAAAAAGTATCTTGGAATCCAGCAGATTTTGTTAAAACTTTTGAATTAGGGGCTTTTGGGCCTAAAAAATCAATTGGTTAAAACCTCGACCCCGCAAAAATTCAAATTTTGTTAAAAACCTCATTTTAAGATTGGAAATTGTAACATTTTGGGCTCAAGGTGTTTCAAATCAAAACACAAGAATCATAACAGCTATTAATAAATAAACCAGTGAACTATCAAAGTAGCATTACACAAGATAAAGTGTCAACAAATAATGTAACTTGAAAACATTGACTAGAACCATTGAATAAAGATCGCATATAGAGAGGACAAATTTTTTACCCACAAAATGAATCAAATATTATCGAGTATGGCTCGGTCTCCCCGGTACTAACTCTTATCCCGTGTGGACAAAATTCTGACTGGCCCAGAACTGGTCCGTTCTGGCCCGAAACTGGCCAGTACTGGCCAAGTACTGGGCCAGAAAATTTTTCCACATGGGATAAATTTTAATTTTGAAACCTTTCAAAAAAATCTTTCACAATATAGAACAGAAACTGGTTAAAAAAACTTTTTATTTCGATATCCTAACTAAAAAGACAAATTAGGCATGATTTTTTGAAATGTAAACTGGTTTCTTGGCGTGTATTCACATTTTTTTCTGAATAAGTCAAATTTTTTCCAGCCAGCCACCCTCGGTCAACAATCAACAGCCTGAGCCTATGAGGCAGCCACAGTGTTTGGTTGGGTCACTCGATGCTCCTGCAACTTCTCGATCCAGATGGTTAGATCCAGTGTCTCCTATGAAAGCACCATGTGTGATATCTATACCATAATACACCCATACAATCAATCCAATCTTCTCTTGTACCCTGGTGAGAAAATTTGGAGAGAAAATCCCTGTTGCTGTTTACTTTTTCGCTCGGATAGTATATTTTTGAGTTGGTTTGGAGTTCCTTAAAAGAGATTTTTTGTCAGTAGTTAGAAGAGATGAGTTAAAAAGTGGACTGGAAAAGACTATAACTGTAATTAGACTGTTGGTAGGGTCATTGCAGATTTATGTGTTGTATTATTAACGACAGTTAGATAAATATATACAGTAGAACCTCGATAACACGACTCTCAAGGGGATCTATAAAATAGTATTCTTATCGAGGTGCACTTGTAATTGAGGGTCATGCTATCAAGGTTGTTTTCACAACAAGACGTGCTATCGAGGTCACAGACTTTTTGCTATACCAAGCACATTTTTTATTAAACATTTCTGAATTTGTTTTAACCAGAAAATTACTGTATAAATCAGTCATAAATAAAAGAACACACGTACAAGTAAAACAAAATTCTTTTTGATTGCCATATAACAATACAATTACAGTAATTAAAACAAGTATTAAAATTGATTGAAAAATAATAGGCCTAGTAAAGTTTATAATTAGGCTGTAACATTCATTTTAGAAAATTAGTGTTACCGTAAATTGTTTATTTTAGGCCTACTACTGTGATAAGTTTTCTTATTCAATAAAATACTTTGCAGAACTTACGGCAGTAAGAAAAAAATCCACCGACTCCGTTTACTAAAGTATAGAGTTAATAAGCTCAAAATACAGTACCTTAACCTATTGTGAAATACTGTATTGACCCGTGATAGATAAGGAAAGGCCGGTAGGGGAGGGGAAAAGGGAAGCAGGGGTTTTCCGGTTGAGACCTGAGCCCAAGACGTTGTTGTTTACTTCAAAACATCCGATCTAACCGTGGGAACTATGCGTGAGAAAGGTTGAATCGTGCTATAAAGGTTCCGTAACGCAAAACGGCGCGCTATTGAGGTTAGAGTCGTGAAATAAAGGTTCACCTACCCAAAAAATCGTGTTATTGAGGTGGGAGTCGTGCTGTAGAGGTTCAGTTATTTGAAAAGACACGCTATAGAGGTTTATTTATTAGTAATATGAAATGACAAAAAGACGTGCTATTGAGGTATTTATTTGAAAATGAGTCGTGTTACAGAGGTATTGAGTGTTATGGGAGATTCACGGGGATTAGAAAATCAGACTCATTATCGAGGTTTTCGTCTTATCAAGGGTCGCCTTAGCGAGTTTCTACTGTACCTATGCTGGAACTGACATTGCTGGAATGTGTCTTGTACACACTGCATAAACCTCAGAACTATTCTGTTTGTAAACTGCTTGAATTCAGAACCCTTGTGTAAATGCTTCCAATAGCTGCAATCGTATCCACACATTTTTACTTTAAAACCTTATGAAAACTTCAAAGATATTTTTGGAGTATTTAAAAATATTTATTATTCAGATTAACTTTGTTTTATCAGCGCTGTAGTAGTGTTCCAGAAACAAAAAGTATTTTGAAAATATAATACAAGAGCTTTGAAGGAAAAATTGTAATGGTAAAATTATTTTATCACTCGAGAACTCAAAGAATTTCTGGAAAATGCAATAACTTGTTACGATAAAAGTGAACAGGTAGTGTGATAGAAGTGACCATTATGCAAAAGTGTATTAGTATACTATGTTTACCAGTAAACAATATACAGTGGCTCTATACACCACAAACTACTTAATTAGTAATTAAAATTAATGCGTAATTCAAGGACTTGTTGTGATAATTTTATTTATTCCTGCAGTTTTATTTCTATTTTTGTTTAAGAATACACCCTACATTTTGAGTTGTTATCTATAATTAAAAATATTTTAACTAGGAACATGCTTAAAATATAGTCAATTTGCTATTGCCTGATATTGCATTTGTTTAAGATCGAGTAAAAATAACTATATTTTAAATTCTAACTTTCAAATGTATGTAATCAAATAGGAAATCTGCCATATCAAATTTGGGTATATCATCATTAAAACATATACCCAGTAGCATATCAATAAGTTTGTTTTAATTCTGACATGTATTAAATCTAAACATAAATATTTGAGAAATCTTCCTTGTACACTCTAATAAAGTTGTTTTTCAAGATACATAATATTTATACAGACAAAAACACACACACACACACACACACACACACACACACACACACACACACACACACACACACACACCACACATGAGATAAGTTTCTGTTTTCTTTTCCTTTTACCATTACCCAGGGGATTTTTTACTTCTAAAGTATACCAGCTTCATCTAAAAATGTAGTCTATTGCTACAGACTACTGATTGAATATGCTCATCTTCATGCTTAAATTTTAAGTTGGGTGAATTTGATGTATGGAAGCTCTAGAAAAAACAAAATTGTTTGCCAATTATAACAGCATTAGATAACATAAAATTAAAAAAAAGAATAGGTAGTAGCATTGAGTATACAGTAACTCAGGGGCTCTCAACGATGTAGCCCTTCATCTTGCATTTATTACTAATGGATCTGAGCCATTTATATCTATTCTGCATATTTTAGAGTAAAAGAATCCATTGTTAATGCTGTGTTATTATACGGTGTTAATATTGGTCGTAATAACATAATGACTTATTGCTTATAGACCAGGCCCATGGTTAAGAAATCCATCTCTATAAAGTGCAAGAAGCATTTCACGTAACATTGGAGAAAAGATGTTTTTAGGGTATTTAGGGCGTTATATACGAATCAGCCTGTTGCCAAAGCAAATTTTGGTCCAGGTCTACGGTATCCAAGATGGTGGCCAAAGCTCTGTTGCCCCATATCTCGCTTTTGCTTGTTGGCTTAAAATAATTATTTGAAAGTCTGCATATGGGTTTTCTCGGATGCCAAACGGTATTATTCAGGTCCAACTTGTCATGGTTGTGAAATTCATCTACAGAGTTATGTACAGGGTTTTCATTCACATATTTAAAATATATTCAAATCTTTTCTGAATTCAACTGTTATTTTGAATTTTCTTTTTATTAGGTTGATTAATTTTCTAGATGCATATATACTTGACAGATTGTTATCATGTTGAAAATTATAAGAACACTTCTTAGACACCATTTTGATAAATACCTATTTGATGATTAAAGAAATTTGTTCTGCCCCTGAACTTATACACATTGACAGAAACGCCACAGAATACTCCAGTGTGAGTGTACACTGTAAAATAATATCAAGGTATTTCTTGAATAGGCTATATAGCAATTCTTTTTGAGGCACTAAAAGGGTTAACTGCAAACAAAAAGAGCTTACTTCACCTGAATGCTTCACTCAGGGTGTCATATTTGAAAAGCTCTGGAGCCAGTTCCACCACTACAGCATTAGCTTCTCCTTCGAAATGCTCCAAACCTGAAAGACATCAAGTAAAACAGTTTTGAACTAAATACAACTTCATTTTGATTTTAAACCTTCTTGGATTAATGAAGGCTTGTTTCATTTTTGATCCTCAAAGGGGTTCTTATATGAGAAGGTTGTCACAAGCAGATTTCAAATAAACAGTAAAACAATACAGGTGGTGGGAGGGTGGATATTTTTAATTTACCATGTACTTAAAACAACCTCCCATTTAGAACAAAACAATAAAGTATATTAATTAAAGAAGAAGAATTGTATTTTATCATTAGCAAGCAGGGGACAGGTGTTAATCTTATCTGTAATCCATCTAAAAGTATTCATCAGAGAATGTTCAAGATATCTGAAACAATAAATTATATTGATATTCTTAATATCTCATTAATTTAAAAGGAATTAGCTACACTTAAATCAATTTCCCAACCTTTCTTTTCTCTGAAAATCAGATACAGTACTTTCTCGCATATCTGGCCCGGTAATCTTGAATTTAAAACAGTATCAAAACTAACCTTTACATTTTTACGCCTGTAATCATGAGTTTAACCCGCGGTAGATACTTTTCATTAGGTTTTTCACTATCCTGCTCTGTGTTACAGTAAAATTAATTTAGCTCTAAGATCGTAGGTGCAGACTGTGAGGGAGCAGGTGAACCGAGACGTGCTGCCGTCTGGCCCAGCCATCCACCACAAGCCGGATATGTGAGACCTATAAACTACTGTAGGCTTATAAAATATGAGGGCTGCTCAGAACAGTGGCGTGGGTAAGCTGGGGTGGGGGGGATCAGGGGGATATATCTCCCCCTTGTAACTTTGAAAAATTAAAATTTATATCCTCTTGAATTCAAGCTTATGTCTTTTGATTAAAGAGAAATGCTGTTACTGAAAAACAAAAAAAAAACGTGTGCAATGTGCAATATCTAAGAAATACCATATTTATATATTAAGAATATTGTTCGCATACAATAACTAGTAGCAGATGAACTGCACCGGCACACAGCACGTACGATATTTGCAGTGTCTGTTTCCAAAATTTATCTCAAAATCCAGCGGAACGATTTTTTTAAAACCTAGGAATTGGGGTTTTGGACCTAAGAAATTTATTTTTAAAAACCTGAACCCAAGGAAAATTTTTATTTTGTTGAAGATTTCATTTGAAAATTCGAAATTTTAATATTGGGCATATGGATTTTCAAATCAACAAAAGAATCATAACAGCTGTGAATAAATTAACCAGTGAACTGTCAGAATAGCACTTACACAAGGTAAATTATCAACAAATTATTTCTTGAAAACAGTGATTAGAACCATTGAAGTAAAACCTTTAAAACATTAAAAACAACAATTTTAAATTAAATCACCAGTACTTTTTCAACTTTGGTTAATTTTGTACAATTATTCAGCATTGAAAAAATCATGTTACCTTAATCTAGCCTCCATCTAAAAGCTGCAGTTAGCTTGTCCTAATTTATTATTTGGTAAACCATATAACTGACACATACTTTTGGCCCTATTTTGATCAATAATTCCTTTATACTGCAGCATTTATAGAAAACCTTTTGATTTGATTTTTTCCTTTTGAAATGTCCATCCAAATCCAATTTAATAATACTCCCGTCGCAGCAAACCTACATACTCAGCGAATTTCCAATGGAGATATAAATGTCTTAATGCTACATAAAGCCACTTTTACCAAGTTTCATAAAAATTGTTTCACAAATAATGAAATAAGTGATATATACAATTTTAATTATTCTCCATAAGAATAACATTGGGGCTGAGTACGCAGGTTTGCTGCAACAAGGAACACAAAAAATGGGTTTTTATGCTAATATCAATATAACTCAACTAGGTGAAGTCGTATACCGTTTTTATTCATTTATGTTCATAATTAAGGGAGACATAGCATTTAATTATTCTCCATAAGAATAACATGGGGCTGAGTACACAGGTTTGCTGCTACGGGAGCCTTTGGCAAAAAGTTTTTTTAGCAAATATCAATAGAACACCACGAGATGAAGCGATATACCAAGTTTCGTCAGTATACGTTCATAAATAAGCGAGATATAAAATTTGTCTTTCCCTCCATAAGAATAACATTAGACAACTTACTGTGTTAAGCACTTTCAATATCTCGGTAACCAATTGACATAGAGGAATGATCAAAATACCAAATTGTGTGTTTTTTTAAGCTAAATCCAATGGTAAAAACTAATATTTTACTATTTCAAAAATTATACTTAAAAAATTCAAAAAAACCATTTTGGGGGTACAAAACCTCCCCAAAATATCCCTTCGGATGGAGCGATCTGGCTGGTTTTTGAACTTAAAGTCATAAATGTTGCTTTACACGTTTATCCTAAATTTCATAAAAATCGGATCATTTTACGAGAGTTATCGTGCTCACGGGCACACACACACACACACACACACACACACACACACATATATATATATATATATACAGTTTCAAACTAATGGTGTTTTTGGGGTCTGGGGACGTTATCATGGTCCCAGGCCTAGGTCTTACCATGCCGATTACGGTAATAGCTTCTTCCCTATTAGGGAAATTTGCTAAAAAGTAAAAAAATAAAATTAACCCAGAGTAATTTCTACCATGATTTAGTACCTAAATCAACAATAATTGTAAACCATTAGTGTGGTCTCCATGCATACATGCAGTCAGACATCACCTAAATAAACGGTACCAGGAAACTGACACATACTTTCTCCCTTTTAGCCCAACTTTAATGAATAAATTACTTTTTATTTACTAAATATAGAATACAAAGCACGGTCGAATGTACAGAAAATCTTGTAAACAAGTTTTTTTTAAAAACATCCACCCAAATCCCTGCTTTGGAGGCACTACAGAATCCATTGCTGCACTCGTGATTTTAAGAGGGGAAATGCCCCCTATCCCCCCCAGGGTTATTAAGGGGCAACATATTTCGAATTTCCTCTTTTGGTCAATACTAACTTGACAAGCATATCAAGTTTGAATGAAATTGATCAGTAAATAAGAGAGAAATAGTAATTTTTTTATTCCCCATAAGAATAACATGGGTACAGCGTACTGCGTTTACCGCAAAATGAAAATTTCAATTTTCTCCGAAACCAGCAATCGTAGAATAGTAATTAAAAATACTAAATTATTTAGTTTTTTGAGCTCTTTTTAATGGTTAATAGTAATATTTTTTATGTTTATGTCTTTTTATGAAAAATCCAAAAAACTGAATTTTTTATGTTTTAAGTCCTGTAATTTCTGAACCCGAATTTTTACAGGAATGTGCGTGGTGCCATTTTGTTGGAAAGCTAAAGTTTTATAAATGACTAAAGTTTAATCAAAATCGTTAGAGCCGTTTTTGAGAAATTTGGATTTTTCATGTTTTTTGGCGGTTTTGGGGGGATAATTACCCTTAAAAATCAAAAATTCAAAAAATGAAAAAACGCCTGGAGATATCGTGGATTAGTACCTACATGCCAAATTTCATAAAAATCGGTCCATTGGTTAAGGCTCTAGCTCTGTACACACACACACACACACACACACTCACACGGACACACACACACACACACACACACACACACACACACACACACACACACACACACACACACACACACACACACACACACACAGACAGACAGACATCATGTAAAAACCACTTTTTTGGGTTCAGGGAGCACCAAAACAAATATTTCCACTAACAACTCAAATTCGAAAATTTTTTACGAAAACAATACTTTCTCCATATACTATGTATAAGGGGAGATAGTAAAAATCACTATTTTGGGTTCAGGTCTTCTTCAACATTTTGTCATCACACCATCAGAGAATTTAAAAAATACATTATGAATATAATGAGGAGGTGATGTGAATTGAAGATGGATGCTCTTTGAGACAAGCAGCAGATATAGATTTTGAGAGGAATGATGACTGAGGACTTGTAATAGTTCCATCTGTAACATCAGAGAATATTAAATACCCCCGTAGCAGCAAACCTGCGTACTCAGCGAATTTCCAATGCATATATATGTATCTTAATACCACATAAAGCCACAAATCAAGTTTAATCAATATACATTCATAAATAAACAATTCATGACATTTTAATTATTCTCCATAAGAATAACATGGCGGCTGAGTATGCAGGTTTGCTGAAGCAAGGAACACAAAAAATGGGGTTTTATACAAATATCAATATAACTCATGTAGGTAAAGCCACATACCAAATTTCATTTATTTATTTTCATAATGAAGCGAGATAACACGTTACTTATTCTCCATAAGAATAACATGGGGCTGAGTACGCAGGTTTGCTGCTACGGGAGCCTTTGGTTAAAAATAGTTTTTTTGAGCAAATATCAATAGACCACAACCAGATGAAGCCATATACCAAGTTTCGTCAGTATACGTTCATAAATAAGCGAGATATAAAATTTTTCTTTTCCTCCATAAGAATAACATTAGACAACGTACTGTGTTTAGCACTTTCAATATCTCGGTAACCAATTGACGTAGATAAATGATCAAAATACCAAATTGTGTGTTTTTTTAAGCTGAAACCAATGGTCAAAACCAAAGTTTGAATATCTCAAAAATTATATGTGAAAAATTCAAAAAACCCATTTTTGGGGTACAAAACCCCCCCAAAATACCCCTTCGGGTAGAGCGATCTGGCTTGTTTTCGAACTTAAAGTCATAAATGTTGCTTTACACGTTTATACCAAATTTCATCAAAATCGGATAATTTTTACGAGAGTTATCGTGCTCACGGACACATATATATATATATATATACAGTTTCGAACGAATGGTGTTTTTGGGGTCTGGGGACCTCAAAACGAAAAGTTATCATGGTCCCGGGCCTAGGTCTTACCATGCCGACTACGGTAATAGCTTCTTCCCTATAGGGGAAATTCGCTAAAACAACCTTTTTAAGACCAACTGAAGAAAGTACAGTATATATTAACAAATTATTAACTATTATTTAGAAAAAAAATAAATTTGAAGTGTTTGACCTTCTTACTGGTGCAAGAGGAACCATTACAAAAACAAGTTCAAGACTTAAGAAAAATTGTTGGTCGACAGCTTAGAATATGTAATTGTTGACTAATGTGGATGTTAGCGAACGTCCTCTATAGGGAAGAAGATATTACCGTAGGTGGCATGGTGAGACCATGGAGGTAGTATTACTGGAGAGGACATGCCAACATTAGGGCCGATGAATTAGACACGCCCCCTCACAACTGGCGATAAGATGGCAAAAGCGCTCCCATTTAGCATGGTAAAGATAGGGAAAAACGCGTCTCGTGCTTAGTTGAATTAGAATTCCCGCCAAGCTAATTAGTTTTTGAACAAATGGCTTTTTGATTTGTATTCCTTATTAAATTCTCAAGACGTTGATACCAAATATTACCAAATATATAAATATTTAGTAAATGGAATAGAAACTTAGAAGGATTATTTAAAACTCTTGACATGCGCTCACTTTAATTACGTTTTTGGACAATATCTGACTTGTTTATCCAAATAACCTATTTATTCGTGTTCCTAATGAGTTGCTCAAACTTTTAATACCAAATTTAAGCATATTAGTTTGGTATTTCTTAAGTAAAAATTATAATAATAATAAAAACCTATTTTGAAAACTCTTAACCCGCGCTCACATGAATTAGGTTACTGCCCAATATAAAGTGATTATGGCCAAGAAAACTAATAATTCACGTTGCTTACCAACTGCTTAAACTTTTAATACCAATTTTAACCATGTTTGCGTGTTTTTTTAATAAAAAAATAAAAAATAAGAATAGTTATATAAATCTTTGGACCCACACTTCTTTTAAATTAACACCTGGCCTGTATAATAGATTTTTAACAAAACAAACTAAAGGTTATTTTCCCTATTAAGTGCTGAAACTTTTAATACCATATTTAACCATGTTCGAGTGGTATATGTTTTCTAAATGTAATAATAGAATTAGAACAATTATAGAAATCTTTCAACACACGCTCTTTTTTCTTAGTTTCCTTGCCAATAAAATGTGTTTATACACAGATAAACTATTTATTCATGTTTCTAATTTAGTGCTCGTTCAGGTACCTATATTAACCATTTCTGAGTGGTTTATGTTAAATATAAGTAATAATAACTCAGAAGAACTATAGAAAACTCTCAACCCAAGCTGACTTTAAATAGATTCCTTGCCAATTTGGAACCAAATAAAAAATCTAACAATTCCCTCCCTTATTAACTGCTGAACCTTTTAAATACCTATTAAATTGAACCATATTCTAGTAGTATGAGTTGTATCATAGATTAAACATACTCCTAGAGTTGTGGTATTCTTAATCTATGGTTGTATACAAGTCATAATAAACTAGAAGAATTATATAAATCTTTCAACCCGCGCTCACTTTATTTACTTTCCTTGCCAAAAGAATGTTTTCACACACTAATAATATATTTTCTATTGTGCTCGATTAGGTAATCAGGATTCTATGTCCAATGGCTGCAGAGATATTCAAAGTACTAAACACAGTACGTTGTCCAATGTTATCTTTATGAAGGATAATTATTAAAAACTGATATCTCGATTATTTATGAATTTATATTGATGAAACTTGGCATGTGGCTTCACCAAGTACTGGTTTATTGATATTTGTACAACAAACTAATTAATTAATCTTTTGTTGATTGTGCCCGTAGCAACAAACCTGCATACTCAGCCTTTAATGTTATTCTTATGGAGAATATATAAAATGCTATATATCACTTAGGTATTTGGTTTATAAATGTATTTTTATGAAACTTGTTAAGTGGCTTTATGTGGTCGTGAGAAACATATACATACATTGAAAATTTGCTGAGTACAAAAGTTTGCTGCGGCGGCGGTATTTTATACATCAGGGAAGCCAAAATCGGTATTTTGAAATGTTCTGTCCCAATAATTCATAGGTAAAATTTAGATTGCTTATCACTGGAAAATAGCTTTACCTAATATAACCAATCCTTTTTCACATTGTACTGTGCAGCTGTGAGAAAAATTTGGGCTATTTAAAATCGTTGTTCGTCATTAAGGTTCTGCCCTATAAATGGTCATAGCTCCAATGTTTCTTATGAGAATCGATTTAGTTTATATTTACCATATGTTAATGGTAACAGTAAATAAAATTAACATTTGATAATAAAATTAATGCACATTTTAGCGAATTTCCCCTATAGGGAAGAAGCTATTACCGTAGTCGGCATGGTAAGACCTAGGTCCGGGACCATGATAACTTTTCCTTTTGAGGTCCCCAGACCCCAAAAACACCATTCGTTCGAAACTGTATATATATATATATATATATATGTATATATATGTGTCCGTGGGTGCGATAACTCTCGTAAAAAAGATCCGATTTTGATGAAATTTGGTACAAACGTGTAAAGCAGAATTTATGACTTTAAGTTCGAAAACCAGACGGATCGAGCTATCCGAAGGGGTATTTTTGGGGGGTTTTGTACCCCAAAAATGGGTTTTTTGAGTTTTTTACATCCAATTTTTGGAAAAGTAAAATTTTATTTTCCCCATTGTAATCAGCTTAAAAAGACGCACAATTTGATGTTTAAATCATTGCTCTACGTCAATTGGTTACTGAGATATTGAAAGTGCTAAACACAGTACGTTGTCCAATGCTATTCTTATGGAGGATAAGAAAAATTGTATATCTCGCTTATTTATCAACTTATCCTGACGAAACTTACTTACCAATTTTACTATTAGTAACAGCAAAGTATGACTTCCTAAAATACTTGGTAAATTTCCCTTTTAGCGAATTTCCCCTATAGGGAAGAAGCTATTACCGAAGTCGGCATGGTAAGACCTAGGCCCGGGACCATGATAACTTTTCGTTTTGAGGTCCCCTGATGCCAAAAACACCATTCGTTCAAAATTGTATATATATATATATATATATATATATATGTGTGTGTGTGTCCGTGGGTGCGATAACTCTCGTAAAAATGATCCGATTTTTATGAAATTTGGTACAAACATGTAAAGCACGATTTATGACTTTAAGTTTGAAAAACAGCCAGATCGCTCTATCCAAAGGGGTATTTTGGGGGGTTTTGTACCCCAAAAATGGGTTTTTTGAGTTTTTAGCGAATTTTCCCTATAGGGAAGAAGCTATTACCGTAGTCGGCATGGTAAGACCTAGGCCCGGGACCATGATAACTTTTCGTTTTGAGCTCCCCAGACCCCAAAAACACCATTCGTTCGAAACTGTGTATATATATACATATACATATCTATATATATATGTGTCCGTGGGTGCGATAACTCTCGTAAAAAAGGTCCGAATTTGATTAAATTTGGTATAAACGTGTAAAGGAACATTTATAACGTTAAGTTCGAAAACCAGCCATATCGCTCTACCTTAAGGGGTATTTTTTGGGGGTTTTGTACCCCAAAAATGGATTTTTTTAATTTTTTACATATCATTTTTGAAATAGTCAAATTTTAATTTTCACTATTGGATTCAGCTTAAAAAAACACACAATGTAGTATTTTGATCATTCCTCTATGTCAATTGGTTACCGAGATATTGAAAGTGCTAAACACAGTACGTTGTCTAATGTCATTGTTATGGAGGAACAGAAAATTTTTATATCTCGCTTAATTGTGAACGTACTGACGAAACATGGTATACAGACAGCTTCATCTCGTTATGGTCTATTGATATTTGCTCAACAAAAATTTTTGCCAAAGGTTTGCCGTAGCAGCAAACCTGCGTACTCAGCCCCCATGTTATTCTTATGGAGAATAATTAAATGCTTTGTCTCCCTTAATTATGAACATTAATGAATAAAAACTGGTATACCACTTATAGTATTACATGTCATCCATTCATTATTTAGTGATAATTTTCCTATTATGTGTTATTTTATATTTAAGTTTCCCTATCAATGTGTTAATTAATTGATTTCCCCTAAATGTGTTATTTGTATTACTTGCCCTATGTTTATGCCTAATAATAATCATCCTTATCACCACTCCTCAGAAAACCATTCCCCTCTAAACTTATGTATTTAATGTTTATTTATCTGTGCAATTGTAAAACAATATGTATTTCATTAATTAATCACCAATAATTATTCACAGCCTATCCACATCTAATAGCCTACTCACTTAATTTAATATGTTTGCTAATAATAATATTTTAGATATAATTTATGTGAGAGGATTGCAATAGAATTAAAATTTAATATAATATACTTTTCAAAAATAGTCCTTAAGGAATCTAAATTACAGTGACCAGTGTTAACAATTGTGTGACCATGTGCTTCAACAATGGACCATGCTTCCAGACCTCATCTCTGCTAGATCTTCCTTCTTGTTCCAGATGCCATAGTGTTAAGACCTAAAATCTGTGCAGGACACAGTTCCTACTTAAATTCACCCAGTATGGCCTAAGTTTTGCATTGCTTAGTGCTCATTTATTAGGGACTCACTGCTCAATATAATACCATTTTAAATTCACTCCCTTTTATTTGTTTTATCCCCAAAAATTGGTATTGAGCGAAGAACATTGTAAGCTGATTGGTAAACCACTTCCATTTTGTATTCTATTAGGGACTTGAAAGAATACAGACATTAAATAGAACAAGTCTAATGTTCTGAAAGTTAAATTAACATCAAGAGTATATTATTACATTGAACTGTCTTTTCTAAATTTAATTTGAGTATTTTAATCATCAGTAAATTCAGTGAAAACCATTGGACTTTCCTTTTGGACAACACCAAAATTTCTCATTGTTGCAATTTGTAAACAGCATAAAACTAATTGGACTAAATATTCTTTCAAATATAATTTCAACGTTATTCAAGTCAGCACGATATTTCCCCCCTGAGAAAAAGAGCCCTCATTTGTAAAAGAACCCATTTAGAACCAAAATATGAACATTTTAGTCTTAGGCCTACAAGTATTATTGTCATCCATCTTCTATAGCCTAGGCCATTCACTGTAATTGTTCCCCCTGAGTTGTAGATTATTTGTAAATCCCTTTGATTGAGAACTTTTTAAAACACAATTGTTATTACTAAATAAATAAATATTATATTGTTCCTCTGTAACTTTGTATTTAATTCAAATAGTTAAAGGATATTTTAGAAACTTGGTATATTGCTTCATTTCATTGTGGTCTATTGATATTTGCACAAAATCCCAGTTTTTGGCCGATAGTTCCCGTAGCAGCAAGCCTGCATACTCAGCCCCATGTTATTCTTATGGAGAATAATTAACGTGTTATCTCCTTTAATTATGAACATAAATTAATAGAACTTGGTATGTGGCTTTACCTACTTGAGTTATATTGATATTTGTATAAAATCCCATTTTTAGTGTTCCTTATTTCAGCAAACCTGCATACTCAGCCACCATGTTATTCTTATGGAGAATAATTAAAATGTCATAAATCGTTTATTTATCAATGTATATTGATGAAACTTGGTATGTGGCTTTATGTGGTATTATGATAAATTAATATGCATTGGAAATTCGCTGAGTATGCAGGTTTGCTGCTACGGGGGTATTGTTATATTACCGTACCATACGTGCACAATGAACATTATTGTTAAAATTGTTTAACAATAGTGCAGAATATAAAAGCATCCAAATATTGACTTGGATACTTTTCTATTCTATGCTTTAAGGACTCTCTCGATATTGTCTTCTGCAATGATTGTTTTTTGTTCAATTTTACTATTAGTAACAGCAAAGTATGACTTCCTAAAATACTTGGTAAATTTCCCTTTTAGCGAATTTCCCCTATAGGGAAGAAGCTATTACCGAAGTCGGCATGGTAAGACCTAGGCCCGGGACCATGATAACTTTTCGTTTTGAGGTCCCCTGATGCCAAAAACACCATTCGTTCAAAATTGTATATATATATATATATATATATATATATGTGTGTGTGTGTCCGTGGGTGCGATAACTCTCGTAAAAATGATCCGATTTTTATGAAATTTGGTACAAACATGTAAAGCACGATTTATGACTTTAAGTTTGAAAAACAGCCAGATCGCTCTATCCAAAGGGGTATTTTGGGGGGTTTTGTACCCCAAAAATGGGTTTTTTGAGTTTTTAGCGAATTTTCCCTATAGGGAAGAAGCTATTACCGTAGTCGGCATGGTAAGACCTAGGCCCGGGACCATGATAACTTTTCGTTTTGAGCTCCCCAGACCCCAAAAACACCATTCGTTCGAAACTGTGTATATATATACATATACATATCTATATATATATGTGTCCGTGGGTGCGATAACTCTCGTAAAAAAGGTCCGAATTTGATTAAATTTGGTATAAACGTGTAAAGGAACATTTATAACGTTAAGTTCGAAAACCAGCCATATCGCTCTACCTTAAGAGGTATTTTTTGGGGGTTTTGTACCCCAAAAATGGATTTTTTTAATTTTTTACATATCATTTTTGAAATAGTCAAATTTTAATTTTCACCATTGGATTCAGCTTAAAAAAACACACAATGTAGTATTTTGATCATTCCTCTATGTCAATTGGTTACCGAGATATTGAAAGTGCTAAACACAGTACGTTGTCTAATGTCATTGTTATGGAGGAACAGAAAATTTTTATATCTCGCTTAATTGTGAACGTACTGACGAAACATGGTATACAGACAGCTTCATCTCGTTATGGTCTATTGATATTTGCTCAACAAAAACTTTTGCCAAAGGTTTGCCGTAGCAGCAAACCTGCGTACTCAGCCCCCATGTTATTCTTATGGAGAATAATTAAATGCTTTGTCTCCCTTAATTATGAACATTAATGAATAAAAACTGGTATACCACTTATAGTATTACATGTCATCCATTCATTATTTAGTGATAATTTTCCTATTATGTGTTATTTTATATTTAAGTTTCCCTATCAATGTGTTAATTAATTGATTTCCCCTAAATGTGTTATTTGTATTACTTGCCCTATGTTTATGCCTAATAATAATCATTCTTATCACCACTCCTCAGAAAACCATTCCCCTCTAAACTTATGTATTTAATGTTTATTTATCTGTGCAATTGTAAAACAATATGTATTTCATTAATTAATCACCAATAATTATTCACAGCCTATCCACATCTAATAGCCTACTCACTTAATTTAATATGTTTGCTAATAATAATATTTTAGATATAATTTATGTGAGAGGATTGCAATAGAATTAAAATTTAATATAATATACTTTTCAAAAATAGTCCTTAAGGAATCTAAATTACAGTGACCAGTGTTAACAATTGTGTGACCATGTGCTTCAACAATGGACCATGCTTCCAGACCTCATCTCTGCTAGATCTTCCTTCTTGTTCCAGATGTCATAGTGTTAAGACCTAAAATCTGTGCAGGACACAGTTCCTACTTAAATTCACCCAGTATGGCCTAAGTTTTGCATTGCTTAGTGCTCATTTATTAGGGACTCACTGCTCAATATAATACTATTTTAAATTCATTCCCTTTTATTTGTTTTATCCCCAAAAATTGGTATTGAGCGAAGAACATTGTAAGCTGATTGGTAAACCACTTCCATTTTGTATTCTATTAGGGACTTGAAAGAATACAGACATTAAATAGAACAAGTCTAATGTTCTGAAAGTTAAATTAACATCAAGAGTATATTATTACATTGAACTATCTTTTCTAAATTTAATTTGAGTATTTTAATCATCAGTAAATTCAGTGAAAACCATTGGACTTTCCTTTTGGACAACACCAAAATTTCTCATTGTTGCAATTTGTAAACAGCATAAACCTAATTGGACTAAATATTCTTTCAAATATAATTTCAACGTTATTCAAGTCAGCACGATATTTCCCCCCTGAGAAAAAGAGCCCTCATTTGTAAAAGAACCCATTTAGAACCAAAATATGAACATTTTAGTCTTAGGCCTACAAGTATTATTGTCATCCATCTTCTAGCCTAGGCCATTCACTGTAATTGTTCCCCCTGAGTTGTAGATTATTTGTAAATCCCTTTGATTGAGAGCTTTTTAAAACACAATTGTTATTACTAAATAAATAAATATTATATTGTTCCTCTGTAACTTTGTATTTCATTCAAATAGTTAAAGGATATTTTAGAAATTGCACACCTACCTTCTGTTGATATCCAGACCATAGGTATAAATATATTTATTGATAAGTCAAGTAAGAGCATTTGTGAGCTATATTTAAATAGCCTAGTGAATTTTGTAGGTAGTAACACTCATTATTGTAAAGACAAGCTAGGCTTAGCACATGGTAGCCATTGCCCTTAGATCCAGATAGCGTCACTTTTTATATCCACATTTCCCGAGCACATCCGAGCAGAAAATTAATTAAGAGTTAGTAATTTAGAATCATAATTAATTAAGTAAGAATAAGAAAGTAAAATAAGACACTTCACCTAGTGTAGTTATATTGATATCAGCATAAAAACCCATTTTTTGTGTTCCTTGTTGCAGCAAACCTGCATACTCATTCCCAATGTTATTCTTATGGAGAATAATTAAAATTTGATGTATCGCTTATTTGTGAATATATTTTTATGAATCTTGGAATGCGGCTTTATGTGGTATTGAGACAAACATTTTGCATTGGAAATTCACTGATTACGCAGGTTTGCTGCGACGGGGGTATTTACATATAATATGTTAGGAAATCGAATTTTAGTTTTCACTATTAAATTCAGCTTAAAAAAAAACAGTTTGGTGTTTTGATCATTGCTCTACGTCAATTGGTTACCGAGATATTGAAAGTACTAAACACAGTATGTTGTCCAATGTTATTCTTATGGAGAAAATGAAAAATGTTATATCTCGCTTTTTTATCAACTTATCCTGATGAAACTTGGTATATTGCTTCATATCGTTGTGGTTTATTGATATTTGCACTAAAAAACATTTTTTGCCTATAGTTCCCGTAGCAGCAAACCTACGTACTCAGCCCCATGTTATTCTTATGGAGAATAAGTAACGTGTTATCTCCCTTAATTATGAACATAAATTACTAAAATTTGGTATGTGGCTTCACCTACTTGAGTTATATTGATATTAGTATAAAACCCCATTTTTTGTGTTTCTTCCTTCAGCAAACCTGCATACTCAGCCGAGCCACCATGTTATTCTTATGGAGAATAATTAAAAAGGTCATAAATCGTTTATTTATGAATGTATATTGATGAAACATGGTATTTTGTTTTATGTGGTTTTAAGATATATATATATATATATATATATATATATATATATATATATATATGCATTGGAAATTCGCTGAGTATGCAGGTTTGCTGCTACAGGGGTATTATTTTAATTAATACAGATTAATAATTATAGTTAGTAGTAAATTACTGACTGCTTCACCGTGTAATACCAGTATGTAATACCAGTCCTTCCCATGCTTGGGAGACTTGGTTGATAGGTTGTTAATAAATCAAATAAGTTGATACCAAATTATGTCTTCTCATGCAGACTTTTATCATTGACTATAGATCTGAAGTATCATTGACTTTTATCATTGGCTGAAGTATCTGTAGTCAGTATCTATAGTCAATGCTTATATTGTTGGGAGAATAGGAGTAATCAGTACCGGCTCTAGGGCAGTGCGAGCCGTGCTCCAGCACGGGGCGCGACGCTTTTGGGGGGGCGGCACTCGGCGCTCATGACGGGCCATGGGGTGTGGGATTGGGGGCGTAGTCCGTAGCGCTAAAATAAAGTATTTGAAAAAAATATATAAATCCGACTAATTTTGTAAATTTGTTGTATATTAGTATTATAAATTGTTAAAGGCATTATTGGGAAGTATGTTGTGCATTCATCATGTTGCACCTTCATTATACTTAAAATATCAAGTTACACGATTCAACTAATTAATTTAATCCGCCATCTTCGATTATTTTAAACTACTTCCTAGCTGATGAAATATATGGTTTGGGGATTGAAGAGTATTGAGTCGGCATTTCATCTTTAATTGAAGTTAAAATGATTCAAGTTTTATATTGCCTACTATTACATTTAATAAGAGGGGAAAATATGATACGCCCCCTCAGATTTTGGCGCCCCCTTCGATCGGTACTTGTAAGGTCCTTACTTTGAAAAATATAGTTAATAGATCCGTCTCTGTTTAGTATAATTTCAATTAAGTTCTTATTTGTTAACTGAGTCATTTCGGGGCATTGGAGATGGAGTGGACAATGTTGATAATTAAAAATACTTCTCGTCATTACAGATTAGTTGCGCTTTCGTTTAATTGATTAATCATCTGTATTTCTTCCAAAGTGGCAGTACCTTAAATGAGTTTCATTTGTATTAACGAAAAAAAACATGTTTACAGCCAACTTCAGTTTTTAAAGTAACTGGTATTAAACTTAGGTGATCAAAACACTTTTAGAAGATAAGATTCAATATATCAGAAAAAATTAACCTTTAGAGCTAAAAAAACCTTAAAGACCAAATACTCGAAGATAGAGTTTGTATAACTGAAAAACGTGTTACAAATTAGAAACAATAATCAGAAATCTATATTTAAAAAACATTAGTTTTGTCAAAAACAAAAATAACTTTAACAGCAAACTTTGCTGTTTTTGATTGCAAACTTCAGCCTAATAAATTCCCGAAACCGACAGAATCTTGGTCGGTTTTGATGATTTCTTTGGTTCCCCCGGAAGAAATCTTTTTCCCACGTTCAGAACATGTTCTGAACAGTCCTGCAGGTGTACTGTTATCAGTTTGTACTTCCTTCTCAGTTTTGAGGTTTGTTTTCATTATTAGTGATTTTTTTGGCCCAAAAAGGGTCAGAAAAGCTCCGAATGTAAAATTAATGGAAGTAAGAAGACGGAGATTAGTAAGGCGAAAGTTTTAAGCCCTCTCTCATCATTCTAGCACAAATATTTACCGAGTTATTAAAGAAAATGTCAATTGTCTTAACACAGTACGTTGTGTTATGGGGATTTTACACTGGAAAAGGGTGTTTTCATATAGTGATGTAGTTTATCACCCCCAATACCCCTTTACCAACTTGTTATCCTGACTATACCTTCTCCTAACCTTATAATGTACAACATTGCCATCCTAATAGTCAATTTAAATTTAACCAGAAGCATCAGAACAGCCAACAAATTACATTTTTCAATTTTCAAAAAAAATGTTACCAGTGTTGTTTTAAACCCTTTATTAGATTTTTTAAAGATGTTAATGCGGAAATTCACTTCCCTCACGTCAGCGCGCTGCGTGCGAACTCGTTATTTTTCTTAAACAAACACATAATCGTTTGTTGATACGCAGAAGTCAAAGAATAATCCCCTGCGTCAGTGTGAGGGAGCCGTGTGATCGTAGCAGGTAGCTTACCGCTACGACGCGCGCCGTGCCGTGCGCCGCTTCTTGAGCAACACATAAATAAATGCACGACAAGTCACACATAGAGTAGAGTGTAGACTCGGCCTTACTAAATTAAATTTAAAGTTACTTAAATTAGTTAATTTGCTTAGTTGTTTCCCTTTTTTAATTATAGGTTTTTCAGAACAGCCATGCAGATATGACTGCTGTATGATTTCAAAGTTATCGTGACTCAGCATTTCCATGACGATACTATATGAAATCAAGATTTTGAATTACTCAAGTCTCTGATCTGAATGTGCTCCATAGCTTGTCATTTCAGGTGATCAGTATCGGACCGAACCAGAAACAACGCAAACGCAACAACAAGCGAGGGAGCGAGGCGCGTACGTCAGACTTATTTCAGAGCTACGGAAGGGGGGAGGTTTTAGTTGTTATGGAGGGGGGCGGCAAGTTTGGTCTTTGCACGGGCACTGAAAATCTGACGGGCCGCCCCTGGGAGTAATAATCAAAGCATTAGTGAGTGAGAGTGTGTTTGTGTGTGTGTGTGTGTGTGTGTGTGTGTGTGTGTGTGTGTGTGTGTGTGTGTCGGTGTGTACATATGTAAGCCTACTTTATCAGCTTTGCTAAGACTGCAGATAATTCTTATCAAGGCAGATTTAATAGGCTACTTGTTCATAACATGGCGTACTTGTTCTTCAGTGGGCATCACATATTTAGACAAACAGAACCATGAACTTAAAATGTCCCAGTAAGTAAATTTTTATCAGCTATATTATAGTCCTAACATGGTATCTATTTATAGGTCGATTATTTAGACGGTGAAATATTTTTCGTATGTAGGGGAGGAAAAATCCACCTCCCACCACTTCTCCCTCGAGCCACGAGAGGGGTTAGAGGAAACTTTACCCCATCCACTGATCATACGCAACGGTTGATAAAGAACTTAGTGATGTTAACTTATTGACTTGTTATTTTTCAGATACAGTTGCAACTGTTAAAACTCCGCCTTACAATTAGGTATTATTTTAACTGTTATATAGCTTTATAAAATTGATATAATGTTTTGTATTTAGATCAGCTGGAAAACATTTGAACAATTTGGACAAACCTCACGGGATTCTATATTTATGCCTAACTAGCTGCTAATCCCGTATTTCGCAACAAGGAAACAAATTCAGAGTAGAAAAACTAAGCAGTTATGTGTGCTGCCCATTCTGTGGTTAGCCCATGGAACTACTACGAATCAAGATCAGCTGTTTTTATTTTCATCAGTTCCATCAAAAATGAATGTCCATAAGGAATACATGGGAACTTTGAACTCCCGTGGGACAAACCCCTATAGGATTTTCAAAACAAAAATAGGTGTTTATTTGGTAAGTAATGAAAATTCCTGTAAATTTTCATGCCAGTCAATTCAGTAGTTTTAGAGTGATTGAGGAACACAAAGAAGACAGACAGATAGACACACACCATCCCATTTTATATATTATTAGTGAGGATGAGGATGATAATTATACTTTTTATTGTTCGTTAAATATTAATCTAAACTAAGTTATATATGATGAGTTGGAAAACATATCTAGCAAACTTACCTAGTTGGCATACCTTATAAATGCTGTGACAGAGCCTAAATATTTTTAAGAACATTAATTAAACTAATTCTTAGAATGTTATCCCGGTTATAATTTAGTGCCCAGCCTTAAAGATTTATCCCGGTTATAATTTAGTGCCCAACCTTAAAGATTGTCTCAATAAATGCTTAAACGTGTACCGGGTATCTAGTTCGCCATCGCTCGGCTAGACACTGCGAAACTAACTGGAAACTTCAGTTCCATCAAAACACTGTATTAAAAAGATAACTGTAATAACTGACCTGTTGAATACTATGAAATACTATTATTTAATGCAAATAAACAAAGTAGTATTAGTATTACTTCTTTATACATTTTGCCCTCTCAAATCTTAAGGTTAGGTGTTCAGCAATTCTCCAAGCAGCGTGCAACGACGCGATGTGAGGCAACCTCAGTGTAGTTAAAAAACGGTTTCCGACAAACATGATGGACATGATGGATGTTACTCAACGTTTGCTAACATTTATATAGCTCCCTCAGTCAGCCTTACTATTAAAGTTTGTATTTATATCCAGCTTATAACATATATTCTTTTCGAAAAATTGTGTTTACCGTGTCACCAACAGCTGTTAAATCATGAGATTTAATATAAATTATTACATATTCTCGCATGAATTCCGTTTTAAATTAGTTGAGATATGAAATAGAGATGTATACAATAAATATTATCATTAATATAGTGTAAGCATTTTATAAATATAACAATTATAAGGGAATAGGTTCAGGAGTAACGTCTAGTGACACTAAAGTATTGATTTATAAATTACAGCTGTGATGAAACAGTTGTAATAAAACATACCCCCGTCGCAGCAAACCTGCATACTCAGCGAATTTCCAATGAATATATAACATAACATATTACAACACTTAACAGGATTCATAAGAAATGTATTCACAAACAAGTGATATTTAAAATATTAATTATTCTCCATAAGAATAACATTGGGGATGAGTACGCAGGTTTGCTGCAACAAGGCACATAAAATAATGGGTTTTCATGCAAATATCAATAGAACTCATCTTAGTGAAGTCACATACAAAGTTTCATCTATATACATTCATAAATAAGCGACATATAACATTTTAAGTATTTTCCATAAGAATTACATGGGGGCCAAGTTGTAGGTTTGCTGCTACAGGAACCATAGGCGAAAAATTGTTTTTTTGTGCAAACAACAATAAACCACAACCAGATCAAGCCATATACCAAATTTCGCCAGTTTATGTTCATAAATAAGCGAGATATACAATTTTTCTTTTTCTCCATAAGAATAACATTAGACAACGTACTTTCAATATCTCGGTACCCAATTGACGTAGAGCAATGATCAAAATACCAAATTGATTGTTTTTTTAAGCTGAATTCAATGGTATAAATTAAAATTTGATTTAAACTAAAATTACATGTGAAAACTCCAAAAAATTCATTTTTGGGGTACAAAACCCCCCAAAAACCCCCCTTCAGTTGGTGTGATTCATCTGGTTTTCGAACTCGTTCAAATAAATGGTACTTTACACATTTGTACCAAATTTCATTAAGATCAGACCTTTTTTACGAGAGTTATCGTGCTTACGGACACACACACACACACACACATATATATATATATATATATATATATATATACATATATAAAAATTTGAACGAATGGTTTTTTTGGCATCTGGGGACCTCAAAATGAAAAGTTATCATATCTCGGGCTTAAGTCTTACCATGAGACCTACGGTAATAGCTTCTTCCCTATAGGGGAAATTCGCTAAAAACATACATTTATTCCATTGAAATGTGAAAACATTGATTTTTTGGCTGTTCTGTTAATCCTGGTTTCATTTACCTGCAATGCGTGGAATACAATTTTGCGCATTATAAGGTTAGGAGAAGGTCCAGTCAGGATTGAAAGTAGGCGTGAGGTTGCTGGGAATGATAAAAGTACACCAATTAACAAATGAATAACAGGCTTTTCTAATGTAAAACCCCCTTAAGACAACGTACTGTGTTTAGTCGATACACATTTTCTATAATAATTCGGTAAATGTTTATGCTAGAATGACGAATGATGGCTTAAAACTTTTGTCTCAGTAATTCCCATATTAATACATTAATGTTACATCCGAGGCTTTTTTGTTCCTTTTTGGGCCCAAAAACTCGAAATTTGAAAGATTAATCCCCAAAAAAGGGGTTTAGAGTTTTCTGATTGTTTTGCCCAATGAACTTGTTCAACTGATTATAGAAAGGAACGTTCCTACCAAATTTGAAGTAAATTGGACAAAAAATGTGACCACTAGAGTGCATACACATATACACACTATACACATATACACTAGAGTGCATATGCATATATATCATTTTGAACTACCCCCCAAAACGTGTTCAGGGGGTCACATTAGGAACTTCTATGGTGGTCCCGGGCTTCAGTTTCACCGTGCAGGTCATGCTAATAGTTCACTTTCCATAGGAAATTCACTGATAATTACCTGTAGTTAATTGGGGTTGGGCCGATTTGGATAAGCAAGAATTTTGATTGTTGGAGAGCTCAGGAATCAATGGAAAAAATCATACATTGAAATAATGAAATTTGATTGATAAAATTAAATGTAACTACATGATAAGACATCGACACAAGCTTTTGTACGTATTTTAAGGCGAATATGAATGAGATCTAAAAAAAGAAGAAAATATTTGAACACACTATTCTTTTAGCGAATTTCCTCTATAGGGAAGAAGCTATTACCATTGACTGTAGTCAATGCTATTACCGTAGTCGGCATGGTAAGACCTAGGCCCGGGACCATGATAACTTTTCATTTTGAGGTCCCTAGATGCCAAAAACAACATTCGTTCAAAACTGTATGTACATATATATATAAATAAGTGGTTATGTAATATATGTGGTTTTGGATACATATATATATATATATATATATATATATATATATATATATATATATATATATATATATATATATATGTGTGTGTGTCTGTGAGCACGATTACTCTTTTAAAAAAATCTGATTTTGACAAAATTTGATATACACGTGTAAAGCTGCATTTATGACTTTTAGTTCGAAAACCAGACATATCAACCTGCCTGAAGGGGTATTTTGAGTGGGGTTTTGTTCCCCAAAAATGGGTTTTTTGAGTTTTCTACATATAATTTTTGAAAAATTCAAATTTTAGTTTTATTTATTAGAATTAGCTTAAAAAGACGCACAATTTGGTGTTTTGATCATTGCTCTATGTCAAATGGTTACAGAGATATTGAAAGTGCTAAACACAGTATGTTGGCCAATGTTATTCTTATGGAGAATAAGAAAAATTGTATATCTCGCTTATTTATAAAGTTAACCTGATGAAACTTGGTATATTGCTTCATATCATTGTGGTCTATTGATAATTGCACTATAAAACAGTTTTTGGTCGATAGTTCCCGTAGTAGCAAACCTGCGTACTCATCCCCATGTTATTCTTATGGAGAATAAGTAACGTGTTATCTCCCTTAATTATGAACATAAATTAATAAAATTTGGTATGTGGCTTATCAATATAACTTAATCAGGTGAAGCTACATACCAAGTTTTATTAATTTATGTTCATAACTAAGGGAGATAAACAAACTTTACTTATTCTCCATAAGAATAACATTAGGTCTAAGTATGCAGGTTTATATATATGTAGGTTTATAACCTACTTGAGTTATATTGATATTTGTATTTTTAGGATTTTTAACCGTTTTCTCCCAACATGTGTTATACACAGTAAAACATGTCAAGGAACACAATATACCTCTGATGGAAGCGGAAGCCAGAAGTCGTCCATACAATACCAGAAATTTTTTAACTTTCGAATCCCATAGACTAGAGTTTTTTAAGAAAAGCATAAATTATAGAGGTTTAAAATTTTTTGAAATGCTCCCAGATTCTATAAAAAAAACACAAAACCTGTCAGAATTCATAAAAAAAATTAAAACGTTTATGATAGATCATCCCTTATACTCCTTTGAGGAATTGCATGTAAATTTGAATGTCTAGTTGCTAGGCCTAGTTCTATCAAATTTGTAGATTCCAATACATGTTTATATATAAATAGAGAGACACTACTCACTATGACAAATGTGACACTATTCATCTGTAACAATTGTACAGTTAACGAATAAAGATATTTGATTGATTGATTGATTGATATAAAACCCAATTTTTTTTGGTTCCTTGCTTCAGCAAACCTGCGTACTCAGCCACCATGTTATTCTTATGGAGAATAATTAAAATGTCATAAATTGTTTATTTGTGAATGTACATTGATGAAACTTGGTATATGGCTTTATGTGGTATTAAGTTACACATACATGCATTGGAAATTTGCTGAGTACGCAGTTTTGCTACTACGGGGTATTTAAAATTGTTTGAGCTATACAGAAAGTAAAGTAGCTCTTTTACCCAGAGTCTACTGTTCCTATATAAGACAGTAATGGTGGGCAAAGATATATATTGCACTGGTGATTTACTCATAACAGGGCTGCCACGAGAGGGGGGGGGGAACCGGGGCATTTTGCCTCAGGCCTCCGAATTCCAGGGGCCTTAGGGCGTCCCTAGCCAAAAGAACAAAATTACCAATATAGTAAAATAGGGGTCTCTGGGGGTCCCCACAACATTTTTGCCCCAGTCAAACAAACATGCCCAACATCAGCGAGTCCTCCCCAACGGTCACCTTGCTTCTCGTCCATGAGTGAGTTTCCACCCCTATGCTCAAGGTGGTCAACCCCAAACAACAACTGGGGAAGAAAATCTGCAAGCTTTGAGAGGAAAGTTTATGATAGTGCTGTGTGTAGTCAAAGTTTGAATCATGTAGTGCCTCATTTTTTTAATGGAAGCCCCAATACAAGTGTTAAAAATGTAGTCTTAGAAAAAGGTCCAGTGTATTCCAAAAGCCACCACAGAACACTCAACACTCCACACATAACACCACTACATATTGCACCTCTGAAAATGCCACAGCACACAACAACACATCACAGCAACCTAACTCCCGTTTCCAATTTAAACGCAATCGCGGCACTGAATCAAATAAAAAAGTATCAAAAGAAACTAATTTACTGAAAATTTTCCATCAAAACATACAACACCTAGCTTCAAGAATTGAGCCATTAATAATCATTTTAGATGAGTTAAGACCTCAAATTGTCATACTGACTGAACATGACATGAAAACTCATGAAATTAATAGGCTTAACATACAACAGTATGAAATAAACAGTTTTTACTGCAGAGAAACTACCTCAAAAGGAGGAGTCATAATACTTTGCCAACAAGGTTTAAATTGGAAGCGGGTGAACGCACCTAAATCTTTGTCTGATATGTTTCTTAAGGAAAAACAATTTGAGTTTTGTGCTTTTAGCTATGTAATTGATGAATTTAAAATGTTAGCTATAGGAGTTTATAGATCACCTAATTCAGATTGTGAAGTATTTTTAGATAGGTTAAGTGTATTAGTTGATTATTTTTCCAACAAATTCAAAAATATAGATCTAGGAGGGGATTTAAACATTAATGTTCTAAAAAATGACAACGATCATAAACTATTAAAATGGACTTAAAAAAATCATGGCATATGAGGTATCTTGTAAACTTACCAACAAGAGTGACAGAAAATTCTAAATCAGCAATTGATAATTATATTGTAAAAAACTGTAATGATTCCACACTGACTGTTGAGGGGATAATAACTTGCCTATCAGATCATGATGGAACCTTCACATTAAAAATAAAAAACTCAAAAATGAAAAGCAAAAACCAGTAAAAAGTACAACTCGTAAGTTTTCAGATCAAAACCTGAATTTATTTAAGAGGCTTTTAAAATATTAAATTTGGGAAAATGTTTATATGGCCCCTGTTAATAAAAAATATGATGAGTTTTACAACACATTTAAATTTTATTTTGATACATCATTTCCTATAAGACAACAGGAACTGAAAAAAATGTAAACAAAATTGGATTTCAGATGATCTGAAAAATGAAAAAAAATACTGCAATTGACATTACAAATTCGGGAAAACAAAAACCATGTTTTGACTCAACATATGAAACAAAAAAAAACTAAATTATAAGATAAAAGTAGCTCAAGCTAAAACAAATTATTTTGAAAATATAATACAGAAATCTGAAAATATACAAATACCCCCGTCACAGCAAACCTGCATACTCAGCGAATTTCCAATGCATATATATGTGTCTCACTACTACATAGAGCCACTTACCAAGTTTCACAGAAATACATTCATAAATAAGTGATATGTAGCATTTTATTTATTCTCCATAAGAATAACATTAGGGCTGAGTATGCAGGTCTGCTGCAACAAGGAAGATAAGAAATGTGTTTTTTTGCAATTATCAATATAACTCAACCAGGTGAAGAGTATCATACTCTACATACCAAGTTTTATTATTAATTTAGGCTCATAACTAAGAGAGATATACAACTATACTTATTCTCCATGTGAATAACGTGGGGCCGAGTATGCAGGTTTGCTGTTACAGGGAAAACAAACAAAAAACCTTTTTTGTGCAAATATCAATACACCATAACTAGTTGAAGCCACATACCAAGTTTCATCAATATACATTCATAAATAATCGAGATATCAAATTTTCTTTACCCTCTATAAGGATAACATTGGACAACGTACTGTGTTTAGTACTTTGAATATCTCTGCAACGGTTGGATGTAGAACAACAATTAACACACCAAAATGATTGTTTTGTAGAGCTAAACTGATTGGTAAAAAGAAATGTGAAGTTTTTAGTAAAATTATCTGAGAAAAATCCAAAAACCTTTTTCCCATAAGATTAACATGGGAAATTTTATGGACACTTTTTTACTTATCTCTACAACCACTTAACCTAGGTTAATGATTCAAAATACAAAATTATTTGTTTTTTTAAGCTCTATAAAATGGCTATAACCAAAATTAAGTGTTTTTAAAATTTTAGGGGGGAAAATAAAAAAAAGAAGATTTTTGGAAAATATAAAACCCCCGTCCCATAGTCCGATTGATCTGGTTTTCGAACTTGAGTCATAAATGTTACTCTACACATTTGTGCCAAATTTCATCAAAATCGGGAGTTTCTTTCAAAAGTTATCGCGGTAACGGAGACATATATATAACTGTTGTGTTTATTGTTTTGTATACATAGTATATATAAATTTGAACTAATAGTGTTTTTGGCATCTGGGGATCTCAAAACAAAAAGTTATCATGGTCTCGGGCTTAAGTCTTACCATGCCGCCTACGGTAATAGCTTCTTGCCTAAAGGGGAAATTTGCTAAAACCTTTTTCCCATAAGATTAACATGAGAAATTTTATGGACACTTTTTTTACTTTTCTCTACAACCACTTAACCCAGGTGAATAATTCAAAATACCATATTATTTGTTTTTTTAAGCTCTATATAATGGTCAAAACCAAAATTGAGTGTTTTAACAATTTTAGGGTAAAAAATTCAAAACAACTGATTTTCAGAAAATTTAAAACCCCATAAAATTCTCTTCCCATGGTCCGATTTTTCTGATTTTCGAACTTAGTCATGAATGTTGCTTTACACGTTTGTGCCAAGTTTAATCGAAATCGGATTTTTTTACTCAAGTTATCGAGTTAACGGACACACATATATATACATACATATGAATTTGAACAAATAGTGTTTTTGGCATCTGGGGACCTCAAAACAAAAAGTTATCATGGTCTCGGGCTTTAGTCTTACCATGAAACCTATGGTAATAGCTTCTTCCCTATAGGGGAAAATCGCTAAAAACAGTATGGAGGATTATAAACTCGGAAGTAGGTAAAAGGAATTAAAATAAAACTAAAACTATCTGCTTGCAAAAGGGAAATTGTAGCATAAGTAACCCTTGAACTATAACAAGTGTATTTAATGAATATTTTGTCAATGTAGCTGAGGATATTAGTAAGTTTAAGTGCAAAAATAAAAATGATAGTATTAATAATAAAAGTGAGCAAGGTATTAAAAAGGTTTGAGTTTTGAATTTGTTGATGCAAGGGAGGTGGAAAATATAATAAGCTCAATAAAAAACAAACACTCTTCAGGATATGATGACATTCCTATAAAAGCTATAAAATATGTCAAAGAATATGCAAGTCAAATTTTAAGCCACTTAATAAATTAATCTTTTGTTTCAGGAATTTTCCCTAATCAGCTGAAAAAATCTAAAATTATACCAATCCATAAGAAAAATGACCTAGAAACTGTGTCAAACTACACAGTTCCCTCCTTCCAGCAATAGCAACAATTTATGAGAAAATTGTTAGCAATCAGTTATTAAGGTACTTAGAAGAGTCAAAATTATTAAATGATTATGAGCACGGTTTTAGACCTGGGAAATCTGCAATTACTGCAGCAGTATCATTCATAGAATCTATAATTGAATCAGTTGACAAAGGAGAATACACAACTGGAATTTTCATGGACCTATCAAAGGCATTTGACAGTATATCAACCACTCTCAACTGATAAATAAATTGCTAATGTTAGGCATATCCAAGAGATCAATAAAATCGTTTCAGTCATACCTCCACAATCGATGTCAGTTTGTAGAAATTGTGCACATAACACATGACAACAGAGTTTTAAAGTTTTTCTCAGAAACTGAAAATGTGAAATGTGGTGTCCCACAGGGATCGATTTTAGGTACTCTTTTGTTTCTGTGCTACATTAATGATGCAGGAAACTCACTCGCGTGTTTAGCACAAAATAATCTTTGTTTTTATGCAGACGATACAAATCTTAAAGCATCAGCTAATACTGTTCAACAAGTTGAAATCCTGAGTTTTATTGAACTAGAAAATATTGGAAGTTTCTTGCAGCAGCATAAATTAAAGCTGAATGCTATAGCGCTGACTAGCAGGCTATAATATTTCTTGAGGTTAAGAAGTGGTCTTTTTAAATAAAAATTAACTAAATAAAATCTTCTTGTATTTATTTAAACAAACAAATTAAAAGTATTTCTTCTCAAATAAAATAATTCAAAATTCAAAATAAAATTAAATTGTTCGATTTTTGATATTACTGAACTTTAATTATAATTCTTCTTTCTGTTCTTTAACAGTCTGGTTTTTTGTTTATCTTCAACCCAAGTATCAAAAAGAAACGCTCGAACCCTGAGAAAGAAATGATTGTTTTACAGACTGTTCCCCTTTTTGAAAAACAACAAAATGAGAAATGGAGCAATGATTTAAATTAAGACTCTAAATCTTAAAACAACTTTTCTACCTTCCAATCTGAAGAAATTCACGTTTCGTTGGGTAGACTCACGACACCAAAGGAACACGTAAAATGCCACAGCCCCCCAGCGACCGTGAATATATAAGCTTGGTTCAGAAAGTTCTCGAACCCGAGTACGCCGGCCGTCACGTGACCCGGCTCCAGTTCCTTCAGGCCAAGCAACAATTTAAATCATTGTCTCCAACTCTTTCCGACATCCCCGAACAAGAAAATCGTGAGCTTGCCCAGACTTGCAAAACCAAGTAGCACCAGCAATTCTTATTTGCAACTGTCAGCAATTATTCACAAAACTTCTTTTATATTATATACATTATTTCTTCTTTACATCTCATAAATAGTATATTAAATATATAGTGTTTCAATGGCAAATGGGATGCTATAATGCTCAACAAACTAATTTCATAACATTTAAAACCCATCAAAACAAGCAGATAACTGAACCAATTATTATGTACAACTCACGAGAAATAGAAAATAAAAGTAGCACACAGTTTCTAGGCCTAACAATAGACCAAAATTTAAACTGGAATAAACATGTAGATAAATTACTATCAACATTAAGTTCAGGACTTTATAGAATGTAATTTTTTTGAAACCCAACAACATTGAAAAATATATATTTTGCCAATATTCACTCTCATTTATCTTATGGTATAAGCCTTTATGGTTCAACAACAAAGGCAAATATGGATGGTATACTTGAACAGAAAAGAGAGCAATTAGAATCATAATGAAGCTAGATTACAATGAAACAATAAAAGATAAATTTAAAGAATTAAAGATTTTAACAGTATATGGGCAGTATATTTTTGAGACTATTATCATTGCAAAAAATAACATAAAAAGCACAGAATTTATCTGTCATCCACATAATACTAGGAATAAATAAACGGTATCAGGAAACTGACACATACTTTCTCCCTTTTAGCCCAACTTTAATGAATAAATTACTTTTTATTTACTAAATATAGAATACAAAGCACGTTCGAATGTACAGAAAATCTTGTAAACAAGTTGTTTTAAAAAAACATCCACCCAAATCCCTGCTTTGGAGGCACTACAGAATCCATTGCTGCACTCGTGGTTTTAAGAGGGGAAATGCCCCCTATTCCCCCCCAGGGTTATTAAGGGGCAACATATTTCGAATTTCCTCCGTTGGTCAATACTAACTTGACAAGAATATCAAGTTTGAATGAAATTGATCAGTAAATAAGAGAGAAATAGTAATTTTTTTATTTCCCATAAGAATAACATGGGTACAACGTACTGTGTTTACCGCAAAATGAAAATTTCAATTTTCTTCGCAACCAGCAATCGTAGAATTGTAATTCAAAATACTAAATTATTTAGTTTTTTGAGCTCTTTTTAATGGTGAATAGTAATATTTTTTATATTTATGTCTTTTAATGAAAAATCCAAAAAACAGAATTTTTTATGTTTCAAGTTCTGTAATTTCTGAACCCGAATTTTTACAGGAATGCGGGTGGTGCCATTTTGTTGGAAAACTAAATTTCTACAAACGACTAAAGTTTAATCAAAATCGTTAGAGCTGTTTTTGAGAAATTTGGATTTTTCATGTTTTTTGGAGGTTTTGGGGGGAAAATTACCCTTAAAAATCAAAAATTCAAAAAAATGAAAAAAATACCTGGAGATATCGTGGATTAGTACCTACATGCCAAATTTCATAAAAATCGGCCCATTGGTTAAGGCTCCAGCTATGTACACATCCACACAGACACACACACACACACACTCACACACACACACACACACACACACACACACACACACACACACACACGGACACACACACACACACAGACAGACATCACGTAAAAAACACTTTTTTGGGTTCAGGGAGCACCAAAACGAATATTTCCACTAACAACTCAAATTCGAAATTTTTTACGAAAACAATACTTTCTCCATATACTATGTATAAGGGGAGAAAGTAAAAATGTATTATCACATCACAACATAAATTAAAGTATTATGAAATACCCCCGTAGCAGCAAACCTGCATACTTAGCGAATTTCCAATACATATATATTTATCTTAATGCCACATAAAGCTACATACCAAGTTTCATCAATATTCATTCATAAATAAACAATTTATGACATTTTAATTATTCTCCATAAGAATAACATGGCGGCTGAGTATGCAGGTTTGCTGAAGCAAGGGACACAAAAAATGGGGTTTTATGCTTATATCAATATAACTCAACTAGGTGAAGTCACTTACCAAATTTCATTAATTTATTTTCATAATTAAGGGAGATAACACGTTACTTATTCTCCATAAGGATAACATGGGGCTGAGTACGCAGGTTTGCTGCTATGGGAGCCTTTGTCAAAAAATTGTTTTTTTGAGGAAATATCAATGGTCCACAACCAGATAAAGCCGTATACCAAGTTTCGTCAGTATATGTTCATAAATAAGCGAGATATAAAATTTTTATTTTCCTCCATAAGAATAACATTAGACAACGTACTGTGTTTAGCACTTTCAATATCTCGGTAACCAATTGACGTAGAGAAATGATCAAAATACCAAATTGTGTGTTTTTTTAAGCTGAATCCAATGGGAAAAAATAAAATCGGACTATTTCCAAAATTATATGTAAAATATTCAAGAAACCCATTTTTGGGGTACAAAACCCCCCCAAAATACCCCTTCGGATAGAGCGATCTGGCTGGTTTTCGAACTTAAAGTCATAAATGTTGCTTTACACATTTATACCAAATTTCATCAAAATCGGATAATTTTTACGAGAGTTATCGTGCTCACGGACACATATATATATATATATATATAGATATATATATATATATATATACAGTTTCGAACGAATGGTATTTTTGGGGTCTGGGGACCTCAAAACGAAAAGTTATCATGGTCCCGGGCCTAGGTCTTACCATGCCGACTACGGTAATAGCTTCTTCCCTATAGGGGAAATTCGCTAAATTCCCTATAGGGGAAATTCGCTAAAAAAAACATCCTATATGGGATTAAGGTTCCTGAAACATCTACCCAGCAATGTTAAAAATGAGGAAACCCTGAAGACATTTTAAAACAAATTAAAAAGTTATTTGATTGACAAAGCTTTGTATTCTCTGGAGGAGTACTTTTCCACCCCCTCATTGATTTACTATTGATTTTGTTTTTCATTATTTATTTTTAGTCTTAAGTTCTACTCTTAAGTTTTGATGATGCCATTCAATGTACATAGCATGTATTTTATGAATAAAGATTTATTTGATTTGATTAGGCCCTCACTCAAGTTCTGTCTTAAATTTGGTAAAACAGAGACAGCTGACCTTTTAAACAAGTTTTTAATTAAGTTTGCTTAGGTATTATTTAATTGATATCTCAAGAAGGATATCAAAATTAAAGATGAACAAAGCTAGACTGTATATTTCTGGCGATTTACTCATAAAGATTTTCAATATGTGTCAATAACAGTAAAACAAACAAACAAATTTAACTTTCCTGTAAAATTGTGTTTATTGTTTAGAAACTTAGTTTTTATTACAAGTTTATTATTAAAAAGTGGACCTATTTCATAAAAAAATTGTCTAAAGAACATTAGATTACATCCATTACAATACACCCAACTACTGTACTGGCGATTTACTCATAAAGATTTTCGACATTTGTCAATAACAGTAAAACAAACAAACAAATTTAACTTTCCTGTAAAAATTGATTTCTTACATTGAATTTGAATATGATTTCTAGCATTATTGAAACATTGAAACGTTATCTATTTTTATTAAGTTTGGCAAATTATAATTGATAGTGTTACCCATTATTATTTACTAAACTGAATAAAAATAGATAACGTTTCAATGTTTCAATAATGCAAGAAATTCAAACAATATTATTATACCACCAAGTGAGTAGAATACATGTCAAGAAGAACAGGCAATTCAATTACCAGCTATACAAGGTTTTGCTATCTCTGCACACAACCTTGAACTTAACAATTGGTTGGTTTTAACAATTGATTGGTTGGCGACCAACAGCTGACTCATCACAGACCAGCACAGCTGACTAATTCTCCAGCACTGATGGGCGAGCAACCTCAGGTTTACAACACTGTCACTTACACATCTTGTGAGTTTATGTAGCATTTTATAACATGATCAGGTCTGTTACTTAGCACTAGGTCTCTGTACAGTGCCATGATGACAATATATTGGTTTGTTGTTCATTAGGTTAAATTATTCAATTTCAGAGTTGTGTGGGTTCAGTTATTGATGATTAGGTTAAATTATTGGTATTTCAAGCTTGAGTTAATAAGGTTTTATTAATTTAAACAAATCTCATTTAGTTTAATTTAAAAAAAGGAGATTTTAATTCAATATTATCATTCATCTAATTTATAAGAATTCCATTACAATAAAACAGCACTATTTTATAGGAGTGCACTCAATAAATCATTGCCTATCTTTATATACACAATAACAAAATCATGATAATTATTCTGTACTTTGATGATTGTTACCTAAAGGCAATTATCTTTAAGAATAATTTTAAAACATAACAATTTTTAAAAGTTAAAATGAAAATGTGACGGCCCAAAATCCCTAGACTGTTAAAAGCCATTAATACGAAACTGTAATTAAATAATACAATTTACCGTTCCTAATAAATAAATTTCTACCGTCACTAAAATCTATAATTGAAAGGAGGAACGGTGCTCTTAACATTATTTCAATTATTTCATTCATTATTTCATTTTAAAGAGTTGGCTGGTATGAAATATAAAATAAACCAACAGACGCTAGGATGTTTGCTCCAAGCTAATCTCAACTTAGACGCTCCCACGGGCCGGCCGGGCTGTTGATATCAGCAGGAATGTGCATGGCGTCAGCATTTCATCTCTCAGTGCACGATTCCCGTGCCTCTTAGTTTGAGTAGCGGCGTGAGTGATCGTTTGGCTGCAGCACTTGTCAAGGAAGTGTTCCTGTGACGTCACGTGCGAGACTGTTTCTGATTGGCTGGCTTGGTTCAGCACTGGGGAAGGAGACAAGAACCGCGCCCCAGTCGCTGAGTTGCTGATGATTAATTAAGACGCGTCGTGTCTCTCTCTCCCTGTTTCATTTTATTAATTGGCGTTTTCTAAATTTTAACTGTTAAACTTTAGTAATTTAATCTAAATTTCAAACTGCGATATTGTAAACCTAAAATCATGTGTTAAATAAAGTAAATTTACCGAAAAGTGTTAGTTTGATTGTTTGAGAAGTACCTCGTGGGCGGTGTTACAAATTGGTGTCAGGTGTGGGGTCGGTTTCGAAAATACCGAAAGTTTGTTGAGTTTAAATTTCCCACGCTTCCAAATTCTCCACGGGCCTGCTGATGATTAATTAAGAAACATAGACTTTCGACCGCGATCAAGAAGTCGCGTACTACGCTGTGAAGAAGCGAGTACCTCTGGACTTGTCTCCGCGAGGACGCGATGGCGAAAGGACTGGGGATCCCCCTCTGATTGTTGTGCGATCGCCTATTTGTGTATTATGTAGTTGTATATGTATGTGTAGCGCTAATGATCTTTGCATACCGGTATGTTTTGTTGTGTGTTTCTAAAAATGGTGTAATATTTGTGGGCTGGTAATGGTAACTTTTTTTTATTATTATTCGAAGCGATCCAACTAACGGTAGTAGTATATCCCCAGAAGGGTAAAGGATTCACTGGCCCAACTGGTGTCCACAGGAAGGTAATGTGCACACTTCCCACCCCCCTAATACCCCCTTCCCTTCGACTCCCTGACTGGACTGTAGGCACCTGGGAGCCGGCCAGAATGAGTTTTCAAAATTTAAATAAAAAGAAAAAAAATTTACGTATAGTTAGTGTATAATCAGTCAAGAGTACTGCAAAATGCCTTGCTGAGGGATTTTCCGGACCCCATCAGCAAGACAGAGATGTTTCCTTACCAGACCTACTGAACGAGGGTTTATCGTAGGATGGTTGGGCTGAGGTGCCAATTCTGTTTTTTTTATTTTTTTTTATTGATTGAACGGTGGGTCTGCCTCGCAACCAGAGGTAGACGAGGCGAATTTAACGCACGCTCCATTAAAACCAAGCGGTGGCCGTAGCATTAGTTTTAGTCGAAGGTTGTGAGTAGATTTAAGGTTCTGAGTAGATTTAAGGTTCTGAGTCCGAGTGACAAACACCCGCAGTGGTGAAGCGAATTACTTTGTATAACAATGTAAAAGAAATCCCCCGTGCCTGTTGAGCAAGTCTCAGGACGGTTTGTGGATAGTGATGCGACGAAGAGGCCACCGCGTTTACAGTATAACGGCTCCCAAGCATTGCTAGGGCACGGGTCTCACGATGTCTGAGCTTCTAGTAGTGGGCGGGCTATTCAACCCCCAAATTTATGGATGTTTAATTACCAACACGGAGCAACTTTTTTTATAAGTATGTATCATACATGTGTTTGTGGATATACTAGCGTATATTTTAGGTTGTAAGCTGCACCTCAGTCTCAACGTAGAATTATGTTACGAATTGTCGTGTACTGTTTTCCTCCATTTAGTTAAAATGGGTTCCATTGAAGTAGCAGTGGGTTTAGTTGGGAAGGTAAGATTGTGACGTAAGATTCTAAGAATGATAAGAATTATTGTGAAATATAAAAGTAGTGTGGGAGACAGGTAGACCAGCCAAGCCGTAGGGGTGACAGAGTGATGACCGGCCCCAAGTGAAAGCTTGTGCGGCTTCACCATAGCAAGCGAGTAGCGCTCCAAATTAATAACTTTACACCGTAAATCATTGACTTGCACTTTTCCGACCCCATTCAAAGTTCGGTGTGTAGAGAATAATATTCGAAACCAATCCAAACTCAATCTCATACACTCAACGGCGGGTCTACTAGTCTGTATAAGTTTGCTGAACCGCCACCGAGATTACTGGCAGTCGCACTACCATGTAAATTATGTTCATGGGGATTTTGTTTTGATTCTTCCAAAAGGGGTATCGGAGCTGAACACCAGCTCCTCGACACACTAAAGGGGTCTAGAACGCGGGGGTGGCAACTCGTATTGTTTGGAGAAGGCCATCACGCTTGCCCTCGCGGTGGTGGAGCGAGCGGAAGGGGGGGAACGACTGGATTTTGACACCAGCCCCCCCGACTCGGGAAGGGGAACACCTGGATTGAGCCCCAGCCCCTTCCCCGCAGTCGCAGCAGTGCGCGCTGCCAGTTTCTTCTCGTTCTTCTTGCTACCTTAACGAAATAAAACTGAACCGTTAACTACGGATGAAAGCTTCGGAAATAATTGAAATTCGCCCGGTCTCCTTTATAATTTCCAATACTTTACTGAAGCAGTTGGTTCTTTTCCTGAGAGATCCAACCCCTGATCTTACCTCTGTTATTCCTAAGTGATCTATAGCCTAGGTAAAGGCTATATCTGTAGGTGGTGGAACGGTTCAGCAATCTTTTGTCCGACTGTTAGATATATTTATGTTTTGTTCAGATAAGTTGAAAAGCCAGTTTGAGTAATCGAGTTCAAGTCCTATAGCCGTATTGGCAGTAGTTCATATCTTTAAACCTTTTGCGTGTTGCCTTGTTGATGGTCCATGAGGATATGTGTACCCAAGGTGATTACCTTCAGTAACCCTTGGGATGTATTTAATTAAGAGAAAGGGACTTGTGTTTGTTGTTTTAGGTAACTTTTGTCCTTGTGAAATGAGATGTTTTAGTTCTTTTTGTTTGTTGTGTGTTGTTTTGTCTGTTTAACTTTAACTTTTGAGATGTTTTGATTGGGATATTTTGGAGATATATTTTGTAAAGGGAGAGACACACGCGGGCCGGTTACAATATGAGCTTATTTACCGAATTAAAAAAAAAAAAAAAAAAAAACAAACAGTGAATTAAGCGGGAAGGATTGAGGTTGGCTGTCCGGGAGCAGAATTCTGTTAAACAACGACCAGCCAACCATAGACAAATGCGTACCCTTAAGGAGTTGTGAGAAGATGGACTTGGCAATCTGCTGTAACCTCATGCTGGGGGCAGCATGGTCTAAGGGTGAGGGAGGTGTGACGGCCCAAAATCCCTAGACTGTTAAAAGCCATTAATACGACACTGTAATTAAATAATACAATTTACCGTTCCTAATAAATAAATTTCTACCGTCACTAAAATCTATAATTGAAAGGAGGAACGGTGCTCTTAACATTATTTCAATTATTTCATTCATTATTTCATTTTAAAGAGTTGGCTGGTATAAAATATAAAATAAACCAACAGACGCTAGGATGTTTGCTCCAAGCTAATCTCAACTTAGACGCTCCCACGGGCCGGCCGGGCTGTTGATATCAGCAGGAATGTGCATGGCGTCAGCATTTCATCTCTCAGTGCACGATTCCCGTGCCTCTTAGTTTGAGTAGCGGCGTGAGTGATCGTTTGGCTGCAGCACTTGTCAAGGAAGTGTTCCTGTGACGTCACGTGCGAGACTGTTTCTGACTGGCTGGCTTGGTTCAGCACTGGGGAAGGTGACAAGAACCGCGCCCCAGTCGCTGAGTTGCTGATGATTAATTAAGACGCGTCGTGTCTCTCTCTCCCTGTTTCATTTTATTAATTGGCGTTTTCTAAATTTTAACTGTTAAACTTTAGTAATTTAATCTAAATTTCAAACTGCGATATTGTAAACCTAAAATCATGTGTTAAATAAAGTAAATTTACCGAAAAGTGTTAGTTTGATTGTTTGAGAAGTACCTCGTGGGCGGTGTTACAAAAATATTACAAATATAAATAATGTAAAATAGGTATAAAATATAAACAAATTTTACGTTTTTGCTCATCACAAGCTGATCATACAAAGAATAGGGTCCACTTTACAATTTGAATATACTTATTATATAGATTTTTTTTTAGATTTGTACACAATATTTCATTGCCATATCGCCAATAGTGAAATTAGATATATTGTTTTTTATCAAAATGAAATGTTATCCAAAACTCATTGAAGAATTTTGTACTGTCCCACATGAGGTCATTGTAAACCAATTATTTCTACTTCCTTTAGGTTGTATTACTTCAGTCTACAATATTTATAATAATTGTTCACTAACAGTTACAATGTAATAAGGTACCCTTGGCCAACATCTAACATTTTAATAATATCTTTACTAAAAAATGTGCTTTATCCAGAAAAATGTGGATTTCCAGAAATCCACGAATGCCGTAAAACGAATATCTTAGGGATTACATTCTAGGGTTGTCCTTAGGATATCCTTTATGTCCCAAGGAAAAAGGGGATGTTCAGGATGGTAAGTGGATATCTGCTGGATATCCCAAATGTCCTGTGGACATAGTGGATGTTAAACGGACACCCATAGGGCTTCGTGTGCTGTCGGGGATATATAAAATCCAAATACCTCTGTCTGAATGACTGACCTATCTCAAAATCTCCATAAGTATAAGGCCTACAGAGTTGAAGTTTCAGGGCCGTACTGAGCTTTCACGGGCCCCTGGGCAGGCAGGACTGGTATCCGGATCCAAGTTGGTGACCTTTTTTTGGATACCGGCGCCCAACTCAGGCCTCCCCCCTCAACGGGACCGGGGAGCTGTCCCCCCCTGCCCCCTGCTCCCCGCTGAGTACAGCCCTCTTTGGCCCCGTAGGTGCTTGCTAAGAAATGTAAGAAATGGTATTACAAAATTCCCCCCCCCTGCTGCCCCGCTGGGTCCCAAAGTTTCCATGTATTCCTTATGGACTTTCACTTTGGTTTGAGCTGATAAACATTCAAACAGCTGATCTTGATTCGTAGTAGTTCCACGGGCTAACCATAGAATGCAGCATACAGAACTATCATAGTTTATGCGGGCGAAGCTGCAATGGGTTGGCCAGTATAATATAAATTACTAAATTAATATATATTAATAATGAAAAGTCATTAAAACATTTTTATTTGATCAGTACAGGTACTAAATGATGAGAAGGAGGTTGAACACCAAACAAAATGGCGTCAATACATAGCTGGCGTTGCAGGTTCGTACTATGTAGTGTAAACCTTAGATTTTAGATACAGACAAGAGTCATTATTATAAAATCGGGATTTTGAAGTGGGGTCTGCCTTTAGACAAAAAAATGTTGTTTTATTTTGTGTCAAGTGAAGATTGTATACAATAATTTCAATTATTCTCCATAACAATAACATTGGGAATGAGTATGTAGGTTTGCTGAAACAAGGAACACAAACAATTGGTGTTTATGGGAATATAAATAGAGTTAAACTAGGTGAAGCCACATACCAAGTTTCATCAATATTCATTCATAAATAAGTGATATATAACATTTGAATTATTATCCATAAGAATAACATAGGGGCTGAGTAAGCAGGTTTGCTGGAACAAGGAACACAAAATATAGGTTTTCATGAAAATATATATAAATATATATATATATTTTATATTATATTTTATATTATATATATATATATATATATATTTTATATATTATATATATATATATATATATATAAATCAACTAGATTAAGTAGCACCAAAGTAGTCCGATGGAAGTTAATCCTGTGTTGCCAAATCGTTCTGGTCTAATAAAACATATGGTAAAGTATATCTGTCGTCTGTTTTGAAATCCATTCCTATCGTACACAACATAAAACAAACAAGCAGAGTGAATCATTGTTTGTGAAATTCGTATGGCAACAGTGTTGGATGAGAGGGGGTGAGGGGGGAAACATACGGACAATCAACCATCGGACCATTTTCATGCGGTCTACTCTAGGTGAAGCCACATACCATGTTTTATTAATTTATGTTCATAATTAAGGGAGATATTACATTTTACTTATTCTCCATAAGAATAACATGAGTTAAGGGCTGAGTATGCAGGTTTGCTGCTACAAAAATAATCGGTAAAAATTTGCCTTATTTGCCTGGGACTGCAAATAACAATAGATCATAACCAGATGAAGCCGTATTACAAGTCTCGTTATTATACGTTCATAAATAAGCGAAATATCAAATTTGTCTTATTGTCCATAAGAATAACATTGGACAACATACTGTCTTTAGCACTTTCAATATCTCTGTAACCAATTGACCTAGAGAGAAATAATCAAAACCCCACTTAGTGTATTTTTAAAGCTTAATCAAATGGTGAAGACTAAAATTTGACCTTTTAAAATATTACCTGTAAAAACTTCAAAAAACCCATTTTTGAGGTACAAGACCCCCCACCCAAAAAAATACCACTTCGGATGGGTCGATCTGTCTGGTTTTCGAACTTAAAGTCATAAATGCTGCTTAACAGGTCTGTACCAAATTAATCAAAATCATACCTTTTTTACGAGTGTTATCGCACCCACGGACACATATATTAAGGGTACTTTGTTAGACAATGAGAATACATCTAATATATAGATTCGTTCGTTAGTTTCGAACGAATGGTGTTTTTGGGATCTGGGGACCTGAAAACGAAAATTTATCATGGGCCTGGGCCTAAGTCTTACCATGCCGACTACGGTAATAGCTTCTTCCCTATAGGGGAAATTCGCTAAAACAGCAAAACTGAATATTCACTCGTCCTACTTTATTCGAGACAGTACTATCTTGTTATAAATTTCTGGGATTGCCAAATACGCTCTCAATTTGGCATTCTTTGGAAATTCCTTATAGTTTTACAAATTTCAAAATCAATTTGTTTCTGCAAAAAATTGCAACTGTTAATGGTACAGATAATTTGAATGGCTAGAAATGAATTACAAGCAGACCATAAGCTTTTTGGGGTTAAGATATATATTTTTCTTGAAGAAACATATAAGTTACCTCTATCTATTAACCATTTTATGTAATAGTTAATAGGTAATATAGCACCTAATAACCTAGGTATCCTAGGTATATATGGTTATAGGTGGTATGGTATATGGGTTTTAATATGGACACAATTTCATAAATAATAGGACAGATGGAAAATATTTTTTGTGTGTCTGGATAGTAAGACAATTATTCAAAATACAGCATGAACACATGACGCTCGTGGGCGCTGAAATGCCCATCGTGTAGCTGTGTTGTTATGAGCTCACTGTGCCTAACACAGTTTTAGCAGGTAGACCGTGTTGTCATCACAGTTTGGGACCAGACCATGTATCATTTTGGCGGGTCTCATTTTCGTCTCCGGCTATTGGTGGCTGGAGGGCATTATGCGGTGTCCCATTATAGTATTTGCCTTTTTTATAAGTTTTGTTTATACATTTTTATGACATTTTAGCTTACTTTGTGTTATGGAACTTTTGTCAGCAACCTGTGTTACAAAGGATTATAGACCTTATTTAACACAAACCGACAGAGGACAGAGTTCCTGGGTGCGCATGGGCGTTTGAACGCCCACATTTTCAAAATACTGTTTATAGTTTAGAGATCAGATGACAATGATTTGTTATAATTTTTTTTGTTACTTGTTTGAATGGAAACAGAGCTTAGCATTGTTTTGACTTAAGACAAATATCAAAAAGACATTAAATTTCTCTCACTCAAAATTTGTAAAAATATTGTTACTAAAAATGCTTGTAACCAATTTGTAAACATTGTATACAATTTTAAATATTTATTTACATTTCAGCTGCCATGAGCTTGGTGGCGGGTGGAGCTTGGTTCTCTTGGCCGGCTCCGCTTCTCCCGAGACTGCTAGGTCCGGACTCTCCAGTTCCCATGACTCCGGGTGAAGCCTCATGGATGGTTTCCTGCATAGAGGTTGGCAGCCTCCTGACCCCTCTTCCCGTAATTTTCATCTCTGACCGTTTCGGCCGCAAGATCTGCATGCTGCTCAGCATTCCTCTCTACTTGATCGCCCTCCTGCTTGTTAATAATATCAAAACCGTTGTTGCTTTAAGTGTTGCGAGGATACTCACAGGAGCCGGGATTAGTATTCCGTACACCATTCTCCCATTGTACCTCGGAGAAATTGCTAGCCCAGCTGCTAGAGGGACTGTTACCAGTTTCTTCCATATCGCCTGGGGAGTCGGTTGTTTATTTCCATATTGTGTCGGACCTTACCTTCCTTACGAAATTTTCAATTATGCCACCTTCTCTATAGGCCTATTATTTTTAATATTATTTATTTGGCAACCGGAAAGTCCTTATTTTTTTGCCATGAAGAAAAACTCTGTGGAATTAACAAATTCACTGAGACGACTGAGAGACTCGCCTTCGGAGGAATTGATCCGACGAGAAGTTGCAGAGATCGAGATGGAAATTACGAAATGTTTAGCAGAGAAAGGATCTTGGCGGGACGTACTCGCTACACCAGCAGACAGAAGAGCTCTTCTGCTTATCCTGATTGTAGGAGTAGTTTCTTTCTTCAGTGGGCAAAATGCGATACTAACTTATACCACAGAAACTTTTTCACGCTTGCCAAATATTTTATCTGCAGATGTCATTTCTATGGGAGTCGGAATCATTGCTCTCTTCGGTAGTACACTAAGTCTGTTTATCTCAGATAGTTTTGGTCGGCGATTTCTCCTCCTAGCTTCATCCATCGGTTGTATGATCAGTTTGGCCGCAGCAACAGTTTACTTCTTTCTTTATTTTAACTTGGAAAAAGATGTTGCTTCATATTCTTGGATTGCTCCGTTAGCGGTGATAGGTTATAATTTTTTTGTCACAGCTGGCATGCATCCAGTCTGTGTTACGTACACTTCTGAACTTTTTCCTACTAAAACCAGAGGTGTGGCTGCTAGCATCTCAAGTTTAAATCTAACATTTTGTTCCTTTGTAGTTCTAAAATTCTATGAACCGATATCCTCTACTCTGGGTGTCTACTTTGTTTATTTAATTTATTCCATAACTTGCCTGCTAGGTACAGTTCTTTTCTACTTTATGATGCCAGAAACCAAAGGAAAAACTTTTCTAGAAATCAGAGATGCTTTGATAAAATCTCATAATAAGTGACAGTCTCATTGTAATGTGAATTGCCTCTTGAGTTAACAAAAAGGTAAAGTATTCTTTCATAACTTATTTTGATGTCAGTGAATTTTTTTCCAAAATTAATAAGCAAAATTTCCTATGCGTAGATTGCATATTGAAACATCTGTTTAGAGTTAGTTGAGTAAGTTTTTAGTCCGGTAAAAAACAGTAATTGTTTACGTTCATATATATTTAAATATTTTATTCATGACACACCTTACACCTATAGGGGAAAATGATACAAAGGGGTAACTTTTATTCAATCCTTACACAGTACACGTGTTAGCAAGGGGCGTGCACATGGTGAATTAATCCAGGCACGATACATTTTGTACTGAGCGGGTCCCCTGCTGAGACATTTCTTGACCGAGTCTATTCTGCGCTCCCCCAGGGAAAGATAATCATATATTTATCTTTGAATGAAATGTGTATCAATCACCTGACAAAATACAGGCCTTGTCTGCAACGGAATTTGAATTTTAAAGGCAACAGGGATGAAAAGCTCCAAAGGACTTTTAAAAATGTTCTATATTTTGACACAAGTATGAATCATAATGTCCTACGATATAGGTTTTTGTCTGGAAAACAACTTCAATTTGGCTCAGTGGACTCCCATTTAATTACATGCATTAAGAAACTAGCATTTTAACCCTTTGAGTGCCAAGCTAGTAAATTAAATGGTTGAATCTTTTTTTATTATTTGAAATATCTTGAATGCCTGAAATGTTCAAATTATTTAAACAATTTGCTTCCGGTACACACACACACACACAGTAAGGATAGGTAAAAAGTAGCAAAACACCTAATAAGATATGCAATTCACAAAGAATTCACCCATCCCATCAGCTTGGACCGATGCCGTCCACTGTTAGCTAAAGGTCTGCCCTCCCCTTCAACTCTGCCACAGAAGGTGAACTCTCCATGAGTTGCACATAAAAACCACTGACTGCGACGGGATTCGAACCCTCGATCCAAGTGTTACCACGTGACCGGTGGTAGCGCCTTAGGCTGCACACACACTGATCAGACTGGCAGCTACACCGTACCATCAGGAGTTATTAGAGCCTAGGCCCTGGATCAGGTAGTTCAGTTTGTGTCTACCAGGTACAAAGACTGTAGATTGAGCTCGTAACAGTACAATCGATTATGCAGCAATTTACAATGTTTTTTGGTAGCAGATTCAAAATCTGATATGGGTCCATAGCACTGAAGGGTTTAAATATAGATTATCATGAACCTCAGTCCTTATAAGGCGCGGATCCATGGGGGGGGAATGGGGGAAATTTCCCCCTACAAGGCAAAAGGTTGGAGTTGCGCGCGCACCCCCGCACCAGCGCTACGTCTGCCCGGGAGCGTTATCACGACTTTTTGTCTGATTGATGCGTCGTCAGTCAGACTTACATGCCTGTAATACTATTACAGGGTGTCCACAGACCGGAAATTCCAGGAAAATCATACGGGAATTTCAGCAAAAATTTGTTAACTTAGTTTAAAACACCTTTTTTGGCCGTTCTTGTTTATGCGGCTTGGTTTTCGTTTCCTGCCAATCAAACACTTTTTGTTTGCAATTTTCAGCCAATAAGAAACGTTGCCAATTGTCATTTTCGGGCCATTAAATGAAACTAAATTCCTGTTTTTAACCCATCCGACAGATAAAAATTTGCAATAGTAAAATTATTTTTATTACTCGAGAACTCAGAAATACAATAACTTGTTATGATAAAAGTGAACAGGTAGTGTGATGGAAGTGACCATTATGCAAAAGTGTATTAGTATACTATGTTTACCAGTAAACAATATACAGTGGCTCTATATACCACAAACTACTTAATTACTAATTAAAATTAATGTGTAATTAAGGGACTTGTGAAAATTTTATTTATTCCTGCAGTTTTATTTCTATTTTTGTTTAAGAATACACCCTACATTTTGAGTTGTTATCTATAATTCAAAATATTTTAACTAGGAACATGCTCAAAATATAGTCAATTTGCTATTGCCTGATATTGCATTTGTTTAAGATCAAGTAAAAATAACTATATTTTAAATTCTAACTTTCAAATGTATGTAAACAAATAGGAAATCTGCCATATCAAATTTGGGTGTATCATCATGAAAACATATACCCAGTAGCATATCAATAAGTTTGTTATAATTCTGACATGTATTAAATCTAAACATAAATATTTGAAAACTCTTCATTGTACACGCTAATAAAGTTGTTTTTCAAGATAAATAATATTTATACAGCTTGTCACATGAGATAAGTTTCTGTTTTTCTTTTCCTTTTACCTTTACCCAGAAGATTTTTTACTTCTACAGTTTACCAGCTTCATCTAAAAATGTAGTCAATTACTACAGACTACTGATGGCCTATGCTCATTTTCATTCTTAAATTTTAAGTTGGGCGAATTTGATATATGGAAGCTCTAGGAAAAACAAAATTGTTTACCAATTATAACAGCATTAGGTAACATAAAATTAAAAAAGTATAGGTTGTAGCATTGAGTATACAGTAACTCAGGGGCTCTCAATGATAGTAGCCCTTCATCTTGCATTTATTACTAATGGATCTGAGCCATTTATATCTCTATTATGCATATTTTAGAGTAAAATAATCAATTGTTCATACTGTGTTATTATATACGGTGTTAATATTGGTCGTAATAACATAATGACTTATTGCTTATAGACCAGGCCCATAGTTAAGAAATCCATCTCTATAAAGTGCAAGAAGCATTTCAAGTAACATTGGAGAAACAACGTTTTAGGGTATTTAGGGCGTTATATACGAATCAGCTTGTTGCCAAAGCAAATTTTGGCCCGGAACTGCGGTATCCAAGACGATGGCCAAAGCTCTGTTGCCCCATATTTCGCTTTTGTTTGTTGGCTTAAAATAATTATTTGAAAGTCTGCATATGGGTTTTCTCGGATGCCAAACACATTGCAACGTTCAAAACTTACTTACTAAAAGTTTGGAGGGCATAGGTTCCAATATGGCACCCAAGATGGCCACCAAAACTGTGTTGTTGTATATCTCTCACGTTTGATGGCTTCAAACAATAATTTAAATGTCTGCAGGGGTTTCTCGGATGAAAAACACATTTTGCAATGCTCAAAATTTACTTACTATATAATTGGAGGGGTAGGTTCCAAGATAGCTTGCAAAACTTTGATGTGTATATGCATTGACTATAAACCTGTACTAGACTGAAAACCTTATGGGCCATTCTGATAACAAAAGATTCGGGATTCTTCACGTAGTTCTGACAGCACTGGATAGAAATCGCTACCATCGCAAGCAATGGCGGACATAACTCTGACTCATGCAGCTTAGCGCGCTCAGCTCGGCCGTTGCGGGCTTTTAAAATTTCATTTTTCTAATAAAAGAACTGTCTCGCTTTCCTCGCAACTCGGAAGTTTTAATATACGATTTAACAAAGGCTGCAAGGCTGTAATAACAAAGGTTGTGTGGAATCAAAATAATATTGTAATAACTGTTAAAAACTTGTGATAACAATGGTGTCGACGTCATAACCGTCTTTCACCAGCGTCGATCAAATGTACTCTGTCTGTTCGCCTGCCTATGCGATTCCAAGTAGTTCGCGTAATGTCTACTAGGAGGAAGCCCCTGTTGCCGACCGCACTCAATAGATTGTGCTGTTTCTTGGATAACCAAACTTAGCATTGCATTTACCGTCTAGAACAGGTGTATAGTCAATGGTATATGTGAACTTCACCAAGGTCATCAGTAAGCACATGCTAGGGAGCGGCCTCAGCGAAATGTGGCTAGAATGCGGACTATATAATGGGTGACGGCAGTATTTCCAAAGTTCTCGATGGCAAGACTTATGGAAAAGGGATGAGGGCTCACAAGATTACGCTACAAGCTATATGACAGATTTTTTCACTAGATTGCTGCACAGTACACTATCGATGTTAAATAGTTTCTAATTATTTTGAAATTGATTTTGATGTACAGTTGTCTAATTTAATTTACAATCATTGTCGTTTACCTCTTGCCGTTTTCCAGGAATACTCTAACATCATTTTTCTATTAGTTTGGTTGGGGAGTTCTAAGCTTCATCAGTGGTGCCGCCAGAGTGCATGTCAAAACTCGGCTTCAAACTTAAGGGAGTTTGATCAGAAATTAAATTTCCGATTGTTATGTTGGAATGGGTTTGTTATAATGTACTAAACACGAGAATGAGGTTTAAAAAAATGTATACTTTTTTTAGGTGAATTACAAGGGGTTAAAGGGCCAATATTAGAGTGTTTTGGTACCAGCAATCAAAGTAATCCATTTGAAATTTTAAAATAAAATACCCCTGTCACAGCAAACCTGCCTACTCAGTGAATTTTCATGCAATGCATACATATAGTGTGTTTCTCACTACCACATAAAGCCACTTACCAAGTTTCATAAAAATACATAAATAAATAAGTGATCTATAGCATTTTATTTATTCTCCATAAGATACAACATTATAAGAATAACATTAGGGTTGAGTACGCAGGTTTCCTGCAAAAAAAGAGAAGACATTTGTTTTTGTGCAATTATCAATATAACTCAACCAGGTGAAGTTACATACTAAGTGTTATTAATTTATGTTCATAATTAAGGGAGATATAAAACTTTACTTATCCTCCATAAGAATATAATTTTTGTCTGCAAATATCAATATACCAATACTACGTGTAGCCACATACCAAGTTTCATCAATGTACATAAATAAATAATGGAGATATACAATTTTATTTATTCTCTTTAAGGATAACATTGGACAACGTACTGTGTTCAGCACTTTGAATATCTCTGCAACGGTTGGACGTAGAATCACAACTTAACACCAAAATAATTATTTTGTGGAGCTGAGTTGATTAGTAAAAGCAAATGTGAAGTTTACATTAAAATTAACTGAGGAAAAGCCAAAAACCTTTTCCCCATAAGATTAACATGGGAGGTTTTATGAGCAGGTTTTTTTATTTTCCCCGCAAACACTTAATAATTCAAAATACTATATTTTTTTAAGCTCTATAACATGGTTTACTCCAAAATTAAGTGTTTTAAAAATTTTAGGGTGAAAAATGGAAAAAACAGATTTTTGAACAAATTAAAGCCCCTGTAAACCCCCCTTCCCATAGTCCAATTTTTATGATTTTCAAACTTAAAGTCATAAATGTCACTTTACACAATTGAGCCAAATTTAATCGAAATCGGACGATTTTTACTCAAGTTATCACATTCACGGACACACACATATATATATATATATATATATATATATATATATATATATATATATATATATATATAAATTTGAACGAATAGTGTTTTTTTCATCTGGGGACCTCAAATCAAAAAGTTATCATGGTCTTGAGCCTAAGTCTTACCATGAGACCTACGGTAATAGCTTCTTCCCTAAAGGATCAAATTCGCTAAAACCTTTTTTGTCTTTTGGATTGCTTCCTCTTAACATTAAAATAAAATACCCCCATCGCAGCAAACCTGCATACTCAGCGAATTTCCAATGCATATATATGGGTCTCACTACTACCTAGAGCCACTTACCAAGTTTCACAAAAATACATTCATTAATAAGTGATATATGATAGCATTTTATTTATTCTCTATAGGAATAACATTAGAATTGAGTCGCAGGTTTGCTGCAACGAGGAAGATAAGAAATGTGTTTTTTTTGCAATCATCAATATAACTCAATCAGGTGAAGCTACATACCAAGATTGATTAATTTAGGTTCATAACTAAGGGAGATATAAACTTGACTTATTCTGTATATGAATAACATGGGGGCCAAGTATGCAGGTTTGCTGCTATCGGCAAAAATCAACAAAACCATTTTTTTGGTGCAAATATCAATATACCACAACTGGTTGAAGCCACATACCAAGTTTCATCAATATACATACATAAATAATCAAGATTTAAAATTTTATTTCTCCATAAGGATAACATTGGGCAACGTACTGTGTTTAGCACTTTGAATATCACTGCAACGGTTGGACGTAAAACAACAATTAAAACACCAAAATGATTGTTTTGTAGAGCTAAACTTAATGGTTGAAAGAAATGTGGAGATTTTAGTAAAATTATCTGAGGAAAATCTGAAAACTGTATTCCCATAAGATTAACATGGGAAATTTTATGGACACGTTTTTTGACTTTTCTCCACAACTACTTAACCTAGCTTAATGATTCAAAATACTAAATTGTTTGCTTGTTAAGCTCTATAAAATGGCTATAACCAAAATCTAGTGTTTTAAAAATTTTAGTGTAAAAAGTTCAAAATACTGTTTTTTTGAAAATTTTAAACCCCTATAAAACCCCCTTCACATAGACCGATCGATCTGGTTTTCAGATTTAAAGTCATAAATGTTACCTTTCACATTTGAGCCAAATTTCATCAAAATCGAGCGTTTCTTTCAAAAGGTATCGCGGTAATGGGCACACACACACAGACACACACACACACACACACACACACACACACACACACACACACACACACACACACACACACACACACACACACACACACACACACACACACACATATATGCATTAATATAAATTTGAACGAATAGTGTTTTTGGCATCTGGGGACCTCAAAATAAAAAGTTATCATTGTCTCGGGCTTAAATCTTACCATGCCACCTACGGTAGGTAATAGCATCTTCCCTATAGGGGAAATTCGCTAAAATGAAAATTTGTGAATGCATTAAATATAGGGCTCTAAAAATTTCCTTCATCATACCAAAACCTACGTTTTGGGGGAATTGGTTCTCATAGTCTGGTAGAATAATAATTATAGTTTGTAGGGTTAACATTATTGTGACAAATATATCTTAAATCAAGCAAAATTTGAGGAGTGTTCATCAAATATCATCCGGCTTCTCGGTATGCCGAGGGATGGAGATGTGAAATTTAGTACACCGAATTATTAGGTCTAAAATATGAAAGTGAATGGTTTTAATACTGAGTTTACCATAGGGCTCTGCCACACGGGTCGGCAAAGTTCCAATTTTATTCTTATGGTCATTCACTTTATTTTACCACATGATAAAATATTAGATGTTTACTATTTGAAGTAGTCTGTAAGGTCAACCACTGAATGCAGCACAGCTCTGTATTCCTAGATGAAACTGGGCACACAAGACTCTACAGAGAGGAAATAGCACCACCCACTCCGTCGTAACCGAACGTTCACGAATATAGAGGATGACACCCGAACGAAGAGCTCTCAATATTTGCATATGTTTTGACATTTTTACGGCGTTTTAAGTTTAAAAAAGTAATTTCGCAACACAATGTCTCACTAAAAAAATTAAATAAATAATTTAACATGTTACTGTTTTGGTTCAAACAGTTGAATCACTACAATTAACAATTTTTTGTCTTCAAAAAGATAACCATAATGTGCAGTTTCGAACTCGAAACCTTCACCGTACCAAATTCTCACCTTAACCACTGAGCCATTTCGCCACGTCGGTTGGTATTAAGTTTGTAACAAATGAAGTGATAGCACTGAACCTAAACCAACAGCTGTTTTTAAGCTGTAACCAACAGACGTTACAAGGCTAGAGTGGGGGGGTGCAATTTCCTGTCTGTAGAATCTTTTAACTGGGTACACAGAACTTTTAACTGGGGTCACAGAAAATACAGCGGCATATGGACTTTGAATCTCTTACTGCTTGCCGCAACATCAATTATCGTTTGCGACGTCCATTTTTGGCTTTCTTTCATCGAAAAGCTACTATATCAGATTATAAAAAAATTTTAAGTTGAAACACATTCACCCGGATAATAAAAATGGTGATGGCTGTTAGATCCTAAACTTTTTATGAATAATATCCATTATTGGGGGGGAAGGGGGGAGTAAATCCCTTTAGGGAGCATTGTATATCCAGTAATGGAATAATATCATAATCATCCACTGTTTTAGCCCCTGAGCTGTACGTATTATGTATTATCCCAGAGTTTTGAAAATTAGTAGGATTGTTTATTACCCCCTTCTGCACATCATACTTAAAGTCCACGAGCGAGGATGGTGAGCGGGTGGTGGGGAAGCCTCTTATGGGGAAATTTTATGGTGAAATTTGGAAATTCCATGATTTTTGTTCATATTTCCTTATTTATTAGTTTTAGCCAATTGTCCTAGATAAATAATTGGAGATAATTAAATTTCCTATTTTGTCATAGGATTAACGGTTAAAAACTTATAGGCTTTACAAGCTGTAGAAATTACCAGCGACAAGGCTTTTTGGATGTTTCTCCTTATTCTCGGTAAATATACCTTCAACCTGGGCACAACCACAACAGAAGCATATGGAAGAGTTTGTGAATGAGAAATTTCTCTATAACATACCCAAACTCAGACAAGACAATAGGAACACTTAAAATTCCATTAAAAATGATGGCGGCTGAAATATGGTGCTTAAGTACAAAATATAGTAGCTCTTTATAGTATAGTCTTTAGCAACCATTGGATAAGCTACTAAGGAGTATTTTTTATCGTGTAGGCTTCCACGGTCCGAAGATACAGTCATGAAGTTAATTTCCGGGTTAGTCCGGTAGATGTCGACGAAGTTGGTGGCCGATGTTTCGGATATAATTACAATATCACTGGCGACGTGAATTAGTAGCGAAAGTGTACTAAACACTCACTAATTGACTGGCACACTCGTCCGACTCTTCCGCTTATATAGGTGCCGCGGCCGTAGGTTGTAAACAGACCTGATCTCGGTCGTCGACTACCGACTATTTTACATGCCTTTAAGAAACAAGAATTAATTTAAAACTCAAATTGATACTAGAAATGATAGGAATAGAAAACAACAAAAATATTAAAAACGCTGTTTTAGCATATTTAAGAGGTAAAACTGATAGAATTGGCACAGTACTTAAAAAAAAATAAATCACAACAATATTCAAACCTTACAAGAAAACAAAACAGTTTCTTCGGCCTGTCAAGGATAAAATTCATTTGCAGACACCAGGGGTTTATCATATAGAGTGCAGCTGTGGAATGAGTTACATTACAGAAAGCCGCAGAGTAATTTCTACTAGACTAAAAGAACACATAAGGAACACCAAGAATGGAGATACCGAGATGTCAGCCGTAGCTAAACATTCGTATGAGATTAAACATCTAGGCCTAATAAACTCTGAGAATATTAAAGTACTAGCAGCGATTGAAGACAACTATAAACGAAAAATACGTTAGGTCTGTTTACAACCTACGGCCGTGGCACGTAAGCGGGACTATATAAGCAGGATAGTCGGACGAGCGCACCAGTCAATGAGTGAGCGTTTAGTAGGTTTTCACTAATAATTCACGTCGCCCTGACGATGTATATTGTAATATATCCGAAACGTCGGCCAAAAACTTCGTCGACATCTACACGGACCAACCAGGAAATGAACTTCATAAATACTAAGGAATATGTTTAATCTATGATAATACTGACCTAATCATAACATTTAATCCACATGAATCTCAAAAAATGTAAACAAAACAAGAGAATTGTCTGTAGGCCTATTTTAATTAGATATGTTTTGGTATTTTTTGTTATTTTGATGTTTCATACACCAGAGAAGCCGGAAAACACCTTATTAGCTTAATTTCTGATTGTCTCCAGGTGACTTTTATATATACTGTACCCGAATTGTTTAAAAGGAGTTGATTGATTTACATATTTTTCACTGTAATGCAGGCCATTTCAAATCACCCAATATAAATAAAATTTGTCGCTCAACATTTTTTATTTTCCTGATTTTTCTATCAAGAGTTCTTTATAGGTAGATAAACACAAAACACAGTACCTATGAAAAAATGTATAGGCCTATACCATAATTTTGTTTGGCAGCCATTTTTAAAATAATGGTTGAGCAAATTTTCATAAAAAACATGGTTTGCGGAAAGTTTAATTGCCAAGTGAGCCGTGACTACTTTCCACCGACGAATGTCACGCCTCATTTAGTGTTTATATAGTACTAATTCTAGTGTCTTTGGTCTGACGCCCCCATTTGCACGGCAGTGTACCTAGTACGCACGGAATCCTTGGGCGTTGACTTGTGACCCCCGAGGATTATTTCCGTTGCACAATGTGCAATTTGCTCATAGATCGTGTGGCTGTCAAACGACGAGCATCTGTTGTGTTTTCTGTATTAAAGTTTTGTGATAAGTAAAGTTGTATGTTATGTTTTCGTTGAATGTTGTCATCGTAATGTTCGTCTAAACGAGCCGTCATCGTCTGATGGGGTCCCGGAGGAGCGCGACCACGTCAACACCATGAGCGTCGGCGGAGAGGGATTTTCCACCTTGGCTGCCGTCACCGGATTCTGGCCCCCCTCTCCGCCCTGCTTCGTCGCCCCTCCGGTGGGCCGCTTTTGACCCGCCCAGAACCGCCTGCCGCAAGTTGCCATAGAATTTTTTTTGTGTGTTGTTATTGTCTATATTTATTTATTTATTTATTTGATTGTTTGAAAACTGTTGCCAACATGGACTTATTATTCATATTTATATTCTGTTATCTAGTTTTAGGCACATTTTCTTGGTAAATTATTTATGCAACGTTATTTATTTATGGGGGCCCCTACCAAACCTTTTCTTGATCTATAAAAATTAATTTAAATTTGTAATGGTAATATCTGTTGTGCTAATTGTGTCTTTGTTATTTATTGATTTGTCGAATTATTTATTTAAATGTTTATTTATTATCCACTGTTGATTAGTTTATATACTTTTTTGAAAAGGTTGTTAAAATTTAATTTTTGAATAGGCTGTGATTTAACTCTAAACTTAAAACTTTTTGAATTTTTTTTTTTAATAGAAATGAATACACCTTTATTTAATTATATACAAATGGAATTGTAAGCTAGAAGGGCAGGTGAGGGAGTATTGAGGCAACTCGACATTTTTACTTTTAACTCACATGTATGGTTGTTTTGTCTCATTACAGTTTGTGCCCCTCAGTTGGTGTGTTTCAATGAATTTTCCTCCACGGTCATCCTTTCACATTTAGGTAGGGCTGTGAGCCGCCCCTCGCCCCGCGTCCATGGGAGCACGCTTCCAATTCTGGTTCGCTTGGGTGCGGGTGCGGGGGCGTGGTTCAGATGGTAGCAGAGCGTGGTTTAGTGGTTGTGGTCCTGGCCCTTGGCTGTGGACCTTATTCGGTGCATGACTGAGGGACTGGGAGACCCGATCACTGGCCACGTTCTGAAATTTTTTGGGAAGGACCGTGGATGGATTGTTTCTCGGGTGTTTTGTGCTAGTTGACTCTGGAAAAATTGTTGTTCTGGTGGGGGGAGACAAAATTTTTTTTCAATTAGGAGCTCGCCCTTAGCCGAGGCACCGGGTGGAATCTGGTTAATGTCTTGCTTCCGAGCTTAGGGGGCAAGAATTTTCTAAAGCATGGCCGACACTCAAAATTAAATCTTGTTGTGTGCTTACCCCACCAGACAAGTGTTAGGTGTTGTTATTTAGTGTATGTATCTGCGTATGTATGTGTGTGTGATTCTTTGTTCAATTTTTGCGGTATTGGCGGTATGAATGGGCAGGTTCTTCTTCTTTTGGGACCTCATCAGGCGAATAGGCATTTCAGTCCAGGGATCTTAGGAGGTTAAGTATGTGTATTGTTCCTTGTGTATTTTTGATGTAGGGTAGGTGAAGCACTGACCGAAAACAACTTGAACAAGTTGACATCGATGGACTCCGAACTTCTGAGGAGTCAGTTTAGCCGGGTGGTTATTCTTCCTGAAGCACTCCAGGGCTAGGTCACTCTTGTGTCTGGGTGGGAAGTGCACTGGGCCAGAGAGATTGATCACCTCTTCTGTCCTTTGTGCGCTGCTGATGTTTTTCCCTTTTTAATCTCCAGCTCTGGCCAGAGCAAATCCTGGGGGTGAGTATTCCCCCCAGTTTGGAAGTCCCTCGGCGTTCCCCACTCCAGACACTTGAGTCGTCTTCTGGTATCGTTGTTTTTCAGAAATGGGGAGAGGCTTTGTGTTGTCCCTTTGGAGAGGAGTGTCCTCTTTTGGGGGGGGGAGGTTGAGCCGTGACTACTTTCCACCGACGAATGTCACGCCTCATTTAGTGTTTATATAGTACTAATTCTAGTGTCTTTGGTCTGACGCCCCCATTTGCACGGCAGTGTACCTAGTACGCACGGAATCCTTGGGCGTTGACTTGTGACCCCCGAGGATTATTTCCGTTGCACAATGTGCAATTTGCTCATAGATCGTGTGGCTGTCAAACGACGAGCATCTGTTGTGTTTTCTGTATTAAAGTTTTGTGATAAGTAAAGTTGTATGTTATGTTTTCGTTGAATGTTGTCATCGTAATGTTCGTCTAAACGAGCCGTCATCGTCTGATGGGGTCCCGGAGGAGCGCGACCACGTCAACACCATGAGCGTCGGCGGAGAGGGATTTTCCACCTTGGCTGCCGTCACCGGATTCTGGCCCCCCTCTCCGCCCTGCTTCGTCGCCCCTCCGGTGGGCCGCTTTTGACCCGCCCAGAACCGCCTGCCGCAAGTTGCCATAGAATTTTTTTTGTGTGTTGTTATTGTCTATATTTATTTATTTATTTATTTGATTGTTTGAAAACTGTTGCCAACATGGACTTATTATTCATATTTATATTCTGTTATCTAGTTTTAGGCACATTTTCTTGGTAAATTATTTATGCAACGTTATTTATTTAAGGGGGCCCCTACCAAACCTTTTCTTGATCTATAAAAATTAATTTAAATTTGTAATGGTAATATCTGTTGTGCTAATTGTGTCTTTGTTATTTATTGATTTGTCGAATTATTTATTTAAATGTTTATTTATTATCCACTGTTGATTAGTTTATATACTTTTTTGAAAAGGTTGTTAAAATTTAATTTTTGAATAGGCTGTGATTTAACTCTAAACTTAAAACTTTTTGAATTTTTTTTTTTAATAGAAATGAATACACCTTTATTTAATTATATACAAATGGAATTGTAAGCTAGAAGGGCAGGTGAGGGAGTATTGAGGCAACTCGACATTTTTACTTTTAACTCACATGTATGGTTGTTTTGTCTCATTACAGTTTGTGCCCCTCAGTTGGTGTGTTTCAATGAATTTTCCTCCACGGTCATCCTTTCACATTTAGGTAGGGCTGTGAGCCGCCCCTCGCCCCGCGTCCATGGGAGCACGCTTCCAATTCTGGTTCGCTTGGGTGCGGGTGCGGGGGCGTGGTTCAGATGGTAGCAGAGCGTGGTTTAGTGGTTGTGGTCCTGGCCCTTGGCTGTGGACCTTATTCGGTGCATGACTGAGGGACTGGGAGACCCGATCACTGGCCACGTTCTGAAATTTTTTGGGAAGGACCGTGGATGGATTGTTTCTCGGGTGTTTTGTGCTAGTTGACTCTGGAAAAATTGTTGTTCTGGTGGGGGGAGACAAAATTTTTTTTCAATTAGGAGCTCGCCCTTAGCCGAGGCACCGGGTGGAATCTGGTTAATGTCTTGCTTCCGAGCTTAGGGGGCAAGAATTTTCTAAAGCATGGCCGACACTCAAAATTAAATCTTGTTGTGTGCTTACCCCACCAGACAAGTGTTAGGTGTTGTTATTTAGTGTATGTATCTGCGTATGTATGTGTGTGTGATTCTTTGTTCAATTTTTGCGGTATTGGCGGTATGAATGGGCAGGTTCTTCTTCTTTTGGGACCTCATCAGGCGAATAGGCATTTCAGTCCAGGGATCTTAGGAGGTTAAGTATGTGTATTGTTCCTTGTGTATTTTTGATGTAGGGTAGGTGAAGCACTGACCGAAAACAACTTGAACAAGTTGACATCGATGGACTCCGAACTTCTGAGGAGTCAGTTTAGCCGGGTGGTTATTCTTCCTGAAGCACTCCAGGGCTAGGTCACTCTTGTGTCTGGGTGGGAAGTGCACTGGGCCAGAGAGATTGATCACCTCTTCTGTCCTTTGTGCGCTGCTGATGTTTTTCCCTTTTTAATCTCCAGCTCTGGCCAGAGCAAATCCTGGGGGTGAGTATTCCCCCCAGTTTGGAAGTCCCTCGGCGTTCCCCACTCCAGACACTTGAGTCGTCTTCTGGTATCGTTGTTTTTCAGAAATGGGGAGAGGCTTTGTGTTGTCCCTTTGGAGAGGAGTGTCCTCTTTTGGGGGGGGGAGGTTGAGCCGTGACTACTTTCCACCGACGAATGTCACGCCTCATTTAGTGTTTATATAGTACTAATTCTAGTGTCTTTGGTCTGACGCCCCCATTTGCACGGCAGTGTACCTAGTACGCACGGAATCCTTGGGCGTTGACTTGTGACCCCCGAGGATTATTTCCGTTGCACAATGTGCAATTTGCTCATAGATCGTGTGGCTGTCAAACGACGAGCATCTGTTGTGTTTTCTGTATTAAAGTTTTGTGATAAGTAAAGTTGTATGTTATGTTTTCGTTGAATGTTGTCATCGTAATGTTCGTCTAAACGAGCCGTCATCGTCTGATGGGGTCCCGGAGGAGCGCGACCACGTCAACACCATGAGCGTCGGCGGAGAGGGATTTTCCACCTTGGCTGCCGTCACCGGATTCTGGCCCCCCTCTCCGCCCTGCTTCGTCGCCCCTCCGGTGGGCCGCTTTTGACCCGCCCAGAACCGCCTGCCGCAAGTTGCCATAGAATTTTTTTTGTGTGTTGTTATTGTCTATATTTATTTATTTATTTATTTGATTGTTTGAAAACTGTTGCCAACATGGACTTATTATTCATATTTATATTCTGTTATCTAGTTTTAGGCACATTTTCTTGGTAAATTATTTATGCAACGTTATTTATTTAAGGGGGCCCCTACCAAACCTTTTCTTGATCTATAAAAATTAATTTAAATTTGTAATGGTAATATCTGTTGTGCTAATTGTGTCTTTGTTATTTATTGATTTGTCGAATTATTTATTTAAATGTTTATTTATTATCCACTGTTGATTAGTTTATATACTTTTTTGAAAAGGTTGTTAAAATTTAATTTTTGAATAGGCTGTGATTTAACTCTAAACTTAAAACTTTTTGAATTTTTTTTTTTAATAGAAATGAATACACCTTTATTTAATTATATACAAATGGAATTGTAAGCTAGAAGGGCAGGTGAGGGAGTATTGAGGCAACTCGACATTTTTACTTTTAACTCACATGTATGGTTGTTTTGTCTCATTACAGTTTGTGCCCCTCAGTTGGTGTGTTTCAATGAATTTTCCTCCACGGTCATCCTTTCACATTTAGGTAGGGCTGTGAGCCGCCCCTCGCCCCGCGTCCATGGGAGCACGCTTCCAATTCTGGTTCGCTTGGGTGCGGGTGCGGGGGCGTGGTTCACAAGCCATTTTAAAAGATATCAGAATAATTCAAAAACCACTCTGTTCAGCATACAATGGACTTCAAGTACACATTACTTTAATTATTCTTTAATACTAGAGAGTTAGTCAAACTCTCTCTGTAAAAGATTTGAAAAAAGTCGTCAACCGTTACTTTTTAAAACCATAAAATTTTATGAAGGAAAAGGGACTCACTGATAATTTTTTATTTCTGCGTTGAATACTTTTAGGACTATGTGCAGTATAAATTTTAGTCCTGAGATGCACTCCTTTTACTTTCTCCCCCTATACATAGTATATGGAGAAAGTATTGTTTTCGTAAAAATTTTCGAATTTGAGTTGTTAGTGGAAATATTTGTTTTGGTGCTCCCTGAACCCAAAAAAGTGTTTTTTACGTAATGTGTGTGTGTGTGTGTGTGTGTGTGTGTGTGTGTGTGTGTGTGTGTGTGTGTGTGTGTGTGTGTCTGTGTGGATGTGTACAGAGGTAGAGCCCTAACCTATGGGCCGATTTTTATGAAATTTGGTATGTTGGTACTAATCCACGATATCTCCAGGCGTTTTTTTTTCATTTTTTTGAATTTTGGATTTTTAAGGGTAATTATCCCCCAAAAACCGCCAAAAAACATGAAAAATCCAAATTTCTCAAAAACGGCTCTAACGATTTTGATTAAACTTTAGTGGTTTGTAGAACTTTAGGTTTCCAACAAAATGACACCACCCGAATTTCTGGGAAAATTCGGGTTTAGAAATTACAGGACTTAAAACATCCAAAATTCAGTTTTTTGGATTTTTCATAAAAAATCATAAATGTTAAAAAATATTACTATTCACCATTAAAAAGAGCTCAAAAAACTAAATAAATTGGTATTTTAAATTACTATTCTACGATTGCTAGTTGAGGAGAAAATTGAAATTTTCATTTAGCGGTAAACGCAGTACGTTGTCCAATGTTATTCTTATGGGGAATACAAAAATAACTATTTCTCTCTTATTTACCGATCTATTTCATTAAAATTTGATATGCAGGTCAAGTTAGCATTGAACAACAGATGATGTTCGAAATGTGTTGCTATTTAACCCTGGGGGGGCAAGGGGGCATTTCCCCTCTCAAAACCACTGTGTGTAGCAACGGACTCTATATAGTGCCTCCCAAAAAGGGATTTGGGTGGATATTTCTGAAAATAACTATTTTATAAAATTTTCTGTACATTTATCTATACTTCATATTCTATATTTAGTAAATAACAAATGTTTTTGTCATTAAAGTTTGGCTTAAAGGGAGAAAGTATGTGTCAGTTTCCTGATACCGTTTATTTACTGTAGCTTTTCAAAAATGGACGAAAACAAAAAATGTAAGTTTTCTTACAATACCGGTACCGGTATCTGAAAAGGGACTGAATGAAATAAAGTGAAAATGTTACTGAATGTTCTTTACACAAATAGGAATACCTCATAAAAAAATTATGACTGAGACTCAAATATATTTTACTCATGATATAATCAAGCCGTTGTGTGCTAACTTGTCAGTGAACTGTCGTGTACAAATGCAGCGTTTTTACTGAAATTCATTGCTTTATTTCTCAAAATATGGTTAGGTCTCAGTCATAATTTTTTTATGAGATATCCTATTTGTGTGAAGAACATTCAGTACAATTTTAATATTAAAAAAAATAAAATTATCATCATTGCACAGTGGTAAGACTATTAGGCCTACTCAAAATAAACATATAGGATACTTTTATAATCCTGACTCCCCCACTGCCATGACTTAAAATTTAAACCCCTTCTCAAAATACGGTACCTTTCAAATTGATCGATGCTGGGCAGTCATTATCCAACGGTAAGCTCCTGGGTCTGTCAGGCTTACTTGTTGTGACGAGTGAAAGTGTTCCGATATAAGTTTCATCTGAAATAGATAAACAAGTGGTAATTAACTGTACATTTATCCGGATGTTTAAAATGTTGAGGTTTCTGTTGGTAGATTCAAATGTGCCTAAGCCTACATTATACATAGTTATTAGGTACACATACATATATATACATATTGTTAGTACCGTACTATGTGTAACTTAAGAATTCCTCAACAAAAAAGCTTATCTTTAAAAAATAGTTTGAAGTTTTAAAAGTTATTTCACGAAATAGTTGTGTTTTAGGTGTATAAATATAAAGTAAGTTACTGTATTATAACACACTCTATTTATGTATTAAACTTAGATATTATTAGTATTTGAATAACGGGTATGGATTCATAAGTGGTTTGATTATTTTCAACCCATATTTTTTTGTACCGGTACTATAAATATTTTATCCGAATGCGACGTTACTATCGAAACAATGTTTAAAAATGGCAATTGCTACATTAGTTAGCCTTTATCAATAATGAATTTTCAGCAGTTAAAAGCTGTTAGGCCTATAGTTTTAACAGAAATATATGCAACAGCACGCTGTGCTGTTAAAATAAGGTTATGTTAGTCGTGTAATATACTTAACACTTTTAACCTAACCACCTAAGCGCCCTGTACAACAAGTGGTAGCCCACACAAATCAATAATATTTTATCATTTGCTGTAGGCTACTCTTACCTTTTACTCTTAGGAAAAAACATCGATACATAAGAAATAGGTAGGGCTATAGAAAAAAATAGTGGCTTGAAACTCATTCTAATGTAGTTTTAATACAGAATAAAAAAAGTGTTGAAAATAATTTAACCGCTTAATTAATACCAATTAAAAACCCTACCATAATTAACCCTTCAATGTATTCATTCATAACTGTTGTAACTACACAAAAATGAAATGTAACTAGTAACCTATTTTAACTACGTACCGGTAGGCAGTCCTAGTTGTAAGTTAGTAACTTAACTGTTAAGGTAGTGAAAGAAACCTGAATAATTGCACTTCAAAGCATGGACTGATTATGGATTAACCAAAATTAATTGCTACCTGCATGTTCTTTGAGTTTTAAAGTAACTTAAAAAGTAACTTAGGCCTATATACAATTTTACAAATATCTCTGACTTGTAGTAAATAGGCCAAGTTATTTGATTCTTAATTATGAATATGGGCATATTTAGCTTCAAATAACTTTATTCAATTAAGTTTGTGACTGCCGTGTGAAATTAGGAAATAAGAACAAGTTGGAAAGCTTTAAAATAGTTGTAAAGTTAACTAACCATAACCTAGCCATGGTTTAAGCCAAAGAAAAGTGAACTAATGCAGGGTCCAGTTGAATATTGACAATAAAAATAAGTATTAAAACTAATTATAACTATTATAAAACTGTTTACTGTATTTACCTTTATCCATCGTTATGAACACTTCCAAAACAGATTTCTTGAGTACTTTCATATCGGCCGAAAGAACATAAACAACAAATCTAGAAAATAAAGGCAAATGGCGACGAGTTAGTTGACAGTTGAACAATACGTTTCATAAACGTCCGCTGTCACGTGATCTGTGGGGAGCGCGACGAGCGCTGTTTAACTGGAAGTGCTTTCAATTGTAACACACTCCTATTCAAACTTGTTTAATATAAGTTTTTTAACTTTTATCGTAATGTATATATAATCAAGTTTAAAATCGCAATTAACTCGTATTAAAATAAGGGTAATATAAGTCGTTTAACTGTTTGTTGAAATTGTTTCAAAACAAATTTTTATAATTGATATAAACACGTTTTAAAACAAGTTTAATAATGCAACTATTTTAACTATTAAAGAAATTTTTTTCAATTCAACTTTACAATTGTTAAAAACTCTTATTACAAAAAAGTTTAATATGAGTCTTCTAACTATTACAGAAATTGTTTCAAATCAACTTTACAATTGTTATAAACTCGTATTGAAACAAGTTTAATATAAGTCTTTTAACTGTTATTGAAATTGTTTCAAAACAACTTTAAAATTATTATAAAGTTGTATTAAAAAAAGTTTAATAAAAGTCTTTTGGCTGTTTTTGAAATTGTTTCAAAACAACTTTAAAATTATTATAAAGTTGTATTAAAACAAGTTTAATATAAGTCTTTTAACTGTTTTTGAAATTGTATCAAAAAAACTTTAAAATTATTATAAAGTTATATTAAAATAAGTTTAATATAAGTCTTTTAACGGTTTTTGAAATTGTTTCAAAACAACTTTAAAATTATTATAAAGTTGTATTAAAACAAGTTTAATATAAGTCTTTTAACTGATATTAAAATTGTTTCAAAAACACATTAAAACTGTTATAAACTAATATTAAAATTTATTTTAATATCAGACATTACAACTGATATCAAAACAATTTTAAAGTTGTTTTGAGTTTGTATTAAAGTTGTTTTAATATAAAACTTATATCAAAATATATTGAAATTGTTTTAAAACAATTTTAGGACCGTTTTCAACAATTTTTATGCTACTTGGGAGACTTTTAATACAATTTGTATTGTTAAAACCAGATTTTCTGCAATAAAATTAAAAAATACTTTTCTTTGTAGCAAAAAAGCGACAGCCTGCCCAAATATTGTCGCATTTTCGTGGTACATGTCGCATTTTGCTACAAATGCGACCGCAGCTTAAACCCTGGTTTCCATAGATATCTAAAACCACTTATTTGCTGTCCTCTCAACTTCATCAGTACAGTTTGTTGAACTATCTGAATAATTTTCTAATCACTTTTTTAGTTTTTGGGATTAGTCATGGGCAAGGTTGGTAATACCAGGAGATTGATGGTCAGCCTGGGATGGGATTGATGGTGGGGCGGCTCTGGCTCTCTTCTGGAGGGGTCCGCCAGGCGGGGGGTTTGCTGGATCCTCTGGGTCCATCAGACCTTCCCGTCTGGCTGATGACGAGTTCGTCTGGTGGGCATCCACCTTTGCTAATAATTAATTTTGACTCTTGTATAACAGAGCCGAGCCGTATCACCCTCCCCAGTCCTACCACATTCGACTGCTCAGGCCAGCCTTGTCCTGGTGGGGTGTAGGAGAGGGGAAAATTGCAATTACTGAAAGCGGAATAATGTACCCTAAAGGCCACAAATACCCCAACGCATAGGGCGGTGGGGGAGGAGGGAGGCCTACTGCACAGAGAAACACTAGAAAACAACTGATGGAAAATCATGTCATATTAAAGGATGAGAATGAGAAAGTAAGAGGAGAGGTCCAAACAGAAGCTGCTGTTGACTTACCGATAATTCCTCACGTCTACGTCTACACATCTTGATGGTATTGCCTCTACTATGGACATCCATAGGCATTGACCATATCGAACATCCACAGGACAACTAGATCTACATTCCTGGAAAGATGCCACCTTATGGGAACAAAAGAGACGAGGATGGCATAAAGAAAAGGATGAATGAGTTCTGGTCTTCATGGGCTACTGTCCGGAGAATGCTGCCTGATGAAAATGAGAAATGAAATAGATCATTACAAAGTATATCGAGGATGTTGGAGATAGCGGCCATCTTGGATTTATACTCTGTAAGAACCAATGTAATATGGAATGCATATTTTGTTTATGATCAGAGATCTCTGATTCATATCTCAAAATAAAGGTCTCTTGAATACATATTTTGATTGTGAGTTATTTTTCATTTAATAAGTAAATTTCCAAACTTTTACAAGTAAATTTTTAAACATTTTTCTGTCAAACTTAGAAAAAAATCTTTAACGACAAAATGCAAAATGTTATCAATCTTTGAAAAAAAGGTTTTTGAAACTATTGGTCAAATAATAATGAAAACCAATTGTATTTAGTAAAGACATAATGAGTGCAAATCGAAAGTGAAGTTGTCACAGGTTTGCCTGTGATCAGCTAGCCTGTTCCAAAAAATGACATCTTTCCGGCAAATAGGAATGCACATTTTTTGGTGGACTCTGAAAATTAAATCAAAATAAAGGTATTTATCAGACACACTATTCTATCAACCACATTTTGTAGGTCTTGTGTTATTTAGGTTGAAAATCCAAGTCCAATCATGGTAAGAATTGTTTAGATCGGCACAATTATTTGTTATACAGAGCTGTCTAACATATTCGGCGGCAACGTTTAAATAAAATATAAAAAAGTATACTTATCAAGCATATATATTAAACAAATTAACTAATAAAACAAATATAATATAAATTCAAAAGTATGTATAGAACACTTTGTCTCTTTCGACATGGTAAGTTTTTTTTTCTCTCTGAGGAAATGAATCGTCTAAAAATCTGAATTAGAAATGTGCATGGTTTAACTTGTTAAACAAAATGAAAGCAAAACATTTTACAACAAATTGAACATGTTATCCAGACTGAGTGATGTTATTTATGGTGCCGAGTGATTAGTGATTAAATAATAATGTCGCCTCATCAAAAACATAATTTCAAACTTAAATTTGGCAATGGCACTTGGTCAGAGATACTATTGGGAAAATTCTAGAAATTTAATCCTTCAGTTTCGCTAGCACCCCACAGTGGCAATACATTTATCTAAGTTTTATGTAAAATATAAAATATTTTGGTCACAAAATAATTGTGTAGTTATTAGTTTTCACTTATTAACCCAGCAGTTCTCAACTTTTTACAGATGTGTACCCCTTACTACTTTCTTTTAATAAATTGTACCTCCAGACTGGACTATTTTGCACCTGAGTGAGAAATCAGTAATGGGGAATCAGTATAGAGTTAGCAATAGAATTTGACACTTCAATGTTAGATATGAAAATTAATAGAAATGATTTATTTGATATGCAAAAATATTAAAAATAAGTTGCTGTTCAGTAGTATTGTATTATTTTATAAAAGTTTATCTTGAAACTGTAAAAGCTTTTGTCACTTATTTTACTTAGATATTTTCACTTGTGGGGGTCCTTGCTTTTTAGCATATCGTTTTTTTAAGTTAGGTTTAAAAGGAGCCAAGTACAGCCTCATGTCTGGGGTAACATCAAAATGTTTCTGTGAGTTTATATTTGATGAATTTGTAAGACGAAAAAGCTCTTTGTATCAGTTCAAAGGATGACACATGCAAAAAGCTAAATTTCAAGTCAGACACGTTAATATTTACCACTAAGGAACAACCACAAGTTAATAAAAGGTTTTTTCTTTAAAGCTGGATTTCAAAGTGCTGGCTGTAGAAGTTACACACTGTTCCAACTTTTGATCGCAGTAATTTTGATTATTTTCAAAATACTTGTAAATATTTTAATCGTTTGAATGCCTTTTTCTTAGTTATTTGTGTACAGTACACATGTCTGCCATTACTTATTTTTCCCCTTGTTATTGTTGTTATTACTGCTGGATTAGGAAACCCCAGCTAAGCTGCAAGCCACGGCTTCCATAAACAGGAATTCTGCGCAGGAAGGTTAGAAAATAGCAGGAAAGGAAAGGGTGGGATGGGTCAGGCTGCCAAATTGACCTTTCAGAGGGCTGTGGCAGACTTGATCAGGCTCAAACAGGCGGACCCGCTCTGCTCTCCAACAGTGGCCTCAGCTCTGCCCTCCAACTGGCCAACTCTACTGACAGGTACAACAGCCAGGGACACATTCTCAGGTCGCGGCCCAAACCTGGACGTTCCGTCCCCAGCAGCTGCAAATGGAGGGACCAAAGGTGAAAGGGAAGCTTGTCATAATAGACTTACCATATGATATGACAACTTCATTTGCTGTACCCAATGTCAGCCTGGAAACTGATATAGATCAGTTTTAAGGTTGTCCTGGAACACTGTCCTCTTCTAAACAAACCTTCTAGCAACTCATTGCTAACCCCAGGTTGAGAATTGCTCTAAACGCCAGTCACATTACAGACCGTAAGCCGTTCTCCTGCCAGCGCGACATGTGCCCCAACGCGGGCGCGACGGAGGCGGCCAAGATGTGCTACAACCACTGCATCTCCATCACCTTCGCCACCAAGGCCCTGCCGCCACTCTACCTCTGTATCGAGTGTGCCAACGAGATCCACCGGGAACACCCGGAGCAGATGTTCTACGACATACTACACCTGATGCTGCAGTGATCCGTGAGCTGTGAGAACAAGGTAGTTCGCTAGAACTTCTTTCTGGCGATACTTGTTTTGCATGATTCTTAATCAAGCGAGTTTGCATGCTGAGGGGACCTGTCAGACATTAACACCTGTGTATTTAATTTCTGATAAGCCAAAGCTTTTTGATATCTGACAAAATTTGATGATACCAATTAATTAATAATAATATTAACTCCTCTATTCTAGCTCTCATAATATGGTGGATGGATCAAATTTTTCAATTTATTAAACATGATCATCAGAATTATTTGGAATTGATAACTGCAAGCCAAATTATTAAATATAATTTACAATTGTAATCACATTACCTTTTCCAATACCCCATCCCTTGGCCCCGATACCTGTTCAATAGCACATGGTGTAAGGCGTGTCTGTACACCAAGACAGCTCCCGAAGAAGAGAGTGCCTGGTTACCTCCCCTCCTCATATCTCCTCTGCACCCTCTTTCCTGCACATGCATTGATGTCTATGTTGTGTTGCTGTATTGGAGGTTGCCTACCTTATCTTTGCCAGTGTACTTGTGGGCATCACACAAGAAATACTCGACAATCCCTTATACAAAATACTAATCTTTTATCATGTTCATCTTTAAACTAAACCATCCACAGATACTATCATAATGATGTTTCCCTTGAACAGAACTGCCAATCGTCAGACAAGAGCTGGTGTCAATCTGCTTCACGACAGAGTGCGTCAGCTACAAGCGCAACCATTCGATTTGCTACTGCCAACAGTGTCACAGCATCCGACACAACAACAGGTGAAATGCAACTGATCATCGAGTATAAATATTTTACTGAGCCTCTGGCAAGTCTCAAAGGGGTCAAAGAAGGAATGGCTGATTTATTTTTATTCTCTCTTCCTAAACACAGATTTGGAGAAAATATTGTTTTTGTCAACATTTTCGAGTTTGAGTTACCAGTGAAAATTTTGGTTTTGATGTTCTTCAATCCCAAAAAAAGTGGTGTTTACGGTGTTTTCTGGATGCCTATTTGTCTGGTATTATACATAGACACAAATATCACACACATTTTGATGACATTTGGTATGCTAGTAAAATTCCACTGTCTCTTCCACAGACTTTGATGAAAACTCACAAACTTTCAGTTTTATAATCTATATCTATATCTATAAATACGAAAACCCGATTATCCCCCAGGCCGAACCTCTACACCTACAACCAAAAAATTTGGCACATATACTCTTTACATAAGGTAGACAACGACTAAGAAATGATTTTAAGAAATTTTCATAGGGATCTGCTCCACAGGGAGTCAAAGTTTCAATCCAGTGTTATTTTTATAGAATATGAAAAACCGATCATCCCCCAGGCCAAACCTGTAGAGGAGTATATGAGGAGTATAGGAGTATATGTGCCAAATTTCATGGTTATTGGTGTAGACCAATAACCATGAAATTTGGCACATATACTCCTATAACGAAGGTTACAGCTAAGAAGGGATTTTAAAAAATTCCAAAAGGGCTCTTCCCTATGGGCAGTCAAAGTTCCAATTCAGTGTTCTTCTTATGGACATTCACTTTGGTTTAAGCTAATGAAAATTCGGTTTGAGCTGATAAAAATTCAAACAGCTGATTATGATTTGTAGTAGTTACACAAGTTAACCACAGAATGTAGCACACACAACTGTTGTAATCCCGGGTGAAACCGGGTACAATGGCAGCTAGTATTATATATAATAGTCAGTATGATATGTGAATAAACAGTAAGTGAAGGGAAGTAAAGAAAAATGAAGGGGTAAATTAAAAATGATAAATGCTGTAATCATATTTTGTAATAGTCTAAAATAGGTACATACCTCGTTGTCAACAGTTCAAATTGTAGCGATTAAACCCACTACATGTTTCGGCGTGAATGCGGCATTTTCAAGTGGTCTTTAAAGAATGTATTTTCCAAATAGGATACGTCAAAATTTAAAAGTGGTACAGTCACAAACACAATTACAAACATATTTACGAACAAATAACGGTATTCCTACCACACGCATGTTTTCCATTACGCCACAGCTCCGGTAAGAAGCAGACTGAATCTTCCCCTAGGTTGTTACCCCTCCTACCCTTCTCCCGTTATCAGTATGACAAAGGTTGTCTTGCTCTTGTCTTGTTTTGTGGGCAATGATGGTGTTAAATATCGAATGGGACTTAAAATTCAGTTTCTCATTTAATATAAAATTTTGTCTATCTTTATCTTTGAAACTTTTGTAAATTTTAAACTGCTCTAGGGAGTCCAATTTATTTCCCTTGCGGCAGATGTGCAATATATCTAAGCCATTGTTTGGTTCCGCGCCATGGTGTGATGGTGTGTTGGTGCGGTGGTGTGAAGTTTAATATTTTGTAATGTCGCACAGGAGGGGCGGAGACCATATCGTACACACGTGCTTGGCCAAGGCCTGGGACATGGACTCTGAGATGCTCAGCTACCTGGTGGAGGCTATCGTGAGGTCAGTGTCGCTGGTTGTGAAAATGATTAACGTACTAATGTAATGTAACGTTCGGCGTGATGACTTGTAAAAAGTACTTTAATTGATGCTAAATTGCCACCACATCAGTAAACTGATTGATTAGCATTACCACAAATGTGTTGGAAATTATTGTAATCAAAATTAATGTTCTCATTGATTCACGTTGACTTTTGTGTTGTCAAAATTCATCATTGAAGTGCTATTTCAAGCCTAAGTTCATGTTCATACAGTTTATTTACGTCGTCTGTACTTTGACCGTTCCTGACAAAAAAAGGTGATTAGTTTTATTTATCTTTTAGTTTTTAAATTGAGCAATAGTATATTTTATTACTTCGACCAAAAATGATGCTTTTTGATATGAGGTCACGGAAAATTAGCGAAAAGTCACTCTTGGTCCAGGTGATGAACTATATTTTTGTCATACTGCAAACGAAATTAAGATAATAATTTCACAAAAACTAAATTTTATTTACTTGTTTACCTTCAAAAGTTTGCTTCCATCTTGATTTTGCTACGCTAAACACAAGTTTTTGTTGTTCACAAGTTGAATATCTACAGTATAATACTACAGAATAATAGTACAGAGGGAGACATTGGGTACAACAAAATGAAGCTGACACAGTGTTCGTAAGTCTTTTGGCTATCCAATGCGACCAACTTCCCTTTCACCTTGGTTCCTCCTTGTTTCTTCTGGGGGCTTGATTCTATGTTGAGCCTGGATACCCAGTCTAGTTCGAGTCCTTGGAGGGAGTAGTGGATCTTCCTTGCATGCCTGCCTGAGATGGTGCCTGGGAGGAAGGGCCCTTACCCGACATCTCCGGTCTGCCGGGCTGGGTGGGACAAACCGTCTTGGGGCTCCCCACCCCTGAGAGTTTGGAGACTCTGTGCGATGCCAGTCCCTTCCCGGTGGACCTACCTCGTCCTTCAACCTACGCCATCGGACCACTTTACCTCATCCTACAACCTACCCCTTCTCACCACCTACCCCGTCTCACCACCTACCCCGTCCTACCACCTACCCTGTCCCTGATAAACTTTAACTTTCCGAAATCTCATAATATCCCAAAGGGAGACATGCCTAGCCGGCTATGCCGGGGCCTCCTAATCCTTCCAAAAAGAAACAAACTAAAATATTGATGGGCTCCCTGCAGTCTGCTGAAGGAGGCTCGCACCACCACCGCAGAGCTCCCCAAGGACATGAATGACATCTAGACCAAGGCGGCGCTACTCAACGTGCTGAGCCCCAGCTGCCCGCTGTCCACGGAGGAGCGCCAGCTGATGGGGCGGTTCGGCGTGTGGCTGCTGGTGGGGCTGTATACGTCCCGGGACAACACCTCCTGCGACATCCTCGGTCGCCTGCTCTCCATGCTGTTCCACTGGTTCCACGTCACCGCATACTCGTTTTACGGTGAGTGACTCTCGGGCTCGATTTATTTACCATTAAATATAAAATAAACGATATCAGGAAACTGACACATACTTTCTCCCTTTTAGCCCTACTTTAACGAATAAATTACTTTTTATTTACTAAATATAGAATACAAAGCACGGTCGAATGTACAGAAAATCTTGTAAACAAGTTGTTTTAAAAAACATCCACCCAAATCCCTGCTTTGGAGGCACTACAGAATCCATTGCTACACTCGTGGTTTTAAGAGGGGAAATGCCCCCTATTCCCCCCAGGGTTATTAAGGGGCAACATATTTCGAATTAACTCTGTTGGTCAATGCTAAATTGACAAGCATATCAAGTTTGAATGAAATTGATCAGTAAATAAGAGAGAAATAGTAATTTTTGTATTCCCCATAAGAATAACATTGGACAATGTACTGTGTTTACCGCTAAATGAAAATTTCAATTTTCTCTGAAACCAGCAATCGTAGAATAGTAATTAAAAATACTAACTTATTTAGTTTTTTGAGCTCTTTTTAATAGTGAATAGCAATATTTTTTTATATTTATGTCTTTTTATGAAAAAAACAATAAACTGAATTTTTGACGTTTTAAGTCCTGTAATTTCTGAACCCTAATTTTTACAGGAATGCGGGTGGTGCCATTTTGTTGGAAAACTAAAATTCTACAAACGACTAAAGTTTAATCAAAATCGTTAGAGCCGTTTTTGAGAAATTTTGATTTTTCATGTTTTTTGGCGGTTTTTGGGGGATAATTATACCCTTAAAAATCAAAAATTCAAAAAATGAAAAAAACACCTGGAGATATCGTGGATCAGTACCTACTTACCAAATTTCATCAAAATCGGCCCATTGGTTAGGGCTCTAACTCTGTACACATCCACACAGACACAGACACACACACACACACACACACACACACACACACACACACACACACACACACACACACACACACACACACACACACACACACACACACACACACACACACACACAGACACACACACACACACACACACACACACACACACACACACACACACACACACACACACACACACACACACACACACACACACACACACACACACACACACACACACACACACACACTGACAGACATCACGTAAAAACCACTTTTTTGGGTTCAGGAAGCACCAAAACGAATATTTCCACTAACAACTCAAATTCAAAAATTTTGACGAAAACAATACTTTCTCCATATACTATGTATAGAGGGAGAAAGTAAAAAAACAATAGGCGTCGTCCACCTAGTTCATATTTACCACGAGAAAGTCATTTACTGTGCATTAACTGGCATAAAATATGCTTTTCCTACAACCACACCTAAAGTGCTTCTGAACAAACTAAAAACAAATCGTAAAGCAGCTGTTTTTATTTGGTGGGCATGTTTTATCGCTCACTGCACCATACCTTTTTGCTTGATGAAGTATTATAAATAACCTGAGTGATTGTTGCTTTGGACCAGGCTAATCAAATATCGCAAATTCAGCCAAAACTAATGAAAGTGAATTTTTTAAGTTGTGTGGTACCGAAAATTGCAGCTGTAAGAACAATTGTGTATGTAATTCGAGTGCAGTGTCTTTATCACTATCAGAAAATTCACAGTAGTTTTCTCTCAAGTAATAAAGTCCTACTTTCCGCTCTTACATAACATGATTTGCTCAATTCCAGACCAAGCGGAGTGCACGCTAGAGCAGCTCAAGACAGACTACGTGTGTCAGTGGCTCAATGAGTTTTGTCAGTCCCACTTCAACATCTTCGTGTCGTGTCTCCTGCCACACCCTCCCGACTACGCCAGGGTGGGCGGCCACTGGTGAGTGGGAGCTCAGAGATATTGTAACAACTAGCAAATCCAGCTGCTCGAATACGAGCAAATACGGTTATGTTAGTTTAATTTGTGATGCCATTCCATAAGTTGGCTGAGACAGCTGATCTTGCTTCAGTACTGTGTTTTGTTACCTTCAACAGCTGTCAAATGCTCAATGATTACTATTCTTCTATAAGTTAACATTGAAACTTTAAAGGCCTGTGGGGCGTAGCCCTGATGGCCGATGTAAATTATGATTTACTGCAAACCTACGCAATTGAGACCTTTCCATAGATAATTTAATCATAAAAATTTATCCAGTGGTTTCTGAGATCTCAGCGTGACCAACAATCTGCTAGTGTGTTAAAAATTAGGATGATTTTCTGCAAACCTACGCATTGAGACCTTTCCACAGATATTTCCATCATAAAAATTGGTCCAGTAGTTTCTGAGATCTCAGCGTGACACACAATCTGCTGTTGTGTTAAATATAAGGATGATTTTCTGAAAACCTACGCATTGAGACCTTTCCATCATAAATTTGGTCCAGTGGGGTTCCTGAGATCTCAGCGTGACACAAAATCTGCTTGAGGATTAACGATAATTTATTAGTTAACAGTAGAAAGTAAAATACCCCCTGACACAGCAAACCTGCATACTCAGCGAATTTCCAATGGAGATATAAATGTCTTAATACTACATAAAGCCACTTACCAAGTTTAGTAGAGGCAATATGGGGAGTCTGGGACAGCTGAAAAATAATTGGTTTTTAATCAGAAGTGACGTTTGAGTGACGTGGTGATGACGTATGTGTGACGAGAGGGTGTGATGACGTCACGGCGATGACGTATTGGTGTGACGATACACATACGTCATTGGATGTGAGGTAATGTGAAAGCGGGTGGATTTATATTCGTTAAGAAACTGTTTAAAGTCGAGAGAGAGGTTTGAAAATGAATTCGATGGTTGCTGAGTGTCAAACGATTGAACAAACTGGTGGCCTTTAAAAAGGCCGTTTGTTACATGTATTTAAAATCTTTTGGTGTGACGAACGACATACGTTATTGGATGTGGGGTAAAGTGAAAACGGATGGATTAATATTTGTTCCGAAACTGATAGAAGTCGTGGGAGTGGTTTGAAAATGAATTTGGCGGTTGCTGAGTGTCAAACGAATGAAACATCTGGTGGCCTTGAAAAAGGCCGTTTGTCACATGTCCTTAAAATCTGTAATTTACACAAATATTGCATAAATCTCAGTTGATAGACCTCTTCTGTTGATCTCAGCCTTCAGCGCAGCGAGATATTCCATCCGCCGAGATATCGCCGGCCACTGCTCTGTAAGCATCGTCGGTTGGGCAATGTATGACATGATCGCTTTTATCTCATTGAAGTGATTTTCTTGTAGTTCGTCCTCAGACATAGTTGAAATTGCTCTCATTCTCTCCCCATGCTCCGCAATCAGGGTGATCTCCACCAACTCTTCGTCGCCGATGTCTTTGGACCACAGAGTAGATGCAGACATGTTGGCGGATCGGTGTCAGACGAGAGGATGGTAGTGAGGATCAGACAGACATGATTTTATTACTTGTTTATGCTTAGTCATCACGAAACACTGACAAGTAATTGGCTAAAAATTATCCAATTAAATGTAACCATTTTATAGAAAACAACCTAGAGTCATTGTTACTCCCAAGTGGGTGGGTGGTTACGGACATGTAGAGACAAGTTCAAGGTCATCGAAAGTGGTTTTTAAAAAAAGATTTGATAATTTATTTGTCAAAAATTACAAAGATTTAATCAAGGTTTACATAACTTATCTTTACAGCAAACTAGGTATATTGTATTAAACATTATTTCCTTCTTTGTACTTTGGAGGTTCTTGTGGTTGGCTTTCTTCTTCGTACTTTGGAGGTTCTTGTGGTTTGGTTTCTTCTGTATTTTCGGATGTGGCATTCGGAGACCATTCAGTGGGTGATTCAGTCGTCTCCGAATCGCAGAAGGTTGTGCTGTCGAATTCAACAGTAATCTTCATTACCATCGGAGGATGTTCCGTCATCAAATGCAGGAGTGTTTCGTGAAGTATTCCCAAATCCACTTCGTCTTGCATCACCAGATGAAACTTCATTATGTTGATGGGTTAAGTTCGTTCTTGACGGTACGAGAGCTGATGGAGAAATGATAGCTGATCACTAGTACGGGTTCTATTTATGTCAGAATAAAATGGTGGGGGTAAGTCCGACACTTTCAAAACTATGTCAAGGTCACAGTGATGAGTTTTTTAAAAATATAATTACATAATACCTAAGTAAAAATAATACATAATTAAAAAGGTAAAATAATCAGAGATTACAATGGAATTTTACGCTATGTACAAAACTATTTTACAAAGTATTGTTAACATGGATTGTTATTTCTGTAGAGTTGTTTCCAGAAGGTCCATGGGAAACTAAATACAATACGCCGGGCTTGACAGAATCCAAATCTTCGTTCATAAGAACATTAACAAATCTTTTCGGGAGGTAAACTTGGAATTTAGGTTTATCTTCTTCTTTGTAGGGTGAATCTCCAAGAACAACTATAACTGCTTCACCAACTGATGTATCCAACTTTTTCATCGAATGCACAGCATAATGTTTTTTCTCTTGAAGTTCGCTACATCTTTTTGTTGCTAGGAGATCGGATTTTGAATGTTGGTTGAATTTTTCTGCAAGAGATTGTAGTGGAGAAGGTGATGCCATTGTGGAGAAGCTGATATGATTCTTTTGCTAGGTGTTGTATTCTGTAAGAGATCTTGTGTCCAACTGATATTACGGAGGTACGTGCATGGGTATATGTGGATTTCCCCCTCCACCGGATATAAATCGGCCTACTCTGTATGCTCGTGACAATGCACAATTTGCAGTTTTATGCTGAGGGCTTTTTACTCCGATGCAAAGACCATTTAATTCCGTTGCAAATTCCTTATCCAACACAATATCCGTCACATTTGAAGTACTGTACATTCTGATCCACTTTGATTTTTCATCCCCAGTAGTGTAGATTTCGTCATACTGTTGACAATAATGGTACATTATGCTATCCAGCTCTTTGTATTGTGTAAATCCTTCGTCCCAGGTGATGTGATGGAGATACTTCATTAACCATTTATTGGTTCTAGAGCTTTTGCTATTTAACTTCTTAAAAGGAAAAGGCGGCTTAAAAAGAAAATAGTTAATGACATTAGTAGATATGTCAAAAAGCTAGTTCTTTTATGATATATTTGTCTTGGTTGTTCCTGAAAGCTTGAAATTCTACTACGCACTTTTTGGACATTCTAATATTATAATTAAAACAAATTGGTTTGTCCATTCCGTATCAATGTAATTTTGGTTCTATGAAACATTTCTCACTGCAGCAGTATGTATTTATTTTTGCAACTGTTAACTGATGGGAAGCTTGCAATCAACTGCACTCATATAGCCCCAATATTGTCATATATATATATATATACGGTGAAAATAAGAATACCATGTGGAAACCTGAATTGTTTCAAGGTCACGTAAATTAGTTTTTAAAAATGTTTAAGTGCTCCCAGCATGAGCATTTTGTTGATGCAATCTAGCGTATAAACAGTCAGAGTTTGCTAACATTCATTCGCATTTAGTGTATCTCTCTTCTACACATGTACCGTTACATTTCATACATTGATATTTCAATTGTAGCGTTGACGTGTTGACTTGAAAAGATTCATGTAGAACTTTTTGTTCGTAGTCCGCAAATTCATTTTTGTTATCCTCGTAACACTTTCGACAAATCCTAAGACTATCTTTTTCATAGAAACATATTAAAGCCGTCGCACAATTTTTATAATGTTCTTTCATAATTTCTTCAGCTATACTTTTTGGTAGTTGGCTTACAATTTTTTTAAAATCATTCGTATCCTGATATTCTTAGAGTAACGCTTGTTTCCACAGGTTATACTCCTCCATTTTTTGTTGAATCTACGAGAGCGCATGAAGTTGGTTTTCACTGGGCAAGAGCTGGAGTTGTTCTGAGATGGGGTGGGTGGTGTGACAGCTATTTATACTAATGCAAACCTTCATTTCCTAAAGATTAACACTCTATTGCAGTAACCATAGCATTCACATATTCTACATGCTATTCCGTCTTGTTATTACTTTTGACTCTACTTCTATATCCACATCCCAACTCTTCCTGTTTGCACAATATTGTAGTAGACATTCACAAAGACCTTTGCGACATTTGTTACAATATTTTATTATATCGCTATACAGTCCAAATTTCACACACATTTTAGGACAACATGTATAACAGTGTTGGGATTTGTACAATGTGAACGTTTCTCGTGTTGGAGTTGGAAGTTTATATGTTTTACATCGACATTTACAAATACCATAACTTTCACATATTTCACAGGCTAATCCGTCTACCTCTAGTTTCGGTCGCACAAAACACTTGTTTTCACAACAGTATCTTTCCATTTTATGAAGTTTACTTAAGCATGTAATAAACAAGACTGAGTAGGATAGGTACTGTTTGGAAGCTTGGAATCAACTGCACTCACACAGCGTGAGTATTTTCATATGTATATAGTCAGTGAAAAGAAGAATAACATATGCAAACCTGAACTGTTTCAAGGTCACGTAAATCTTTTTTTAAAAAGTTTTAGTGCTCCCAACATGAGCACTTGCTTGACGCAATCATTCAAATAATTTTACACTTTTTGTTTATTTGAAATATTCTCCGGCAATTCCTTTGTTGGAGAAACTTTAATTTTGGTTCCTTCACTTCGAAGTTTATTAAAAAAGAATCCGGTCCTTCTGTAGAACGACACCTCTTGAGGCAATCTGTTGTATATAGAATGATCTATCGGGCCATAGATCAGTGGTAAAACTGGATGTGTGTTCACCGAACTGTTGAGGTAATCAAAAATAAGTGGAGCATATGTGACGAGTTGCTGAATGTATCTGATTATTACTGGTGTTAGATTCGACAGGACTTGAAATTCTTCCAAAGTTAAAAGGATTTTCTTATTGTGATTGGAAAGATCTCTAAATCTCACAAATTGAGTACCTCGAAGTCTGATGTTGTCGATTTCTAAATCGGATTCGTTAAATCCAATTGCAGTTTTTCGTCCTGTCAAGTTGTTGTATAAGTAGGCTTCAATGATAGATACGTGTTTAGTAAATTTATCCCACATGTCTATCGTAAGCAGCAATGAGGCTTTCCCGCAATGGTTAATTAGCACAGCAGGATTAAAGTTCAAAGATTTGAAAACACCAACAGTAACAGTTTTATCCATGTTTAAATTCAATGGATACATTGCGCGTAAAAATACATCAAATATCACATCCATATTTTGTTCATCATATTCATTTTCACATCTTTTCCTTTTCCTCTGATCATTTCCTTCGAAAGTTAGAAATCCTGAGAGTCCAGCCTTAATCTCCTCAGTAGTTGTTGTGTCCTTTTCTGCGGACTCTTCTACATTTTCAGCTGGTGTTGTATTAGTTTTAACATCATCATTATTATTATTATAAGGTGTAATTGTGTCTTTGACAATTGGAAAAGAAGTGGTTTCCGTAGTTTTTACAGAGTCCTCACTAGGGTTACCAGGTGGAATTGTGTCTTTGTCAATTGGAAAAGAAGTAGTTTCCGTTGTTTTTGCAGAGTCCTCACTAGGTTTTGTGTTTTCAGGTAAGTCTTGATTCGACGTTTTAGATGCAGCTGTCACCTCTGTTGATGCAGACTCGAGCGTTACATCTTCAAGAAAATTAGATGGCATACTGTCCATTTTAACTATCAATGTTGTCTTGCTGTCTGCAGGTGGTATACTGATGTCCTCTCGCAGAAGAATCTCCCTTTTATAAACTTGTGGCGGGGGTAAATATATGTAGGTGCTGAATAATGTGGTAAAAACATCTATATTATTCTTCTAACCACGCCTGTTAGAGGGGTGTACGTTACGATTGTATCATGTAGTATCAAACAATACGCTGTTGTTTGGTCTGGAATATTCTCTTCCAACTCAAACTCGATGCGAATATCTACTGTTGATGATTTAATTGATTCGTTTTGTTTTGAACAGTCTATGACTGCAATTGGTGCGAGACTCTTGAATGTTTCAGGGTTGAGGAGAGGCGAATTCGTCCTTCCATAGTATGACGATTGAAACCTGGCATACATATCGTATAAAATACCATATCTGTCCTTAGAAAACATTATATTAAGACTGTCATAGGGAAAGAATTGTGAGTTTAAAAACAACTTTATATTTGAAAGTTTACAATGATCAAAGCTACTGGCATTAGCTGTAATATTAGATCTTTTATTTGTTTGTAGAGCAAAAATAACATATCTAGGCTTTTCTAAATTACTCGAAGTCTTCACAGCCCACATTTGACGTTGATTTTTTGGCAAGACAGGCCATTCATGCATTTCCCAGCTTCTAAAAGGAACCACAATATCCCTATCAGAGTCCAGAATCCGTAATAGACTTACTCGTCATTCATCGGCCAACCGTACATGAGGTACTCTCCAAACTATTTTATCTAACTTCAATTTCCATTCAAGTGTTGTGGGAGTTGTTCCGCTATCAGCTTGTATAATATCCACATCAGAGGATGATCGCAGTAAAACCAATTCTTGTTTGACATTAATTATTATTCTTCTGTAGTCTTCAGCGAATCCTAGTAAGAGCCGCAACGGAACGCAAAAGTCGAAATAACCACTTGAATTAGGTACTATTTTGGTCGTAGTTGGTAATATCCATCCGGCTGTTTTTAAAGTGTTCGTTTCATTAGGTGATAAAGAAACCAACCCTTTAAGCGTACTGCTTATACCGACTTTTTTAGTCGAATCTACTACAATGCCAGATATTTCGTACCGGATTTCTTCAAACAAAAAGGCTATTGGATTATTTATGAATGGTACTTTTGATGTTGTATTTTCATCTTTTTCCAAAACCCTTCCTTCAATATAAATATAGCTTTCAGACGGTAAAGTATATGCATCTTGATGTTGTATTGGAATTCGGATCTCATCATTATTTCCTAATTTCGTTGAAGCGTAAGGGTTGTGAGTGTGAAGCTCCTTCTCCCACAACGTTTCGTCGAAAACCGGTCCATGTTTTATATCCAGTATGTCCATTATCATTGACTCTGAAACCAAGTCCTTCTAAAAATTTAATGTTCTCTCTAGTTAACCTCTCTGCGTTAGGAGATATACTAGAATTGTCTGATGTTTGTTTAGTGTTATATGTAAATTCAAGTCCCATCGTTCTTTTACGGTGCCTGTCTAATGTGTAAACGTACAGTAATAATTTCTCCTCTGAAATCCACGATGTCACCGTCTTGATCTAGTACGTTCAATACGATGTCTGAAATATGAGTGGAGTTTAATGGAAGATATATCAGATTATGAGGTTTTTCAATTATCTTAAATCCAGGTGGAACGGTTGGATAAAACGAATGTAAAATATGTTGGTTCGATCCATCTTTATAAGCCCCTTGAACAATGTTACACGTGATATTTATAGTATTAACTTTAATTATGTTCACAGTTTTTGGACTTGTATGGTAGATATTTGGTTCAAGAACCGACTTGTATAATGGGAAACCAAGTAAAGGACCAATCGATGCTGGTAGAGTGAAATCCATATAAAACTTGCATTTTATTTCACTTCTTAAATTGTTATTATTCGCTCTTAGTTCAATTACATCCTTTCCTAACTTATTTTGAAGTTCTCTGTTTATGTCAGCTATTTCATAAGCACCAGTTTTAATCTCAACAAATTCACGTACATCAGCCAGACCTTCAGTATGTTTCTTTCTCACGTAGTGAAATTTATTATTAACACCTTCTATTATGTTTGGGATTGAGTTGTAAGTAGTAAAATCCAAAAGTGCAATTTCCCACTGTCTATCATCTCTCAGGTGTAATGGTGGAAATAATGTACTTCGTAAAGTTGATGTTGAACCACTAACTGTTACAGTACAAGACGACATCTTACAGTTGACTGACACTTGTGGCTAGAAATTCCAAACATAAATGTCCACATACTGACGTGTCTTCTCTTTGTTTTCTATCATAATTGAAAACTACGTTAGGTACTGCACCGAAATACACTTGTAACTCTTTAGGAGGTGGAAGATTCCCAAAACTGTCAAAATAAAAAACAGAATCAAATATTTTCTTATAACAAACCCAATGTGTCCCAGCACCATTAGCATAATCAAGGTTTACAATTGCGGCTTCATTTTTCCAGATTTTTCTTGGCAATCCGTTTCGCATGAACACCCCTCTGAAAAAAGGGATTTTTAAACATGATGCATACCGTTCAAGTTCCTCGTTGTTCAAAGGTTTATTCGGCAAAATTAATTTGTTTTTATTTAATATGCACGGTATGGTCTTAGGTATAATCCTCTTCCGTTTACCTTTTTTTTTGAACATTTTGAACACTTTTTTCGCTTACGATTAACTCTCTTATTAGTATTCCTTCTTTTACTAGTGCCCCCACCGGAAATATTTCTTCTGCGACGTGTGTTTGTTTTTCTTCTCCTCGATCCTCCTCCAACTGCTGTTTTGGCTTTCATGGCTGCAGTTACTGCTAATGCAGCTGCTCGTTCACCAACACTTGCGTCACTTGATTTTACTCTCTGCCAAGCTTTTTCAGCAAGAGCTCTATCTGCAATTGATCTTCTTTCCGAATCTGAGTAATTTGAATATGCAATATCGTGTGCTCTGCAAGCTTCGTCCAATTTGTTTATTCCAGGATCTCCTCGTACCAAACGCTTTCGAAATTTCGTACCTGGACCACAATATTGATAACCTCCAGGCAAATGTAGCTCAATTGGAAGTGCGTCAACAGCTGTGTTTATTAATGCACCTGTAGGTAAAGTGGAAAATGCTTTTTAAAAAAGAGACACTGCGCTACTAGTGAGTCCTCGTCCTCTTTTCATGAGTGATAGTTCACTACTGAACGTCTTCCTTCCATGTATGATAATTTATTTTTGTTTTAACACCTTACTTCATTAGATTACTCTAACGTCTGGCAGTGATAATGACTCTTCTGCATCACTGTTTGTATCATATATTGCGTTTACACTGTTTGAAGGTGTTCCCCGACTTTCCTTCTTCGAAGAGGTGAAAAGAATCACCATAGACTGTAATTTGTCGATTTTTTGGTAAATATCTTGTTTTAATTGTTTTATTTCTTCCAAAACAAATCGCCTATTCACAGCATCTGTATCTTTTTCTGCAATTGCCACATGTATAATTCTTTTATATTTAGCATCAAACATGGTGTCATTTGTCTCGCAATTTAATGTAAATGTACGAATTGTTCCAAGGTTTACTGCTTCATCTTTGTTAATAGGATCTGCAATATTGCACAAACGTTTCCTTCTTAGATCATAGTTTCCGTCTCGAGTCAACTGAAAACCTTCTCCAGGTGGACCTCTCAAAACCTCTCGAACCAAAGAGCTCTCATGACGACCGAACTTATCAACACTCATCCTTAGACTGAATACTTAAGCTATGTATCCCCGACCTTTTAACTCTTCCGTTAAAGCAATCATTTCGTTATCCAATCCGTTATGCCCAGCCTGTATAGATTCATATATTAATCGCATTCTGTCAACCAGCTTATTCACATTATTATAGTATATAATATTTGTATCATACACCGATTTCATCGACATTCCTTTACCCTTAGCCTTCGGACGTTTTCCTCTAATACTAGAAAACAGCTTTGAAATAACTTCTCTATACTTCTCCGATCTATTTCTATGAATAGGTGTATTATGTGAATAACCTTTTCTATGGGAGTTGGTTAAAATACATATGTTTTTAAAATCATTCAAATCCTTCTTAGTAAATTTTTTTGGAGAGGGTTTAAAGATCAATTCAAGCAGTCCAGCGGTACCCTTAAAAGTTTGGTCTTTAACTGTTATATTATCTTTGTCATATATCTCTAGCATACTATCCCCCATACGAAGACCGTCTTTTTCCAAGCGTGCTCCATACACGTGGTATTTACTCGATTTATGTGCACCATGTAGCATTTTTAGTATATCATTTCGTGAAAGAGGTCCTTTTTTGCCAATTTCTTTACTTAAAATACTAATATTTGTGGGGGATTCTGTTGGTTCTAAAGGATCTGTTTCACCTTCAATGTCGGATTTACTTTCTTCTTCATCTTCTTTATCTTCTTCTTCTTCTTCTTCTTCTTCTTCTTCTTCTTCTTCTTCTTCTTCTCCTGAACGACTCGTTCTGCTAAATGATTCTGACCCAGATTCTGATCCGTATGTTCCTGAAGTTTCATCTTGTTTAACGATCTTTTTATCTCGTTCTTTTACTTCTTGATCTAGTAGAGTCAATTTGGTCATTTTATCATTTATTTTATTCAGGGGTTCGACAATGGGCTTGAAGGTTTCCTCCAAATATTTATTTCTAGCCATCAATCCTTCTTTTAGTAGCAGGTTTTTCTTCCGTATTGAGTCACTTAGGACTTTTATTTCACTAAGCAACTCCTCCTGGTTCGACATTATTAGTTCCGACTGTTCTCAACGCCTTCACCACAAATACTGAATTTGTTATAGGCAGAAGTCAATGTAATAAAACAAATCCATCGAACCCTATTCTGTAACGACCATTTGTCATAGATCTTTCTTTATCTATAACTAAAAACCCATATTTTTCTTTCCAAGCTTTCCCACACACATCTCGAAATTTTTCAAATGACATATCTGCACCAACATGATCGTTGTATATATGTTTGAGATTTTTTTCATCCTGCTTGAAAACAATTAAAAAGTTTACGTTGTCTCTAATTAATTGTTTCGGGATTTTACTATATGTTTGACCTATGTAAATAGAGTCAATATGATTATGTCTACCCATAGAGAAGTATGTTCTTATCCTATCATGATTTTCAGAGGAAACATCGTCAAAAATAAAAACTGAATACGGTTCAGCATTGTTAGGCTCTATAATCTCACTACTTGCGTCAAATTTATGCAATGAAACATCGGGTACATCATGCAAAATCTTTTCCAATAATAAATATTTTGGTTGATTCAGAGATTTGGAAAAAATATAAACATTATTGAAGCTTAAGCCGTTTGGTTTTGTTATTAAATTAAAAACAACGTTGGTTTTTCCACAGTTTGAAGGCCCACTAATAATACACCTCATTGTGTTAGGCAATAAACAGCCATGTTTACTTACCTCATTATCAAAAATATCCGGTGTCAAACAATCAATATTGTTAATATCAAGTCTTTCATTCTGGCAGATAATTTCCATAATTTATTTACTGCATAAACAGTCTTCTCAAATGCTGTCCCGTTACTGATTTTTTATTTCAAAGTAGGTCCTTTTTGTCTATCCAAGTATCTTCGCTCTTGTCAAATCCCAACCATCTCACTAAAAGTTTATTACCTCTTTTTCTTAATATCTTTTCAACCAAATAAACATTGCCAGTCTTGGATTTTAACAACTCATGTCCGTAAAACCCTCCCTGCAGTATCTCTCCTTTAACATCCTTTAAAATATAAGTTTCAGGAATAGTAGGCTGTACTCGATGCACTGTGAAAACCTCGTTTTTCCAATTCGGAAGGTAACCTTTGGTAAAGATCTGTTTATATTTACATATCCTCACATTGTCTCCTATTGCAAATTTTTTGGGTGGTTTCTTATCTAATATTGGTTTGGTACTTTTCTTTATGCGTTTCAAAACTTTAGATTCATTTGCTTTATTCACCTGATTTGGTTTCATACCTATTGTACGATGTTTTTTATCATTGTAATCTTTTATTAAAGTAGGAAGAATATCATACCATACATAGGTGCCTCTTTCTGAAAATTTCTTGTACATTGAAGTTTTCAAAGTGCGATTGAAACGTTCTACAATAGCGGCTTTCTTTTCACTATAAGTTGAATAATGATTTATTTTATTTTTCCTCATTAGATCAGAAAAATCTTTGTTAAAAGATTCTGTACCATCGTCTGTCTGCAGATTTCTTATACGTTTCCCTATCGCCTGAAGTACTTCTTTCATTGCTTCTGTAATAGACGATCCACTTTTGTTTTTCAGTGGAATTGCACTGGCTACTTTTGTAAAACAATCAATAACCGTTAAAATGTACCTAAAACCTTTATTAATCCTACTGTACGGTTTCATTTCTACAAGGTCCGCTTGATATAGGTCATGAATGCCTTTCACGACCGTTGATCTTCTAGGAAAATTTCTTCGAACTGGTTTGTGAAGTTCTTCAACGATGGATTTTCTCTCGTCCATCGGTTCGCTTTATCCTTCAATCGTTTAGTAACTGAACTATAAAACTGTTTCATTTATTAAAAAAGGCTAAATGTTAAATAAGTAATGTAGTTTTTGCTAATTTAAAAAATTGCTTATTCTGAACACACGAAAACTGGGTCAAGCCCACTGAAGTGGCTTTTTAAAAACTTTATTTAACATATACTTAATTAATTAGCATTTTATAGATCTTCCACCAGTTTACTTCTCAGGATGATGATGCACTTGATCAATTTATGCTAATGAATAATGTCCATAAGGAAGTGTGTGGATGTTGTTTTGAAGGATCACACGTTTGCCGTCTTTGTCTGCCAATGACTTCTTTTTCACAGTTATACTATATAAATTATGATTGAAGCTCCGGATTGTGTTAAAAGATGCACTGTACCCAACTCTTCTGAATAAACAGTTGTAGTAATGTTCAAATTTCATTTTTTTCATTATGTACATCTTTTTTATTCCTTTTGCCTTCTTGATAATCCCTGCTTCATCCTCATCCGCTGCAACTGTTGATGTGACATTCGCTGTTCTATCTGTCATTAATTTTAACGCGTACATCTTCGACATGAGGGCGACAATTTCTTCAAGTGGTACTCCGCAAGTTTCATCCTTGAACTTTCCTAAAACCTTCTTGTTAACAGAGTTGTCGTATGTCGGATGGTTGACTGGGTAGTCGGAGAAGTCAAAATCATTCCTGTGAGGAAACACTCTAAGGTCATCATACATGTCAAGTGTCTTGATCCAATATACGATCCCGTCAGTGTCCATGTAGCTAATTCCAATTCGATCTCGTCCATAAAAGGCAACCATCTTGTTGTAGTGGAAGTCGTACATATGGGTCTTTGAAATATCAAGTATACACATTCCTACATAAAGAGGTCGATCCATGACAACATTTGTTTTGTTCATGCATACAGCTACAAGATTTTCGTTTATTATGATAGATGTTTTGAAGTTAGGCTTTTGAACTAATTTTAACATTTTATTTTCATCAGAAACAAGTTTCAAATTCATGTGATTCCTTTTGTTTTCAAGACATTTCCCATAGACGGCGTTATTCATCAGTTTGTAAAATTCTTTGTGAAAACTTGATGTGGAAGCTGCTCTTCTTGAAGTATTCGATTCTATATACGGTTTTAGCCAGGTCTTTTGTGTAAATTGAAGCACTCGGTTGATTTTAACAATTTTGATTCCTAGTTCAATTGCTTGTTGTACAATCCAATAATGTGCAATGTAATTAGATTTATTTTCAAGTGTTGTCATCAACTTTGAATATTTGCCTCCTGGAGGAACCTCGGACCTTGGTAATAGAGGAAGGTCATAATGATGGTCGTGAAGGTGCTGAGGATACTCGAAGTCAAAGTTCAATATGTATCCGATATCGCTGAACTTCGGGATGCTCATAATGTCTCCTAAAACATTAGAATCAACCCAGCAAAATCCGCCAAAAGGTAATGGCATTGACATGGCGTATCCATAAAGGTTATTGGCGTCGAAGTAGCCTAGGTAGACTGATTCTTTAGTGGAGTTATAATTTTGAAGATGTTTGTTATTGGCTTTGACATATCGTGTGACCGATTGTGTGAGCCCTCCTCTAACACCAGCTTCAACCATAAGAACCATGTCAATATCAGTTAAAAGTTGGAGTTCGCATTTAGTTTCCTTCATCATAGCTTGCCAAGCCAGCCCCAGAGATGTGAAGTAATAGAAACAATCCAGTCCGTAAGCTAACAAACAGGAATTTCTAAATTCCTCCATTACATCACAAAGGAGAGTTACATCAAGTTTCACATAAAAATCATTATAATCTCCGAGCGTCGACATATTAATTTCCTTCCATACCTTGACAGCATGCTCATAATCTTCTGGATCTACTGGAGATTCATTGAGTTTACTGTAAAACATTTCTGGTGGAGGTAACGCAGTCTCGTCAAATCGAGCAAGGGAATCTATGTAGTCGTACGGGAACACTCCTTTTCTTAATACGAGCTCCATCTTATCTTCTGGAACCAGCTTCCTCGTTTCAATTAAGTCATCTCTTTCCAGATTCTTAGAGAGTGTCATCAAATTGAATGGCATAAACCTTAAGGAATCTATAAACCTTAATTTTATATTTTTTACTTTCTTTGAAAAACTAATAAATTTTTCTGTCGTTTGAGCCAATACGTCAATTTGTCCTTTGTCTCGTCCAAGTTCTGGAATAATAAAGTGTGCGTCGTATCCACTTAAATTGTGTAATACAACCGGTATAACACAAGGTAGCTTAAAGTTGATATTGCAGGCGTTACAAGCTGCTCCTCTATAGGCTCCTGTCAAATGATCATGGTCACGCACTTTGATGTTGTCCTCAGAAAACTCCTGTTTACACAAGTAACAAATGTCCTCCATTTGATGACATAGTTCTTGAAGGTCAGTGAGATTTTCCATAGGAACAATGTAACTGTAGAGGGTAGATACTTTTTCAGCAATATCATATAGATCATCAACAAATCGTGTTGCAGCTTGCTCCCCACGGTAAAGCTTTGGCTCCGTTGGAATATCGTAGTGCCGAAGATGCTCGTATGAAAGTGTTGATTTTACCAAAAGAAAATAGCTGTTTGGCTCGTGTTTTTGGTATTTCCTACTGTCTGCTGCGTCAGGATCCACATTTTCCACTGGTATCAATGACGATTCAAAATCTGCGTAAATTACAATTGGGATGCGATACTGGTGATGGATATTCCTAAACTTTAGAATAGAACTATTCAGAGTTGGAAGGATAACTTTTGCTGCTGCATGATCTCCACAAAGTTTAGAGTGTTCCGTCAGCCAACTACGACCTCCTCTATTTATAGAGATATTTTTAAAACAGAAACATCTTTTACACACTGTTATTGGTGACTTTCTTTTGGTGAGCTGATAGTGAATGAGCTTAGTGAAATCTTTTATGTACACATAATGTGAAACAATTTCATCTTTTAGTAACAGTAAATCAGTATGGTCAGTCAATTCACGTGGTACCACTTTTAACGGGTACACATTGTTTCTTCTGTCCAGTCCAAACACGTTAACAGATACACCTGCATTACGTTTTTCAAAACTTCCTATATCAGACAATGACACTGGGTAGTTTAATCCATTAAATTTATATCTACCATTTAGTTCTTGATATCTTCTATTCGGTCGTTCAGGATGTTGGACACCTTCATGAACAAGAAATTTCGCCATCATAGAATATCTGAAACATTCATTGTCATTGTTTTGAACATTAATACATGATTTATTATCTTTAATCTTTGCTGGCAATGGAATAAAACTGCTGCCACGATCACCGTATCCACGTTTATGAACTCGTAAATCCAGGTTGTTTACATTGAGCAAGGACCATCCGGATCCACGAGCTTCATGTTCAGTTATTTTAAGCACCAATTCTTGTAAACATTCATCAACTATTTTATCTAAATTTGACGTCTCCATGATAGTTCGGTTTCTAGAAAGAAACCCTATGTTGGATATTTCTTCTTCTACATTATTAAATGTTGTGTCCAATAGTAATCCAAATTTAATGAAATTCAAACGGTTAAGTTCATAATTTAATTTTGCAATTATAACATCTTTAACGAGGGTCAGAAATATTTGTAGTTCAAGTGTATTGATGTTATTTATTCAGTAATGTCAAACGACAGATCTGTCAAACGCCTCCACTAAAATGTTGACTCCCAACGTTGCATCTTCGTTCGCAGTCCCTCTAGAAGTAGAGGGTGAGGATTCATCTTCAGGATCCACTGAGTTTTGTTTGCTAGGAGGTGCATATGCAATTACGCTTGGTCTGCTCTGCCGTGTAGAGTGTTCAGTGTCAGCAAGGAAGTGTAAGAAATCGGGATGGTCTTCACAATCGGATAATGCATTATTAGTAGCATTATGGTAAATTTCACAGTGATATATATATAAATCCTCATTTATGAAATCTTCATTACAACGTTGACAATAGTACATTGTGATTGAATAAATTTCTCAGTGTGTTATAGACTGCTCCAAAAGTAGTATTGAGAGCCATTTTTCACATGTTCTAGTTTTATAGCAAATGCTGACCTCAGCATTGAATTACTATTGGTTTATATTTTTGCTAAGATCATCACTTTCATTGCCATTGGTTCATTCATTTAAAAAGTAAACATAAATGAAATAATAAATTAGTATTGCTATAAGCTTACTAACCACAACATAATTATGGAGCAGCCTATACAGGTCCCAGATGTATCCTCCACAACACCACCTTTTCAATTATCATTTACACCCACGGAAAGACAAGAAAGTGATGATCAACCAGTACAGGTTAACGTTGTATCAAGCAGAACAACTATCCAATCCAGAGAAGTAATGGCTGCATTAGAAAGATTAGTAGGGGCAGATTATCTATCAGATGATGACATCATTGTTGAACAATAAACCCTTTATACAGTTGAAAAACACATCCAAACAGCCGTTTTAACGGCTACCATTTTTTCATTCGTTTATTATACTCTGCTTGTGGCTTTTTTAGTTTAAGGAAAAAAAAACATTGCGAATTCGGCTGAGTTTTAAAACGATTGAAACAATTGGTGGCTTTGAAAAAGGCCGTTTGAAACAGACTTCTCTAATTAGTCGCTAAGGTATGCAACGCCATCATCGTCTTCCTCACCACTGGAACTATCGAATAGTCTCCGCCTTGCATCGGGAACATCACGTAGGACAGGAGTCCTGTTGTCATCCTCATCTTCGGACAGGAGATAAAATTCAATACTGTCGGCGACTGACTCCGGATAATCCTCTTGAAGAACAAATGCTATTGCATCTTCTATGTCAGAGACATCTAGTGATGATGTGTTGTCATCGGAGTTGGTCAGGTCTTCGGAGTCGCTAGTATCTTCAATCTCCTCCACATCTTCCTGTAAGACATTTTCAATTATTTCTCCAATTTGCTTCCAGTGGTGAGGGATGTCTAGTGGTGCCATGGTGGTAGATAGGATATGAATGACCGGTGACTACTATTTACCTTTATTTATAGGGGAATTTTGTGATGAGAAAGCAAAAATAAACAACGAATAAGAGCATTAGGTTTTAGTCAGTAAAAAAAGTGCTAAGTTTTGGTAGAAAAACCGTAAACATAGGTTTTGATCTCAAAAAATGTATACATATATATATATATATATATATATATATATATATAGAGAGAGAGAGAGAGAGAGAGAGAAAGAGATACACTTGTGCATACTTAATATCATAAATTTCAATTGTTAGTTGAGGTAAAATTAAGAAACCACCATGTGTTTTGTACAACTAAAAATTTTAAAAACCATGTGTTGGTAATTATTAATTTCATTATTAGTAGAAACATTAATAATCGAAAAGATAAATAATTGGTATGGTTCAAATAAGACGCTTAGCTTAGTTAAAACGAGTGAAATTCATGATGGCCTTGAAAAAGGCCGTTTGTAGTTGCCCTCAGAAGGTGGAGTTTGAGATGGCGTTGTGGGTCTGCAGGATACGTCCTCAAGAAACGATGACGGTGAGAGTCACCCTTTGGCCAAGCCGCAGCAAACGCTTCAGGTCTTTGATGACGTTGGTCTTGAAGGGTAAGTCATCTTCCAGAGGAGTAGGCGCCATCCAGAACCCTACGTCGGACGTTGTCAATTTAATAGTAGTCGCTCGGCAGTCGGCCCTGATACTGTCTAGAGCCTCAGAAACTCTCCACAAGTCGCATTCTTGAGTTATCTCCGTCGTCCAATAAATCGGAACACGGAGGTAGAATGTTTTCAGCCACAGAGGAGAGCGTTTAACCCTTCTCGCTGTTTGGTGGTGAACAATCTCGTAGACCATGTTGCCAGGTAAACGTCGCAGATGGATGTGATCAACTCTACAGAACGCCTCTATTTATAGTAATAACTACTGCATATTCAGCAGTATCTTATCTTAACTGCTGACAATGCTTTTCAGCAGTCTCTTATCTTAACTGCTGACAATGCTTTTATTATTTTCAAGGTCAACCTAACAAACAAACAAACAAAATCTTTTTGGAATGCAAAGAATCGATGAAACTAGAGTTGTAAATATTAATTCAGGCTGCAGCTTGTATTATCGGTTCATTTCATCTTATAATATAATTCGTTTGTGAAAGGCAACACAGTTAGCTCAATTTGAGTACTAAAACGAGAGATGTAAATATTAATTCAGTCTGCAGCTTGCATTATCAGTTTATTTCATCTCATAATATACTTTGTTTGTGAAAGACAACAGAGTTAGCACACTGTGAGTACTATAACGAGTGAATCAATTTTTGGCCTTTAAAAAGGCCGTTTTTGAATTCTCCACCAAGGTTTACGACTGGTCTTGACCATTGTTGACTGGAAGGAAAGCTACGCAATGTAGGTTAATTATGTTGTAGGATTTTACATAATATACTTTGTTTGTGAAAGACAACAGAGTTAGCACACTGTGAGTACTATAACGAGTGAAACAATTGGTGGCCTTGAAAAAGGCCGTTTCTGAGCTGCTGATCCAATCTAGACGCACTCCCACATCGCCTTTGCCAGTTCGCCTTTGCCCGCCCTTTGAAATATTAAGTATGACCCAGTCTTGGGTATTGGTTGCAAATATCCAGGCAGTCTTACCTTTAGGATTCTTCCGCTGTTTTCCAAAATTACTTTGCGCTCTTTAATTTGTAGGAGTTTATATTTTTTGGAAACTTTCAATCTTCGGAATTTTCCCTCCTGAGCTATAGTTTCAAAGTCAAAACTAGATGCTGGCGGCTTTTTCTCTGCAGGTTTGTGTTTAGCGCAGAACTTTTCTCCTATTTTGCAGAAGACTGCACACACTTCACCCTTCTTCGGCCCTCTCTTAAATTGGTGGGTACACTTGGGCGCATTTCTTACCCGTGGTGTCTTCTTCAATGATATTCTTGGTGTGCTGGAGGATGAAGTTGCCTTCGGTACGAAGGGGTCATGTTTTGAGATGAATTTCCTATTATCTTCATCCGATGACTCTGCTGTCGGTGCTCCAAAGTGCAGGGGACTTGGCGGCGAAACCACGCTTGTGGATGTAGAAGGTGCGTCCGGCGGATCGAAGATAGACTTCACCTTGTTCTCAGCCAGGATGGATTCTACAGCTGCAGAAGTCTCAGAAGAGTCCATGACTTGGTGATCAGATCAGCAATCCGCTCAGTGGAGGAATGAGGAAACATCGCACTACTCTCTCATTATATAGGCGTTGCTGACACAGCACTCTTCTATTGGTCAGTTGAATTTAAGTACTAAAAATGGTGGTCTTGATAAAGGCCGTTTTTATGTTCCAATCTTGGACCGACTGTGCCTCTATGTTAGAAACTTGCAAATGTTTGTGTTTGAAAGCAATTTTATGTTTTACTCAAGCACCATAACATTTGTTTTTAGGTACATTAAACAAACTGTGTTGACTGAATAACGAACAAAATTCTCGGTCAAAATATATTATTTAGAGTCGGCAACTACGTATCTCCAATCTTAGCCCGACTGTAACTCTATGTTAGAAACGTGGAATTGTTTGTGTTTGCAAACACAACTCATTTTATTCTTTACTCCAAGCTATGGTTGTTAAGCCCCATAACATTTATTTTAAGCGCATTAAATAAACTGTGTTGACCGAATAATGAACAAAGTTCTCGGTCAAAATATATTATTTAGAGTCGGAAACTACGTACCGTACAGATTACCAATACCCAGTATGTCATGGGACTTATAATAAAACTTTGCAAATGCATGAGTTCAAAAACGATTGAAAAATGTGGTGGCCTTTAAAAAGGCCGTTTTTTGAGATGATCTAGCGACGGACCCATTCGGCCTTCCCTCTGGGATACGAAAGGTCCTCCCCCGGCCCATGAATCTTCAGATGCGTCGACTTCCACGGCCACTCCATTCTCCTTGGCAGGCGAACTCTCGTCAGCTCCAAGGAACCAACCTCCCGCAGAGTAGCCTCACCATCCTGGCGTACGAAAAATAGCAATTCGTACAGGCCGGGTTTCATCCGCCACAACCGTCGATTCTGCTCGCCATGGCGTAGTTGCCCAAGTGGAATGTAGAAGCGCTGCTCCAGCCTCTGAAGCTTTCGCCGTGGAGTAGCCGCAACACAATCCATTACAGTGACAGGATTGCTCCTTGGCACTGGTCTCGGAGCTGGACAGTCCAACGCGAAGCGAACACGCCTCTTCGAGGCTCCTGGACGTTGACGAGGCGGCTGGAGTGAGGATATCGGTGCTAGTGGAGCCCGTCGCTCAGTCATCTCAGCGAAGATTTCTTCCACCGTAGTTTCCATCTTCTCTCCTCAGCGCAAGCAGGATGTCCTGAGCTCTACTAATCATTGGTCTCTAAGGTGCGACGCTACGTACCGTATAGGATCCGCTGCAGGTCTCCTGTTGGTGCGCACTAATAACACTGACTCAGCGTTTTATTTAGTGGCCTTGAGAAAGGCCATTTTAATTATTTAATATCCCAGTCCAAGCGCTTACCCCTTTGAACAAACTATGTTGACAGAGGAACGATTAAAATTCTCGGTCAAACCATATTTGTTGAAGTCGGTAACTAAGTACCGTACCGTACAAAATACCAACAAACTTTATTGAAACCTCATGGGACTTATAATAAAACTTCGCTACAGCAGGAGTGAGACTGGGGGTAAAACAAAATATATGTTTTACGCTACTGAGTGTCAAACGATTGAAATTTTTGGTGGCCTTTAAAAAGGCCGTTTTTATCAGTGTCATTGTTTACATTGACACCCATTGGACGGTGACACACCGACGTCGTTGCCCATCTTCCGGCTTCCCGACCTCCAAGTAGGTCTTTAATGTCTCGTACGGTGGCTCAATCACTCCATTCGGCAGGTAACTTCTAAAGACAAAGTTGCGGTGGCGCAACAAAAGCTCCCGCGAAGGCTTGTCCCATCCGAGCAGACAATAAAGTCCCGGCTGCAGTTTCCACAGGCGGTGGAGCTTGAACCCAGGGAATGCCGGTTCGAAGCTCGGCTGACGAATCTCCCTCGGCTCATCGATAACAGGGATCTGGGCCGTATAGTTCTTCTCAGGTTCCAGATCCCTCGTCTTGTCCGAGAGAATTTCTCTAAGTAAAGAGAACGGTTCCCGGGCACAAGTCGATATGTTTACCCGTCGAGGCATTACATCGACGGGTCTACTTTTTGACGCTGGTGTCGGAGCCGGGCGTTGACGAGGCTGCCCTGTCACGGACTCGCTCTTTGGGGCTGGGATTGGAGCTGGACGTTGACGAGGCTGCCGGAGTGATGACCGAGGTGTGACACTGTGGGGCCTGGAGCTGGAAAGCTGGAACGATGGTTCCCGACGAGGCATGTCAACCATCTTAGGCCGGGTCTGCTTCCTGAAAATGATGCAGTTGCGTCCGTAACGAAAGGGTGAGCAAAAGTGATTCGCTTAAGAACAGCGGTATACTTACTAGCACAAGCCGGCTTCTCATTGGTCAAACAGTTCAACCAATGAGGTGAGGTTATTTTCTGCTGACTCAGCGGAAAAGTTCATAAAACCGGGACGCTCGTTCCACTCGAATCATTCGGCATGCAGACACGGGACCAGTCCAGAGCAGCTCCAGAGAAGCGGGACACAGCGGAGATCATCGGAGAGAAGCTGAACATCCACGGAGGTCTCCTAGTACCGCAATCCCTGCAGTGGTACCCCGGGCTTGGAACTTCTGTGATATAGCGAGCACCACATATGTAGGTCTCACTTGCTATCGGCCGGCATCTCTACGCTGATCTCCGCCGGGTCCCGAGGCGGAGTCAACACCTTCTGCGTCGCACAAGGCCTGAGACAAGTCCCCCTGTGTGGTCAGCACTGCTCCGGGCGTTGGGTGAACAGTGCGGTGGGCAATGGATCTGGATCGTTAAACTCAGTGCCGATCTCTTATTCTTCTCTGTACAATCCTTTTCTGTCTTGCATGGCTTCGCTGGTTTCCCACTAACACTAACACAATTTGTTGATTTGTACAAGTTAAACTCTGTCCCTTACCCTATTCCCATCACAACCCCAAAAACAAACCCGGGTGGTTCGCGCAGTGTGGAGTTCTGCGGTCCACCCATACCCTAAGCAGTTCAATCGGTCGGCATGGGCAAACCGCCACGAATGAACTGACCCTTCTTGACTGGTCGGCAGGGCAATCCGCCACAGTCAAGATCCTTTTTTTTAAGTATTAAAATGACCTTGAACACGTTTGAACATGTTTGGAGAATATAAATTATAATTATTTGAAGTCCCCTAAAACATTCATAGCTACAACTGAATAACTATTCTTTGTTACCGCGAAAGTTGGAAAATTGAGACTTATTAAAACGGCCTTTAAAAGGCCACTAAACTGAAGTTGGATAAATGACAAAGTCCAGAAAATGTTGAATACTCCTCCTGTAAAAGAAGTAACAAGATGTGAGGCTGAGACTTGTAAAGGAATCGTTTAATACTGTGAAAGTAAAAATAATTGAGACTTGTAAAAATGGCCTTTTTAAAGGCCACCATAATGATTGATGTTAAATGATGTTAAAGTCCTGAGAATCTGGATTGAAATGTACTTAATGTAGGTTTAGTATGTTGTATGATTGCTAGGCTGATTCACAACGAATGATATAAGTGGTGGCCTTGATAAAGGCCGTTTGTAGAAGGAGTGGAGTCCTGGATTTAGTGTGGGGGGATGGAAGCGACGACCCGAAGAAATTGTCTTAGTTGTAGTTGTCGGCGTAGGCTAGCGTCAACTGTGTCCAAGTGTTGATGTTGGATGATGAGGTGGAAGTCATTACCGCTACTAACTTCGATGATGATCTGATCGGCAAGGTGTCGGTAGCGGTCCAAGATGCCCATGAGTTGGTTGATCTGTCGGTAAGTGAAGATGTGTCGCGTTATTTGAATCGTCGCTCTCCCCACAGGAGTAGTTGCAGCCGTCGGTCTAGTTTGGCAGAACTTGAACTCTTTCCTGCGACGTCTGTGATCCTCTTCGTCCGAATAGTCCTCGTCAGAAGAGTCAGCAGGGCGTTTGATCGGTTGTAAGTTGCGAGCCATGGTTGCGTTGCGGCTAAGATCTGGAGTGTGAATGGATCGTAACGCGGGATTCTGCATTAAGCTGCAAATGTGGCGGGGGTGATTAGTGGAGGGGGATTCTAGGGCGTGGGATTGGGAGCGAAGCAAGTGCGGGGGTCTGGGGGCGGAGCCCCCAGAAAAAACTGTTATCTTATCTAAGATCTAGATCTAAGATAAGATAAGATAAGATAAGTTAAGATAAGATAAGATAAGATAACACAAACCGGCGTAAATGGACGGTTGGCCATTTCAAGTCGCAAACCGACCAAACCGACTTAAATGGACGGTTGGCCATTTCAAGTCGCAAACCAACGTAACTAAACCGTTTCTTAATATAAATCCACCCGCTTTCACATTACCTCACATCCAATGACGTATGTGTATCGTCACACCAATACGTCATCGCCGTGACGTCATCACACCCTCTCGTCACACATACGTCATCACCACGTCACTCAAACGTCACTTCTGATTAAAAACCAATTATTTTTCAGCTGTCCCAGACTCCCCATATTGCCTCTACTAAGTTTCATAAATATATATATATTCACAAATAAGCAATATATACAAATTTAATTATTCTCCATAAGAATAACATTGGGACTGAGGGTGCAGGTTTGCTGCAACAAGGAACACAAAAAATGGGTTTTTATGCTAATATCAATACAACTCAACTAGGTGAAGTCGTATTCCAGTTTTTATTAATTTATGTTCATAATTAAGGGAGACATAGCATTTAATTATTCTCCATAAGTATAACATGGGGGCTGAGTACGCAGGTTCGCTGCTTATTCTTCATAAGAATTGTTTGGGAGCCTTTAGCAAATAATTGTTTTTGATCAAATATCAATAGACCACAACCAGATGAAGCCGTATACCAAGTTTCGCCAGAATACGTTCATAAATAAGCGAGGTATAAAATTGTTCTTTTCCTCCACAAGAATAACATTAGACAATGTACTGTGTTTAGCACTTTCAATATCTCGGTAACCAATTGACGTAGAGGAATGATCAAAATACCAAATTGTGTGTTTTTTAAAGCTGAATCCAATGATAAAAACTAAAATTGGACTATTTCCAAGATTTATCATAATTATATTAAAAGAATAAGGCAATTTTTGTGCAGAAGATTATGACCAAACTACTGGGTCGATTTTGATGATTTACGAGTCATTTGAAAGCCCTTAAGGTCTAGATGTGCCTTTTGAGGGTCTCAAGTCTGTGGGTGGAACCAGAAACCCTTGGGAAGCCCTGAAAGTACGGTTTTGGCCCATTTAAATAACACTGGACAGCAAATCAAAGCAAAAGAAGTAGAACAGCTGGGTATGGTTTGCTAGTTAATTATATTAGTATTGGCGGCCGCAGGAAATAATCAGCTCTTTCAGGAACAAATCCTGTAGAAATAGAATCCACAGCCGAATACTACCAGCTCCTCTAATATATGCTCAATTGGCCTAAAAACATAAAGCTTTAAGCTACCATAACTCAAATAAGGTTGCTTTTAAAGAAAAATACCCCCGTCGCAGCAAGCCTGCATACTCAGCGAATTTCCAATGGAGATATAAATGTCTTAATACTACATCAAGCCACTTATCAAGTTTCATAAAAATATATTCACAAATAAGCGATATATACAATTTTAATTATTCTCCATAAGAATAACATTGGGGCTGAGTACGCAGGTTTGCTGCAACAAAGAACATAAAAAATGGGTTTTTATGCTAATATCAATATAACTGAAGTAGGTGATGTCATATACTAGTTTTTATTAATTTATTTTCATAATTAAGGGAGCCATAGCATTTAATTATTATCCATAAGAATAACATGGGGATGAGGACGCAGGTTTGCTGCTACGGGATCCTTTGGCAACAAATTATTTTTTTGAGCAAATATCAATAGACCACAACCAGATGAAGCCATATACCAAGTTTCGTCATTATATGTTCATAAATAAGCGAGATAAAAAATTTTTCTTTTCCTCCATAAGAATAACATTAGACAACGTACTGTGTTTAGCACTTTCAATATCTCGGTAACCAATTGACGTAGAGAAATGATCAAAATACCAAATTGTGTGATTTTTTAAGCTGAATTCAATGGTGAAAACAAAAATTTGAATATTTCAAAAATTATATGTGAAAAATTCAAAAAACCCATTTTTGGGGTACAAAACCCCCCCAAAATACCCCTTCGGGTAGAGCGATCTGGCTGGTTTTTGAACTTAAAGTCATAAATCTTGCTTTACACGTTTATACCAAATTTCATAAAAATCGGATCATTTTTACGAGAGTTATCGTGCTCACGGACACACACACACACACACACACATATATATATATCTACAGTTTCGAACAAATGGTGTTTTTGGGGTCTGGGGACCTCAAAATGAAAAGTTATCATGGTATGGGCCTAGGTCTTACCATGCCGACTACGGTAATAGCTTCTTCCCTATAGGGGAAATTCGCTAAAAACCACACGTGCAGCTTCCCCGACCTAGATTACCCCTAAAAAATATCTTTTCCTAGCTTGGGAGCCATTATACAGCTCGAAAAACAGCTGCGGACGGATGGACGGACGCACAAAGCCACAGACAAATGCAAATTATAGTATTGATAACAAATTTAAACATTTAAAAACTCAAAGATACTTAAACTGTAGGATTCCATAGTTGATGCAGATTACTACTATAGGTTTTATTCCCATTAAAGAAGTTATGTGCGACCTATAAGCGTGTAAACGACAGCGCGCAATATGCCCAGTTCTCCTTAAACTGTTGAGAACAGCAGTAACTGTTGAAATTTTGATACTGTCTGTTTTTTATTTTCACAGTAAAATCGCCGAACTTCCTTTGGATTGCCACTAACCATCTCATAAATGTAACTGATATTAAAATATCCCACAATTGTATAGTTATGAAAAAATTGTTATGGAATAGTTCCGGGACACCATTGCAATTAAGTTTAAAAAAGTATTTTATGATATTATGAAATATATTTGTTAAATTGTAATTCTTAAAATTAAAAACAATTTTATATTTATAATCAACTTTTATATAATAAATAATGTTATTTGCTTTTAATACAGTAAAGCTTGGATAATTTGAACCTCTATGATTAAAAATCTTCTTTAATTCGATTTTTTGGATAGTTCAAATTTTATTAGCGGTCCTTTGAGATTCGAACTACCCAAGTTCCACTTGCTCACAACTGCGTCAAACATTTTTAATGATAAAATCTGTATAGGCTACAATAAATGTACTCATCAAAACTATAAAGTGAACGCTCAAAATAAAAATATATTCAATAATAAAAATTCAAAAATAATTCATGTAGATTAGTTATCGGCGTCACTGAAAGGCACCCGACACTGTCGGGGAAATAGCGCCCCCTTATGGCTTAACTTTTACTTGGTAAATTAGCTTGTGTTGCATATGCTCTATATTACGATCGTTGATTATAAAGCATTAAAAGGATCGTTCTAATGGGAACATTGCTGGACGAGGGAGAGGTTAGGGAATTTAGTCTATGCTTAGGGGGACATCTCAGATGACCCCAACGAGGTTAATGTATCTAGAAGTCTCGTCTCGTGTAAAAAAGTGTAGCCTACGAGTTCGACCGCCATTTTGCCCCTCTGTAAACTCTGCTCCCATGTCAATCAATCAAATCCCCTCATCACAAGTTACATATTTATAAGATGAGCTGTTTTTTTACATTTAATTTGTAAAGAGTCGATTTGGTTGCCACCGAGGTGGGTAGCTGCGACCCACTAGTGTCCCAATAACCCCATAACCATAAGGCTAAATTAAATTTCAACAGGTCAAGTGGCCGACGCGACGGGTGGCTGCAACGCAGTGGCCTAGTGGGAAGGCGACCTTAGAGTACTTGAAGAAAATGACGGTCAATATGAAAGCTTCATCACGTTTTTACCCAGGCAAGACCTATAGATATATTAAACTCGTTGAATCTATCCAACTATTTTGGTCCGGTTAACGTTTGTTCAGGTACAGCCGGTTTTTCAACCATACATATAATAATAATATATGGTAAATACCCCCGTAGCAGCAAACCTGCATACTCAGCGAATTTCCAATGCATATTTATGTATCTTAATACCACATAAAGCCACATACCAAGTTTCATCAATATACATTCTTAAATAAACGATTTATTACATCTGAATTATTCTCCATAAGAATAACATGCATGGCGGCTGAGTATGCAGGTTTGCTGAAGCAAGGAACAAAAAATGGGGTTTTATACAAATATCAATATAACTCAAGTAGGTAAAGACACATACAAAATTTTATTAATTTATGTTCATAATTAAGGGAGATAACACGTTACATATTCTCCATAAGAATAACATGGGGGCTGTGTACGCAGGTTTGCTGCTACGGGAGCAATCGGCCAAAAAATTCTTTTTACTGCAAATGTCAATAGACCACAACTATGTGAAGCAATATACCAAGTTTCATTAGAAGAAGTTGATAAATAAGCAAGATATACAATTTTTCTTATTCTCCATAAGAATAACATTGGACAACGTACTGTGTTTAGCACTTTCAATACCTATCTCTGTAACCATTTGGCGTAGCGCAATGATAAAAACACCAAATTGTGCGTCTTTTTAAGCTGATTCCAATGGAAAAAAACTAAAATTTGACTTTTTCAAAAATTATGTGTAAAAAACTCCAAAACTTTTTGGGGTACAAACCCCCCGAAAATACCCCTTCGGATAGGTCGATCTGTCTGGTTTTCGAACTTAAAGTCATAAATGCTGCTTTACACGTTTATGCCAAATTTCGTCAAAATCGGATTATTTTTACGAGAGTTATCGTGATCACGGACCCACATATATATATACAGTTTTGAACGAATGATGTTTTTGGCATCTGGGGAGCTCAAAACGAAAAGTTATCACGGTCCCGGGCCTAGGTCTTACCATATGCCAACTACGGCAATAGCTTCTTCCGTATAGGGGAAATTCGCTAAAATAACCTGATAAAAAAATAATAAAGTATTCTTTGTCTTGAGGCAATTCACATTGGTGAAAAGATTTTAATTTTGAAATAAATTATCTGTATATACTATGATTATTAACGAATAATTGTATAACTGCAGCAAAACAGTATAATCAAATGATGATTTTTGTTGATTCATCGTTCGGTTTGTCATCCTCTGACCAGTGTACCAAAACTTTTGATGTTAGGAAATCTAGCGCATTATTATTGAATAGTATCGTCTCCAGTAACACTAAATTGCCTTTGTTAAAACTAAGTGCAGGGCCGGAATAAAGCATAGTAGGCTACTTAAGCGTGCGCTTAGGGGCCCGCACAACAAAGAATCCCATTACAAACAAGAAATAAAGGTCACCAACTTGGACGTAGACAGCAAGGACACAACAAGGACAATAAGGTTCCGCACCATTGGTTGAGCCTAGGGGTCCATGGCTCCTAAATCCGGCCCTGACTAAGCACTAATAAGATTACTAAAACTGGAATTATTTCGGGTATACTAGTTAATTTCCTGGTAATCTGGCAATTTCCAAGAAATTACTCGGTTCTCGGGTATTTGAAGCTCGCGCGGGGATTTTGTGGGGATTACTATTACCATAGACTAACTACTGTAGTTAGTCTATGATATTACTACAGAATGACCGGGTAAAAGCGGGGATTTTATTGGTAGTTTGCGGGTAAAATAGCAAACCCAGTCTGGCAAACTGGCAACACTGTTCGCTGTTGTGATCTGTGATGATGACTGATGATTAAAGCAAGAAGATCAAAAAACAGTCTGACTCTTGACTATCGAGATTTTTCTTATCCTCAGGGTTGCCAATTCGAGGGTAATTACCCTTTTCGAGGGTAATTTGAACCTTCGAGGATATTTTCCAGGGTTATTTCGGGTATTTTTTGTTAAACCTCAATAAATAAATATTTTGAAACGGTTATTTTTAACGTTTAACGTTTATTTTAACTGGAGTTGTTTTAACTAATCTTAGTTTACACATGACGATGTCATGTTTTCTTTGCAGATAAAAATAAGTTAAATACCAAAGGTCTAAAGTCTAAATAAATTAACTTTTGAACTTATAAATTTAAAGACTTATTTATGTTGCCTATATCCAAAATAACTTTAAGAAGTGAGGCGGGATAAACTATTTTTGATAGTTAATGGTGAATAAAACATTTTTGTTTTCTCAGATGTAGGCTTAATTGTAGAATAAATGTTGCTACGGTACCTAATCCTGTTTTGTTGTTAACTTAATAAGTTTACTTAGGGTAATTGGTAGAATGTTGAACATTAATCGTGGTATATAGGTTCATAAGTTGCCTAATTACTGTTATGATGGGAATAGTTAGATCTTCTGTTAAATTTAGCTAATATTATGATGAATCTTTTGACTACTTAAAAAAACCTGGCTGAAATATGATTGATTAGTGTAGGTTAGGATTGCTTGTTGGTACTTTGGGCCTATTTTCTAGTATTTCTAGTGTGCTGGTTTCTAGTATATTATAATCAGTTTCCATTAACATGTGCCTTTTTTAAGTTTTAACACTTTTAACATTTTGTTTTAATAATTGAACCTTGATTTTATAAAATAATCTAAATTACAGTTTTTTGTGTACATTAGGCAAACCTTTATTTGACATAGCAGGGTAAAACGCGACGCTACCACATCATACTTAGAATTCGAGGGTATTCGAGGGTAATTTTGACAAGGACTGAGGGTAATTTGTCAAAAAGTGATTGGCAACCCTGCTTATCCTCTACTGATAGTGATAAGAAGTTGAGGTTAAGGTTAAGAACATCAATATTCAATGAACTTTTAATTTCTAATTGAGGACTGTTGTGATTATGTCAATTAACTGAATTGGTTTAAAGACAGTTTCGTGTTTAATCGTACTAGATTGATGTTATTATTGTTATACGATTATAAGTCTTTTATATTTTAATTTGTTATTTATATATATATATTCTAAAGAAAAATGACTTTGGAGGTAATAAAACTTATACTTAGTTTTAGGCTCTAACCTAACTTAGTTTTGTTTGGTTTTATCTGGCTATTTTGTATTGTTTAATAGCCTAAATATTGTAATAAAGTTACCAAATTCATTGAATTGTAAGTTTGTATCCAGTTTTTTTAGTTGCATTGCTTAATTTAGTTAAAAAAAAATATTCACAATACATCTGTAATATTCCCTAAGCCATCTGTAAACCATATCACAAGATGTAATTATTGTAAAATGGTGTAGTATAGTATATGTATAAATAATTAAAGAATGTAATATTCACCATGGGCTAGTTAGCTTATTACTTTGTTTGGCTTAGGACGTTCGGCCTCAAAATGGTAAAACCAATAACTTATGAACTGCGGGCCACTTACATCTTAGCTGGAGACTAAGTTAGGTCTAGTTGTTGTTAGCTACTTGTTTGTGACTGGCTTGGACGCTGTGGATTTCAATGGCTGGTTTAGCTCTCAGAAATCAGAATCTTGATTGCCAAAAACACTACAAAAATGTATAGGTTATTGTCTGGCATAATTTCCAGATAGGTAGGCGCGGTTGCACAGGGCCTCGCGCTTGAAAGTTTTTTTGTAACGTGGAAGCTAGAGACGTCATGGTCATGAAAGGGAGTAGAAATTCCAACTATTGGCGATTAAAAATTGAACAACTGAAGGCAATGCATTAACAGTTAGTGGTAGGGGATAGTTTGCTAATAATAACAACATATTTTAATTTAACGGCAAGTTCAGAAGTAAGTGAAAGATTAATATAGGGTGTGCTTGAGTGCTGTAGGCCTACTGCTGTCCGCCGCAGATTTGGTTGCGTACGGAAAGTGAGCGGGGAGCTGATCACCATAGGTATCTGTCATTTCAATTGACAATTTTTTCCCTTTTTTAGTAGGCCCTAATTTAGTCCGTAATGACGAGGAGGAAAAGAGTTTTTGAAGCAAAATGTCTTTTAAATGGTTTACCTACACATTTTTTGTCTATTTTAAATTTGTTGCCAACAAAACAAGACATTTACAAATAATAATAATAATAATAACTTTACTGCCTTGGGACAATTTTTACAATTGCATAAGCAAATACATTTTTAAATTAAATTATTTTTTTAAAGTAATAACTATAGGGTCTATTAATTTCCGTGGATATTTTTCACCTGTAGCTGCCTTTTCTTCTCTTCTTAAAATTTTGTGTTTTTGTGTTGTTTTCCAGGAATTCTTCTGAATTATAATAAGCTTCATGCAAAAGTATATTTTTAATTTTCATCTTAAATTTTTTCAAGTGACTTTATTTTTTTAATCGTTGGGGGAGTTTATTGAATACATGTATTCCATTATATAATAAATGTCTTTAAAAACAAATTGTATTATGACTGTGAATTTTGAGATTGATATTGTTTCTGATTTTAGGTAATATTAATGATGTAGTGAACAAAGAAATATTATATTTTACAAAAGTTAAAGTTTCCAAAATAAAAATACTAGGGAATGTCAATATTTGATTGTTTTTAAAAATTTGCTTACAGAATAATTTCTGGGTTCTTAAAGATTGTTCTAACCGCGTTTTTTTTTAAAGATATATTGTGTGTTCGATAAAGATAATAATAATAAACGGTACTTTGGTATTATACGGATGCCACTATTTTTGGAGGTTAAATTTTTACCGGATACAAAGGATAACTACATAATTCGAAAAAACGTACTCTTATTGACTTACTGTACAAATTTTACATCATTCTGATGAGCGGTCTTTGTGTTGTGCCTCCCAAAAGGCAGCGATGTCTGCTAGGATCGTGTTGAATGCGTCGCCGCCGCTAGCAGCCAGACCCGATCGCCACAGGTACGCCGCCAAATATACATCGCGTTGTGGCAGTTATGTTAGGATGGGTTATCATAAAAATGCGTACGGTTTCCTCTTCATTTTGAGGTAAATCCCAAATCCCAAAACACGAAAAGAACGTCACTGATTATGAAAACAAATGTAACGTAGTGCACGGCAATAAATCACTCATGACACTGACCCAGGACCCAGATTACAGGCGGTGACAGGTGATGCGCGCGCTCCGGTCAACGACCTGACCTTGGCCTATTTGGAGGGTGTTTGGCGGCCGGAAGTATGACTCATCAGGTATCATTCGATTCGTAACAAAACAAGGAAAGTCCTACAATAATTTTTATGATAACCCATCCTAACATAACTGCCGCAGCGCGCTGCATAAGGGTGGCATCCGTATAATACCAAAGTACCTAATAAACTTTATTCACCAAACATGATACAAAAAAAATTAACAGTTGTTTCCAAGTAACTAAATAATAATATAATAAAACTTAAAATATATATTTTCACATTGGTACACACTCACAACTCATTCTTGAGATAGTTCCTATACATTTTTAATCTATTGTTTCTTGATTGTGCTTTCATACATCTACAGAGTCGTTTCCTAAAGTTTGATTAGTTTTTGATGAAAGATAATCATTTAACCATGGAGAAAGTTTTTTATTTAATCTTCTGAATGCAATAACTTCTTTACTTTCATTAACTGCAGATAATATTATTTGAATGAAACTATCAAAAGCAATAGAAACAGAATCTATGTTATAAATAAAAGAAAAGTCTGTGTTTTGGAGAATGTTACTAAATTTATTCAAGTCAACTTTAGACTTAAAATGTTTGTCATTTTCTTAAGATTTACCCCATATTTGTACTGCATACATTAAATGAGGGTAGATTAAACCATACACCTTAACCCTTACAGATTAAACCTTAGATTAAACCTTACAGTTAAAAGTACACTTGGGTTGCAAAATTTTGATAGGTAGTCTTCTCAGTACAAATATTCCACTGGATTTTCCCCTATAGGGAAGAAGCTATTACCGTAGGTCTCATGGTAAGACTTAAGCCCGAGACCATGATAACTTTTCATTTTGAGGTCCCCAGATGCCAAAAACACCATTTGTTCAAATTGTTATATATATGTGTCCGTAAGCACGATAACTCTCGTAAAAAAGGTCCGATCTCAATGAAATTTGGTACAAATGTGTAAAGTACCATTTATTTGAACGAGTTCGAAAACCAGATGAATCGCACCATCCGAAGGGGGGTTTTTTACCCCAAAAATGTGTTTTTTGAACATAAATTGGTGAAATTTTGTATATGGCTTGATCTGGTTTTGGTTTATTGTTGTTTGCACAAAAACAATTTTTCACCTATGGTTCCTGTAGCAGCAAACCTAGGTACTTGGTCCCCATATTATTCTTATGGAAAATACTTGAAATGTTATATATAGCTTATTTATGAATGTATATGGATGAAACTTGGTATGTGACTTCACTAGGATGAGTTCCGTTGATATTTGCATAAAAAACATTGTTTTGTGTGCCTTGTTGCAGCAAACCTGCGTACTCATCCCCAATGTTATTTGTATGGAGAATAATTAATATTTCAAATATCGCTTTTTTGTGAATATATTTCTTATGAATCCTGTTAAGTGTTTTAATGTGTTATGTTATATATTCATTGGAAATTCGTTGAGTATGCAGGTTTGCTGCGACGGGGGTATTTTTACATAACATGTCCATATGTGTTTTAAAATTTAGATTTGTATCAATACAAAAAATAACCACCTAAAAGTTTTATTGCCTCATTTGTTTCTTCTGAAAAATCAAAATTATTTATTGAAATTTTAATATCATTAATTTGGTATTGGTCCTTTTTTTAAGGAAAATTTAGAAATTTAGTCTTTGACAGGTTTACTATTAAACCACAGTTGGTCTTAGTCAGTAACAAGGCTACACAAGGTATCTCACCCATTCTACACTCTTCATTCATTCATATCCACCTTAAAATACGCCCAGGTTGCGTCGGCGTCTTAAAAGAGGTATTGAGACCATTTTCTTGAAACCATTGTATTACTAAGTTTGAATTTACTTAACTGTTTATTTCTAGACTGTGTATATTATTACTAGGTACAAATAAAGTGGTGTCATCAGCATAAAGACAAATGTTAGTTCTCTGGATTGTATTTGTTACATCATTTATAAAGATTAAAAACAGCATCGGTCCCAAAATAGATCCTTGGGGTACTCCTGCTTCGCTCTGCTCTGCCTCTTCTGATTTTTTTATTCTTTACATACATGCTGAGCAAGATAAATAAATTTAGGCTAAATAGGACTGCATGTTAATCTGTCAAAGCTGACATTTAATCACATTTGCAATTGTAAACAAAGCAGACGTTTTGCAGTCCCCTATGCTTTACTTATTTGTCCTCATTTCTTGAAGATCAATTTTCAATGTTAACTGCTATTTTTCCCGAGTCCCTTGGGCCAATACCTTTAAATTATGCCATCTCCCACTAATTCTCCAACTTCCCGGCAGCTAGAGTGGTGAAATTTGGTACAGTGATTCTTTAGGTCTAGAATAGGAAAGTTTAGGTGTTTTCATACCGATTGAACTATAGGGCTTTGCCCCACGGGGCTTCAAAGTTACTATGTATATGTATACCTTATGGACATTTGAAAATCCAAACAGCTTACCGGTATCTTTATTTGTAGTAGTTCCACGGGCTAACCAAAGAATGCAGCACATACAACTGTCATAGTTTACGCGGGGGAAACCGCAGCAGATCTGCTAGTTATTACTAACAACATACTTCCATTATGGTGTGAAAATAAAATATTTGTATCTATATTACTATAGATACACATATTTTATTTCCACACCATAATGGAAGTAAGTTGTTCAGTAACAAGGCAACCTAACGTAACTAGGTACTGTGTATGTGGGTACTCCGTTTATTACTACCAAAAATATAAGGATGTGCAGGGCCGTACTTAGGGGGCGGGGGGCAGAGGGAGATAACTGCCTTGGGGCCCGGGCCCGGGCGTTATTGTTTATTTTTTGAGGTAAAAACACCAAACTTACAAAATAATTCCTTACACCCGTCTTCCTACTAATAATTTATGCATTAGCCAACTAGCCAACTGATCATAGAATGGCAGAAACATCATATTCATTTCCCACATCCACAACAGGTTACTGGAATAGTAACAGTTTTCAAAAACTCCCTAACTTATCGGTGCAGGTGCACATGTATTATCTTTCATTCACACAGTGAGATTTGCTTGAGCAGTTTCCTCTGAGATTAAGTTTTCTCTTCCGTTTTAGTAAACAATACGTGCCTTATGAGGATTAATGTTAGTCTCTCTGTCTGTGCTAATATCAATATTATTTTTTTCTTAAAACCTTAAATGCTAAAACAAATTAACACTCATATAAGGACTTAAAAATTCATGTCTTAAATATTTGTTTGTAAACTCAATCATACTATCTTTAGTGAAACTTCCACTTTCATACATGTAAAAAAGAATAATAGTAATTTTCATTAAACACATTTTATTTATTATTCATTGATCTTCTGTGCCTAAAATAGAGTTGGTTGTGAGTACATTGATAAATATTATCATTGGGTGGGAAATCTTTCTGGTCTTCGTATTGGGAGTGGGTACGGTTGCTGGGTGAGGAAGGGTGGAAGGGGGCCTGTGATAGGCCTGCCCAGGGGCCCTTAGAAGCTATGTACGACCCTGAGGATGCGATTCAGTTTAAGATCGCAGAGTTTTGATTCCGTCCTCCATTTGTCAACCTGCTGCTGATGGATTATTCTCAGATTGGCTTTTTGAAGATCTAATAAAACATTTTCCTAGAGAAAACATAACCATCTAATCCCATGAAGTGGGACATTTTACCTCGGTCCTTTGAGCTAGTAGTACATTTGTTCATACTGAGTTATTGTGTGCAACTGGTACAACTACACAGAAATTGACCAATCAATTATTTTTGTTTCAGAATGAACACCCAAGGAAGCTGATACCTTCACTTTGTAAACAATTTTATGATCTTGGCTGGGTCACTGGTACTGGAGGAGGAATAAGTATCAAACACGGGTAAGCTTAACTATACTTTTATAGTTATTTCACATAAAATTAATTTGAACCCTACTTCTTTTCTTGGAACATATCAAGTTACTTTATTAATGCCAGTGGCGGAATTAACAAGGGGGCGTCAAGCTCTGGGCGTCAAGTTTTCAGGAAAATTAAAAAATGTGTCCGCCCCATGCATTGCGCCACTGAACAATGATAGGTAAAAAGTGATTGGGGATCATACAGTTCATTGGCCTGAAGCTCATGTTTACGGACAAGTATATAGAGGTAACAAGTTGACGTTTTTAGTCTTGTTATCAAATATGAGTCAGGATTACGAATCAATAACCCAATGAACTGTGGCATTTGTATATAAACAGAGGATTGAAATTCAAACTTCAAATAAGGGCAAAAATCAATATTTAGATATTTAGATATTGTGAAGGTTATGACAACGATTTAGTAGTTTAAACACAATAAGATATTATTTTTAACAGTACGTAATTTTGCCAAAGTCAATTTATCTTTAACTTATTGTTTTTCAGAAATGAGATCTATATTGCACCCTCCGGTGTTCAAAAAGAAAGAATTTTGCCAGAAGATTTGTTTGTTCAAGATATAGATGGAAACGATTTAGAATTGCCTCCAAGTTCAAAAAACCTTAAAAAGAGTCAATGTACACCTCTTTTTATGTGTGCTTACAAAGGTTGGTTTTATTTATATAAAAAATATAAATTTGATTTATTTATTAATAATTGTAGTTATAAAGGAAAACTTTCTGTGATTTATGCTCACATGATAAAAAAAAGTAAATTGCTGTGGTCAATATTAAAATACCCCCGTAGCAGCAGACCTGTGTCTCAGCGAATTTCCAATGCATGTATATGTTTCTCACTACCACATTAAGCCACGCACCAAGTTTCATAAAAATACACTAAAAAATAAGTGATGTATAGCATTTTATTTATTCTCCGTAAGAATAAAATTGAAAGTTTTTTAAGTATGCAGGTTTGCTGCAACAAGGAATACAAAATATGTATTTTTATGCAATTATCAATATAACAACCATTCAAAGCTGCATACCAAGTTTTATTAATTTATGTTCATAATTAAGGGAGACATTACATTTTACTTATTCTCTATAAGAATAACATGGGGGCTGAGTATGCAGGTTTGCTGCTGCGGGGGAAATTGGCAACAAATTATTTCTTTGTACAAATATCAATATACCAGTTCTAGGTGAAGCCACATACCAAGTTTCATCAACATACATTCATAAATAATCGAGATATCAAATTTTAATTATTTTCCATAAGGATAACATTGGACAACGTACTGGGTTTAGCACTTTGAATACCTCTGCAACGGTTGGACGTAGAATCACAATTTAAACACCAACATGATTGTTTTGTAGAGCTGAACTGATTAGTAAAAGCAAGTGTGAGGTTTCCATTAAAATGAACTGAGGAACAGCTAAAAACCTTTTTCCCATTAGATTAACATGGGAAATTTTATGTGTATTTTTTTTGGATTTTCTCCGCGACCACTTAACCTAGGTTAATGATTTTAAATACTATAATTTTTGTTTTTAAGCTCTATAAAATGGGCAAACCCAAAATTAAGTATTTTACAAATTTTAGGGTGAAAAATTCAAAAAACTGATTTTTGGGAAATTGTAAACCCCCATAAAACCCCCTTCCCATGGTCCGATTTTTCTGGGTTTCGAACTTGGTCATGAATGTCACTTTACACATTTGAGTCAAATTTCATCGAAATTACTCATGTTGTCGTGTTAACGGACACACACACATATATATATTTATATATACACTTGAACGAATAGTGTTTTTGGTATCTGGGGACCTCAAAACAAAAAGTTATCATGGTCTCGGACTTAACTCTTACCATGCCACCTAAAGTAATAGCTTCTTCTCTATAGGGGAAATTCGCTAAAACTTACAATTTCAAAGATAATAGAGTGAAATATTACTAAATTATTATCACATGGACTAAAGAAGAACCTAAGGTGAAATGTAGCTGTTGGCTATAATTATTTTGCCTGGTAATTAAAGCTAATGGTTGTAACAGTCACAGATATAAGGTGTGACTGCAAACAGTCACAGATGTGAGGTGTGACTGCAAACAGTCACAGATATGAGGTGTGACTGCAAACAGTCACATATGTGAGGTGTGACTGAAAACAGTCACAGATGTGAGGTGTGACTGAAAACAGTCACAGATATGAGGTGTGACTGAAAACAGTCACAGATGTGAGGTGTGACTGAAAACAGTCACAGATGTGAGGTGTGACTGCAAACAGTCACAGATATGAGGTGTGACTGCAAACAGTCACATATGTGAGGTGAGTAGGGTTCCCGGGAGGATGGCGCTAACATGTAGTTATATGGGGAACAGCTGATGTGGTGGCTTCACTCAGAGGGTCAACCACGTGACCAAAAAAAAGGTGGCCATGACCTCAAAAAATTACCAGTGGTACCAACTCAAGAAAAAATATATTGCCAACTTAAGAAAAGAAAATTCCCAGAGTGTTATACTGTGTAGTAATAATATCAGTAATAATATATACATAGTAATTATATATATATATATACATAATTATATATATATAATATACTACGTGAGAGTGAGTGCGCAGACCTGCGCGTCACGCCTCAGCGCCCGCGCGTCACGCCTCAGAGCCCACCCCAGGTAATCAAGACACAGAGTGTGGTGAATAATTAATTTATTGATCTAAGTGGACATGGTGACGGTGAGTGGTGCAGGTGGTGCAGGTGGTAGGTGGTGCTGGGCTCCGCCATCGCTGGTGCTGGTCGAGCCGTGGGTGTGTGGAGTCGGTGAGCGGGGGGCGGTGGGGTGCAGGTGGAGTCGGTGAGCGGGGGCCGGGGGCGGTGGGGTCCTGTAACATAACAAATAATGTGATCAGCAATCTCTACGTGATTGGTCGGAATAAGGATATATGCTAATGGTTATAATTAGCGTTCTGCGCTCTGATTGGCTTACACAAATACAGAGAACAAAAATTAACATTGTTATCCATCACTCTGCCTCTGGCCTTCGTGCAGGTAAGAGCCGTTACTGTTTGTTGCTATCGGCGTAACTGTTGGCTTATTTTGTATGTGTTGAGATTAATTGTATGTGTTGAGATTACCTTCGCCATTGGAAAATGGCAGGAAACCCTGTTGAAATTATAAGTACCGATGATACATATATTAGACACTTTAGACTTTACGGAACAAAAACTATTTTCAAATTCACCAAACCTCCTGCAAAAACAAACGAAATTGATTGGCTCAGACAAGGTTTTGCCAAAATTGTAAATGAGATGAAGGGCCAAGCCTACGAAAATGATCAGCTTGGATTTACACTACAATCTCTAAACTTAAAAAGTACAGAGCCCGGGTATATTGCTTTTCGACCCGCAGGTGAAATTAATGAAGATATCCTTTGGCAAATTTTCGGGGGAATTGTTCAATCAAATTCCGAAACTATTAAATCTACCGACACATTTAAAGTGGAATGTACCCGAGTTAATCTCCCTGTGGGTTCCGGGAAGGTACGACCTGGCTTTTACAACACCTTTGTCGAAGAGTGTAAAGCTAGGAAGGGAATTGTAGTGATTAATAATAAAGACAATTTATGTCTCCCTCGGGCTTTGGTAGTAGCTATGGCTAAAGTGACTAATGATCCTCAGTATAAAGCAATACGTGAAGACAAGGGTAAAAGACAAACTTTCAGGGCCAAGGAACTTATTCGGCGGGCTAGGGTAGAGATCTCTGAGGAAGGTGCAGGAATCCCCGAATTGGAAAAAATTCAGGACTTGTTAAAAGATTACAAAATCACAGTTTATAATTATGATAGAAAAGGCCGAGATGTCTACTTTGAAGGCCGTGTTGAAAATTCTAAATTTAAAATTAACTTGCTCTTTCACAATCGGCACTATAACGTAATCAACAGTTTGACCGCTGCTTTCGCCTGCACTTACTTTTGCGAAGCATGTCATGTCCCTTTCGAACACAAGGCTGAGCACAGATGTACTAATATTTGTCCTCAATGCCAAACTATCTCTCCACCCTGTAAACTTGAACATGGGGGAATAATTTGCCCGGACTGTAACATGACTTTGAGAAACCAGCACTGTTTTATTGCCCATAAGGTTGACAGATGCAAAGCTTATAAAAAGTGTCTTGACTGTGGAAAATTGATTAATTTAAAAGAGAGATCAGGACCTCACGTATGCGGGGAAGTTTATTGTAAACCTTGTAAAGCGTTCAAAGATCCCAATCATAAATGCTACATGCAACCCAATAAAGGAAAACCTAAATCTAAAGACTTCCTGTTTATTTTCTTTGACTTTGAAACAAGGCAGGACGAGTCACTCCCCTCAGATCCAGATAAAAAAGTACATAAAGTAAACTTGTGTGTTTCCCAGCAGTTTTGCAATCAGTGTATCGACGGTAAAATTTGTACGATGTGTAACAACCGTACAAGAGTCTTCAACTATGACCCGGTTCAAGATTTTATAGACTATGTAATGAGTGTTAGAAAGCAGTTTAAAAATGTTTGTGTGATTGCTCACAACGGGCAAGGATTTGATTTTCAGTTTTTGTTAAAGTACGTCATGGAAGAAACAAAATTCACGCCGGAGCTGGTAATGAGGGGAACTAAAATCATTCTTATGGAACTGGACAATTTGAGATTTGTTGACTCACTTAGTTATTTTCCCATGTCCCTCGCTGCACTTCCTAAGGCTTTTGATCTGCCTCCCGAGAAAAAGAAAGGTTATTTCCCGCATCTTTTTAACACTGTGGCAAATCAAAATTATGTAGGCCCGATACCCGACAAAAAGTATTACTGCCCGGAATCAATGTTTGAGAAACCTCACGAAGCTTTCGAGATTTGGTACGACGAGCAAGTGGCGAGTAACTACGTGTTTGATTTTAAAAAAGAAATCTTGGAGTATTGTATCTCTGACGTGGAAATCCTAGCTCAAGCGTGTATAAAATTTAGAGCCTTGCTTCTTGAACAATGTAACGTAGATCCTTTTCTCGAGGCCGTAACTATTGCCAGCGCCTGTAACTTGGCTTTTCGGCGTAACTTTCTAAAACCAAACACAATAGGTTTGATTCCTAAAAACGGTTACAGACTGACTGACAATCAGTCAGCCGTTGCTTTACAATGGTTAACATGGGAGGAGGAGAAACGAGGGTTGAGGATTCAACATGCGGGCCGGGGTAAAGAAGTAAAAATTAAAGGAATGAAAGTTGATGGGTTTGACGGTGAGCGGATTTACGAGTTTCACGGGTGTTACTGGCACGGGTGCCCGAAATGTTTTCCTTATAACAGAGAGGCTCCTCTGAAGGAGGATCCCTCTGATTCACTCGACTTAAGATATGAAAGAACTTTGAAAAAAATGACAAAAATGAGTGACTACGAAACTATAGAAATGTGGGAGTGTGAATTTAGAGCTTTGAAGAAGGACAAAAAACTTAAACATTTAAATAACCTTCCGATTCTCAACAATCTTCCCCTCGACCCTAGGCAAGCGTTCTTTGGAGGCAGAACGGGCAATACAAAAACATATCATAAATGTAAAGAGGGAGAAACAATCCAGTATGTTGATGTATGTTCCCTCTACCCATATGTAAATAAATATGGAAAATATCCTTTGGGCCACCCTACAATCTATGTGGGAGATAGGGAGTGCAGGCAGAGAGGTATGCAGGTAGATGGTTTGTTAAAATGCAAGATTCTGCCACCTCGAGATCTCTACCATCCCGTACTCCCCGCTAAAATGAATAATAAATTAATGTTTGTTTTGTGTAAAACTTGTGGGGAAACATTAAACCAAGAAGATTGTGAACATGAGAGTGAGGAAAGGGCAATGGTAGGAACATGGACCATGGATGAAATTAGAAAAGCTATAGAGAAAGGTTACGTTGTGCTGGACATGTACGAGTTGTGGGAGTACGAGGTAGCCACATATGAAAACGGAGGTTTGTTTACAAATTTTATAAATCAATTTTTAAAAATCAAGCAGGAAGCCTCAGGCTATCCCTCTTGGTGTAAGACTGAACATGATAAAGAAAAGTACATTTCAGACTATTTCCAACACGAGGGAGTTAAATTAGACAAAGACAAAATTGCTAAAAACGGGGGTTTGAGGCAATTGGCAAAATTAATGTTAAATTCATTTTGGGGAAAATTCGGACAGAGGGAGAACCAAACTAAGGCAATGATTGTAAGAGATCCCAAAACACTCTTTGAAATGATGACAAACCCAGAAGTAAAAGTCAACAGGATTCAGATAATTAATGAGACGGTAGTGGTTGTTAGTTGGGAGTATCTCGAAGAGGTTGGGGAACCTTTGAGAAATGTAAATGTTGTGATTGCGGCCTACACTACAGCCCAGGCTAGATTAAAGTTGTATGAACATCTAGATGCTTTAGGAGGCCAAGTAATTTATTATGATACCGACTCGACCCTGTACGTATACCGTGGTGGTTTGTACAGAGTCCCTACGGGGGATTACCTCGGGGAAATGACGGACGAATTGGCAAGCGAGTACGGGCCCGGCTCTTATATTGTAGAGTTTGTTTCTGGGGGACCAAAGACCTACGCTTACCTTGTCTGGTCAACCAAGAAGCAAAAGTTAGAATCAGTTTGTAAAATCAAGGGTCTAACATTAAATATGAAAACCTCCGAAACTTTAAACTTTGAAGCTCTAAAAAAGATGGTCCTCAGTGAAACAAAAGAGATACTAGAAATTGAAGAAAACAGAATCAGGAGAACTAAAGACAAAAATATAGTAACAGTGAGTGAAATTAAAAAGTTTAGAATTACAGGACCAAAAAGGAGGCTCGAGAGCGAGTATGAAACTTTACCTTACGGATATCAAAAGAGTCAAAGATTGGAGTAACCCCCACCCCGCCCCAAGGGGGAGCAGTCAACTGCCCCCCCTTTGTACATATAATATCCAGCTTTCGTTGCGATCAGACGTGTGTCAGTTTGCTGTACAATGTGTGAGGAGGAGGATTGGGAACAAAATGTTGGTTGGATCTTTATAAATATATTTTGTGACGGAAGACCTGTACGAAAAATAAAATTTGAAGGAAAACCATTAAAATTGTTATCAAATGCAGACTTTGACAGGATAGAAGTTGAATTTTTGAGTGGTAAGGCGATGCTAAATAGCGGATTCTCTAAAGAAAGGGTTATGAAAAAAGTAGCTAAATTTTCCAAGTACGATGAATTAGAATATAACATTTATTTTGACAGCGGTGCAAAAAAACTAGGATGTCTGACTGACTCATTTGTGTTAAATGACGAGTGGGGCGAACCGGAAGATCGCCCATGCATTGACCTTACAATTTATGATGAATTTAATAAAGAACACGTGCACCACGTGTTAATTAAATTTAAAAAACCTGAAAACTAGTTGTAACCTGTTAAAATACTGCTCTGTAATTGGTTGTAATAAAAATGCATTCTATTGGTTGTAATTAGCGTTCTGTGCCGTGATTGGTCGAGACTTTTTAGCGCTTTTTATTCTCAAGAGTTAACTTCACTCTGCCCCTTGCAGCTGCACAGGTAAGAGCTTCCAGCGATACAAATAAAAATGTCTCACTTAACCTCTTATATATTTAATGATCAACCCGTTGCTGTACTGTTTGACAGCAGTGATGATCCTTGGTTTAAAGGAAAAGATGTTGCTAACATCTTGGGTTATATTAGACCACGAAAAGCTATATACGATCATGTTAGAGAAAAATATCGCAAAACAACACCAGAAGTACTAGGTGAACCCCCCTTCCCCACCCCGCCCCAAGGGAGTCCTGATTCGGGACTCCCTTTCAATTATCAATCTCATACAGTTTACATCAACGAGCCCGGTCTATATCAATTAATTATGAAATCCAAATTGCCCATTGCTGAAAAATTCCAAGACTGGGTTTTTGAAGAAGTCTTGCCTTCCATAAGAAAATATGGAATGTATAAAATAAAACAGGAGAATAATCAGTTGTTAAAATCACTTACAAAATCACTGGAAATTAACAAACAACTGGAAAAAGAAAAAGAATCTATAAATAAAATGTTAACTGACCAAGCACCTAAACTGGCAGTTTTTCCTAAAGAGGAAGACCTTAGCCACGTATTGTGTATTCTTATTAAAGACACAATGTTGCAGTTGTACGGAGTCTGCGAATACAAGTGTATTCGTACTCAAAAAGTGAGTTTTCACAAGGCTTTAAATAAAGCAAAGGAGGAAGGTTTTGTACCTTGCTTTGTAAAATCATCTGTCCCTAACGGGATAAATGTTGTAAATAAAGCTAAAGAGTTGATGAGGAGTTATGGCATGCACTTTGATTCTGCTCATAATAACATCCTCACCTCACATAACTTTGTAAATATTGTTGAACATGTGTTAGATAATGCCTAAGTCCCACTGTATGAATGTGTGTGTGTGAATTAAGGTCACTGGCGTGGGTGACTAAAAACCCCGTAAACCTGAAAGGGAGCCTAGTAGATTGAACAGTCAAGTTAATCGCTTGACTGCACCTTTGAATAACTCATGTGTGAATGAGGGGTCCAGTAGATTAGAGGCGTCTGGCCAACACCAGACTACTCAATCGAACCGACCTCGGGTGAATGAAGGATTTGTACATTGAGAAGCCTGGCCAATACCCAGGCTACTCCTTAAAACAATCCGGTGGGCAAAAAAAAGCAAATAAATATAAAGCAAATAAAAAACTCTTCCCACTTGTCTGTTCAAAGGGAGAGGACTTTTATTTTGTACTGGGCGTCAACCAGTAATAATCTGGATTGGCTCACGCACGAAATAAAGGTTGAACCTGGGTGCTCATGCACGAATGGTCTCAAACCCCATTCAAACAGACACTGGTATAAAACTAATGTTTACCGAATAAATAAGTTATTTTGACAATGGACGCTATAGCTAACGAACTACACCGGCCTGCCAGGAGAAATTATCCCAGGCGTAAAGTTACTCTTCCCGGACTATACCAGGCTGACCTAGTTGAAATGAAGCCTTATTCCAGAGTCAATAAAGGGTTCAAGTACATATTGACAATGATTAACTGTTTATCCAAACTAGCTTTTGCCGTTCCGTTAAAAAACAAGTCAGGGCCAGAAGTGGCAAAGGCACTCGCTCCTATTTTAGCTAAATATAAAATGACGCATTTCCAAACAGATCAGGGAACAGACTTTTTCAATAAACACGTAAATGCTTTAATGAAAAAATACAAAATCAACCATTATCATACATTTTCTGAACTTAAAGCTAGTATAGTGGAAAGATTAAACAGAACTATCAAGACAAAAATGTACAAGTTATTTACTGCCCGTGGAAGTTACGAATGGTTAAGTATTTTACCAAAAATTTTAAATTCTTACAACAATACAAAGCATAGGACTATAGGTATGAAACCACGGGATGTCAAAAAAAAGCACTTTCAAGATATTCTGAATAGAATAAATAGAGTTGGCAACGCAAAAAATCTTAAACACAAATTTAAGGTAGGCGACATTGTTAGAATCAGTAAAACCAAGCGAGTGTTCAAAAAAAGCTATTTACAAAATTGGTCAAATGAGACGTTTACAGTATACGCGATTAAACCAACAAGACCAGCAACATACATATTACAAGACAACAGAGGAGAGATACTTAAAGGAGGGTTTTACGCTGAAGAACTTAGCAAGTCAAAAACAGGTAATGTTTACTTGATTGAAAAAATCTTAAAGCGGAAGGGTAATTTAGCACTTGTTAAATGGTCTGGTTTTCCTTCTTCTCATAATTCTTGGATAAAGGTGAATGCACTAACTCCTGGGTCATCGCACTAATGTCCAACAAAGCGTAAATCCTGCACGTGTGCCGCTAAATGGGAAAAAGTTTCATGTGAAACCCGCATAAAAGCCCGCATGTCACTCTACCGTGAAGTGATTACTTAAAAAGCAGAGCAATTAGTAGTATGTAACCAGTCACAATGCGGGTTATTAAGCAGAAAGTCAAGTTCTCTGTAAAAAACTTTGACAATTATTTCTCGGGGGCCGGAATGGTTAAACAGAACAAACATGGCGCTTTACTGCCAGATTCAATACGTTGTATAATCGCGGGGCCGAGTTCCTGTGGGAAGACCAATGTTTTATTTAATTTATTATTTGACCCAAACGGTCTAAGATTTGAGAATATCTATATATTTTCAAAATCCCTCTATCAGCCTAAATACAAATTACTTAAACAGGTTATGCCTAAAGAGGTTGGGTATCATGAATTTGACGATAATAGTTTAGTTATACACCCAAATCAAGCTAAACCAAACTCTATAATGATTTTTGATGATATATCGGCAGAAAAACATAATAATATACGCAACTTTTTTACTATGGGGAGACACAACAATTTAGATTCATTCTATCTGGGACAGACATATAGTGCTATTCCCAAGCAGCTGGTGAGGGACAATTGTAACTTTGTTATTTTATTCAAACAAGACGAAATGAACCTAAGACATGTATACAACGATCATATCACCACAGACATGTCATTTGAAAAATTTAGAGAAATATGCGCTCAGGCGTGGCGTGACAATTTTGGATTTCTAGTTATTGACAAGACTCTAGATCCATTTAAGGGAAGGTACAGAGTGGGAATGGACACTTTTATAGCAGAGGTATAATGGTACGCATCTACTATTATAATGATTTAAGGGGATTTGATAAGAAACTTCATAACGTAAGGTCTAACCTGTGTTCTTTTTATTACAAGGACAAAAATAAATTCTGTAGTAATTATTGCAGTAGAAAGGGTAAACACGGCCATCCCTTCAATAACAGATGCTGGAGACATAAAAAACCTCCAAGCACTGCGAGGCTACCACCTGTAGTTTTATTAATGATATCTGCGAGTGAGAGAACTTATAATAGAGATACTTGGTTAAACTTTTTACAAAAGTGTGAAGAACAGAGTGTACCCTTAGAACTAGTGATTTATCATGAAGATATGAGAAATTCAACAGTGAGAGACCCCCAAAATTTAATATCTAGATTTAGACCCTTTCCGGATATATTTGGTAAAGTATTGCCTTTAAGAAACCTGCATGGTAGTATTAATTTTTCTCAGATTGTTTTAAAAATGTTAGAGTATGGTTGCAAAATACCTCACGCGGCCAGATGTATAGTTTTGACAGAGAGAACTATACCCATCAGGTCCCCTGTCAAAATTTATAAAATGGCTTTATCCCTCAAATGTTATATTGACATTAGTTATAATACAGCCTGGGGGCCAATTCCTGACGATACTCCCAAAGGGCCGAGGGGTAAACCTTTTGCTGCTGTAAATAACTACTGCCAAGGATTATATACTACAGAGTTTTTAAGAGCAGCCCTGCCCACAGTGGCCTCACAGTGTGAGAGATTTGGTATTAGTTTAAAAAACGGTGTATATAGAGTGACAAATCAAACATTATTTGAACAGTGGAAAAAATTTACTGGAACCAACCCGTGCGAATTTTGGCTTCTTAACTCGTATTTAATGTACAACAGACATCATGACAAACCATTGAGAATGTTGAGAAAATATATGCAAAAAACCATTGAGAACGACAAGTACATAGTAACACATGTCTCACAATGGAGGGACAATGTAAAGCGAGCCTTTGTTTTTAAAAGTTACACAAATCGTTATATAATACCGAGACACAGTCTTGTAAGGGAGGAAGCTAGGTATTATAAAGGATTAGACTTGAGCGCCGGTATTTCGCTTCTAGATGTTACGCGTTACATGAAAAGATGCAAAATGCGTGCCTTGTTTTTCAGGCAAGTCGAAATGCCTTAAATTTAAACGTGTTGGTTTAAATATATCATTTGCGACTATGAAGCGAAACAGTAAGCAACTGACTAATCGACTGATACAGCTGCGTAATGCTATTAAGAGAAAGTATAAAATGTTTAAGGAAGGATCCGAGGAAAGTGATATTATGCTTGAGAAACAGTATAAACCAATTATTCAAGAACTTAGAAAAACAAACACAGCAGACATAAAAACAGAACCTGAAACCTTTAAAGAAGAGCCAATGGACTATAGTACGACAGATGATGAAGCTGAATTTATACCGCAGAGTGTATCTACGCCTGAAAGCAGTGGGTTAAAACAAATTGTATCGACTCCTTCGGGACTGGAAACAGCGTCGCGATATATTGAAAGTCAGTTTAGTAACCCCATTACGGTGAGATATATGACAATGCTTTTAAAGGATGCTAGCGGTAAGGTCCGAGTAATTGATCATGACTATGGCCCTAGATACGAAGGCAGTACTTTAATGATGGGAGATAAGGTGTTAGACTTTGACAACGATGGAACTATACTAATAAACAACACAAGGTATAGTCCAAGCGAAGGCTTGTATGAGCTAATATTTAAAAGAACCCCTGACGAGGAAATATACAACGAAGAAGACCTTAAGACCTATAAGAGTATTATTGTTGCCACCAACGCACACAAGAAAGGATACAAATTCCACAATGTAATTAGAAGGGACAAAAATCTAAAGTACAGAAGAATTATTAAAGACCTATTCCCGGTTAAAGCGGGCAAAGGTTTAGCGTGGAAGAATGCACGATCTCGTGACATTATACATTGGGATGACGCCAATGAATTGGTGGACAGATTACGACACATTGCCATGTCAACAGAGACTGGAAACAGAGTCCATAGCAATGAAATACTAAGTATCGTGGAGGAACTGAGAGAGGCTGGTTACATAAAAGGATCTGGGAACAGCAGGTTTAAGGCATTATTATAATGACTATTGACAAGTTTGGACGTAGTAGCCGAAAATCCCGAGGTGAGACTGTCAAAGGTCCCAAGGGAGAGGGTTTCAATTTAACGCCCGACGGTGATTACGATATACAAAATAAGCGATTATGTAATTTAAAAAGACCTGCAGAGGATAACGACGCGGTGACTAAAAGATTTATGTGTGACAATACCTTAATTTTAGATGAAAAAAAAGAGTATTTTGACGCTAATAAATGTGTTATTCGACATGTAAAATCACCACAAAATTCTGATGATGCTGCCACAAAATTTTACGTAGACTACAAATGTATTCCTTTTACAGGAGAACATTATATCTTAGGAAACAAAATACTAAGAGACGTGCGAGACGGTGAACAAGAATATGACGCTGTAAACTTAAGGATGTTAAAAAAATCATTAATGCTGGTAGATAACACTTTTTATGATTGTCAGTCAAAACAAATAAAAAATTGCGCGGATCCTACAGATTTTCAAGACGTATTAAACTTAAATTATATTGTAAGACTATTGAGTAAAGTTTTATTTGACATTTACAATACCTTAGGAGCTCCAATACAGACAGACAAGGACACGTGGGTAAGATTAAATGTTATTAATAAATACTTTTTAGACGAAAATACACGACAATTCCGTAATAAAGATGATGATGATGAAGAAGAAATTATAGACACGGACCCTTTCCCCAGTTTCCTGAGGACGGGATCCGGTTTAAAAACACATTAACTGGCAAACACTAATTAGTCTACACCGATCCACTCAACATGCGGGTTGTTTTATTGATTTTTCTACCTCTTGCCTCGTGCAACAAGTCGGTAGATTTTCTAACTTATTACGGGTATTTGGAGAAAAACGCTTTGACACAAAACATTACTTCTGCAGTAAGACAATTTCAAGAGTACTTTCGTCTTGAACCAACGGGAGTGTTTGATAACGATACATTAGCCCTCATGGGAACGCCTAGATGCGGCCATCGCGACAATATATTACCATTCTCAGCTTTACCCAATAGAAAGTGGAACACTACAGAAATAACCTGGTATCAATACGGCCCTTCTCAACACCCCGACCTGATACAGAAAGCTTTTGACGTATGGGCCAAACACGCGAATTTAACATTTAAAAAAAACATAAATAATCCCACAATAATCATATCATTTTCAACATCTAGAAAACATGTATTCTACTCGAGACAGGACAATTGTCCCTATGATTTTGATGGTCCAGGGTTAGTTTTGGCTCACGGGTATTTACCTCATATCGGCTATAACCAAACGGACATACACTTTGATTCGGAAGAAAACTGGGATTTTACTATGAATTTACCACGAAATGGAAAAATTTCATTTTATTTAACATTGATTCATGAAATTGGACATGCCCTTGGTTTGGATCATTCAGGTGATGATAAATCAGTAATGTTCCCTTTCAACAGGGACCCTACAGGGATTGTTGACTTTAACGAATACGAGCTTGGCAATGATGACAGACTCGCTATGGAGTTTCTGTACGGCAGGCCCACTAAGACATTTGCAACCATTCCAAAAATGAATACAACATCCACAACCACACATACCACACCGACAACATCCACTACCACTACGACAACATCCACAACTACAGCTGTAACACCACCCGAGATATTTGAAAAACGCGATATTTGCGAATTAAAAGATCAGATTGATATGTTTGTTATTGTAAACAAAAGGATATTTGCTTTCTTTAGAGACTATGTATGGATTATTAGTTTAAATCCTACAGAGAGAATTCCTGAGGACTTAACACGGCCAAGAAGAATATCACACTGGCTTAAATTTTTACCGCAAAACTTTACTGAAATATCTGCCATTTACCAGAGGCCTAACGGGGAAATTGCTCTTTTTTTTGGCAATGATGTATTTTTATTCAGATACCCTTCACTGTCCTTGATTACAGTGTATAATGTCAATAACATAGCTGGTAGAATGGTACATAAAGTAAACGCGGCCTTTGCAACTAACACGGGAAAGAGCTACATGATTATTGATGATTGGTATCTGATTGAAATTAACGAGTGCGACTTTACTGGTACATTTATGGGAATGGTCTCGTCTACGCTTTACGGTATCCCTGCCCACAGTCACGGTGCTTTTAGGTATATAAACGGGATGATTTACTTTATAACTGACAGTGGGGTCTTGGAGTACAGCGATTTTACTAACTCGGTATCTCGCACGTTGCCTGACGTGTTTGAAGCTTTAAAAATACCGTGTATACGCGAGACTCTATTAACTAAACTTTACGAAGTGATTAAATATTTACAATAAAATGGCTAACACAAGAAGGAAACCTCTCAGATGTAAGCAAGCGGTTGTGCGAGGCGGAGGTATTGTTTCATCTGTTATTAATAAGGCTATAGACCTCCTACCTATCGAATTACATTTAAGAACACCAACCTTAAAACCATATCGGTATTGCGGGCCCGGCACAAAATTAAAAGAGAGATTAGCTAGAGGTGACAAAGGAATAAACGGGCTAGACGAAGCTTGTAAACAACACGATATAGCATACTCGCGGTACTCCGACAACGAGCGGCGAAGGCAAGCTGACAAAGAGTTGGCGGAGCGCGCTTGGCAGAGGTTTAAAGCATCAGACGCATCTTTGGGCGAAAAAGCAGCATCCTGGTTAGTCACCACAGCAATGAAGGCCAAGACTAAATTGGGGGGAGGTCGTAAAAAGAAACGACCCACTAAACGTCCTAAAGGTAGAGGTTTATATCTTAGACCCTATAAAAAGCAAGGGGCCGGCAAGAGGAAGAAAAGGCAAACGAAAAAAAAAGCATCTCGATACCAATAAAACCACTGACAAATTACGATATAATCAAATACGCGAGATTATTAAAAATTCCAAACTTTAGAGGAGTTTACATGAGGGATAGTTTACCAAAACGCTCGAGAAAGTGTGAATCTGCTATAGTTAACTTGGACAGTACAACCGGCCCAGGCACGCACTGGGTATGTTACAGGAAGATTAATAATAATAAAGCCTATTATTATGACAGTTTTGGCAATTTAAGGCCACCACCAGAAATAACACGATATTTGGCGGGATGTGAACTCTACTATAATTACGAGAGACAACAGAATTTTGATACAGTGGTGTGTGGTCATTTGTGCTTACATTTTCTCTGCAGTAATGTTCTGCCTCACGGGAACAACTAGTATACTATCCCACGAGCTAGCATTTCCCATAGATGTTAGCAAGGGTGAATGGGAGCTAGGTTTAATTGAACTGACAACTTATAATTCTATTCCAAACATTGAAAAAGACAATAATGATAAGTTTTACTACGGTGAAAATAACAGCATTACAATCCCTGAAGGATCTTACGAGATTGAAGATATACAGACATATATACAATCTCAACTGCCAAAAGAAACCAAGTTTACATTAAAACCAAATAACAACACTTTAAAGGCTACGATATGTTGTTCTCAAAAAATTGATTTTACTAAAGAACATTCATTGGGAACACTCTTGGGTTACAAAAAACAAATATACGAGGCTAATAAACAACATGTTTCCGAACTGCCTGTAGATATAATTAAAGTTAATTCTATACGGGTAGAATGTAATATCACACGCGGGTCGTACCTAAATGGAGTTGAGGGTCATGTGATACACGAATTCTACCCGGCCGAACCACCGGGCTATAAAATAGTTGAGCTCCCGAGAAACGTGATTTATTTACCGGTAATAAGTCAAAGGATCAATACCTTAACAATCTCTCTCAAAGATCAAGACGGAAATCTTGTTAATTTTCGCGGAGAAAGAATCTCGGTTAGATTACATCTAAGGCAAAGCAATGGGGCTACTATTTAATTCCAGCCCAACAGTTCAACAAGCCAGTAGTCTTCAGAAAGCAAAGGTGTTAACTTGTAAGAATATAAAGTTTCTCCGTTCCCTCGGTTTTAAAGTTGTAAAAAATGGCTCTTTTAGAAATTGACAATCACGCTAATTACGATGATTTGATAACAGGAATGGAATTCCATGCTCATCTACCATACGCTAATACAACTTATAATAATAATGATGAAATAAGAATACCGATATTACAACAGGACATTATAACTGCGCCTTTTGAAAGCTTTATTGTGATTCACGGTAAAGTTAGCGCTAAAAAAGCGAACGATACTGCTCTGAATGTATCCTTTGTAAATAACGCAGTGGCTTTTATGTTTGAAGAAATCCGCTACGAGATTTGTGGCAAGGAAATTGATAGGACGAGAAATGTCGGCATTAGTACTACTTTAAAAAATATTTTATCCATTCGCTCGGAAGAAACAAATATATTGAAAAACGCGTGTTGGAAAAGCCCCGGGGTATCTGAACAGGTGACAGATTTTATATATTCGATCCCGCTAAAACTCTGGTTAGGGTCTGCCGAAGATTATAGAAAGGTTTTAGTAAACGTCAAACAAGAATTAATATTTTTACGCTCGGCTTCGGATATTAACGCTGTAAAAACTACAGAGGCTGGTACTTTAACATTAACAATTGACAAAATCTACTGGCGTATACCTCATATTACAGTCAACGACGCCTGTAAACTAAAATTGTACAAGTTTATTGAGAAAGACCCCGCAATACATGTTCCCTTCCGTCAGTGGGACATGATTGAATACCCGAACCTACCAAGAACAGACACATTATCTTGGACACTAAAAACATCTAACCAAACAGAAAAACCCCGGTATGTTGTTCTCGCCTTTCAGACAGACAGAAAGAATGATTTAACAAAAGATATGTCACTATTTGATGCCTGCGAAATAACTGATGTAAAGCTTTATTTAAATTCAAACTTTTATCCTTATGATAATATTCGTGGGAACACAGCCTTGTTCTATGACATGTATGCTACATTCCAAAATTCGTATTACAGACGAATCGGGTCACCGATATTAAACTTTGATGATTTTAAAACAAAATGCCCTCTGTACGTAATTGATTGTTCAAAGCAGGACGATACTATTAAGACTGGCCCCGTAGATGTAAGGCTTGAGATTCAAGCTAAAACAGTAATTCCAGCTAATACTTGGGCATACTGCCTCATAATCCACGACTGTCATTATACATACACACCAATCACGGGAGATGTCAGGAAAATCTCGAGTTAGTTTCTCCGACCCGGTAGTTACAAAAATATACATTCTACCCACAGAAGAAGACAGGAAATCAGATTGGGAACAGTTAGCAAGGGACAGAACCAGATTTTTAAGACGTATTAAACTGACACAAGAGAAAATCTCCAATGTAATTTTTAAAAAGTGGACCCTCAGGGTCAGACACTTGGAATGTATGTACAAAGGGGGGTGCCTCGAAGCACCCCCCTTGGGGCGGGGTGGGGAAGGGGTAAAAAAAAGTACATTTATATAAATAAAATAGATATCTAATCAGTCTGTAGTTAGCGTTCAGCGAGTAAACATGAATTATTTTGGTTGGATTAAAATTGAATATTACAAAGAAGGAGTTTTAATTAAAAAGGATATTTTAGACAGTTATAAATTTAATAGCGTCGAGTAAAAATTTCAATTGCCCACGGGGGCTGATAGCATTATAGTTAAATGGCGTACAGAATTAAACTACAGTGATTATGAAAATTCAGAGGAATCTGACTGAAACTATGGAAGAATTTATAGTCATTCCCAAAGGTAAAGAACCTATAGATTTAATGACTGGTGTATTTTTAAAGTCAGTCCATTTCTTGGACCCTGAGCTCACCAAGTGCGTAGTATCGGGTATTTTTAAAAACAGGGACAATAGTCTGGGTGTATTAATTAAAGGGAGAAAAGGTATTGTATTTTGGAGTTACGACTCGTTTTGCCAGCTAATTGACAGGTTTAACGAAGTGACGTTAGCTCTCTTGAGTAAAAATCAGTGTTTAATATCTATAGAGTCTGGAGCTAATATTAAACTGACACATATTTTTGGACATCAGTACGTCTGTGTCTCTGATGGAGTACACTCCTTAGCACTAAACTTTAATGAATGGGATCAACTTGTGAAAAATATTCCTTTAATCGGTCGCGAGGTTTTGCAATTATTTTATATTGAGGATATTATACAAGTTTTTTTTAATCAGGTTTCAGCCGGTGCTGAAACCTGTACAGATCAATTGCCACCTCACATAGCCGAGCGACTTTATCAGGAAATTTTATTATGGAAGCAATAGTGGAGTTTCACGCGTTTAAAGACAATTCTAATAGATTTATTATTAAAGAATTTGCTATAGTTGGGAGGTCGTATAGAACACAGATTGTGTTCCGACCTCCATACTGTTTTAATTTGTTGAATAGTAAAATGCAGAGAACAGCTCGCTGGCTGACTCGTCATTATCACCACATAAAATGGAATGAAGGTGAGGTACATTACAGCGAAGAGCTTTTATGCTCACTCTGTAAACCTTTTGAAACTATTTATACAAAAGGTTTGGAAAAGGCTCAATTCCTTCGGGAATTTCACCCTAATGTTAAAGAAATAAATATTGTAAATAGTAGCGATAGTTATGAACTTGTAGATTGTATTGTACATGGAAATAAAAATGAAAACTGCGCTTTGAAGTCCGCAAAGTACTACGCTCGAGAAATATTTTCGAGTGGGGCCTAATAAAAATAAGGCCCGGCAGTCGCTCATCTAACAGGTCGGCGTAAAACCCGTAATTCCAGGGATGTGGGGAGGTCTGGTTAAACCCTATAAAGCATTGTGCTTTCCTCCGACTGTCAGGGAAAAACGGATGGAAAAGCGCAACAAAAAAAATATAAAAAGTAAAAATTCTCTGTCTATTTTCTAGGCTAAAATGAACGGACACAGTCTCAGTAAATAGCCTAACGGAATAAACAGAGAACAACAAAAATATAAAAATCGGAGGCAGCATTTTTAATGGATTGGCTGTCACGAATCACTGCGTTGGTTGGGGCAGTGATTAAAAAACATAGTGTTACATACCTCATAAAGAGAAATCCATCCAACCGGTGGAGAACACACAATCACAATCCAAACAGCGGTAGTCCAGCTTCCACGAGTAGCGGAGCTGGACTTGCAAAATGGAGTTGCGTGGATAGTGATACCACACTTTTAAATGTGGCGTCACTTCCACGCAGTGCTCGTCATCGCACCACCCGTACCTCCAAAACGGCTCAAAAGAGGAGCACATTAACGTGAAGTCCGCGCAGTGTGATGACATGGTGAAGACTGGCCGTTTTGCCAGTAAAACTACCGGGGGTGTTAAGTCAAGCATAGCTCATGCGGGTTACGTAAAAACTACATTAGCCATTTTACCGTGACGGTTTTCAACTTACAGTAATCCTCGTGCTCGCACGGTTCCGGAGGCGGTTGGGTGTTGTAATCCTCCGGGTCCAAGTAAATACACCGGCAGCACAAATCCCACCCCCGACCCTCAAAAATTACCAACATCGTGCACGAGCACAATTTCTCACACGACTCGCACAGACTATAAACTTCAACCATCGCGACTAAGTGGAGACTAACTAACCGACTCTAGGAACCCGGCGCTAGCCCGCATAACGACAGGTGGATTAAAAAACGGGTTTTTACAGTAAAACGCTTTTGATGTAATTGTACTCACCTAGTCGTAGTAATCTTCAATGGATCTGAGGACCTTCGCAGTCCAAGCCTCTTCCGTCACGTTTGCCTCAAAGTCGAGGCAGTAGCAGCGGATGAGGATTGGATTTATTCTCTTTCGCTTCCAGCAGGCAATACACCTTTGGAGCGGAGGTCGAGGCTCAGCAAGAGAATAACCTACCGACTCCACCTTCGTGTACCTCTTCTGATTTACCAACTCGTCTCCCTGTAACATAAAACAAGAATAAAACAACAATAATAACTAATAAAGGATTTGCTTACCTTTCATTACTTTAAACTTACCCAGTAGCACTCTGAACAAGTCTCTAATAAGTTGTATTCAAAATAATGAAAATGCTGTTTTAAAATCCAGCAATGATTGTGGTGTTCTGATATTAGTAATTGTTTGATTAAAAATGGTACGTCTAAATTTTGAATTTGGAAAAGTCTAGGGTTATCTAAACAGATTTGCTGACAGCAAAGCTGAGTTAGGCTAGGCAGAGTGTTCATCATGAAGTGAGAGAGGAGCACAGTGTGGGGGCGGGAGTACGTAGATTGTGGGCGGGGAGCACAGAATATGCGGGCGCTGATTGGTTGGTTGATTAAAGCAGTGCTGGAAGGGATTTTGCGTATAAATACGGGTCTCTGACCTGGTATCATTGTACTATGCACATTACAGTGTTTATAACAGTAGTGATGTTGTTACAAGTTTTAGCTCTCGTGTGTCTTCGCTTGGTGATTGGTTTCGACCAGGATGAGAACATCCCGCCCAATAATCAGGTAATCAAAGTCTCTTGCAATTTCACTATAGATTTACCCACTATAGATTTAGTAGTTTACTTAGTTATTAATTGTTTTCAGGATCTACCGGCTACTACCTCACGAGATGAACAAACACTTAGTCAAGATATGTTTTTTGCGGATGATCTCGACGTGCTATCTATTCGTGCAGTGAGTTTTTTATTTTTATTTATAGGTAGTCTCATATATAGCGATAGTTCAAAGGGGGCTCCAAATCGGAGCCCCCTTTGGAGAGTATATTTAACGCGTTTGTTTTTTTTGTTTTCAGAGCGGGTCTCACATATCCTTGAGCGGGTCTCACATATCCTTGAGCGACATATCTCAGCGTGTGTCACAACAGGTAGGAATTATCAAGTAATTCTTTTAAATGTTTTTTAGTAATTTTTTATAATTTGATACGGGATTAACAATTATTGTCTTTTTTACAGAGCGGTTCGAGCGGGTCATCTGGGTTGCGATCTATCACTCAGGTGTGTTTTTTATTTATGCTTTATTATTATTATATCTATCTTTTAAGAGTGTTGTTTATACATGTTTTTCTCTATATTCTAGGAGGAATATAACGGAAGAATAACACAGATGTTAAGATTGTCTGGCGAGTCTGGGATTTATATTGAGACCTCGCGGACCTTCCTCGATGACGGCAGTTTATTGACCAGAAATAGGTTTATGGTTAGTATTGGGTTATTATCTGTATTTTGCTCACTTGTGATTTTTTCTATTTGTCGTAATTTTAATAATTTTGTTACAGGACGATATTGCCGGTCTGAGTCCTGAAGCCAGGGAGTCCATCTCTCGCGGGCTAGAAAATGTAAGTCTAAATTTTATTTTTATTTGTCTGTTGCAGTATGATCTTGGTGTAAGTCCTGAGCTTGTAGAGGCTAGCATGCGAGCATTGGGAACTGTAAGTTTTAACTTGTATTTTATTTGTTAAATTAATTGATATAGACCAGGTTCATTAATGTAAACTGTGTTTGATTGATAATTCAAAGGTAGGAACGTTTCGTTCCTACCTTCTTCAGGCATTGTTTTCTCAAACTCTAATATTTTTTTTCAGTGGGAGAGGCCTGCGTCTCCAATCAGGCGGACCATGCCTAACATTCTGAGACGTACCAGGGAGACACAATCTCTACCAAACACTACAAGAGTACTCCCCTGCTGGATGACTGTCAGGAGTAGTGAACCTCCACAGAATAATATTGTAAGTAACTACTTTAGAATCGTTATTAGATAGGTGGGACCCATCTTGGTTGAGTTGACTTGTATATTTCATTGATTTTTAGGTTTTAATAATATTTTAATTATTTACAGGTGAGGGAGGCAGCAGCAGCTTGTAGTTCAAGTGCTACGATTCGGCCCGATACGCCAGCTCCTGTCTTACCGTTTGCCGATCAAACGGTTAGTACGATTAGCCGTAATGATAGTTTTTGTTTAGTCGTGCTTTTAGTAGTGCTTTTAGTAGTGATGTTAATTCTATCTTGTTTTTTTCAGAGGCGGGTTTTAACCAATGCTAGAGATGCGGGTGTGGATGAATGCGGAATATACCCGGATGGAGACCCTCGCATCGGGCGTGGTTTCCGTCTACAGGTAAAAGTTTATGTCTTTTTGTTTCTATCTTTTATTTTTATGTCATATGTAAACTACTGTTGGTTACACCTTAATGCTCTTATCAGGAGCGAGAGGAGGAGGAGGAAGACGTGTTTGCGTTTCACCCGACCGTTGAGGCACGGATTAGAGCTTCAAGAGCCTCCAGACATTCGGTAATTTTATTTTTGATATATTTTGTTGTATGTTGTTTTTTTTTACTGAATTATATCTTACTGTGTAATTGATTGTTTGTTTTTACAGTCAATACCAGAGGTCCGCATTGCCGCCTTGGAAGAGCGTATGAACCGCGCCGAAAGTTCTGCGCCCACACGACCACCATCTAGACGAGTTGAACCTGTTGTAAGTATCTCTATCGGGGATAGGGTTTAATTTTGTTTTGTGAACTTGTATTATATTTAATTTGTAATGTTTCAGAATTTACGGTGTGAGGAGCGGATGCCCGCGGCCGATCCCCCAGCGTGCAGTGTCTGCCATAGAGAGGAAGGCATTATGCGGCTGAGGAGGCGAATGTTTGAGATGGTAAGATAACTGAGGGTATTGTGTTTTTACAGACTTAGCTTACACTGTGTGTTTTTACAGGCTTATCTTACTGTATTATTAATACTTACCTGGTGTGTTTTTACAGGCTTATCTTACTGTATTATTAATACTTACCTGGTGTGGTTTTACAGCAGAGAGGATCAAACACTACCTCGGAGGTTCATGTAATGGTGGCTCGTCTGGCTACGGTGAGAACAGAGCTGGGCGAGGCGCTGGCTTTGGCGAGGAATGTCCTCGAAGACACCGCAGACCACCAAGTGCGAGAGGTTGCTCCAGCCGTCTGGGAGGATATCCGCGCCACTATGGAGAGGATCCTCGCTTACAACGACCGGCGGATGGACAACTTAATCACACGAGGCATGCCACCACCCACAGAACAGCCGAGGTACGTCGTGTGTCATATTTGCCTTGATGCGTTACCGACAATGGCGCTATCTTGTGGGCATACATTATGCCCGGCCTGCAGTCGTCGGGTGACGTGTTGCCCCTTCTGTCGAAGTGTCGTGAGCGGCCGCACAAGACTATTTTTTGATCAGTGATGTTTGTGTTCAAGTGTAAATTATTTAAAAGTGTTAGTTTTAATTCTCATGTATTTAATTGTTAGACCTGACTAACATATCCTTACACCATTAATCTCACTCTCTAGTCTTGTTCTTTTGGTTAGAGTATTGTTTGCTACCTCTATTACCTTCATCATAACTTGTAGCTCTGCTTTGACTTGTGTAGTTTGGGTGTATAAAGTTTTAAAGTCTTGAACTGTATTACAAATGTTTAAAGTATTGAACTGTTAATTTTACTGTATAAAGTTTTAAAGTCTTGAACTGTATTACAAATGTTTAAAGTATTGAACTGTTTGGTGTGTCAGATATTTTAAAGTCTTGAACTGTGTGAAGTGAAGTCAATAAATTAATTATTCACCACACTCTGTGTCTTGATTACCTGGGGTGGGCTCTGAGGCGTGACGCGCGGGCGCTGAGGCGTGACGCGCAGGTCTGCGCACTCACTCTCACGTAGTATATTATATATATATAATTATGTATATATATATATATAATTACTATGTATATATTATTACTGATATTATTACTACACAGTATAACACTCTGGGAATTTTCTTTTCTTAAGTTGGCAATATATTTTTTCTTGAGTTGGTACCACTGGTAATTTTTTGAGGTCATGGCCACCTTTTTTTTGGTCACGTGGTTGACCCTCTGAGTGAAGCCACCACATCAGCTGTTCCCCATATAACTACATGTTAGCGCCATCCTCCCGGGAACCCTACTGAGGTGTGACTGAAAACAGTCACAGATGTGAGGTGTGACTGAAAACAGTCACAGATATGAGGTGTGACTGAAAACAGTCACAGATGTGAGGTGTGACTGAAAACAGTCACAGATATGAGGTGTGACTGCAAACAGTCACATATGTGAGGTGTGACTGAAAACAGTCACAGATGTGAGGTGTGACTGAAAACAGTCACAGATATGAGGTGTGACTGCAAACAGTCACATATGTGAGGTGTGACTGAAAACAGTCACAGATGTGAGGTGTGACTGCAAACATTTGGTAAAATATTCATGACGTCTGAGCAGGGGAAGAAAACGAACCTATTCAATCCAATTTTATACTTTATATATTTTTTTCCTACAGTTACCTAACAATGTACATGTTCTCTCACTGATTTGAGAAAGCAAAGTGGCCAATTCGCTCATCAGTGAGACAATGTTAACATTGTCTCACTCTAATTACTTTGTCTCACTCCAGATTTGCAACGTGAAGGCACGAAATAGTGAGCGCGTAACATGCAGACAAGGTCGTATGCGCACGAAATACGTTGGCAGCACTGGCTGTAAATCAGCTGGTCAGCTGTTGTACTGTTGTATTTGTCACAACACTTCCGGTCACGGCAGAAGCCACCATTTCATTGATTTGCCATTTGTAAACATTGAAGGTGGTTTTGCTGTCGCAAAATGGACGTTAATGACGATTTTAGTAATAATAGTTCACCAGAAGAATCTTGTACTCCAGAAGAATTAAAAAATGTGGCGAGGAATGTGTCTCTAAATCTTCTTCCAGAGAAATCAAAACATAAATATGAAAAAAGGAAAAATATGTTACGTTTCTTTACCAATTTATTTGTTTTATGGTAACTGTAGGAAAAATATAATGTGCAACTCGAGTGCAAAGTGCAATCGCCTCACTCGAGAAACCATTCCTCACTCGCCTACGGCTCGTGAGTAAGGATTTCTCTCGAGTGAGGCAATTGCTCACTTTGCTCACTAGTTGCACAAATAACTATTAACTGATCTTATTCCGGCTGAAATCTGAGAAAAATAATTAAGTAAACTTATTTGTTGATGCAAACTGTGGTTTAAGTTCCGCTTTTTGCATTTATAGTTTGTGTTTTGTGCTTTGTTTGTTCCCTCCTCTGAGTTCCACATTGTATGTTTATCCTATCTTAAAAGGCTATATTTGTTGAGTTGATTGATTCAGAAGTCCCAGCTGTTATGCCTGTTATGTTAGCTACGAATATTTACTGCCTTATGACTGTAGAATTAAGGATTTTTAAACATTAAGTTGTATTCCTTGTAACACTCAAGTATATATCATTTTAACACTTCGCTGCTTTTGACATGTTTAAACATAATCTCATATGTTTCAATGTTGAGCAATGTTCTGATTTCGGGGTGCCCGCAGCGAAAGTGTTAAGTTTTGAATACCTGGTGTTCCAATCAAAAATATATGCTTGTGTGTTGTAATGTAGCTATCAAAGATCAAGCATAATATTAATTGAATGTTTTTAATACTAGTAATCGACTAAATCCTATCATAAATTGTAAGTAAACAAAAAAATTAGTTTACATATTATAGTGCAGACAAATGTTATATATTTAATTCTTAAAACCTGATTTTCACACAGAAAAATAGTTTAATATGAAATTCCGAAACACCCGACATACAAATAAAAGTTGTTGTACAAGTTTTCTATGAGTATCAGTAGAAAAAAAAGATTATTGACTGTTGTAATTTGTAAATGCCAGATGTTCAAAGTTTATTCTTTACATTTAAACTGTTTCAGCCCATAATGCAGGTGCAGTAATCCATACCCACTCCAAGGCTGCTGTGATGGCTACCTTGCTATATCCGGGCAAGGAGTTCAAGTGCACACATTTGGAAATGATTAAGGTAAAATTAAAATTATTTAAAGCATGGAATTACAATATTGAGGGATAAAATAAGAGAACTTTGATGGTTTTTTCCTTTCCATGGAAAATGTGTAGTCCAAGTGTGTTTGTATAGTACCCTATTGGTTTAGTTCCAATAAGTGTGACAAAGCCTGTTTGGGTTCTCTTACAGTCATCGTGTTGGTCGTGTGAGAAATTAAGGTTGGATTTCACAACTTTCATTTTTGTTTTTTTCAGCCGAACTCCGTTTTAGCATCAGTTAAAGAAAATCGGATTTCAGCAATGCAAAACACTTCAAAACTAACGCTAGTTCAATTTGTCATCTGTTTATTATTGAATATTTGATTGTCTGTTAAACATATGATATTTCATAACAAACAGTACTAGCCTAAAATTGTTAGAAAGTTGTTTTGAATCTCCATTAGAACTCGTGCGGATCTTCGTGAAGCCTGAGTAGGGGGGTGACAGCAGAAGAGTGGGGGGGATCAGCGTTGGAGGGGAAGTTCACAATACCATGTGTTATAATACTATTCCTGTGGAAAACATTTGTCTAGTATTTGGAATATTTGTTCTTGTACGATCAGCTGTTTTTTACTATTAAAAGAGTGTATTTGCTTTTGCTGATTGTTTAATGTCATTTCAATATTTTTAACTATAAAAGTAATGTTTAAACATATGGGCGCAGCGAACTCACTAGGTTGAAGGCAAATGAAAATAAATTTGTTAGGTCTAATCAATAAAGGCTGTCTCACACTTTTCGCGAATACGCCCGAACACTAGGCCGAACTCCGAATGTTCGAGTAGTCGCGAGAAGTGTGAGAGCTGCACAAACTTGTTGGTACCAGTAACCTACACTATTGCCAAATGATTCACTCGTATGTCCCGCTGAATGTTAGGAACGAGTTGCGACAACGAGTTTTGCACCAAATTAACCGAATGTGCACAGCGAACTAACCAAGTACACGCTCGCCCAATACCATGCAATACCATGCTCGCCATTCGCTTCCGTTCGTCTCTTTTGATTCGTGCCAAAAACCCGACAAAAAGCGGAGCTCAACGAACACAAATCATGGCGAGGCAAACTATCCCGAACATACACGAACACACTGAGTACACTATCGCGCTCGCCTTAGTTCGCCTTTGTTGGGCCATAGTGTACTGGTAGCAAGAACATGGGACGGAATGTTCAGTGAACATTCGGGAGGATGTTCAGGCCTGTTTGCGAGATGTGTGGGACAGTCTTAACCTAAGATATTTGCATAACAATCACTTCGCGGTTGCAATGTTTTTGGTTTGGCGCATAACAGATGATCATCACAAGCGATTTTTAGTCAACAGACTAAGAACAGATGTCAATCGCTCACCCCCACCCTAAAAAAACAGGTTTAAACCACTTTAACCAATAACACCCAGGCTTCACGAAGATCCGCACGAGGTCTAACATCCGCACGAGGTCTAACTGTATTAGTTTATTTTGTATTTTTCGCATCATGCTTTAACAAACGGCGACCACACAGAATAAGAGGAAAAGAGACCCGGCATTTACCCCAAAGAAAAACACAGCTTGATATCACTGAAAAACACTTTAGTATAGTTGAGAGTAAAAGAACGGTTGCGGTAAGCAACAGGAGGAAGGCAGTTAGTGGTGTGAAATAGGAAAAGAATTTAACGCCACAGCAACACATATCCAACGAGAAGTCCTGGCTTTAAAAAACCTATGGGACAATTTGGAAAGAGAGCCAAGGCCAAAATGACTGTAGCCAATGAAAATAGATATGCGACAGGTACGTACAGTTTTAACTTTTACATAGTTTTAAGTATTCACGACCTAGGGACCGAGTTTCGCTCGGAGTAAAATCCCGTTTTTACCACATCAGTGTTACTTTGACAACTCACTGGTTTTATTTTTAACACATTTGATGCTAAGGAAAAATTAATAACCTTATCCTATACCTGAAAAATTATAATGCTCAAGACTTATGTATACTTATGTATGGGGACTGCCCAATGGTGAATTGCTCGGTGCCCCAGTCATTTTTGTAATTTTTCAGACATTTAAACAAAAAATTGCTGTAAATTTCAGAATGGATGAAACATATCAATATGTATATTTAAATTGTTTGTAAAAGACAGGAGAACCTGAAAATGGTAAAACAAATACAGTTTTGAGGGGTGGTTTTTTTTCGGAAAAGTGAAAAAACTGAAAAAATATAAGTAAAAAATGCTGACCGAAATTTCAAAAGGAAAATCTTATTGTAAGTGAACCAATTTTTTAGGGGAATATGGTAAATGTATAAAATGTTGACAATTTGATTCCTTAGGAAGAAATATATAACAATCATAAAAAATAAATTTCATGTATGAATTACATGCAATAGTGTGTAATAAGTGCAAATCGTAGATTTTTACGCAGTCTGTTTGAAAAGGTAATAAAACCCATGCATCAATAAATATATGAAACTACACTATTATTTCCTTGACCTTCATATAACTATGAAGAAAATAGTACATAACAGCTGTAGAAACAAACACATTTCATTCTATTATCACAGCTGATATAATGATTTTTTCTTTATTCAAAGTGTTTGTATTCAAAGTTATGTAGGTTTTCAGAAAAAGCTTTTATTGTGAAATACATTGTGCTACATGAATCAATAGAAATTTCTAAAAAAGAATATATACCTATATCTGTGAATATTTATGAAAATAAAATTTCTAAAGCCTATTTTAAGAAGAAGGTACAATTTGTTATTCTGTTATTTCAATTGCTCGTTGCCCCTGTCATATTTTGAGATTTTGCAGACATTATTTCAAAATTGCAGGATATAAATCATATCAATAATTCAACAGTTGAAGGGACAGTATTAGAATAACTTGACATTTGCGGGTGAAAGTCAAATTGCCTCTCAAACTAGGCCTAGGGCCTGGGTCGATAAACTGCTATCTAGGCCTAGCACTTTTGATGCTGTAACTTTGGGGGCAACACTTTTTCACATCAAATTTAGTAATATTTATGCATAAACATTACTACTGAGGCAAACACAATACTTCACTACACATATAACACAAAAAACCCAAGATGATTTATTGCAAAAACACAGGAAACATCGATTTTACGAAACTAAAACTAACCTAACTTTTGCCCCTTCACGAGAGCAGAAAGTAAACAACATTGTCATTCGTTTCCAAAGCTGATGGAAGCTATGACAGCTTTAGCGCATTACCAACCTGACAGAAAAATATACTATGCTTTCTTTCCTTTGTCCTGATATGTCATTCGACATATAATAATAATTATACTATTCATAAATTTACGATTTTACTATAAATCGGTTTCTGCCATATTGGTTATTTTTTATACACGTACAAAATGTATCATTTATTATTAGTGAATTTCCTATGGAAAGTGGAAAGTGAACTATTAGCATGACCTGCACGGTGAAACTTAAGCCCGGGACCACCATAGAAGTTCCTAACGTGACCCCCTGAACACGTTTTGGGGGGTCGTTCAAAATTATATATATGTGTTTGCACTCTAGCGGTCACATTTTTTGTCCGATTTACTTCAAATTTGGTAGGGACATTCCTTTTTGTAATCAGCTGGACAAGTTCGTTGGGCAAAACAATCGGAAAACTCTAACCCCCTTTTTTGTGGATTTTAAATTTTGAAATTTGGGTTTTTGGGCCCAAAAAGGGTCAGAAAAGCCCTAAATGTAAGATTAATGGATTAAAGGTTATAGAACGTAAAAAGGTGAAAAGTTTAAGCCCTTCCTCATCATTCTAGCACTAATATTTATCGAGTTATTAAAGAAAATGAAAATTGAGTAAACACAGTACGTTGTCTTATGGGGATTTTACATTGGAAAAGGCTGTTTTTCATATCTTGATGTAGTTTTATCACTCCTAATACACCGATACCGATTTTTGATCATGATGACACATCCTCCTAAGCTTACAATGCTTAACATTGTCATCCCAATACTGCATTTAAATAAAACCAGGTGCATCAGAACAGCCAAAAAAATGAACATTTTCCATTTTGCTATAAATGTCACAAATCTTTGTTTAAACCCGTTATTTGATTTTTTAAAGTTTTTATTGGGGAAATTCACTTCCCTATCGTCAGCGTGCTGCGTGCAAACTCGTTTTACTCCGTTTCTGTCTGAAGGCATATCAACACTATGATCAATGCCGTTTAGACGTATATTTCAAGCTGAATACAGTGCTACTACCTGTTTTCAGATAAAACCAAAACTTACCCAGTTAAGAGTTTTTGACTCACAGTGTTTTTTGCCATTTCGTAACCAATACAAGGCAGAATCGACTTTGCGCGATATATTTTTATTCATTAATAGATTAATTACATTGATCTACTGCCGCTAGAAGGTTCAATCATATAAGAAAATGAAAGTTTAGAATATGATCTTCCGATTGATATCAGTATTACCCAATTTCACGTTGATTTCAATACTTTACAGGTGTTTAATAAAAATATGACGCATTTGTGGCGATTTCTGACAAAGGGCACCGAGGCACCAACTTGTAATGGAGGATTCCACCGTTAGGGCACTCGGAGGGTTAAAAACTTAAATTTTGGTTCTAAAAGTCGAGATTCGAGAAGAAAAATGAATTCCCAGGTCTTTTCCAAGGAAATGTCAGTCCGAAATCCATGGGTCAATAGTGACCCAGGTGCCACCAGGTGTCTTGCTCCGTGATGACGTGCAGTGCCGGGTGCCGGACGCCACGCCATTGCTCCGTGTTGTTTGAGGTCGTCGTACTGAACTGGGGAGGCTGGCTAGTTTTGCAAACTGTCAGTCGACTAAAAACTTATTTGCACTCCTATCAATGAAGATCGCATAGAATTATACCGTCTCTATCGGTTTCAAAAAAGACGCCCGCACAAATAAAAAGTTAGTAAAAACCCGCCAAATAGCGCTCCCGATACTTAAACCTGCCAATTACGCAACGAGACTGACATTCCGTTACGTGGTTATGATTCAGGGGGGGGGGGTTGTCAAAGCGTAACAGCAGGCCTGACTCCAACCCGCCATTCCAACATCCGTGGGCTGCCCCAAACCATTAAAAAATAGAAACCAAGGTCACTGGGGGAAGTCAACATCATGGATGTGTATGTATAAATGTTCAGAAGAAAACATCCAGTGGCTGGCTCACAATAATACAAGCAATAGTAGAGCGCTCCGCGGGTCTACGTTGACCCGGCCGTCACTGAGTGTTTCCCACCGCAGGTCTATGTTGACCCACCGCGGGTCTATGTTGACCCACCGCGGGTCTATGTTGACCCATCGTGGGTCCATGTTGACCCGGCCGCACGCAATGTGTTAATCAGCAGTTATGATTATTTTTCATGATTTAAAACTTTTTATACCCAATATGTTAAAATTTTTAATTGTATAAAGGTTTGTCAAGCAAAATTTGAGTTTTCAAGAGTTAAGACTTATCCCAATTGAGTTCTAGTTCCTAAAACTCCATATTTTCGTAGTTTAATTATAATCCTTCCGCGGGAGTAGTTTTTGTAAAAATAATGTAGAGATTTAAGAAAAATATAATTTAAATATAATTGCTAAACTGCAAATGAATATTGTAGTTTATTCTTTATACCTATTCATTTTGTAATAATCTCTTAGCTTATATTTTGTATCTGTGCACAATAACTTTGATGTTTGAAAATAAACTATTACTTATACATGTACATATATACAAACTAGCTGTTACCTGCGGTTTCGCTCGAAAAATTAAAACACATTAAAAAGATCAACCTGACCAGCACTATCAAATCATTGTTTGGTTTTATTATTTGACTTCTTTTGCCATAACTGACAACTAACAACTAAAATTATAATTTTAGGGATATATAATTTTATAAATGATATCTCCCATAAGATTTGCATTGGAACTTACAGGACCCGTGAGGTGGAGCCCTAAGGTTGGTTGTGTACATTATCAGGTCTATATGTTAATGTCATATGTAAGCTATGTTCATGCAAAATTTTAGCTTAATCGGTCCAGTAGTTTATGTGTGATGGAACTCCAAATATCCAGACATACATCTAAACTTTCACATTTATAATATTAGTAGGATGAATACTGTTAAGCTATCCATGAAAAAATAAACGGCATCAGGAAACTGACACATACTTTCTCCCTTTTAGCCCAACTTTAATGAATAAATTACTTTTTATTTACTAAATATAGAATACAAAGCACGGTCGAATGTACAGAAAATCTTGTAAACAAGTTGTTTTAAAAAACGTCCACCCAAATCCCTGCTTTGGAGGCCCTACAGAATCCATTGCTACACTCGTGGTTTTAAGAGGGGAAATGCCCCCTATCCCCCCCAGGGTTATTAAGGGGCCACATATTTCGAATTTCCTCTGTTGGCCAGTGCTAACTTGACAAGCATATCAAGTTTGAATGAAATTGATCAGTAAATAAGAGAGAAATAGTAATTTTCATATTCCCCATAAGAATAACATTGGACAACGTACTGCGTTTACCGCTAAATGAAAATTTCAATTTTCTCCGCAACCAGCAATCGTAGAATAGTAATTCAAAATACTAAATTATTTAGTTTTTTGAGCTCTTTTTAATGGTGAATATTAATATTTTTTTATATTTATGTTTTTCTATGAAAAATCCAAAAAACTCAATTTTTGATGTTTTAAGTCTTGTAATTTCTGAACCCGAATTTTTACAGAAATGCGGGTGGTATCATTTTGTTGGAGAACTAAAGTTCTACAAACGACTAAAGTTTAATCAAAATCATTAGAGCCGTTTTTGATCAATTTTGATTTTTCATGGTTTTTGGGGGATAATTACCCTTAAAAACCAAAAAATCAAAAAAATGAAAAAAAACGCCTGGATATATCGTGGATTAGTACCTACATACCAAATTTCATAATAATCGGCCCATTGGTTAGGGCTCTAGCTCTGTACACATCCACACAGACACACACACACACACACACACACACACACACACGCACGCACGCACGCACGCACGCACGCACGCACGCACGCACACAGACAGACAGAAATCACGTAAAAACCACTTTTTTGGGTTCAGGGAGCACCAAAACGAATATTTCCACTAACAACTCAAATTCAAAAATTTTGACGAAAACAATACTTTCTCCATATACTATGTATAGGGGGAGAAGTAAAAAAAATCCTATTTCTTCTTAGTTTATTAGCTATTTATGTCATGTGTTTTTTTGCAGGAGGTGGTCCACCGAAAGATTCTAAAGATGACCCAATGATCGACAGAGTAATCTCCCTAATCAAAACCAATGTAGAAGGGTTCAACAATTCTACTGATTCAGATGCACAAGGTAGGAAACTAAATATATCAAAAATGATTTGAAATCAATTAATTTTAATTAAATTGTTTACTGAAAGATATATTGTAGGTTAATAAAACTTACTTTGATGAATTTACAGTTTAATGCTAGAGGAAACAAAAACCCTCCTTACATGAAACCGTGGTTTACAACAATCATTAGTGAACTTTGTTAAACCCTATGCAATTTTTAAAGCCTCATATGTAAATAGTAAATTTCAGGAAGAACCATTGCTCTTTCAAGCACCTAGATTTAACTATTGCTATTCCTTGGAGTCCGGTCAAAAGGGTGAGTGGGTAATTGGTTTAATTGCTGTCAATGCTCATTACTGATAAAACTATATTTTTCTCTAAAGGTCGTTTTTATTTTCACCTGGTAATACATCAGATATGTGTAATGCATTCTGTATCAAAGAATCGCTGAATTTCACCTTTTTAGCGTACTGCAAAGTTGGAGAACGTTTGATAAACACACCAGGGCTTTCGCTTTGCTATGGTTAGGCGAAAAGATAATATAATACATTCAAATTTTGTTTTAGATTCTCGTTAATGGAGAATGGTCAGAATATACCCCAGCTCTCCAAAGAACTCCAAGAGCGACCGTCCCAATAGAGGGATATGTTGATGAGGATGTAGCGGTGGAGGTAGTTGAATATTTGACTCCCGACACGAAATCCACCTTCGGGCATGTGAACGAAGCAGACGGAGGCACAAACTTGGAAAGTTACTTCCTTCCTTCAATATCATTAAAAAACAGTAGACACCTGGTGAGCTGCAGAAGGAACATGAAGTGACAATGCGGCTGCTGCGACTGCAAGAAGAACAGGAGGCAGAGAAGTTGTAACAAGAAAACGAAAAAAAAACACAGTTCAGTTTGAATTAAAAACTGGATTCCTTCGAGTTCAGCTTAAACAAATCAAGAATATTGAGTTTTAAACAAATACAATTTATTTGTTTAACAAACTCATTGATTTACATCTCTTTCAACTTCTTTATTACTTATTTAAAATATTTACAGTAATACATTTTAATTAATTATTTTGTATCAAATTCATTTGTCATCCTTTTGTTCTTGTTGTATTAAATATTGTACTTGTTCTTGTACATCATTATTGTGTTCATCCTTTGTGTAAATATCCTGTTAGAAAAGACACCCATAGCTATTCAACCAGAAAAAATTACCTTCTTGACTTAGTTTCAGTTAGACTGGAAAAAACTAGGAATAGTCATCTCTACATGAAAATCAAATTATTTAATAAACTGCCAGAAAGTATGTGGTATGTACCCTTAAAAATGTTTGAAAATGTAATAAAAGTTTGGTTGTGGGAGAACGTATTTTATGCTGTAGACGAATATTTGGCCTGTGATACTAGTATGTTAAGGATTTAGATTTGTGTTTTGTTAAGTTTGATCAGTTTATTTATTGAACCAATAATTTATTATATTTTTATTAACTTTTTATAGTTAACATCATTGTTGGGTTTTTGAATTGTTGAAATCAACTTAATAACATCCTTTGTATTTATGTACAGTTTATAACAGTAAAATTGTAGATTAATTTATGACTTTGTCAATTGCACAAATTTGTGTTTTAAGGCAATAAAAAGTTCTTGATTCTTGATTCTTCATACAGTAGACGCTCTTTTATCCGGCATGTTCGGGACCACGCCCATGCCGGTAAATCGATTTTTCCGGATAATAGAACTTTTTAGATATTAATGGGAATACAGTAATCTGAGAGTCTGTCAGTAATGAGCTGTGGTCGCGGTTGGTTGACCTTGGCACTGCTCCGGAACACCTGCATTTGTGGACGAACAGACAGACAGACAGACGGGCGGACAGACAGCCGGGCGGAAGTTGGCGTCTAAAAATAGAAACCAAACTGCTTGAGACGTAAACAAACAACAGGTGACTAAGATAAAGGCGGGAACAGTCCAGCGCAGTCGCAGTACGAAACGGAAACGACTGAAAATACCTGGAAAAACCCGGGTCGCCTGGTGCTGGTTAATAGAATGTGCCGGTTCATAGAATGCCGTATAAAAGAGCGTCTACTGTATTGCCATTCTTGCGAGCCTAAACATGTAAAATGCAGTATATAGTATTTTTTTGAAGTAAATAGTAAAGATGTCTGTCAATAGGCATATTCAAATTAATGTTGCTTGTTATGAGAGTATATTAAGTAATGAGCAACTTTTTAAGTAATACATTTTTAGCAACCAAGAATTGATGTGCAAATAAATTATAAAATCTTTGCGCTAAATGTGTTTAGTTATTTTGTTGTTACATATGAAGTTTTAACATAAAACAAACCCTTCAAAATGGGTTTGTACAAGTACACGGCGTTCCCGAAAATTTACATTGTCTCTACGATGTCTTTCAGGAGGATTCTGCTGTAAGAATCTTTCAGCTAGAAGAGTTTCCCAAGGAGCGGGTAATACTAGATTTTCATCATCTGGAGGTAACTTTTCCATATGTAGAACGGCTGTAGCTACAATAATTGGAAATGAGTTTTCTAAATTGGCACGCAATCCAATTGCTACAGCGGGGAACCTCCTCTTCCAAACGCCAAACATTCGCTCAACTGGATTACGCGTCCGGATCTGGGATTCATTATACAATTGTTCAGCAGGGGTAATGCAGTTATCAAGGAGCGTCATCGCAGGCACAGTCTGAATCGCCGGCTAAAATGGCATCACCAAACCTTCCTGGCTCAAACATTGCTTTCCGAAAACAGTAAAAAGTAAGAGTCATGGGTACTGCCTGGCCATCTAGCTACAATATCTATCATCTTCAAGCCAGCGTTGCATATAGCTTGGACGTTTAGTGAAAAATAAGTTCTCCTATTGCGGAAAACCTCCCCATTGGCGGCATCTGAAAAAAGCAAATTAATTAAGCTACAGCTTTTAATCTTACCTGTAAGTGAAAACACAAAGAGAAAACTATTGTGTTAGGTTCTCACCTAAAACATAGGTCAATACAATACAATACAATAGGATGTTGAGGAAGGGTCGATTGTTTTTCAAATTATGTTTAGAGTATCTTGTTGACCTAATTATTTTGGTCACAAATTTTAACATCGTGGACCTCTGCACCGCTTCTTACCGATGAATTTACTCGAGGCTAAGCAGATTTTCATTGGATAGGCGGAGCCACAATAAACGCCACATGACATATTTTAACATCGATAAAGCCAAGTATCAAAGACTTGTAACATTTTTAGTAATTTAATTAGAAGCAACTACTGATCATATACAAGTCCTGACTCTAAATTGACCACCATCAAAACAAATCGGCACAGGAGGAATCCAACAAACCTATCAAAGGCGGTCCTTGACCACCGGAGAAACTTTGTCAACTCTATTTTTTACCAGAGGTATATCATCACGCTTCATACAACTTAAGTATTGTTTGATCTTGTTTTGCTTGCATGTGCTTATCCTTTTGTGCCTAGATTTTCTGGTGGCCATTTATGAATAAACATGGGACTGCTTGAAATTATGAATTACACTAGCTGGCCCGACAAACGTCCTGTCCTATTGTCATTGAATTTATTTTATGGCGAGTACTTGTTCATTTTCAAGATGAGCTTGTTCGCTTCGCTCACTCGCCTCCCGGATGAGCTCATTCGCTACGCTCACTCGTCTATTTTTATTTAGTGCTAACTTCGGCATCGAAAAAAGTTTTGAGTTGCCATTCAAGTAGATTTTTTATTTCCATAATGAACATATGTTTATGCCTTTCAAGGAACTTTAGATATAATCCTTGTTAACAGCTGTTTGGTGTAACCAACTGAACTTTGATCAAATCAATGGGAACTTTGAAGGCCAGTGGGACGGAGCCCTTAGGTTGGATTAAAAATGTTCTTTTATAAAAACCTTGTCCTGACATTAACGAACACAACAAAAAAAGAATTATTCAATTTGGTGCACTCATTTTCAAGTTATGGCGTGATCAAGGGAAATAGGGTATCATTAACATCAAGGATATCATTAGGGTAAATCATTACCCTAATGATCAAGGATATCATTAGGGATAATAGGGTATCATTAGGGATTAAGATAACATTTTAAACACCCGTTTCAATAAAAACAATTACCTGGAGACTTGGCCAATTTTAGGTGTGTGCAATCTACAGCTCCTATGACTTTCGGAAATCTTGCAATATTATAAAAAGTTGTCAGAGTTTTGTGAATGTAGTCCGGAGTTTCCGTAAATACAATACTAAGATAATACCGAAGAGATGCAATTGCAGAAGATACTCTGTGTACTATTCTGTTGGATGTTGAGGTGCTGAATCCACCAGTCTCCAGCAACGGTTTAGAAGCAGCCCATGGCATAGAAACGAAGTCCGCAAAGCATTGGATTGATGGGTGCTACGGAGTCATTTCTAAATAATAAAACAGATCTTTGTTCATGATAGATCACTAGAAAAAACTAGGTTTAGGTACCAAAGATTCAATTTTCAAACTGATTGCTTTGTGAACCTCAACAACCTGGACCGATATATCTTCAGTTATTAATTAAGGCATTTAGTTCAGTATCAAAAAACATGAGGATCGTGCAATACATTCTCATGTAAATGCTGTATGTTGTAAACTAGTTAATATATAAAGAATTTAAATTAGTTTTAAATAAATGCCTATGGAAAAACTAGGAGAAAAAAAACGAGAAACTATGCTTTTGTAGGCGAACATTCAGATTATTGTTAATCAGGTACGGAACCTAGGTCTGTAAAACTGTCTTTCTACACTAGTAATTGTTAAGAATATTTTTGAAACTTCTGTCAGATTTAAATTTAAGTTGATCTTCGATTGATTCCAAAACAGAACGTTTTGATAGCCTGAACTGAGTAATAAAATACGTTTCGTCCAAATTATCGAAGTGGTCTTCTCGCTGCCGCACCCATTTGGGCCTACGAACTATAAATTTGTAAATTTATAACTCAAATGCCAAATCATAGGCCCTTCGCCTAGCGTTCAGTCGTTGCATTATACACAATAGTTCCAAAGTAAGGTTGTGATTTAGGTAAACAATTATTTTGCTGTGAAATAAATAAATAAGAATGATGCATTCTAATGCTAGTTTTAGAGTCAGTCAGTTAACTATCGTGTGTGGTGAAATCCGATTGAGCCAATTAATACTGAATTAGCGTTAAAATTTACTTAACCGGGCTTTAACGCCGGTTAAAAGTTTGGTGAGATCCGGCCTAAATGTGGTAGGTTTTTGTCCAAATTGGCGATGGTAAATCCCACAATCTAGGAATGCAGATTGGAATATGGCAGGGTTTGACGCTGGCAGACTTTGACGGTAATAACATTTGTACCTTAGAGAAAAACTTTTAGTTAAGTAATACTTTGGTGTAAGATTTGTCACTATTAAACTTTAGGAACTTCTACCCCGATATGGTATATTGGGACTTGTTAGGATATTTATTGCTTTGGAACGGGAAACAGCTTAACTGTATTCAATAACGATTTTTTTACCTACGTTTTATAATCCTTAATCTAAATTCTTGGCGAACACATATTTAAGCATTTTATGTCATCCTCAGCGCCTTGTTGTCCAGATTATGCCATCTGAAACTGGATGATCTTGGCTGTGAAGGGAATGTTCTTTATTAATGTGTTTTGTCGCAGTGTAATTATGAATTAAATGTGAATTTTAAAAGTTTTGACCCAAAAAAAGATGCGGCTTCACAGTCATGAACATATAGTTTCAGATGGTGTAACAAGGATAAAAAGGCGCTGAGGATGGCATAAATTGCCGAAACAAGTATTCGTGAAGAATTTGAAGACGTAAGCAAAAAATTTGTTATCAATTATTGACAATCCGTGCTACAATAAATTCACTATTAACTGTATTGTTGCCCTATATTGATGAGTTTACCTTATGTTCCAGGGCATTAAGAACCCGAAGCTGGGCCGCAATTACATGTACAACGAGATGCTTGTCGTGCCGATCATCGAGAACACTCCGTGGGAGGAGGACTTGAAGGATCGAATGGCGCAGGTGATGGAGGAGTATCCAGAGGCCTCGGCGGTGCTGGTGCGCCGACACGGTGTCTACGTGTGGGGCGACACGTGGGAGAAGGCCAAGACCATGTGAGTCAATTGTCCATCTTAACCCTCCAAATGTTGAATGTTGCGATCACGATCCATTTCTTCACGATGCCACACATCGTTACTGTGCAATACACCAAGACTCGAATCAATCGGATTCAGCGCCATATGATTCTATATGGAATCGAATAATGTATAGGAAGTAGTAATCGATTACAACATTTTGTGTTTTTCCAATGTTGACGCCATTTTAGTGTCGTGGTCGGAGTTTGTGTGATTTTTTCGCGGAAATAATTATTTTAACCCTAACTAAGTACCTATAAATCTTTACAAACTGTGTATCATTTAGCTCATTTTGGCTATCTTGAAATTGTAAATAACGTGTTATGGCACCAAACAATTTTTTTTGAAATCTAGGTTTTTTGAGTTCGCCTCTGTTGTGTAAGCATGCCTTAGGTATTCGTTTAAAGTTTAAGTTATGCAGATTCCCCTTTTCATGCTGATCAAAATGAATATAAAGATGATATAGGTTGATTCATTGTTTATATTTTTTATACTTTCAAAAAAACTCATCCAAGAGAGGGAAAAAACCTCGGCACTAAAGAAAAATATAGTCAGCACTTGGAGGGTTAACTCACTAACGGATCTTGAAACCTAATTTGTTGTCTAGAATATTTTGGAAGCATGCTTTTGTAAAATAGCTAAAATAACCTTAGGGTAAATTCTTTTATAATTTTGGAATGGACTGATAATCCAGAGGTTGGGACTACTGCTATAATAATTCAAGGATCACATAAATATCCCACCCCTTCAATAGGCATTGTTACTGAAATACATACTCTGCTGCTTTCTTTTATTTACATACATGGGGTATACTTTCTCAAACTGGTAGCCGTTACGACAATGCTCTATCTATGACGTATTTGAGGATAATGCTCTATCTATGATGTACTTGAGGATAAAATCATCTTTACTGCAGAGACTTCTGAGAACATCACTAGTATTACAAGTGTGAAATTTTCAAACCAATAATAAAACATACAGATCAATGTTTTACTTGAACACAGTTGACACTTGAAAAGCAGTTTGTTAGTTATAAAAGACTAAGATAGTCTGTAAAATACAAAAAACATAAACTATAAGAATCTTACACTAAAAATAACGAAACAAAACTAACTGATAAAAGTTAAAATAAACTCCTGGTTAACTAAATTTCTGTCACCCATGCCTCCAAATTAGATCTAGGTAAGATTAAAAGCAAGTTTATTTGAAACTAATGGCTTGAAGGGGCCAAAGCCCCTAACCTTGCTACAATACTCTGCCGTATCTGATTTTTTACTCTTTTACATGCTGAGGAAAATAAAACAATATAAGTAAAAGAACACATGTCAGTTCGTAAGCAAAGTGTAATCACGTGTTTTAATGTAAACAAAGCAAACATTTTTAAATCCACATGCTTTTCTTATGGGGATGTTTTCGTAATTCCTCGTTTGCTGGTAACTTTTAAGAAATTCTGCTATTTTTCCCGAGTCCCTGGGATCAAGACCTTTAATTAGGGCCGTCTCCCATCATCCTGCGATTTGCCACACTCTCACAATTTTGACTTAAAAGTTTCGCTTACAGAATTATATATAAAGATAATTGTAAAGCTCAGAAAATGTTGATATTTTCAGTCAAAGTAATTTGAATATCCATAATTTAAGTAATAATGAGGCATACAAATTTATCAGTTCAATACTTCAATAAAAACTTAATTGCAGGAAGAATTTTAAGTTCAATCTTAAATGAGGTGTAGCGCCACAACAAGTTACTCATAATTATTTGCCGGTTGGGAGCATTTCCAAGTAAAGTAATTTTATTAACAAATTGCATTTTCTCACATGCAAAATAAAATTAACAATGGAAGAATTTTACAGCACATTTTATTACTAATTTAGAGATAGGACGTACATTTTTTAATGGGGAGGAGAGGGGGCACAGCTTACACAAACACGGTTATGACACAACGAAACAGACACTACTTGCGTCTTCAGCCGACGAAGTACTGTACTCAACGCGGATGCTCTGCTGAGGTCAATCAGAGGCTACTGCCATCAGCAGTTTAACAGAGAGCATGACGCTACTACGCACTCTTCCAGCTTAGTTAGATTTTATTTAAGTTTTTTGGGCATTACCTGTAATTAAAATTATTGGCATTAGCCCTGATTATTGTTAACTGATGATATATACTGAGTGTTAAAAAAAACCTTTCAGGACTTTTATATATTATTTCTCTTACAAAAAGAAAGAAAAAAGTTAATATGAAGGTATGTCCTAAAATGGTTAGTTATCCGTTTATCTGCCTGTATGTGTTTCCTACTTAATATGGTATATTTTAGGAACCTCTGAAGTTATCAACTTCAAACTTGGTACATGTTTAAAATCTAATAAGACCCATCTTGGTATGGAACATCAAGTTTCTATTTTGTACTATTTAAAAATTGCGACCATTTTTATTTTTTAAAGCTAAATATCTTAAAAACCGTAATATTTAGGAAAAACATCATGGATCATAAAAAGTGTGTCATTGTGTCCTAAAAATAATGATTTAAAGATATTAACTTTAGCATTGTAAATAACTGAGAAGTTGTGATTTTTATAAGTTAAAACATGTTTTTTTGCCACTTGGATTACAAAAATCATGTAACTTATAGAAATCACAATTTGTCAGTTATTTACAATGCTACATTTAATATCTTCATATCAAAGTTTTTAGAATAAAATGACGCAACTGTTATGATCCTGGACGTCTTCTCCTAAATATTACAGTTTTTAAGATATTTAGCTTTAAAAAACAAAAATGGCCGCAATTTTGAAATAGTACAAATTAGAAACTTGATATTCCATACAAAGATATTAGAAGTATGTAAAGATATTAGATGTAAAACATGTACCAAGTCTGAAGTTGATATCTTCATAGGTTCCTAAAATATACCATATTAAGTAGAAAACACATACAGGCAGATAAACGGATAACTAACCGTTTTAGGACATACCTTCTCGTTAACTTTTTTCTTTCTTTTTGTATGAGGAATCATATCCCCAAGTCCTAAAAGGTTTTTCAGCAACACCCTGCATAGGTGTGAGAGTGAGATAAAAACTCCACAGTTGCTCACATGCTCATATATTACCTTATTCAAGATAGCGTGGGTTCCAAGTATGTTGGATTATTGAAGACTATATTTCTAATATTGGTTGAAATAAACTTTCCCACGACATATGGCAATCAGTTGTTTCCGCAGAAGTTACTGTGTATTTTTTGGGTAACGAAGATTTGACACTCCATTAGTGTAGCAACTTTTGTTATGAGAGTTGTGTTGCAGGTGTGAATGTTACGACTACCTGTTTGACATCGCAGTCCAAATGAAGACAGCAGGACTGGACCCAACCATTCCTCCTGCTGGTGCCGATGAGTTGTAACAAAAACATTCGGAGATCTGGTCTAAACTTCAAGATTAAACAAAAATAATGTATGTGCAGTTTGTTTAAAGTAATTTTTATCCAAAGTTTCTGAAAAACATTTCTGTTAAAAACTATTAATTATAAAGACTGAAGAGTGAATTTTTATTACCAACTCAGAAGCTCCAAAGAAGCAAATTTTATATTAACACGTTCGCTGCGGCATATAAATGATACACATACCCTAAACACTAAAAAATTTTATTGCATAAAAACATATCTTTATGTGTCAGAATGCGTGTACAAGGTTTTTTTTTTGATTTTTGCAAAGTATTACTCTCTGCCGCCAGAGCGCCATATGGCGCCGTCCGCACCTGGGGCCCTCCTCCGTCCGGCCGATGCTTCTGAGATGGTCTATTTAGTTTTTATATGCACTATCACACATCTATAATAATGATTGTAGCCTCACAAAACAAAAAAAAATGGTTTCCGCCATTTTTTAAATAGAGCGCCATATGGCGCCGTTGGCACCTGGCACCTCGCTACGTCCAACAGGTGCTTCTCCTATGCTCAATTTGTTTATTTATTCACTTTCACACATTAGTAATAATGTTTGTAGCCTTATACAATAAAAAAAAAGTTAACGGTTATATAAATGAACAAAATATAATTATATTACAAATATTTACAAGTGTCAGTACGTTCATGAACATTACTTTACTGACGACGGTGATATGCGTCAAAACATGCACCGGGGCAGAGAGCTGGTGACCCGGGGCAAGCAGTACACGCATACTTGGTAGATCGGTCTCTTCCATTTGCCTTACATGTACGGCACCTCTTCCTGCTGGTCGCATTTGGATTTCCGGGTCTAGGTCCAAGTGTTGAAGGAGTGTGCTCGACAGTAGGTGGGGGCAATGCTCGACCAGGCTCTTGTGGCTTAGGTAGCAAGTCTTCTAATATGGACATACGGAAGTCGTAGAATGGCATCTTATTCGAGACAATTGAATCCATGTATATGTTGTGGAGGATGTGGGAATTGAGCAACAACATATGTATGATGTGCATGCCGATCTTCTTATACCATCGTAGAGTTTTACGCTCTACAGGATAGTATGCCATCATCATGTCGGCTCTGTCTACACCCTTCATGAAAGAGTTGTATTTCACTATAGGTAGTGGTTTGTCACGGACTTCTTTCCTTTTGTTGATAGACTGAACCATTTCATTTTCATGCTCCGTAGAAATGTAGGATACTACTCTTTTATCCTTCCATTTGCCGATGCATACGCCTTCAGCATACCTAGCGATTGTCTCGCCTTTCTTCAGTACTGCAGATTTCACCGCCTCGGGATTGTGCTTGCGATCCATTCGCAATGTTCCGGTACAATATGTGTTCTTAGCCAGTAGCTTAGATGCCAAGGTAAACGAATTATAATAATTATCCATATACAGACTATGGCCAACCTCAAGTTTTGTTTCCATCAGCTTCAATACGACATTGGCTGCATGACCCTTGCCCCCCAGGTCGTCTAAGACACCGCAATATACCAAAAATCGTAAAATCAAACCATGGGGGTCACTCAGTGTATACAGCTTTATCCCGTACTTATGTTTCTTGCCTTTTATATACTGTCTGAAAATCAGGCGACCACGCCAGAGAACCATTGACTCATCGAGGGATAGTTCTTTCTGAGGGTAATACACACTCTCCATTTTCATGTTGAAATAATCAACAAAAAATTGAATCTTGGCAATTCTGTCATTTTGGTAGTTATGTCGCACATCTTGAAAATTTAGACAACGTAATATGGACAAAAACCTATCCCGGCTCATGTAAGACTTGAAACATAAAGAATATAGCCAGTGGGTTTTCCAGTAATCATTCAATCTGTTGAGTTTTATCGACCCGGTGTGCAAAAACAGACCCAAAAATGTTTTCAGTTCGGGTACAGTAAGGTCTTTCCATTGCTGAATACGTGATTTAGGAGTAAGACCAGGTGAGTGAGTGTAAACATGTAAAGCATTTCGGTTAGTAAACTTTACTATGTTCTCCAACATAACTTCGTCCAACAGAACATAAAAAAAATCTATAGGCCTACCTTGACCAGGTAATGGTATGAGAAACTTCTCTTCTCTTCTAAATTCGATATGTTTTAACCCTCCAGTGTGAATTGACCAAACAGGTGGGTTGGCATCAACGTCAATCTCAGGTTCAGATTCCGTTAGAAACAGTTCATCATCAGTATTCCCAGGTTCCTCTAATGATGCGAGGGAAACATCAGAGTCCGAATCGTCACTATCATGGCGGCGCCGTTGACGCCCACTCGATGTAGAAGCCATTTGTAGCTCAAACAATCGTTTTTACACTATTATATATAACACAGTATATGGTTTGTTACAAAAAAACTTGGTCCACGAAACAACACTCTGTAGCACAAAAACTAATTTCGATATCCGGAAACGGATTGCACGGTTAGATAGCCCAGTCCAAACGCAAAACACTGACAACAACACTCACGTCCATACCGAAGCACTACCGCGCTCAAACTGACCATAGCTGCAAGCTTACACAGAGCGCCACATGGCGCGCTCCGAGCCCGGCAAAGTTCCGCTGAGCGCCATATGGCGCTGCCCGCAGCGAACGTGTTAATTACGTTATCTTTAAAACTACCTATATATTATATTCATGTTGTCAAACTATCATTGGGAAATATTGTATTTTTACAATAAATGGATCATAATTCAGCTGCCTTTTTTACTGCGCCTTTCATCAACTACGCAAGAAACGAAAATGTAGAAGAAATTTATAAACAAAACATTTTGGAGTTTTTTAAGTCATCCTGCAGTACTGCACATGTATTCAAATTTTGGAGTGGACTATCATTCTGCATTCCTGTAATATTGTAAATTTGCGTTTGGTTGGTAAAAAATATATGTGACAAATAGATTTTCATCTTTAAAAGAATGTTTTATCACAAACTAAAGAGTTGTTATAACTGAGGTGTAGAGAAAACTATGGATACAATTTAAGACTACTGTACCTTTACCATCTATCTATTTATCTTATTGATCGTAAATTTTCTCGCTAAAATAACGTGCAAAGGATGAAGTCTGGGCAAACCTATACTGGTCACTCAAAATACAAATAAAAAATATCAGCTGATTTACCACCTATGTAGAACTATGAAATAAAATTAAAAATGAGATTGTACAACAAGTTTTAATACTCATATGTAAGTAGACAATCTCATGACCTTTAGATGAAGAGTAGGGAAGGTAATGCACTGGTAGAGATGGTAATGCTTAATGAGATTATATAAACACTAGCTTTATAAATAATTTATTTATATAAGCTTATGACTGTTTAACAGTCACTTAAACAACAGCGCATGCAATACAATGTTTTTATTGTTCTATACAGCATGCAGCCTACTACTGGGCATTCAGTTCTCGTAAAATATCTTCGACTGCTGCAGCAAAGTTGTCCACAGTACGATATGGAGGGGGATCTATTTTGGTTTCATCTTCACTGCGATATTTCCCTGTTTTCACAAGATATCCCCGCATTCCCAGATCTTGGGCACCTTTTATGTCGTCTCTTACATCCTGGAATTAAATTGATAAATTCTTGAAATATTGCTTGATTAAAATGATGGTCGTTAAAATAATCTACAGATATTAAATAATGGTTAAAACAATGCATTAGGGTTGGCCAAACCTATAAAGAGGCTCAAGTGTTTTTTATATATATTTTTTTGGGGGGGAGGGGGGGTAATTCAGGGAAAAACATTTCCACGTGTGCTTTAAAATCTCCAGTTACACATTGGGTGTTGAGTACGTTAACTAACGTATTAAAATTAACATTGAAACATATGTGATTTTCATGTTAAACATGTTTGTCAGCATTGGACGTGTTAAAAGTTCTTGTTTTATACACAAACATTAAAAAAATATATTATTAATAAAATGGTTTTCATGACATTAACACGGTTAAATCTATTTTTTTACTAAGATCATAAGTATTTATCTTCTCTTTAACTCAAATCTTTTAAATCAGATAAAGACTATCATAAATAAAAATTAAACTATTTTAAAAGTTGTGCACCACATGGAATAGAAAACTGTTGACAAAAATGGTTTGAACATCAGTTTTGCCTCATAAGTATTTTCTTTTTATTAAACCATCAGATCAAAGGACTTATATTGACTGAACAAATTCCCTATAAAATTATAAAAAAATAGTTTCAAAGCCAACTTTACTTCTTTATTCCCTCATACCATCCCTAAAAAGGGATAAAATCTACAAACAGAAAGTCTGTCTATTAATTTAACTAAGCTACAATGTATTAACAATTCATAAGTTAAGGCAGTTACTCTCATGTAGAGTCCGTGTTGCGGTATGGAGTGCTATTTTGGGGAACATCTAGTTTAAATAATTTCAATTGTGTTTTTGTTTTGCAAAAATGGTGTCTGAGGGCAATAATGGGGCGAATAAGAACTGAGTCCTGTAGGCCTCTTTTCAGAGATTTGGGTGTTTTAATGCTGGCTGGGCTTGTTGGGTTTGAAGCCTGTGTATATCTAAAGAAAAATTAAAATCAGTTTGTTCAAAACAGTTTTTTCCACGGGTACCCAACAAGATCTAGACACCTAATGTCAGTAGAGCACTCAACCACTAAATTTGAGAAGAGGCCATATCACACTTGCATTAGTTTTTTTAATAGGCTTCCACAGAATATCCGGGAAGAGAAAAGGATGGCTGTTTTTAGAAAAAAAGTAAAGTCATATTACTTGGATAATTGTTTGTACAGTTTAGACGATGCTCTATTAAATTAAAATGGTTCTATTTTGATGTTTTAGTATAAGATGTTGTGTATGTTTTGCTACATTATGACGTGTTCAAATGTACATTGTATTTTGAATGAATAAAACGGGTTTGAGTTTAATTTGTGCAATTTAGTCCTAAGTATTGGCTAAATTTTAATTTCAATGAATGTCAAATAGGGTAAAATGTGATAATATTACAAGAGTTTCCAATGAAGCTTACATCACCAATCATGATGGCTTCTGATGGATCAACACCTTCCAATCCTTGGCGGAAGAAGTCAGGACAGGGCTTTCCCAGCACTTGCGCTTTACAGTCAGCTGCGTACTCCAACCCCTTGACAAACGGACCGGGGCCCAGTGCAAGCTTGCCGTTTTCGGCCTTGAAATACCGTGCCTCATGAATGGCAATCAGCTTAGCTCCATTTAGAAGTAATCTAGAAGCAACATTTAATTCCAGAAACATATCTTTAATGCATTAACATTTTTTAAAGGTGTACAGCATCAAGAAAAAAACATATAGAAGTAAGACACTAAGGATCTATAGCCTTTCAGGCACTGAGGTTTTCTTATTAGTCCGGTATTATTCAGGTCCAACTTGTCATGGTTGGTGAAATTCATCTACAGTGTTATATACAGGGTTTTCATTCAAATATTTAAAATATATTAAAATATTTTCTGAATTCAATTGTTATTTTGAATTTTCTTTTTATTAGGTTGATCAATTTTCCAGATGCATATATACTTGACGAATCAACTTGTCATGGTTGGTGAAATTCATCTCCAGTGTTATATACATGGTTTCATTCAAATATTTAAAATATATTTAAATCTTTTCTAAATTCAATTGTTATTTTGAATTTTCTTTTTATTAGGTTGATTCATTTTCCAGATGCATATATATATTTCACGAATTGTTATCATGTTGAACATTATAAGAACATTTGTTAGACACCATTTTGATAAATACCTACATTTGATGATTAAAGAAATTTTTTCTGCCCCTGAACTTATACACATTGACAGAAACGCCACAGAATACTCCAGTGTGAGTGTACACTGTAAAATAATATCAAGGTATTTCTTGAATAGGCTATATAGCAATTCTTTTTGAGGCACTAAAAGGGTTAACTGCAAACAAAGAGAGCTTACTTCACCTGAATGCTTCACTAAGGGTGTCATATTTGAAAAGCTCTGGAGCCAGTCCCACCACTACAGCATTAGCTTCTCCTTCGAAATGCTCCAAACCTGAAAGCCATCAAGTAAAACAGTTTTGAACTAAATACAACTTCATTTTGATTTTAAACCTTCTTGGATATGAGGGGCTACATTAATGAAGGCTTGTTTCAATTTTGATCCTCATGGGGGTTCTTATATGAGAAGGTTGTCACAAGCAGATTTCAAACAAACAGCAACACAATACAAGGGGTGGGAGGGTGGATATTTTTAATTTACCATGAACTTAACCCATTGAGGTAGTAATTTTATTCTATTTGCAGTAGCCTATAACGGGAATTGATTGGTGCTGCACTCTAGTAGTAAAATATGTAACTAATGACCGCGGGCGTCTACGGTTCTATCCGCTAGGGGCGCGGACTGACTGAAAAACCTTAATATCGCCACCAGGCCTTTGGTCGTGTTAGCTGAGTTGGCTATGTCGTGGAAGCACCTTGGCCAGGTGGTGATACGATGTTCGTGGGTTCGATTCCCGTACACGACCAAAACTGACCAGTTGTGCATCTCTCAATGAGTTTACCGGTCTGTGGAAACGTTGGTGGGAGGGCCCAAGTAAAACAAGCGGTGGCAGGCTTGCTTGGAAGTTGACGGGATCGGTTAATTCATTGAGACTTGCACATGGTCAACACTGATTTTGCTAATTTTTACTTATGTCTACTGTGTGTGTCCCAATGTGACTCTCTAAACTGAAAAAAACAATATTTTAATTAAAATACGCCATTAATCCATTTAAAAACACCAATTTTATACTCCAATTCACAGGTTAATAAAATTACAAGTAAGGAACGAGACCAGCACGTATGCGTATAAGAACCGTATGCTGCATGTATGCATTTAGCTTTCTTAAATAATATCTCATTAATTTAAAAGGAATTACGCCAATGGGTTAAAACAACCTCCCATTTAGAACAAAACAATAATTAAGTACGTTAATTAAAGAAGAATAATTGTATTTTATCATTAGCAAGAAGGGGACAGGTGTTAATTTTATCTGTAATCCATCTAAAAGTTTTCATTAGAGAATGTTTAAGGTATCTGAAACAAAAAATTAAATTTATATTCCTAAATAATATCTCATTAATTTAAAAGGAATTAGCTACACTTAAATAAATTTCCCAACCTTTCCTTTCTCTGAAAATCAGATACAGTACTTTCTCGCATATCTGGCCCGGTAATATTGAATTTAAAACAGTATCAAAACTAACCTTTACATTTTTACGCCTGTAATCATGAGTTTAACCCGCGGTAGATACTTTTCATGAGGTTTTTCACTATCCTGCTCTGTGTTACAGTCAAATTAATTTAGCTCCAAGATCGTAGGTGCAGACTGTGAGGGAGCAGGTGAACCGAGACGTGCTGCCGTCTGGTGGCGTATGCGCATTAGTCTCCTCTGCTCCTGCTCTTTCACTGGTTGTTTGTTTTCTAAACTTTGTACAATTAGTTTTCTAAATAAGGGGTTTTTATTATTCTTCTTGTTTATTTAAAGCAAGTTTTCAAAATTCTATTTATACTGTACATCTTACGATTAAATAAAACCTCAGTAATTTCTTAAAAAACCATACAATTTTTTAACTATAGCGTTTTTTGTTGGATGATAATATTTAATTTATTATGGAGTACAGTACTGTGTATGGCACTTTGCAGATGCTTAATCTTATATTAGAATATACACGTAAACACATATTGTGATGACTGATTGTCAGAAAGACAGAAGTGATGAACTTGCTCCATCCTCCAGCATTTTTGCTATCCGGCCAAGCCATCCACCACATTAAGCTGGATATGTGAGACCTATAAACTACTGTAGACCTATAAAATATATGAGGGCTGCTCAGAAAGTAACCTCTGCACTCGTGTTAATGCCATACCTGCACAGAAATTCACCTTAGATCAGCTGACATCCAGCCCAATTTTTTAAACAAAAGCGAAGCAGAATTTTTAAGACCCAGAACTGTCCATAGCCTTACATTTCTGTCTGAGTTTTGGGACAGTAAGTTCTGAGTTAATTGATGTCTCAGAAATATTTTTTACTTATGAGAAATCTATTAAAATCACACACTTTATACTTTTAATTTATTTGAGCTATGAAAAAGACTACCAATTTGACAGCCATCCATGATATATCATATCATATAAGCCTCACGATTGCTGGTAGCCCTAATGTGCATTTTTGTGAAAGAATTATGGCTCACCCACCACCACAACCTGTTCAGAGATGAGAGGTTATTTATTCTTAGGCCTACCTACCTATGAATATAATATAGCCTATATAATAAATAATATAGCAAACTTAACCAATTAAATATCTGCTAAATCCAATTTAGATGCAACTAAAACTGTCTTTTCGAGTAGGGTGAAGTGGGGCAAGTTTAACCATGGGGCCAGTGTAACCACACCTTATAACTTTTATTATTTGTACTTCAGACCCATCACATATGTTTATTTATACCTTTTTTTGTTAAACAACCAAATCTGACATAAAATGGTAATACATTTTTAAGGTTGAAAATTATGTTACATTTTCACTCTTCGAGTGAGTGACATCCTCAAAGTTCTGTGGTCTGTCATTCTCGAATTTTTAAAGATAAATATGTAATTTTTGGTAGAGAAACTAATTTTTGCATGAAGATTTCAAATATATGATTAATTGTACTCTAGCCACTCATACACTTACCCCAACTTTTTTCTACGTGGAGCAAGTGGAACCAATTTTCTGGGGCAAGTGTAACCACGGGAGTTACACCTGCCCGAGTGATGTTATCCAAACCAAATTATTTATTTAACATGTTTTTTTCCTAGATAATTTCTGTATATTTTGTATAAAATATAATTTTAATAAAAATAAAGAGGCCCAACCTAAACCTAACCTCAATTTTCCTACATTGGGCCGAAGAGGAGAGCTAACATTCAGTGTGCTAATTGACTCATATAATATTCCATAAAATATGCCTAGGAAGATCTATTCACTTAATTTTAGGTTAATTTTTGACTAAATGTAGTTTTAAATAAATCTTGTTTTCAAGTTTGTGAGTGAACGATTAAGTGTACAGCGCTCAAATATAACAACGTATAATTTTTATTAGTTTAAATATAACAAATAAAATTTGTTTTTAAAAATTTAGTCTACACATTGTTACGAACATAGTCAATAAATCAATTGAGTACTATTTTGTGTTCATTTTTTAAGTTAACACCTAATTTTTAGTTTAGAATGTTTTGTGCATTTCACCAAAAGCGGCCGGAGGTCCGAGAAAAAGTTTGTATCTTCAGTAAAATTAAAGATATTTTAATAATTCAAAAGTCCCAAACTCAGTAAAAATTGGAGAATCTGGATTCTTACCCTATTTCTCTTTTAATGTGCTTTATATGGGTATGACAGGCTAGGGGCAAGTGTCACCTTGGAATATAAAATTTAGAAAATTTTTGTTGGACCATAATTTTTTTATATATAAACATGCATATGGTTATAAAGCCAACAAGTCAAAGTTTATAAATAAAAAATTCCAGAACTACACCTACAATAACAAAATGGCAATTCGTGGGCAAAGTTTAACTATGCCAAAATAGGGTTACACTTACCCCACTTCACCCTAACAGCTTAATTGGCAAGAAGAAGAAGAATAAATACCCCAATCTAGCGAACCTGAGTACTCAGCGAACGTCCAATGCATTACATATTCTTTGTTTGAAATTAATTGTTGGCGATGGTGAGTTTATGTTATTTAAGAGATTATTGCGGACATTTTCCATCACTGATTTTTTTATTTTACTAATCAGTGATGGAAAATGTCTGCAATAATATCTTAAGTAACGTATTACATAAATATCTCGCTACCGTAAAAACCCACAAAGTTCATATAAATAGGTGAAGTTTCATACTTTTACAAAAGTTATTGCGCCCGCAGACTCAAACACACACCTATTTCTATACATATACACAAACTTGAGTGCATAGTGTTTTTTGGGCCCCCAAGACAAAAGTTATCATGGTTTTAGCGAATTTCCCCTATAGGGAAGAAGCTATTACCGTAGGTCTCATGGTAAGACTTAAGCCCGAGACCATGATAACTTTTTGTTTTGAGGTCCCCAGATGCCAAAAACACTATTTGTTCAAATTTATATATATGTATATATATATATATATATATATGTATATATATATATACATATATATATATATATAGATATATATATATATATATATATCTATATATGTGTCCGTTAACACGATAACTTGAGTAAAAAAACGTCCGATTTTGATGAAATTTGGCTCAAATGTGTAAAATGACATTCATGACTTTAAGTTCGAAAACCAGAAAAATCGGACCATGGGAAGGGGGGTTTATGGGGGTTTTAAATTTGACAAAAATCAGTTTTTTGCATTTTTCACCCTACAATTTTTAAAAAACTTAATTTTGGTTTTGACCATGTTATAGAGCTTAGAAAAACAAATAATTTAGTATCTTGAATTATTAACCTAGGTCAAGTGGTTGCGGAGAAAATCCAAAAAAACCTGCTCATAAAATCTCCCATGTTAATCTTATGGGAAAAAGGTTTTTGGCTTTTCCTCAGTTTATTTTAATGTAAACTTCACATTTGCTTTTACCAATCTGTTCAGTTCCACAAAACAATCATTTTGGTGTTTAAATTGTGATTCTACGCCCAACCGTTGAAGAGATATTCAAAATGCTAAACACAGTACGTTGTCCAATGTTATCCTTATGGAGAAAAAATAAAATTTGATATCTCGATTATTTATGAATGTATGTTGATGAAACTTGGTATGTGGCTTCACGTAGTACTGGTATATTGATATTTGCACAAAAAATTGATTTTTTGTTGATTATTCCCGTAGCAGCAAACCTGCGTACTCAGCCCCCATGTTATTCTTATGGAGAATAAGTAAAATGTAATGACTCCCTTAATTATGAACATAAATTAATAAAACTTAGTATGTAGCTTCACTTGGTTGAGTTATACTTGATAACTATATAAAAATCCATTTTTCTGTTCCTTGTTGCAGCAAACCTGCTTTCTCAGCCCCCATGTTATTCTTATGGAGAATAACTAGAATGTTATATAGCACTTATTTATGATTGAATATTGATGAAACTTAGTATGTGGCTTCGCCTAGTTAAATTTTATTTATATTTGCATAAAAACCAATTGTTTCTGTTCCTTGTTTCAGCAAACCTACGTACTCATTACCAATGTTATTCTTATAGAGAATAATTAAAATCGCTTATATGTGAATATATTTTTATGAAACTTGGTTTGCGGCTTTATGTGGTATTAAGACATATATTATGCATTGGAAATTCGCTGAGTACGCAGGTTTGCTGCGACGGGGGTATTTAGGTGCTCTTGTTCTTTAATTTTAACTACCTAAACTTTCACAGTAGCCTTAATTTGTGAAGATATCTGTTTGATATTAATGTTAATAACTTATACATTAATGGATTGATGAATGAAAATAGAGAATAACTATCCTAAAATAAAGTAGGCACATATTTCACCTTCAAAGTCTTCAAGGGCATCTGAACTAACAAGTAGGTATGGTTTTAAAGACTGGTTGGCTACTGCACTTTTTGCTGCCCAAAGTGAGCTCCATATTTCTTCAATTTTCAATTTGAACCCAAGCTTACAAAGCCTTTCATACAAGAATCGTCGAGATTCTTTTGTTGTATTAGTCACAAATTTTATATTTACATTACTTTGTCGTAACCTGTAATCAAAAAGAGGAATCAAATGTGTATGTTATCTGCAGAAACTCTCACCCAATCATTCATCAATCCTTAAAAACAAGATTTGCCAAGTCTCTAACAGATTACAGATTAACAATTTTATCCAGAAGGATGTCACAGTATATTTCCCTCCAAATAAACATATTTTAACATAACAATACATATATACATTTTGATGGAAATGGAAGCCATTTATCTTTAACCATTTCAAAATGGTGGCCAATATTGTAAAAGTAATTTATATTTATAGGATACAATATATTTTCTTAACCACTTCACAAATACTTTTCCCAGAGCAAATTTCTGACTTGTAACAAACTGAGTAAGCTATTACTATTATATATCACATGACAGTAGTTTAACAGACTAGGCTGTGTTTCAATGTCCAAGCTGTGCATTGGCAGTTATAGTTATTAGTAAATTTCATATGGAAAGTGAACTATTAGCATGACCCGCTACCTAACGCTAATGTGATCATAACCTAACGTGACCCCCTGAACATGTTTTGGGGGGTCGTTCAAAATTGTATATATATATATATATATATATATATATATATATATAGCCTATATATATTTGTGTTTGCACTCTAGCGGTCACATTTTTTGTCCGATTTACTTCAAATTTGGTAGGGACATTTCTTTCTATAATCAGTTGGACAAGTTCGTTGGGCAAAACAACCGGGAAAACTCTAAACTCCTTTTCTGGGGTTTAATCTTTCAAATTTTGAGTTTTTGGGCCCAAAAAGGGTCATAAAAGCCCCGGATGTAAAATTAATCAATGTAAAAAGATGGGAATTAGTGAGGCAAAACTTTTAAACTCTCTCTCGTCATTCTAGCATAACTATTTACCAAGTTATAGAAGAAAATGTGTATTGATCAAACACAGTACGTTGTCTTATGGGGGTTTTACATGCCTGAATGACAAGCCTGTTATTCATTTGTTGGTGTACTTTTATCATCCCCAGCAACCTCACGCCTACTTTCAAGCCTGACTGGACCTTCTCCTAACCTTATAATGCGCAAAATTGTATTCCAGCATTGCAGTTAAATGAAACCAGGAGCATCAGAACAGCCAAAAAATCCATGTTTTCAGATTTCAATAAAAATTGGAATAAATGTATGTTTTTCACTGATTTTAAGTTTTAACAGTTTTTTTTTATGTGGAAATTCATTTCCCTCACGTCAGCGTGCTGTGTGCGAACTCGTTAAATATTTACTGTGAAGTACACACTGTGGAAGGACATAAGTATACTCAAATGATTTAAAAGTAATAAGCTAAAAATCATCCTGTTAAATGTCTGAATAGCCTCAATATATCAAATAAATACCAAGCTCTGACTGAGGAAAGCTTAGATAACCTAAACGAACAACAACAATACCTTCCTTCTCATACATCCACAAACTATTACACTTCAAGGCCGAGAAACAAACAAAACAAAACTCAGTCTAAACCAGAATTACCTTTGAAGGATTACTTGGGTCGCAAACTGAAGCTGTCAGTATACTCAAGACAGTAAAGGAAGAAGCATAGGTCCTAAAATCCAGCAAAAAAAATCCAAGTAAACTCCAGGCTATTGGGACGGTGATGCCCAATAGCAAGTCGCTGAACCTGCAATGCACTCTAAGGATGATGTTATTGCTCTTATTGGAGGAATAAATAACACATTACAGAATGATCTGTGTTCTATTTACTCATCCTTAGAAGAAAAGTTATTCAAACTAAGTAAAAACAAAGCAGTGATCATAACCACAATACCAGAAAGATTTGACTAGCATGCGAGTAATTCAATTCATGAAGAAATTATTCTTGTGAACAACTATACAAGAGGGTAGCTAGGTTAAAATCTGTATACATTGTTGATTTACATGAACTCAAGAGGTTCCATTTTACTAATCATGGTCTACATATTAACAATAGAGGTAAAAAAAAACCTGTCCACCTAATTACAAACATAATCGAAACAATATTTATGAGTCATAACAAACATGATGAAGACAAGTTAAGTAATCCTAATTATACCTCTGTTCCGAGCAAACCTAAAATACCTGTCACTGATATACACATGTCCGAAATCATAAAAAATACTGAGAAGGCAGAATTGTAGCATTTGCTCATAGTATCTTGGCAGATTTTAAAGATCCCCGCCATATGTCTGCTGGAGTTGCTGTGGTTTTTAAAAACCATTTTGGAAAACCAAAATCTTCACAATGCCTAACAATCCACTTGGCCCTACATAGCAGTGAACACGGAGCTTCTGTCTACAGTCTTATCACAAAATAAAAATATCATGGAAAGCCAATCAGTTGTGATTTATGACAGGTCCATTCAAAATTTAACTTTTGACTTTAAAAATACCCCCGTCGCAGCAAACCTGCGTACTCAGCGAATTTCCAATGAATATATATGTCTTAATAACACATTATGCCTCTTACCAGAATTCATAAGAAATATATTCATAAATAAGCCATATTAAAAATATTCATTATTCTCCATTAGAATAACATTAGGGATGAGTACGCAGGTTTGCTGCAACAAGGAACACAAAATAATGGGTTTTTATGCAAATATCAATAGAACTCATCTAAGTGAAGTCACATACCAAGTTTCATCCATATACATTCATAAATAAGCGATATATAACATATTTATTATTCTCCATAAGAATAACATGGGGACCGAATACCTAGGTTTGCTGCTACGGGAACCATAGGCGAAAAAGTAGTTTTTTGTTTAAACAACAACAAACCACAACCAGATGAAGCGATATACCAAGTTTTGTCAGTTTATGTTCATAAACAACCGAGATATAAAATTTTTCTTTTTCTCCATAAGAATAACATTGGACAACGTACTGTGTTTAGCACTTTCAATATCTCAGTAACCAATTGACGTAGAGCAATGATCAAAATACCAAATTGTTTGTTTTTTTAAGCTGAATCCAATGGTATAAATTATAATTTGATTTAAATGATTATAACATGTGAAAACTCCAAAAAACCCATTTTTGGGGTACAAAACCCCCCCAAAACCCCCCTTTGGATGGTGCGATTTGTCTGGTTTTCGAACTCGTTCAAATAAATGGTACTTTACACGTTTGTACCAAATTTCATTAAGATCGGACCTCTTTTACGAGAGTTATCGTGCTTACGGACACATATATATATATAAATATATATATATATATATATATATACATATATAAAAATTTGAACGAATGGTGTTTTTGGCATCTGGGGACCTCAAAACGAAAAGTTATCATGGTCTCGGGCTTAAGTCTTACCATGAGACCTACGGTAATAGCTTCTTCCCTATAGGGGAAATTCGCTAAAAGAGGATTTCACCACCTAATATGTTCTCCAATTGGATGTGTTCGATACAATGTTGAATTGGATAAATTATAACCACTATAACTCACTTCCAACTCCATACACAGGCTAATATTACTGTTGTTTAGTATTATCAGGAGTCTTTCAGAAAATTAAGGAAGGGCATTCCCCATAAAGAATTTTAAAATCAAATAAACAATTTACTGAAGATCAAGTCACAACCATATTTTCTGTCAACATCGGACCTGTATAATGTACACCCACAGACAACCTTCAAACAACAGTTCCTACACCTAGACCTGCACCAGCAGCTGAGGCTCCACTCCAGATGTCCAGCTGCCCTGTATCTCATACGGAGCATCAGCTGCATCACCCTCATCTGACGTCCAACAGCAACTGATGTCATGGGGTGGGGAAAGTGATAGTGATGCGAGTGGTTCTAGTCTTGTACATAATTTAAATTTATCTATTCTTAGTAAATACTCTAATGGGGCATCCTCCAATGCATTAGGTCCTGTCTTGAATTATTTGAAAGATGGATCTCATACATTTTGTTTAAATTGAATTCATGTAAATGTCCAGTTTTTAAGAAATGAGTTAACTGAATTATCATTAGTTTTGGAGGAATCTGAATGCAATATTGCATTAATAAATGAACACTGGTTACTTAAAAACGAAGAGCTATTGTATATTCCCAAAAGTTTCATACTTACAGCATAATTTTGCAGGGATGAAGACCCCATGGAGGTATTTCTATAATTATAAATGCAGATTCTTTTGTTTGATAAAATAGATATTTCTCACCTCGTGCATACTGCCTCACTAGACGCTGCATGTATTTGTATTCATCATTTTAATGTAACCCTAATAGCACTGTACAGAACACCTGACTCAGATTGTAATGCAATTTTTAATCTCCTAGAGAATCTGTTTTCGCTGGTTTTACTTAAAAAGCCTCCCATTAGAATTATTCTGGAGGCAGATTTTAATATTGACTTTTTGAAAAATGACAAAAATTCGGAAATGGTTGTGAATATTTTGAAATCTTTTAATTTGTATCATATTTTTATCTACCCAACTAAAGGGGAAAGTGTATTGACAATATTGCAACAAATCTTTATAAAAATATGTTTAATATGTTAGAGCATAAAGTTTGGAAGGAAAAAATATCTGATCACCCAAATTTACTTTTAAAAATTGTAATCAATTGCCCTGCACATCCTCCAGAAAACTAAAAAAATAAAATCTTGATATGTTTGGGAGGAGCTTATATAATATTAATTGGTAGCCAATGTTTCAGGTTCTTGACATGAATATTGCCTTTAAATATTTTTTAGATTCTATTCTTGATTGTTATAATTACCACTGACCTAGAGTGCCCAAGATATAATTATAAGTCTAAAACTAAATACCCCCGTCGCAGCAAACCTGCGTACTCAGCGAATTTCCAACATATATATATATATATATATATATATATATATATATATATATATATATATATATATATATATGTATGTGACTCACTACTACATAGAGCTATTTACCAAGTTTCACAAAAATACATCCATAAATAAGTGATATATATATAGCATTTTATTTATTCTCCATAAGAATAACATTAGGGTTGAGGACGCAGGTTTGCTGCAACGAGGAAGATAAGTAATGTGTTTTTTTTGCAATTATCAATACAACTGAACCAGGTGAAGCTACATACCAAGGTCTCTTAATGTAGGTTCATAATTAAGGGAGATATACAACTTTACTTATTCTCCATATGAATAACATGGGGGCCGAGTATGCAGGTTTGCTGCTACGGGGACTATCAACAAAAAACTTGTTTTTTATGGTAATATCAATATACCACAACTAGTTGAAGCCACATACCAAGTTTCATCAATATACATTCATAAATAATCGAGATATAGAATTTTATTTATTCTCCATAAGGATAACATTGGACAACGTACTGTGTTTAGCACTTTGATATCTCTGCAACGATTGGACGTAGAACAACGATTCAAACACCAAAATGTTTGTTTTGTTGAGCTAAACACATTAATAAACAGAAATATGAAGTTTTTAGTAAAACCATCTGAGAAAAATCTAAAACCTTTTTCCTATAAGATTAACATGGGACACGTTTTTTGGGATTTTCTCCGCAACCACTTAACCTAGGTTAATGATTCAAAATACTAAATTATTTGTTTTTTTAAGCTCTATAAAATGGCAGTAACCAAAACTGAGTGTTTTTAACATTTTGGGGTCAAATTTGCAAAAAACCGATTTTTGGAAAATTGTAAACCCCCATAAAACCCCCTTCCCAAAGTGCGATCGATCTGGTTTTCGAACCTAGTCATAAATGCTACTCTCCACATTTGTGCCAAATTTCATCAAAATCGGGTGTTTCTTTCAAAAGTTATCGCGGTAACGGACACATGTATATATATATATATATATATATAAATAAATTTGAACGAATAGTGTTTTGGCATCTGGGGACCTCAAAACGAAAAGTTATCATGGTCTCGGGCTTAAGTCTTACCATGCCACCTACGGTAATAGCTTCTTCCCTATAGGGGAAATTCGCTAAAATAACCCATGGTTTGATGATGACCTTAGAAAAATGAAGGATACTGTTATGCTTCTTAAAGATTTATCAAAAATACCTGATTTCCAACAAAATGAAAACTTGAAATGTTGTCTCTCAACTTACAAGAATAAATATAAATCTAGAATTAAAGCTGCTAAGATTAAATATAATGAGTATTTCATTAATAGTTCTTATAATAAATGTAAAGCAGCCTGGCAAGTAATGAGGTCAGAAAGCGATTAGTTTTTTAAATATGATAAATCTACTCTACCAATTACAGCAGATGACTTTAATAATTATTACATTGATGTAGGAAAACAAGTTTTAGATAAGTCATACAATAAGAATGGAAGTGGATTAAATTTTTCAAATTTCCTAAACAAGGTTAATCCTCCTGAAAATAATTTTAAACGGAAATCTGTTACAGCAGTAGATATATTTGATATTATAAAATCTCTTAGTTCATCAAATAGTGATGATTTTATATGGCTTTTCGAACAAAATTATAAAACTCATTGCCCCTTTCATAGTGGAACCACTAACGTACCTTGTTAACATGGTATTACAGAACTCCACTTTTCCAAATTATTTAAAAATTTCTAAAACCATCCCCCTTTATAAAAAAGGAGACAAATCTTTGATTTCTAATTACAGACCTATTTCAATGGTACCAGTCTTTTATAAAATTGTTGAAACTTGTCTTAAAATCCAACTCTTTGATTTTTTATCATTTAATACTATTTTGAACACAAAAAATTTGGTTTTTGTCCTGACCGTTCAACAACTTTGGCTGTAGAATCGGTAGTTTCTGACATTCTAGATACTTTCGAGTCAGGTGGTTATTTGAGGATGGGTCTTGTGGATCTCAGCAGGGCCTTTGATTCTGTTTTACACAATATACTTTTGCAGTAATTGGATTTTTATGGAATAAAAACCATCAACTAAATTTTTTAAAACATATCTTTGCGGTAGACAACAAGTTGTAGCATCTGGTAAACAAATATCATCACTTAAAGAGGTCCTTGCAGGGGTTCCACAGGGGTCTGTACTTGGACCAGTATTGTTTATTTTATATATTAACGATTCGCCAAATTCTATGCCATGCAATACGATTCTCTGTGCAGATGACACATTGTTTATTGTGTCTGCTGATGATTTTTACGCTTCAAACCAAGGTATCAACAATATGACCGAGACTGGAAATCTATGGTTAAAGAGTAATTTTCTTGAAATTAACAAGGACAAAACCGAGAAAATGTGTTTTAGTTTACGTAATGTGCAAGTGGAAAATTCAGCCTCTGCTTGGGATATCTCTTGACCCTAAACTTACTTGGGAAGTACATATTAATAATGTGATTTCAAAATTATCAAGGGTTTGTTTTTTATTGAGAAAACTTAAAACATGTGTAACAAGACATACACTTCTTTTAATTTATCATAGTTTATTTCATACTCGTTTATTATACGGAAATAAACTATGGGGAAATAGTTCGGGAGCCATTCGAGTTTTTATATCGCAAAAAAAGGCTCTTCGTATTTTATTTTACTTACCACGGAAAGTTAGCTGTTAGCCTTTATTTATAAAAAATGAAATCATAACACTTTCAACAATTTTTATCTACCTACTATAACTTAATTCTTGTAAAACAAAACATAAATAATTTTACAACATGCAAGTCCATCCACAGTCATGTAACTAGAAATTCTAATGATTTGTATATCCCACGAGCTATGCTAACTAAATTTATGAAAAGCTACAAACATTTGCAGATAACACTTTTTAATATACTTCCCTCCTCATTTTGAAATGCAGAATTTACTATATTTAAATCAATATTGTCAAATTGGCTAATCAGTAAGGCATTTTTTTCAGTGGATGAATTTTTAAATAACTCGGACTTCTCTTTGCTAATGAATAGCCTACCAGCAAGCAGTCGCATGATAATACCTGTTTAACGTAACTGTAGTTGGTTTGGGATTGTTGAATGTATGAGAAATTAAATAATGTTTATTTTCCAAAAATAATTATGTGATTTTTAGTTTTATAATTTAGTTTTATGTTCACTTATACTGATGTGTATTATTGTTCTTGCTCTGTACATGCATGATCACGATTTTCATGACGTTGTCTGTTGTAATTTATGTATTACTGAATGACAATAAAGAGTTATTATTATTATCAATGTACCGTATTAACTGTTTGCGGGTGAATGAAAGATACAAGTGTATATTTTTTAGCCCTGAGGGTGATTATATGACAGGTATCTGCACATGTTAACAGGGGCGGCCCGTCAAGTTTTTCAGCACCCTTGCAAAGACCAATCTTGCCGTCCTCCCCCCCCCCCGCATCAACCAAAACCTCAAACTTCTCAGTCAAAACAACTTCTCAATTTGGAATAGAGGCGAGTGGAAGATGTGTTTTCAGATATTTTAATTTAATGTTTAAGAATAACAAAGGTGCAACATGGTAAAATACAACTTTCTTCTCAATAATGCCTTTTAACTTATAATACTAATATAAAAATACCCTCGTCGCAGCAAACCTGCGAATAGTGAAGATTTCCAATGCATAGTATATGTGTCTTAATACCACACAAAGCCACATACCAAGTTTCATCAATTAATTCATAAATAAGTGATTTATAACATATTCTCCATAAAAATAACATGGTGGCTGAGTATGCAGGTTTGCTGCTACAGAAACTATTGGCAAAAAAATCCTTTTTTGTGCAAATATCAATAGATCACAACTAGGGGTGCCCAACCCCCCCAAATGCAATAGCCCGATTCCCCCCAAAATTATACTTGGTTCTTACTACCCCCTTCCTACCCGCTGGAATGAAATCGTTGCCCATATAATGATGTAACATAATGTTAACTTTTACATTTATTATTTTTTCCTAATATTCTGTAAATAGGCTACGATGAATGGTCTAATACCATATGTAATTATCTGTTTACGGTATGTGTAAATGAATATGTTAACTAAAGGCAGAGGCTACGTACACGTCCGACGTGAGCCGCTACTGTTCACGTCTGTTCCAAATTATGCAACGTACGTTAATTTTCCTGTGATTTTTCAAACAAATTGAGAGCCAGAAAACCTCCTAACCTAATCTAACGTAACGTAACGTAACCTAACCTAACCTAACGTAATGTAACATAACCTAACCTAAGCGGTAGCGAAGTGAATTTGCCCTTACATTGGACGTGTACGTAGTCACTTCGTTAACTAAACTCTTGTCACTGGCTGTAATTACAGTATTTCATCTGCACTTATTTTTTAGCGAATTTCCCCTATAGGGAAGAAGCTATTACCGTAGTCGGCATGGTAAGACCTAGGCCCGGGACCATGATAACTTTTTGTTTTGAGGTCCCCAGACCCCAAAAATACCATTCGTTCGAAACTGTATATATATATATATATATATATATATGTGTCCGTGAGCACGATAACTCTCGTAAAAATTATCCGATTTTGATGAAATTTGGTATAAACGTGTAAAGCAACATTTATGACTTTAAGTTCGAAAACCAGCCAGATCGCTCTATCCGAAGGGGTATTTTGGGGGGGTTTTGTACCCCAAAAATGGGTTTTTTGAATTTTTTACATATCATTTTGGAAATAGTCAGATTTTATTTTTTCCCATTGGATTCAGCTTAAAAAAACACACAATTTGGTATTTTGATCATTTCTCTACGTCAATTGGTTACCGAGATATTGAAAGTGCTAAACACAGTACGTTGTCTAATGTTATTCTTATGGAGGAAAATAAAAAATTTATATCTCGCTTATTTATGAACATATACTGACGAAACTTGGTATACGGCTTTATCTGGTTGTGGACCATTGATATTTCCTAAAAAAAAAACAATTTTTTGACAAAGGCTCCCATAGCAGCAAACCTGCGTACTCAGCCCCATGTTATCCTTATGGAGAATAAGTAACGTGTTATCTCCCTTAATTATGAAAATAAATTAATGAAATTTGGTAAGTGACTTCACCTAGTTGAGTTATATTGATATAAGCATAAAACCCCATTTTTTTATGTTCCTTGCTTCAGCAAACCTGCATACTCAGCCGCCATGTTATTCTTATGGAGAATAATTAAAATGTCATAAATTGTTTATTTATGAATGTATATTGATGAAACTTGGTATGTAGCTTTATGTGGCATTAAGATAAATATATATGCATTGGAAATTCGCTAAGTATGCAGGTTTGCTGCTACGGGGGTATTATAAATTTGTTAATAATGATTATGATTTTTTCAATTGCCTTGATGATATTTAGCCAACAGCAATAACAGCAATTCCCTAATTTAAAACTAAAATACCCTTTTTAGCAAATTTCCCCTATAGGGAAGAAGCTATTACCGTAGTCGGCATGGTAAGACCTAGGCCCGGGACCATGATAACTTTTCGTTTATATATATTTCGTTTATATATATATATATATATATATATATATATATATATATGTGTCCGTGAGCACGATAACTCTCGTAAAAATCATCCGATTTTGATGAAATTTGGTATAAACGTGTAAAGCAACATTTATGACTTTAAGTTCGAAAACCAGCCAGATCGCTTTATCCGAAAGGTTTTTTTTGGGGGGGTTTGTACCCCAAAAATGGGTTTTTTGAATTTGTTATATATAATTTCAAAAATAGTCAAATTTTAGTTTTTACCATTGTATTCAGCTTAAAAAACACACAATTTGGTATTTTGATCATTCCTCTACGTTAATTGGTTACCGAGATATTGAAAGTGCTAAACACAGTACGTTGTCTAAATGTTATTCTTATGGAGGAAAAGAAGAATTTTATATCTCGCTTATTTATGAACATATAATGACTAAACTTGGTATACGACTTCATCTGGTTGTGGTCTATTGATAATTGCTCTAAAAAACATTCTTTTGCTAAAGGCTCCCGTAGCAGCGAACCTGCGTACTCAGCCCCCATGTTATTCTTATGGAGAATTATTAAATGCTGTCTCCCTTAATTAAGAACATAAATGAATAAAAACTGGTATACGACTTCACCTAGTTGAGTTATATTGATATTAGCATAAAAACCCACTTGTTGTGATCCTTGTTGCAGCAAACCTGCGTACTCAGCCCCAATGTTATTCTTATGGAGAATAATTAAAATTGTATTTATCGCTTATTTGTGAATATATTTTTATAAAACTTGGTAAGTGGCTTTATGCAGTATTAAGAAATTTATATCTCCATTGGAAATTCGCTGAGTATGCAGGTTTGCTGTTACGGGGGTATTTTCTATGCCCCCATTTCACAACTTTCACAGAGACCATAATCAGTAATCAACGTTTATTGTCAGACAGCACTACAATTAAGCATAATACATGGTCAGGCAATCTACATGCAATTGTTCTAAATTTAAGTTGTAAAAAAAACAATCAGTAAAACAATTAATAAAAACAAGCAGTGGGCCAAGGTAATACAATAATAACATGAATAGATGCATAAACATCCATAAGTCCAAATGAGTGATTACAATAATTCAGTCAGCATTACAATTTAAAAAGAGAGTAGACAGCACTCTACAATTAATAAACTAAATTGTGCAATTAAAACTTGGGACAAATATACATAATACAAAATACAGGTACATTAGCAATAACAATAAAATTGTACATGCAAAGTCGTTAAGCGTAAGTACAGTTCGCGCCACGGTGCTTGACGCCTGGGAAAGGCGAGAACCAACTCAAACTTCTCATAATTAAAAGCAGACAATAACGAAAATAATAAAAACCAATATTTTAACATTAAATGATTTAATTTTGGTTTCTGTTGACAAAAGTATTCTGTAACACTAACGGTACTAAGCCATATAGAGGCGAAAAGTCATTCCAGAGCATACGCTAACCAGGCGCCAAGCACTGTGCCCCGAACTGTACTGAACAATGAAAACATACTGATTTGGCAAGGTTTCTAAATTTGGCCAAGCCCTAATACTTATTTTTTCTTATACAGTATCAGACTCAAAAAACTCTCTTATATCATAATACCCCCGTCGCAGCAAACCTGCAGACTAAGCATATTTCCAATGCATGACTTTGTTTTTCACTACCACATAAAGCCATTTACCAAGTTTCATAAAAATACATTTATAAATAAGTGATACATAGCAATTTATTTATTCTATATAAGAATAACAATAGGGCTGAGTATGCAGGTTTGCTGCAACAAGAAATATAAGAAATTTTTTTGATGCAATTATCAATATAACTCAACCAGGTGAAGCTATGTACTAAGTTTCAATAGTTTATGTTTATAATGAAGGGAGATATAAAACTTTACTTTTTGTCCATAAGAATAACATTAGGGCAGAGTATGCAGGTTTGCTGCTATGGGGACAATCAACAAAAAATCATTTTTTTGTGCAAATATCAATATACCAGTACTAGTTGAAGCCACATACCAAGTTTCATCAATATACATTCATAAATGTATTTATTTACTTATTTATTTATTTATTTAAATAATCGAGTTTCATAAATAATTTAAATTATTCTCTATAAGGATAACATTGGACAACCTACTGTGATTAGCACTTTGACTATCTCTGCAACGAATGGACGTAGAATCACAATTTAAACACCAAAATGATTGTTTTGAAGAGCTGAACCAACTGGTATCAACAAATGTGAAGTTTACAGTAAAATTAACTATGGAAACGCTAAAAACCATTTTCCCATAAGATTAACATGGGAGATTTTATGAACATGTTTTTTTGGGGGATTTTATCTGCAACCACTTAACCTAGGTTAATAATTCAAAATACCATATTATTTGTTTGTTTTTTTTAATTCTATAAAATGGTCAAACCAAAATTCTTTCTGGTTTTCGAACTTAAAGTCATGAATGTTGCTTTACACGTTTGTGCCAAATTTCATTGAAATCGGATGTTTTTTTTCAAAAGTTATCGAGTTAACGGACACTTTATATATATATATATATATATATATATATATATATATATATATATATATATATATATATATATAACACACTTATATGAATTTGAACAAACAGTGTTTTTGGCATCTGGGGACCTCAAAACAAAAGTTATCATGGTCTCGGGCTTAAGTCTTACCATGAGACCTGCGGTAATAGCTTTTTCCCCATAGGGGATATTCGCTAAAATGGATTCTGAGTTAGCCAATCGTTGATATTATTTCTAAATGAACGAAAAAGGTAGCAGCTTTGTGTCAACATGCATCTTGTCAAATAATTTAAGGCATAACATAGGGTAACTATTGGCACTAACACTTAATCTACTATATGACACATCAATGAAAGACTCTCTTCTTGAATTATATGCATGAACATATCTTGTATTATACGCATAGGGGGCTAACTACCCTCAAAGCAAATTGAAACTGTCACTTTAAACCAAAACCTATAATTTTAGATAGTGAAGACCCTAAAAGATAGGAAATTATATTGCAGTTAGTTTTTAAACATAGTTCTCACGATTACAACCTCTATTTACAATTGAATAAATGGAAACATTAACCATTTGAGAACAACAATCTGAAATAGGAATCCAACATAGTCAAATTGAAATACCCCTGTAGCAAATTATTTGTATTTGTAGCAAACCTGCATAGTCAGCGAATTTCCAATGCATATCTATGTATAATACCACATAAGGCCACATACCAAGTTTCATCAATATACATTCATAACTAAACAATTTACTTTATTGACATTTTAATTATTCTCTATAAGAATAACATGGCAGCTGAGTATGCAGGTTTGCTGAAACAAGGAACACAAACAATGGGTTTTAATACAAATATAAATATAACTCAACTAGGTAAAGCCACATACCAAGTTTTATTAATTTATGTTCATAATTAATGGAGATAACCGTTTACTTATTCTCCATAAGAATAACATGGGGGCTGAGTACACAGGTTTGCTGCTACGGAAACTATCACCCAATAAATCGGTTTTTGTGCAAATATCAATATACCACAACGATATGAAGCAATATACCAAGTTTCGCCAGGCTAAGTTGATAAATAAGCGAGATATACAATTTGTCTTATTCTCTATAAGAATAACATTGGACAATGTACTGTGTTTAGCACTTTTAATATCTCTATAACCAATTGACGTAGAGCAATGATCAAAATACCAAATTGTTTGTTTTTTTAAGCTGAATTCAATGGTGAAAAGTAAAATTTGATTTACTAAATCATTATATGTAAAAAATTCAAAAACCCATTTTTGAGGTACAAAACCCCCCCGAAATACCCTTTAGGATGGAGCGATCTGGCTGGTTTTTGAACTAAAAGTCAAAAATATTGCTTTACATGTTTGTACCAAATTTCATCAAAATCGGACCATTTTACGAGAGGTATTGCGCCCACGGGCACATATATAAACATATATAAATGTATAAATATATATAAATATATATATATATATAAATATATATATATATAATATAAACATAGATACAGTTTTGAACAGATGGGTGTTTTTGGCATCTGGGGACCTCAAAACGAAAAGTTAAGGGTGTTTGGCCGCTAGGCTAGTCTGGCGGTGAGGAGCAGTAGTTCTAAAAGTCGCCACCGCGCGCCGCTAGGAAGACAACTCGGGCAGTGCTGTGAGTGTGTGTGTGATCTGGCTGGGGGGAGAGATGAGCGCGTTCTCCTCATTTCTCCCCCTCCCCCCACACAGCACTGTCTTTCCGTCTACTCGTTCTTCTTCGGTCCGGGGCGCATGGCCCCGGCCCGCGGCTCGACTGGCTGAGTAGGGTTGGGTTGCTTACTATTTTCCACTGATGTGCCTTTCAATGTCGCCGACAACTAATCTTAAATATATTGTTATTTTGAGGGTTCACTTTATAGTTTTGATGAGTACATTTCTTGTAGCCTATGCAGATTTTATCATTAAAAATGTTTGACACAGTTGTAAGCACATTTAAATACAGTGGAACTCGGATAGTTCGAATCTCAAGGGTCCGTGGTAATAAAATTCGAAATATCCAAAAAATTGAATTTTAATTATAGCGGTTCGAATTATGTAGGCCTAAATAAGCTAGGATAGCTTTACTGTATTAAAAACAAATAACATTATTTTTATTATATAGACATTAATTATAAATATAAAATGGTTTTTAATGTTAAGAATTACAATTTAACAAATATACTTAATCATAATACCTTGATCTTATTAATTTCTTAAAATACTGTATTAAATAAATGTGCAGGGTGTCCCAGAACTATTCCATAACAATTTTTCCATAAATATACAATTGTGGGATATTTTACTCCAATCACCAACATACTAACCTTTGTTAGATGTAAGTTTTCGCTAGTGTTGGAATTTAGTATCTGTTTGTTGTTAAAGCTAAAGAAGAATTTGTTACTTACTGTTACAAAGTAAAATTCAGGCACGATCAGGGGCGGATCCAGGGAGTCACATTGGGTGGGGGGAAATGCCCGGTTTTTTTTGAGGGGGGGGGGGGGCTGTATAGAATACTTTTCAGGGGTGAGGGGTCTGGGAGTCTTCCCCCGGAAATTTGATAAAAATTCCATATCAATAATAATTTGATCGGCCGTAAAGAATAGCCGAACGCGTTCTATTGACCAACATAGAACATAGTCTTTTTAGGCGTTTTTATTGGCCTAAAAAGACGACTCTGTCTTGAATTCATGGACAAAAATCAGCAATTTGACCGGTTTTTTTTTATAAAAAATTGCAATTTGACCGCAATTCATGGTCGCCGTAACTTTTAAACCGAAAACGACAAGTATGCCTAAACGTAGTTTATCGGCCAAGGAAAACCGCAACACTTTTCCCAAACCGTAATATAAAGGCAGCCACACACTACTTGACCTTTGCTCGAACAATATATCGGATCGAGCAGGGAGCAGGGCACAAAGGTAGCTAAATTCACTCCAAACTTCTTCCCGATCCAGACCCCGGACAAGACATCGGATTGGACAGATTGAGCGCGAAAACCACCGAGCGGGGTAAAAACGGTGGGGACGACTTTTAGTAGCCGTTTTGTAAGTCGGCAGTGTAATTGTCTGTAGATTTTACCCACTTCACCCATGTCACCCACCTCCCCACGATTTCACCCACTTCTCTCCAAGCGTCATTCCTCTTCACTTTGTGGTAGTGATGGATGGGACAAGTCCCACAAAACTGGCCGATTGTTGTACTCGGAAATAAACATCAAAGTGTTTTCCTCAGACCACTCCATCGTGCAGACTACTTTACATAAACAAGTGAACCGGAAACTAAAATGACAACAGTCAAGACCAGCTGTATTATGTGCTCGCTGGTCAAGACCGCAACCCTCACCGTCGTCGTATCACTAGCGGCGGGGCTCGTGACGGCGCTCGGAGCAGCGTATGGAGGTACCACACACTACCAAACCCCGAACCAGAACCCGAACAAGACATCGGACCGATCTTTCTTTGATCTTTCCTCAAAAAACCGCCTCGAGAGCGCTCGGTCTGATGTCTGGTCCGAACTCTTGTTCGATGGTTCAGAGGCCCCACTAACTACCGGATTTTCTCCCTTCGACCCCAAATCCTGCTCGGTCCGATGTTTTGTTCGGGAAAAAGTCCGGTAGTGTGTGGTCGTCTTAAAGGCTAACATGCCAGCGGAAGTATCAAAGTATGTAATCTTTGAAATCGAAGATTTTACCAAAACTACGATTGAAACACATTTTATCGGCCTAAAATAGCAATATATTCTCATTTTGCCGTCTAAAACGTCAATCGAGCCGCATTTTAGCCTGAAAACGGTCAAACTGGGTTTTTAGAGAAATTTACCGACCGGGTGTGTGTAGTTATTAGCCAAAATAGGTAATTTTTTGCGATCATTTTAGAGTATATTACCATTGAAAATATACATATAAGTCATAAATACGACCACAATTTTTGTTATCGGCCAAAAATTGAGTACAAACCGTATTTTATGCCGGAAATGTACTTAATCGCTCAAAAACGGCAATCGGACCGCATTTTCTCGGTAATATATAAAGCCGGGTCGTGTTTTATATACCAAAAACGACGTCCGAAACGCATTTTAGGCCGTGTTTTATCAGAAAAAACTTAAATTTTGCCGCAACATGGTGTTCAAAAACACCAAAACAACTGAATTTTGTTGGTATAGTAGACCGCGTTTTATTGGCCTGAAGCGGCAAGCGAACCGCATATTATCCACGGAAATAGCAAAACAAAATAGGCAATTTCACAGCATTATATTTGCCGAAAACAACCGTTTCTCGCATTATAAAGTCAGAAATTGACTGCCACAACGTGGTGTTTACTAACCGAAAATTATGACAGAGCCTCAATATATGCCAAAATTCAGAATCTAACCGTGATTAATCAAAAATCGGAAATCGGACCCAATCGGACCACATTTTCCCAGCGAAAAATGAAGCCAGATCCCGTTTTATAGGCCCGAACGACTACCGGAACGTATATTTTACGAATACAATTGGCAATTCGACGCCATTCTATCACCAATGAGCGCCTATTTTTACTATTTACTGATTTAAAAACATATATACTCAAATCAAAAATATACAATGCCTGGAAAATAAATAGATTTTATGGTTATCTTTATTTATTTATAAAAAATATTAAAAAGTTATTAGTAAGGCTTCAGGAAATTAATTAAATTGAATTCAAAATTGAATTCAATTGTAAATTTTTACTTTCCTATCACTTAGTTAAATACATCTTCAGAAGAAGCTGGATCTTCAGTTACATGACAGGTAGGCCCTAGCCTATAACTTGTTTCACACAAAAAAGTTTTACTCGCAATTGCTTTTCTATTTATTGTATGCATATATTTCTTACAAGGCATTAATTGCTACGGTTGCAGTAATACCATAATACTCTAAAAACTGAAAAACGCGGACACGCGGTATTCGTGTTGAGCGAGTGGCGGGATTCGTGGAGGGTGTGGCTGGAGGGTGTGTAGGGGGCGGCGCGACCTTGGACTACGCGCTCGTGCTTGGGGTGCGCGCGTAGTGGCGCTGTGCGTGTGAGTTTGTGTTAGTGAGGCGTAGTGCGGCTGGCCTACTCTGCCCTGGAAGGCAATTTCCAAGAACAAAAGGAGCAGGTCACAGACCAAACTAAAAAAGATATAAACTTCAAACAAATTTGAACATGTATATCATACTGACCCGCACAACTACATCTATTTTTTATACCACAAAATTGGATAAATATATTTTTAACAGTTTTTTAAAGTACAAAATTTATTTCTGATTTTTTTATTTTGAAATGAAATGATATTAGTAATAATAACCAGAATTTATCCCACATAACTGCAAATTTTCATTGAAATCGGACCAACGGTTTTCTTACTGACCTTCTCCCAACATTTGACAAAATCTCTACTTTTAAGACCCATAACTCCCTTAATATTAATGCGAATTATTTAATATTTCTCTATTTTGTTTCCTAGTTTTCATCCTGATGTGAAAAAATAATATATTACAAATTAATTTTTTGACCAAACACCCTTAACATGGCTCCACCTAGATCTTACCATGCCGACTACGGTAATAGCTTCTTCCCTATAAGGGATATTCGCTAAAACCATAATACAAATAGGAATAATAAATAATACTAAATGCTTGATAAAATTAAAGCCTACATCAAAAGGACAAAACGTTGACGTACTCTGTCAGTTGAGTTGACAAGTTGGAGGGCAGAATGTGGGACCCCTGTTTGAGTCTCATCACAGCTGTCAGAATGGTACAGGAGTTGGCCCTCTGAAGAGGGTCAATTTGGCTGCCGTCCCATCCCACCCTTTCCTTTCCTGCTATATCCTGTCCTTCCGGTAACCTGCGCAAAATTCCCGCTTGTGGAAGACATGCCTAGCAGCTATGCTGGGGTTTCCTAATCCAGCATCAATGAATGAATGAATCGACGTACCAACAGGTTTCCAGCTCACAAATATTTAGCATTTGTACAAAATATGGAACATTTTGACAATGCTTTAATGAGTTTATTTCACCTTCTATCAATTTCCATTAAGTAGAGTAAAATATTTCCCTTACTTTTTCAGATTTTGCGGAGGTAATATATATCGCTCCCGCCGGTTACGCCTCTGATTCCAGGAACTATTTTAAACATAACCTTCATTTGATTGCGAAGCGTTAGTTATTTGATTGCAAAGCGTTAGTTAAATTTAAAATTGAAAAGTAGCTTTTTTAGTAGCCTTAGGCCCAATATGGAAAAATAAAATGTGAGTGGCTGCTAAACAAAATAGTCATGCAGGGAAGTACATGTAAGATGTAGGGAAATACAATAATGATGTTAGGATATATGATAAACTACAGTTGTCATGCGTGAAACAATTCAGAGAGCCGCCTGCAAAATGAAAATTACTATGTATACAAGATGCACGACAATGTTGAACAAAGAGAGACCTAGCCAAGATCAGACGTTGGTGTTAAAATAAAATACTATTATCCAAACAGTTTAGTATGTACTCTAAATAGGTACTGTTTTGTTATCAAAATGAAAGTCGTTCGTCACTTTTGTACTAATCCCATAAAGTACTTTCTAATTGAAAATAAAGGTACCAATTAAAAAAATTCCCCCCAAAAATATAATTTCCCCGCTAATATCGAAAAACACCCAAAATAAAATGTTATAGCGTGATCTGAGCTATCATCCCCCTCCTGTGCGCACCCTCGACAACAACGAGATAAAGCAATGTACCAAGTGTCATCGGGTTACGTTCATAAATGAGCAAGATATACCATTTTTCTTATCCTCCATAAGAATAATATTGGACAACATACTTTGTGTTTTGCACTTCCAATATCTCTGGAACCACCAACTGACGTAGAGCAATAATCAAAACACCAAATTGGTTTGTTTCTAGTTTAATTCAATGGTAAAAACCAACATTTAATTCAATGCTAAAAATTATGTGTAAAAAACAACATTTTTGACGGTGTACAAAACCCCCTCAAAATAACTCTTTGGATGAAGCGATCTGGCTGATTTTCGACAATAAAGTCATAAATGTAGCTTTATATGATTGTACTAAATTTGATCAAAATAAGACAATTTTAAAAAAAAGTTATCGCGCCCAAGGACACACATATATAAAATTATCATGGTCCCGGGCATAGGTCTTACCATGCAGACTACGGTAATAGCTTCTTCCCTATAGGGGAAATTCGCAAAAAATTCACAAAATCAGTCAGGTTATATATGTTTACAAAAACTTGATTTTAGCGCTACAGACTAACTTATGCCTGATACCCCGCACCCCATCATAAGCACCGCGCCCTATGCTGGAGCACGTCTCGCACTACCCTAGAGCCAGTACTGCATGTTATTAGCCTAGTATTTTGTGGGTAGTGGGCAGATATATCCGCTAAATTAATAACAAACATATTTTTGGTGGATATAGCTGGTATTTTACAGTTGTAATAGGCATTATTTCACTGTATGATAATTGTACAAACCAGTAACAACGCTTATTTTTAAGTACTTAAAAATACTTACTTTACTTACTTTATTTGTAAGTGCTTATTTTTCTTGTTTGTATCAACACATCAGGTATGGCATGCCAATTTGGGGTGCTGAATCAACTCGTACAAAGAAACTGTTTCAGTTACAAAAGAAAGCAATAGGCCTACGACTGATTTTTGGAATGGCAAGGCTTGGATCATGCAGAGGTGTTTTTGTCTGAAAACAACTTTTAAATGGCTTTTCCCTATATCTATATTTTTGAAACTCTTTCATTTCTGGTTAAAAACAAACGCTTTTTTCAGATGGGCCACATTTCTAGGGTTCATTTTCGTAATGCTGGATCCCTGGCAATTCCCCGTCACAACACTACCCTTTTCAAAATCCAGACTTTGTATGTAGGCATTAAATTACCGTATACAATTCCCTCTCATCCGACCTCATGGTAGTAACTGATGTGGGCAAGTTTAGGAGGAGGATGAGATTCTTTTTGGTTGCTAAGGAATACTACAGTGTGTCTGACAAGAAGTAATTACTGTTTTTTACTACTGATATATGTAGGCTAATTTTGAAATGTTTTGAACATTATGCTATGAATTAGTTATATTTTCTATGTCACATATTTTTTGTATGGGCTATATGACGTTTGTCAATGCTAGTAAAAGTCGGATGACAGTAAAGGGTAATTATATCGACCTCCAGACACCAACGATTTTTACAATTTTTTTTTTGAAAAATATTCAAAATAATGTCCTCATTTCGAAAATGGTACTCATTTTTCGCGGAAACGTCGGGAAAACCGGGAAATCGGGAAAACCGGGAAAACCGCCGAAATATATTTGTTTTCAAATATTAGGTTGTGGGTACTCAAAATGTGCGGAATTACGTCCTGAACACGATTATGTAATTTGTTTTTGAATCCGTTAATGTTTGAACGGGAAAACCGGTAAAAACCGGGAAAACCCGGGAAAACCACCGAAAAATTTTGTTTTCAAATATTAGGTTGTGGGTACTCAAAATGTGTGGAATTACGTCCTGAACACGATTATGGAATAATTTTTTTAATCCGTTAATGTTTGAAAGGGGAAACCGGGAAAACCGGGAAAACCCGGGAAAACCGCCGAAATATATTTGTTTTCAAATATTAGGTTGTGGGTAATCAAAATGTGCGGAATTTTGTCCTGAACACGATTATGTAATTATTTTTTGAATCCGATAATGTTTGAACGTGAAAACCGGGAAGAACGGGAAAACTATTGTAATGTTTTTTTCAAATATTAGGTTGTGGGTGATAAAATTGTCGGAATTTAGTCCTGTACCCGATAATACCCCTAATTAGGTTGGGCTTGTAATGTTTGGCATAACTTACAAACACATAAATCACATTTAAAACATGGTGTACTTACTCAATGTTTAGGGGGATACAGGTCTGCAGCAGCAGAGAAGAAACAGTGCAGGCGGTATTCTGGGGCGTACCGGTTCTTAAAACTATATTCTGCGAGGTAACCTTGGAAATGTTTTTCTGATCGTCCGTATTTAGGCGCCGCAGCTCTAATATCACGCCAACGGCGCTCAATATTATTTGTATGGGCACCTGACTGTGGATCTACAAAATTTTTGCTGTGATTAACAGTCAGGTGCACAAACTTCGATCTTATGGCGTAGTACGCCCGCCAACAATCTGTAATGATAATGGTTCCCGGGCGAATCCACTTCTTGATTAGCGTTACAAGCGTTCGTTTAGTACGATCGGGCACAGGCACAAAAAAACTTTCCCCTGTTACCCTCTGAACACCTCCAAAAACCCATTGTCCCTTTACTCTCCGTCCCCTATTATATTTCCTCTTCCCAAATTTTGCCTCGTCCAGTTCCACAACAGTTCCAGGGCCACCAAGACGTTCAAAATTTCTCTTTTGGTAGTCCAACAACACTTCACGATAAAAGCTGAACCAGTCCACAACAGTGTTAGGACCTAACTGCAGAGATTTTTCCAGGAAACTTTGTCGAGGAGGGTTGTGGAACAAAAAATAAGTAATTATACGCCACAACTTTACAATATCAATTCTGGTGTTATTTAAAAATGATCCAGTTTTGGCTGAGGCACGCCAATTACATTTTTCTGCTCTCTGTTTATTTACTGAGACGGATTTTCCACAACGAAACTCCAACAATTTCTGATTAATTTTCACTTCTGAGCCACATCGTCCACAAGTAGTATTTGCTTTTAAGACACAGTGACTAATCATAAACGATGTTATTTGTTCAGCAGTGAATGAAGCTGCATCCCAAAAATTTGTAGAGCATATCACACAAACCATTTCATAATTCACAATGACAGAAATAAAACAGACGGAAAGGATTAAACTGTTTTTAAGTGCAATCACACATTTCGCGTTCACGCGAAAACGGAAGTGCTATCTGCGGATATGGTAGTGAGTCTCGCGGACACGGTGGTGCCAACCGTTTTACATCGATGATTTGCCTAAATTTTGTCACAATATAAAGACATTGATCGTTATTCTTCCCGCAAAAACGGTAGCGGGACCTTCGGATCCGGTGGTGAGTCCGGCGGAAACGGTAGTGCCAACCCACTTACAAAGCGCTGTATGGGAAATTTTCCCTAAAACGAGAAATTTCCCCTTAACCGGGAATCTCCCCATACAGCGCTCTGTGGAGTTAGGTTAGATTAGGTTATGTTATCATAAATAAATACAAATTTTCTAAGATACAAATCAGGAAATAGTTTGTGTATACATCTTAACCTAACCTAACCTAACCTCGCAGAGAGCTGTACAGCAAAATTCCCGTTTTGTGGAGAATTTCCCACAAAAGGGAAAATTTCCCATACAGCGCTCTGCGGAGTTAGGTTAGGTTAGGTTATGATAAATAAATACCAATTTGCTTTATCAGGTAAATAATTTGTGTATACTGTATTAATATCATAACCTAACCTAACCTAACTCCGCAGAGCGCTGTATAGCGGGATTCCCGTTTTGTGGTAAATTTCCAGTTTGTGGGAAAATTTCCCGTTTTGGGGTGATTACTATTTTATGAGAAATTTCTCGTTTTTGGGAAATTTTCCCGTGTATATTTATATTAACCTAACCTAACCTAACTCCGCAGAGCGCTGTACAGCGAGATGTCCGTTTTGGGGGAAATTTCCCAAAAAAGGGAAATTTCCCATACAGCGCTCTGCGGAGTTAGGTTAGGTTAGGTTATGATAAATAAATACCAATTTGCTTTATCAGGTAAATAATTTGTGTATACTGTATTAATATCATAACCTAACCTAACCTAACTCCGCAGAGCGCTGTATAGCGGGATTCCCGTTTTGTGGTAAATTTCCAGTTTTGGGGTGATTACTATTTGATGAGAAATTTCTCGTTTTTGGGAAATTTTCCCGTGTATATTTATATTAACCTAACCTAACCTAACTCCGCAGAGCGCTGTACAGCGAGATGTCCGTTTTGGGGGAAATTTCCCAAAAAAGGAAAATTTCCCATACAGCGCTCTCCGGAGTTAGGTTAGGTTATGATAAATAAATACCAATTTTCTGTGTCAGGTGATTGATTTGTGTATACTGTATTAATATTATAACCTAACCTAACCTAACTCCGCAGAGCGCTGTATAGCGGGATTCCCGTTTAAGGGAAAAATTTCCCGAAGCAGGACAAATTTTCCGTTGTGTGGTTAATTCCCAGTTTATGGAAAAATATCCCGCTTTGGGGTAAATTTTAAGTTAATGGGAAATTTTCCCGTTTTGGGAAAATTTCCCGCTGTGGGGAAGATTTTCCTTTTAATAAATTTAACCTAGCCTGAAGAAAATTCCTCCCCCAAGTACCCCGGAATCCCAACGGGCCCCCTAGATTTATTGGATTAAACACGTTTTTGACAACAACTTGCTGTTAAGGTTTTTCCTATTTTTCCCGTTAAAAAATTATCGGATTCAAAAAACAATTACATAATCGTGTTCAGGACGAAATTCCGCACATTTTGATTACCCACAACCTAATATTTGAAAACAAATATATTTCGGCGGTTTTCCCGGGTTTTCCCGGTTTTCCCGGTTTCCCCTTTCAAACATTAACGGATTAAAAAAATAATTCCATAATCGTGTTCATGACGGAATTCCGCACATTTTGAGTAGCCACAACCTAATATTTGAAAACAAAATATTTCAGTGGTTTTCCCGGGTTTTCCCGGTTTTTACCGGTTTTCCCGTTCAAACATTAACGGATTCAAAAACAAATTACATAATCGTGTTCAGGACGTAATTCCACACATTTTGAGTACCCACAACCTAATATTTGAAAACAAATATATTTCGGCGGTTTTCCCGGTTTTCCCGATTTCCCGGTTTTCCCGACGTTTCCGCGAAAAATGAGTACCATTTTCGAAATGAGGACATTATTTTGAATATTTTTCAAAAAAAAAATTGTAAAAATCGTTGGTGTCTGGAGGTCGATATAATTACCACAAAATGGCAGCCAGAGCCTAGGCTATTTTATAACAAAAAGCACGAATTATAAATACGTGACATCGGGTTGTGGTTTGTGCCCCATGCGTCACACAAGTGTGACATAGATCCATAGCGAAATGCAGAGTATCACAAATATGTGACGTTGGTCTAACTAAAGTCCAATTTTTGAATCGGTAGAGTACGTGTTAATTTCACACCTCAGTTGTCAAAATTGGTTATAAAATAAAAACGTAGCTGATGACACAGCAAATTCATTAGGCATTAGGCTAGGAGGTAAGATTTGTCATAATTCACATTTTGCTCTTAATATATAAAAGTTTCAGGGCACCACCCCGAAATAGCCTGGTTTAGCCTTTCAAAAATAGGGCTATAGTCACTTTATATTACATGGAATGATGTACAGGTCTATTAGATGCATAAATGTGTAGCCTATTCATCTTTGTTTATCATAACCTATTATGTTAAGGTGATTTGGAAACCGAAATAATATTATATGGACACTTTTTACTTGATTATGGTTAGGACAAATTTACCTGTCAAGAGCCTCTACAGCTGATGGAGTAATTTCATTTCCAATGTGTAAAGTTCCACTTAAATCAATCAAAACTGATTTACAAAATTTCGACCGAGTACCCATGATGTTGTTTTGGTTAGTCCTATGCCTTCTTGATGGCATTGTTTTATCAGCTGTTGGTTCGATTTTCAGCTGTGAGGAAGGAAATGGTGAAGCTGTGGCTAGGCAAAACTATGCGCCGTTTCGTTAACTCCATAATAGGATGATAATATTTTATGGTAAGTACTTTGTATATTTAATTTATTTTATATTTAAGCCTACCTATGTGTTAAAAGTCGAACTATTTCATTCTACCGAGCGAATGCAGGATATTCTGATCAGCGCTTCCACTGCTTACGGGAGTTGATCTCCGATCAAGGAACAAAGGTCTCCATAATGGATTGAGGTTAGAGTTCAATTTATTTTCTGCAGCCTACGTTTCATTTTCATTATTTGGAAGATTCCTCGATCGCATTCGAATGTATATAATGGAATTTTATGTTTAGAGTTACAATTCTGAGATAGCAAATGCAACCTGAATAATCTAATTATGCCCCAATCACAGAATTATTAGCAGCTTTGGTGTTTCTTTATCTCTGACATAGAAGCTTTTTACTATATGCAATTGAACTCTCTTGATCTATAGTTAGGTTTTTAAATGCAATGAGATGAACAATTTAGTGTTATAAAGCAATTTAATATGATTTAAGTCATACAATTTTCATTACAGTCAATTTGATTCATACTTCATGGAAACCCTCAAATTAGGCCTTGGGTTGTATAACTTTTCATAGGCTAGTTTTAGTTCACAGGCTGTGAACAGTATTTTATTATATCTATTATTGAATACAACCACCAAGCACTCTGATATTGGTGTAAGCTCTAACCAGTATCAGAACCTTTTTTGACATTATGTAGCCTAGGGTTTATTTAAAGGTAGGTACCTAGGCGTAAAAGTACACAATTCCAAACAAACCCAATAAACTTGGGATTGACACAGGTCAAAGGTATTTATTGTGATACTTAATATGGCCCACTCTTGAGTTCAAATGACAACATTAAGACATATTATTTTAGCCAATTGTTATTGAAAATGGCATAATTTGTGTTTAACTAGGCCGAGGTCATATAAGGGTTAGCCCTATATATTAATTTTATTTATTATACTCCCCAGTGGAAGAGCCTTTAAGACCTACCTAACTTACACCTTAAGCTATACAAATTAAGTAAAATTTAGGCACGATCTGCTAAACCACATAAAAAACTATAAAACACTAACTTATAGAAACTTTATTGGAATAGGAGAAGGTTTGCCTTCCCGTGGTGAATCGGTTCACCTTGAGGGGAGGCAATGGTTGAGTTCATAAGTCGGATCACCGATAGGGATGGTAGCAGGTGTACCTGAATGCACTAGCAGGTGTACCAGGCGACCACTTGCGTTCAGAGCGGTCAGTGATTGAACTAACCATTTTAAATGCAGCTGAATCTCTCTCCATAGCCTGTAGGTAATAGGCTAAATTAATTCATGCAAATGTTACAAGGCCTATGAATTATATTTTCATTATTGAAAACACAAGATACCACTTTTTACAGTAACCATAATTTAGGGTTTCCTTGAAGCTAGTCTTCTGGCTGGTTCATAAGACTTTCACTGTGCAGCCTACACAGATGGTTAGTTGAATAGTAACCTATGTTAAGCTTACTGACCAAAAGTGGTCAGTTTTAGAAAAAAGTAGGCCTGTTAACTCAGGGCAAAGAATCAAATAGGTACCGGTACAGTAATAAACTTTATTATCAATTGACATTTTACTTATAATATAGACGTAGTCAGTATTGCTATTCATATGTACAGTAATTTTTGTCACTTGAGAATAAAAATCTCTCATGTTCACGTTAGTAGGCCTACTGTAGATGATGGCACTAGGTTGATGGCGGTGGATGATGGCTATATGAACTAATTATTGTTACGGTACTTAGTTCAAAAAAGGAACAGTATAATTAGTAAATAAATAGCTAACATGACATTTATATAACTGGTTTAAATTACCTTATCGTCAAGTGATCATGCTTCTCAAAAGGTGACTTGTTTCAATCTATTTTTAGCATCTTCATCAGACTATAGACTCAACTTCCGTACGGTTCATCCGCCCGTTGTTTTGGCCAGAAATGAATTAACGTCATTTTGTGAGTTTTTTAGCGTTTTCAATGTTTATTATCTCGGTGGATTTTTGAAAAACTGACATGTTCAAGAAAAACTAGACGTTCGTCTGATGTAGATCCCAATAGTGGATTGAAACTTTTAGACCTATAGGGAATAGGATCTCTTGACGATAAGGTAATTTAAACCAGTACACTTACAAGCCCTATTGATCAGTGATTCGGAAAATTAATTCATACAAATAATGAATTAACATGACATAGCAGACTGATTTTAAGTACGGTAGGCTAGATAAAAAAGTATAGGTGATAGAATATAAATGGCACAGTGAGGGGGGCGCGATACACAGGGATCTATGTAAAAACACAAATCCACTGCAGGTGTCGGGAAAAAGACTATTTTCAGGGAAAGGTTAAGCATATTATTTCATTTGGAATTAGGGAATCTGTTGGGCGATTTCTATCTGATTGCTTTTTTAATATATTCTCTTAGCAACCTACTAGCCTACTACCATTTGATTTAATAGTGACCATACTACCCCCTCCCTCTACATATTTATTGAGTGATTCACAAATCAAACCCTGAATAACACATTGATATTGTGTTTTTAATTCATGAGCACTATTAATAAGGTAATAATAATAGGTACCTTGAACCTTGAGAGTTGGTTCTACTGAATTTTGGTCCACAGCTATGCGCAGCTGTTGAACGGTCTTTCATAATAGTCTGAACGCTTTTTTCTCCTTCAGTCACTGTAAAGTTTGATTCCTATTTAAGCTAGGTAGGCCTACTTTGTTTTAGTTCCAGTTCATTTCCTTGGTGAACTTCTTTGTTTATCTCTTATCGTCTGGCCAAAAGAATGAAGCATGATGATGAAATGTTTTAAAGTGAGTTTCTTTTGCTGTTTTTGACCTGGCCTACTACACTCAGTTTGATTTTGTTTTAAATTACTAAGGCCTAATTACATTCTCTTGGGAACTCATTTTGGGTTTCAAATTAAAAACCTACTATGCTTTAATTTAAAATTTGCTCTTCCTTTAACAATTATTTTAAATGTTCTCATATCTTAAATAAGTTGGAGCAATTTTCATAGGTACGCTCTACCATGAACTAATTTAATGAGATGCAGACGGGAGTTGAGTCAGTGTGATCTGTATATTAAGAAAAGACTCAAATCACTAAGCTATGGTTAGTAGTTACTGTGGTAAGTTTATCCGCGCCCTGTGAGCATAAACTAATAATAGAACATTGATTATAATTTGTCAATCAATGTTTTTAGCATGCTTGCAAACACCTTTGTTTGTTAAAAAGTGAGTAGACCCCTACCGGTTTTAAATAAACTTATTGATTGTAGGCCTGTATAGAACTTTCTCATTTCAATAATTTAAATAATATTTTATATTACTCTTAAATACCAGCTTATTTAGTAGGCCTACAGGTAATTCCATGTCAGTTCAACCAGGCCATCTCACCCACCATCTCAGATTTTGATGAAACTTGGCTTGTTTATTCTATCCATGAAGATAAAACACCATGCCAAATTTTAACACTACATCTTACCGTTTCCTTTTCATAGCCATTTAAAGTTTTGCATTTCCGCAAATTCTAACCTATGGATATCGCAAAATGAAGGACGCTTACGTTTCGAAAATAATTTGTAACTTTTTTATTTAGGCCCTACCATTAAATCTCCATGATAATTTGTAGGCTTATTCTTAAAACAATGAAGATTATAGAAAAAAATACCTCAAACCTCTAAGTTAACCTACTAGGGCTGAAAAAAATATTTTGTTTGCATCTTTGTATTTTTTTAAAACGAAGACATAGTTTAGCGTAAAATTAAATATCATCGAAAGGGTATGTGATAATCACAAAAACTTTTTTTCCTAAATAATCCTTACTAAATGGGCTATCAAATGATGAAAAAATATTAATGGGGTTTTGACACCTTTGTTGTGTTTTATTATGTTAAATATAAGTTGTAACATTTCGGTTTTACCGATTTTATCATGTCCTAGAAGTATATTTTTTTTTTACTAGAATTTGATAAATAGCCAGACATTCTATTAAACCAAGGTTTAACTGTAATACCCCCGTAGCAGCAAACCTGCATACTCAGCGAATTTCCAATGGAGATATAAATGTCTTTATACTTCATAAAGCTACATACCGTACCAATTTTCATCAATATACGTTCATAAATAAACGATTTATTAAATTTTAGTTATTCTCCATAAGAATAACATGGCGGCTGAATATGCAGGTTTGCTGAAGGAAGGAACACAAAAAATGGGGTTTTATGCTAATATCAATATAACTCAACTAGGTGAAGTCATATACCAGTTTTTATTCATTTATGTTTATAATGAAGGGAGACATAGCATTTAGTTATTACCCATAAGAATAACATGGGGCTGAGTATGCAGGTTTGTTGCTATGGGAGCCTTTGGCAAAAAATTATTATTTTGAGCAAATATCAATAGAACACAACCAGATGAAGCCGTATGCCAAGTTTCGTCAGTATTCGTTCATAAATAGGCGAGATATAAAATTTGTCTTTTCCTCCATAAGAATAACATTAGACAACGTACTGTGTTTAGCACTTGCAATATCTCAGGAACCAATTGACGTAGAGGAATGATCAAAATACCAAATTGTGTTTTTTTAAGCTGAATCCAATAGTAACAACTAAAATTTTACAATTTCAAAAATTATATGTACAAAATTCAAAAAACCCATTTTTGGGGTACAAAACCCCCCAAAATACCCCTTTGGATAGAGCGATCTGGCTGGTTTTCGAACTTAAAGTCATAAATGTTGCTTTACTCGTTTATATCGAATTTCATCAAAATCGGATCATTTTTACGAGAGTTATCGTGCTCACGCACACACACACACACACACACACACACACACACACACACACACACACATATATATATATACACGAATGTATCGAACGAATGGTATTTTTGTGGTCTGGGGACCTCAAAAAAGTTATCATGGTCCCGGGCCTAGGTCTTACCATGCCGACTACGGTAATAGCTTCTTCCCTGTAGGGGAAATTCGCTAAAACAGTACAAGATTTGATAATAACAAATGTAATTGGGTTTTTTATTGTTTTTAATATTCCAAACTATCCATGGATATCTCAAATATTACAAATTAATTGTAGCCTAGTAACTTAATTTCTCATTCATAGCAACCTTTGAGCCTCCTGAGCAAGTAACAACAGGCTTCCCAAGTCAGCTATCTTTGTAGCCTGAGCTTCCTGAGCATGTAGCAACATGCTTTTCAAGTCTTAACAGGCAACTCTACAGCAGCTTGTTATCTCAGCTCTTGGCTCTTGGCTCAGTCTGTTTCTGGTGCTCCTTGATGAAACATGGTGTATGTGAATTTATAGTATGATTACTTATTTTCCCCAAATAGAGTGGTTTATTAACAGTATTACTTTATATTGTGTGTGAAACAGTAGTGTATTTTATTTACAGTTAACTTAGTCAAGTGTATGAGTGATGGCTTAACAGTTAATTATTATTATTATTATGTAATGGAAGTGACAAACAAGATTTGAACAGTTTACAGTTACTGTAAATATTTTATATAATTGTGCATAGAAACTTGTAGTTTGAGTTATTTACTAAGTTTAGTGCACATTATTGATCTACTGATTTTTGCTAAGTTTTTTTACATATTTATTTATTTTTTAATTATCGTACTATCTTATTAAATGGAAGCTAAATGCAGCATAGGGGATTTAACATTAACTGACTGCCACAAAACTTGTTTCATAAAAAATAAAGGTACCGAAAATGTAAGTAATTTATCCGAAGAAGAAATCAATCTAATTAAACTAAGGACTGGGAAAGAGTATGATGGGGGGACAATTTGTTTTCACCATAAATATTATTACTTGAATAAATATGAATTTTTACAAAAGAAATGCTGTGATCCATAAAAAAAACACATAAGAAACCAATAACAAAAACACTGAGAGTAGTCACTGTACAGCAAATCAAAGTATCAATTTCAAAGGGGTTCAAAATAAAACCAGGAGAAAAACTATGTGCCTCCTGTCGTAAAACCTTGTTTAAAACCCAACTCACTGATGATGGTAATGATAGTGACAGTGAACATTGCGAAGAGAATGACAAACCTTATCTTGATTTGCAAAAAGAAGAGGTAATTTCTTCTTTAAATACATCATTAACAGAAGTAGGTTGCTCGCCCTTGAAATTTCATGCACTAAATGAGCACAGTAAACCAAATTACGCCAAAGCCAAACTTGAAAATTTGCAGAAAAATGTGAAAAAGAAAATTGAGTTAGTTCTTGATGTTGAAGTGCCTTTAGATAAAACAAATTTAGAAAAGACTGTAGAAGAAAAGGCTGCAGACATGGACAAGCTAATTAATAACATGAAGGACAATCTACATTTAACAACAAAGAAAAAACAGATTCAGCTACTGACTATACCAGCATCACTAGACTGGTCTAGGCAAAAAATGAAAGACACTTTTCAGGTTTCAGATTATTCGGTACGGCAAGCACAGAAACTTTTGAAGGAAAAAGGCTTGTTAGCAGAACCAGACTCAAAAAGAGGGAAAAAACTTAAACCTGAAGTTGTTGAGTTGGTAAAACAATATTTTCAAAGTGATGAGCAGTCTAGAGTTTTGCCTGGGATGAAAGACGTTGTGAGCATAGGGAAAAAACAATATGAAAGAAAACGGTTGGGAGTTTGGAAAACTTCAACCTTTAGGACTCTGCCCCACAACCCTTCCAAGCCCCACAACCCTTCCAAGCCCCACAACCCTTCCAAGGTCCAATGTTAACCTTTTAGTGTTATTTGATGAAGTTAGTCAGCTGATTATTATATATACAATTTAAAAAAAAAAAACTGGCTGTAAACGATGCCTGCAAGAATCCCGTTCGGATACCAGATCGTTTAATGTTATTATCTATATAAAGTCAAACCACCCCAAGAACTTTAGAGAAAAGCATAAGTCTTAGGTACCGGGATGACAGTATAACAATCATGAACCATATACTGTCATGAAAGGTCTCAGTGAGAAAAAAGAGGGGTAAAATATTACAGTTTTTTGTTTCTAGCCTTTCCATTAATTAAATGATTATAGTTACGGTAAATTGTCAAATTGAAATAGGTATACAGTGGAACCGCAGGGGAGAACACGAACCTCAGGGGGGATGGGAAAAATTTGAGTTACAGGTATTGAATATTTTGCAATATCGAGGTTCGACTTAAAGGTGATTTTCCACAGACTTTGACTTATTGAGGGTCACGGTAACACAATAGATGGGTCATGGAAGCGTCGAATCCTTTTATCATTTCGTCCTTTGTATCATAGATAATCATTATTAAAATTAATAAGAATTGAAACAGTTTTGATTGTCTAAATAAGCCTGGAAATATTTTGAAAAGCTTATTTGGTTAACAGTAGAGGATGAAAGCGCCTTTCAGTGAACTTGTTGTAGAATAGGGAAAAAATAAACAATGACTCACATTTCAGTAATTTGTTGATATTTTGTCTGTTCGACGACTTCCTGTCTAATTTCTAGACTTTTTTGCTCACTTCTTATCGCACGCCCCAAACAAACCCCCCTTCCCCCTCCCCTTTAGAAGCTAAGTCAGTTCTGACCAATACCAACATCAATTTAAATTTAGCTGAAAATCAATGTCCTGTAGGCTATCATCCATGACTTCCAAACTCGCACTAACTAACAACACAGGACAAGAGTAAGGGTAATGGTAAGGTTGGGGAGGTAGGTTTGGAATTTTCGACTGCAAAGTCACTAGAGGTTGCGTGAAATCCGATCCAATAGTGAACAACTTCGGCTTATAGAGGTTTTTCGATAAAACTTTGAGCTATAGAGGTGGGGCGATAGGCTAAGAATAATGCAAAATTTCAAGTTATCGAGGTGTCCCCTGCTGACCCTCTGACTTATAGAGGTAAAATAACAACATAGGTAAATTCAAGGGAAAAGACAAAACTTTGAGTTATCGAGGTTCCACTTATTGGGATTTCATCAGATGTGTGATTTGTGTTATTTAAGAAATTATTGCGGACATTTTCCATCACTAAATCACACTTCTGTGATTTGATTTGACTATAAAACTGAAATTAGATGATCAAGCAGGGTTGTTAGGCCCAGCTATGACTATATTTATTAATGTGCTGCCCCCTAGAGAAATTAGTTTTAGCGAATTTCCCCTATAGGGAAGAAGCTATTACCGTAGGTCTCATGGTAAGACTTAAGCCCGAGACCATGATAACTTTTTGTTTTGAGGTCCACAGATGCCAAAAACACTATTCGTTAAAATTTTTATAGGTATAGATATATCTATACATATTTATGTGTCCGTGAATGCGATATCTTGAGTAAAAAACGTCCGATTTAGACGAAATATGGCTCAAATGTATAAAGTGACATTCATGACTTTAAGTTCAAAAACCAGAAAAATCGGACCATGGGAAAGGGGTTTCAAAATCTTCCAAAAATCAGTTTTTTCCACTTTTCACCCTGAAATTTTTAAAACGCACAATTTTAGTTTTAACCGTTTTATAGAGCTTAAAAAAACAAATAATATAGTATTTTTAATCATTAACCTAGGTTAAGTGGTTGGGGAGAAAATCCAAAAAACGTGTTCATAAAATCTCCCATGTTAATCTTATGGGAAAATGGTTTTTAGCTTTTCGTTAATTAATTTTACTGTAAACTTCACATTTGCTTTTACCAATCAGTTTAGCTCTACAAAAAAATGATTTTGGTGTTTAAATTGTGATTCTAAGTCCAACCGTTGCCGAGATAATCAAAGTGCTAAACACAGTCCGTTGTCCAATGTTATCCTTATGGAGAATATTTAAAATTTGATACCTCGATTATTTATGGGCGCATATTGATAAAACTTGGTAAGTGGCTTCACCTAGTACTGGTATATTAATATTTGCACAAAGATAAATCATAGATCTGCAAAATTGATTTTTTGTTGATTATCCTCTTAGCAGCAAACCTGCATACTCATCCCTAATGTTATTCTTATGGAGATTACGTAAAGCTTTATATCTCCCTTAATTATGAACATAAATTATTAAAACTTAGTATGTAGCTTCACCTGGTTGAGTTATATTGATATTTTCCAAAAACCAACATTTTTATCTTTCTCGTTGCAGCACACCTGCATTCTCAGCCTTAATGTTATTCTTATGGAGAATAAATAAAATGCTATATATCACTTATTTATGTGTGCATTTTTATGAAACTTTGTAAGTGGCTTTATGTGGTAGTAAGGAATATATTCATGCATAGGAAATTCGCTGAGTACGCAGGTTTTCTGCGACGGGGGCATTTATCAGTACCGTACCTAAATTAATGTTTGGCGACATTATGTACAGACTGTATATTATGAGTAAATAATGTTTCCGTTTTCCTTTGACTTGGATCATGATTTTATTTATTATTATCGATACATGTAAGCCCCATTACATACTTAAGCATGTTTTTCAAGATGTAGACTTAAAAATAATAATAATAAAATAGGTACATGTAAATGTTGAATGTACTATGTAATAATTTTGTGTATTTTATTTTATTTGTGTTTCTTCACTCAATTTATTTTTCATTTATAGAGTTAATGAAATTTAGCTTTCTTTTCTAAAATATCCTTCTAATGAATACCGGTACAGTAATATCAACATGAGTTGTTTACAAATTGAAAATTTTTTGTTTCATATTTTATGTTGTTTAACAGCTTCTGTGTGATTGTCTTGTTTTAAAATGTAGGGTTGACCGAGGTAATTGAGAACGGATTTTGATGAATTCGGGGAAAACCGTTGTTTTAAAAAAAGTGTTTTTATTTTAAAAATAATACTAGAGAAGATATATTTTTAATTATACATTATTCAGGATGTAACACAAAAATTTGGCGTATATTCTTTAAAAAAAAAAAAATTGTATAGGCCATTCAGAATTATCTGGCACGGTTTTAAAATCATATAAATTTTGAAGTACAGTAGTTGTGACTGCCATCTGAAATATTATTTAGACTGCATTACAATAGCAATGGGCGATTGCTAGTTTGTATTAATTAACATTTTGTTTCATGTACTTCAATTAGTAATACATTTCTGGAGATGGCTGGTTGTTATTGAAGGCATTTAAGAATAGATCAATAATATCTTATGAGGTACTTGCCAACTCATCTAACAACTAAATTTGACCTCTAGTATACTGAGCAATCGTGGTATCTGCAGGAAACTTTTAAAATTGTTTAAATGTGTTTCTAGAATTGTTTTATTACTAGCCTGAGAGGAATATTTGAACGGAAAAGCAATTTTCACAGTTGATACTCATGCAAAATATTTCTTAATGTTGAGTATCAACTTAAACAGTGCGCTGCGAGAGTTTGGTTAGGTTATCTTAACCTAACTTATATATCATATCTTATCTTACTGATGAATAACAAAACTTTTCATACGTAGCTTACTATGTTAATGGTAAGAGGACACTATAGTACAAGTTGTAGGAAATTAGCTTTAAAAACAAAAAGATTCCGCTCAGATTTGTTATAGTACAATGATAGAAACATGTTAAAAAAATATTTAAACAGCTTCACATGTATACCACCATTTAAAAAGCATTTAAAAATGTATACCATTCAAACAGCTTCAATAGAACACTTGCCATACTGTTGTGATTCTTTTATAGACAGTTTATATTTTCATTCCTTTAAGTGCCAGCAGCCAGTAACTGAGTATCGGCACTTGTGTATGTATTCACAACATTAAACCTGAAAATAATTTTTAGGGTTGCAAGGCACATTTTATTACATACTAGTAGCCTGTCGCGGCTTCACTCGCGATCACAATGTAATATTATACTGTCATTCCCGTATAAATATTGTGTTACCGTTCCAAAGCCAACATGGCCTGCTGATTAACTGTGTTTACTCTATCCAGCTGATTGCTTAAAACTTATAGTTATTTCCCAATAATGTTAAGCTTATGGGGAAAAAACTCAACTTTAAGGGGCCCCAGGGCCTCACTCATAAATTATTTCTCTATAAAAAATGTTTCCTGCACAACTTCAAGTTAGGCTCTTTCCAATGACACCAAAAACATGAAAATCGGTTCAGTAGTTTAGGAGGAGTGATTGTCACAAAAAACCTGCTCGCCTATTAAATAAGTATAGACTAGCTGATTATACCGGTTTCACCCGGGTATAAAATGTAGTTAACCGTCTGGTCTCATTGATTAACATTGGAATTTTGGATATCCCAAGGGAGTAGCCCTAGAGGGTTTAGAGGAAACTGAAAGTCAGGTACAACAGCTGTAACCTAAAGGAACCTACCCTGAAAATTTCATGTCTTAACTCCTTGTAGTTTAGCCGTACGGCGATCCACACACAGACAAGAACTCTGCTTTATTTATGTAGATGTTAGTTAAAACAACATGTAATATACTAGTCAAAAAGTTGTTTACGTTGTGAAGAACAATGGAACTAATTTGTCCAGTTCCAAACTGAAAATACTGCCATCGCTCTCGGTCAGAACAAATTAACTATATCGTTTATGAAGTTGATTAAATATCATTCCGGTTTTCATGGGTCCGAATTTTGGCTCAGCCGGTTGGTCTTTTGGTAACCACAAGGAAATAATTTTTATTATTGTGAAACTAGATTTTTATATTCATGAGTTAGCCTATATGATTTGATCTAGTATAAGAAAGAGCTTATTAAAATTAATTATTATTTCAGACAATTTCTAATTAATTTATAATTCTGTAAGCAAAAATGTTAAGTCAAAATTGTGGGAGTTTGTTAAATCACCGGATGATGGGTGACAGCTCAAATTCAAGGTCTTGATCCCAGGGACTCAGGAAAATTAGCAGTATTTCTAAAAAGTTAGCAGCAAACGAGAAATAACATTAAATATATATCCCCCATAAGAAAAACCTGAAAATTAAAAAAAGTCTGCTGTGTTTTTAAAACATGTAATTAAGTGTCTACTTTGTTTACGAACTGACATGTGTTACTTGGAGTAAGGTTAGGGACTATCGTCCCTTCAAGCTACTAGTTTATAACTAATTTACTTTTAGGACTCTTAAGGATCAAATTAGGTTACAAAACCAACACAAAATCTTAATGCAGTATTTTAACCTTATTTTGTCTGTTTCAGGTGCAATGATACTGTGTTACCCGACCGCTCAACAGCTATTTTATTCCTAGTATTTCAATAACAAGAGTAAGTTTGCTTTTTTCAATTCTGTCTATACTTAAGGGCAGAATAAGTTTTAAGTTACCTAAGTTGAACTTGAGTCCTTACATGAGTTTAATTAGTACAATTAGTTAAACATTAAAATAACAAACTAATCAGTGTTGTAATCACAGTACCATGTGGTCTGTAGTCCCCAAGTCATATTTTAGACCATCAAAGCATATATTTGCCATCCATGAACTTTTATTTTTATTGACACCCTTTAGAATCCCTGTCATGGGATGATAGGCAAAAGGAGAGTTCAAAAGTAAGTTGCATCACAGTCATAATCCGTTTTAAAATTTGAGTTTAGGAAGGTTCTAGTATTCAAGAACGTCATCCAACAAATGATTTTTAAATTTAATTAAAAATCCATGACATTATATTTTTTAAAATTGTTATTTAGTTTTAACCCTTTACACTCGAAAACCGGGCCAGCCCCGACCACCGCATTTTATTAGGTTGTCACATGCCGGGCCTGACCCGCACATGCGTTTTTTTATTTTTACTTTCTCCCCTTATACATTGTATATGGAGAAAGTATTGTTTTCGTACAAATTTTAAAATTGAGTTGTTAGTGGAAATATTCGTTTTGGTGCTCCCTGAACCCAAAAAAGTGGTTTTTACATGATGTCTGTCTGTGTGTGTCCGCGCGCGCGTGTGTGTGTATGTGTGTGTGTGTGTGTGTGTGTGTGTGTGTGTGTGTGTGTGTGTGTGTGTGTGTGTGTGTGTGTCTGTGTGGATGTGTACAGAGCTAGAGCCCTAACCAATGGACCAATTTTTATGAAATTTGGTATCTAGGTAGTAATCCTTGATATCTCCAGGCATTTTTTCATTTTTTTGATTTTTAAGGGTAATTATCCCCCAAAAATCGCCAAAAAACATGTAAAATCCAAATTTCTCAAAATGGCTCAAACTATTTTGATTAAAATTTAGTGGTTTGTAGAGCTTTAAGTTTCCAACAAAATGACACCACCTGCATTTCTGGAAAAATTCGGGTTCAGAAATTACAGGACTTAAAACATCCAACATTCAGTTTTTTGGATTTTTCATAAAAAATCATAAATGCTAAAAAAGATTACTATTTACCATTAAAAACAGCTTAAAAAACTAAATACATTAGTATTTTGAATTACTATTCTACGATTGCTAGTTGCGGAGAAAATTGAAATTTTCATTTAGCGGTAAATGCAGTACGTTGTCCAATATTATTCTTATGGGGAATACAAATAACTATTTCTCTCTTAGTTACTGATCAATTTCATTAAAACTTGGTATGCAGGACAAGTTAGCATTGACCAACAGAGGATGTTTAAAATTTGTTGCCTTTTAACCCTGGGGGGGAAAGGGGGCATTTCCCCTCTCAAAATCTCTGTGTGTAGCAATGGAGTCTATAGTGCCTACAAAAAAGGGATTTGGGGGGATATTTATGAAAACAACTACTTTAGACAATTTCTGTTCATTTATCTGTACTTCATTATCTATATTTAGTAAATAAAAAATAATTTTTTCATTAAAGTTTGAAAAAGAAAAAGTTTCATTAAAAGGGAGAAGGCATGTGTCAGTTTTCTGATACCGTTTATTATTTTTTTGTTGGGCCCCCATCAACTGTATCAAAATAAACACACAAAAGTCAGATTCTTTAACCCATTGAGGTAGTAATTTTATACTATTTGCAGTAGCCTATAACGGGAATTGATTGGTGCTGCACTCTAGTAGCAAAATATGTAACTAATGACCGCTGGCGCCTACGGTTATATCCGCTAGGGGCGCGGACTGACTGAAAAACCTTAATATCGCCGCCAGGCCTTTGGTCGTGTTAGCTGAGTTGGCTACGTCGTGGAAACACCTTGGCCAGGTGGTGATACGATGTTCGTGGGTTCGATTCCTGCACACGACCAAAACTGACCAGTTGTGCAACTCTCAATGAGTTAACCGGTCTGTGGCAACTTTGGTGGGAGGGCCCAAGCAAAACAAACGGTGGCAGGCTTGCTTGGAAGTTGACGGGATCGGTTAATTTTTTGAGACTTACATATGGTCAACACTGATTTTGCTAATTTTGACTTTTGTCTACTGTGTGTGTGCCAATGCGACTCTCTAAACTGAAAGAAAAAATATTTTAATTATAATACGCCATTAATCCATTTAAAAACACCAATTTTATACTCCAATTCACAGGTTAATAAAATTACAAGTAAGGAACGAGTCAGCTCGTATTTCTACGCCAATAGGTTAACAAACAAAAAATAAATAAATAATTAAGTGACCAGCTGTGATTTTAAATGCAGCTGGATAGGAATAGGCAAGTAAAAAAAATAAAGTGGAAAGGGTTAAATAATAGATAGATTTTCTTTCATAAAATTGACAATTTTCATAATTGGAGCTCCCATTACACCAGGCGATAGACGACATATGCGTCTGATTTCATTTGTGCAACTGGCCAGTAGGGTGAAGTCCTAAAGGATTTTCAACATTGGAGCAGGCCTATGGTTGCCGTAAGTTTATTATGTAGTTGACTCCCTATAGATAATTTAGTTTAATTGGACTGAGGCACAGTTGTTGCCATGTGATGGACTTACAAACACACAATCTTTCAGCTTTATATGATTTAGAGTCTTGTCATTCAATAGTTACAGCAAATTTCACGCTTTTACTGTAAGTGTCACAGAAGGGCGGCTGGTCTGGTTGACTGAGGGTGATTGCTTAGGGCATGAGGAGCCTCTTAAACATAAAGAGGTCTCCAAAAGACAAAAATCCATAAAATTATCCTACTTCATAATCTATACTATATCCTATGCCTACTATTCCTATGCTACTATATTGTTAGAAAGGTGTGCTTGGTTGGTTGTTTGCAACTCTGATCTCATAAACGGCTCCAATGATTTCCCTCAAATGTTGGAAATAACTTGAAACCCTTGAAGTAACTAATTTCCGGGTTTAAAACATATTCTAGATAGGTCTCATCCCCAGAAAAAATCAAATTAACATAAAAAACAAATTTAAAAAGATTAAAAAATAAAATTGGGCTTGATGTTCAAAATCAAAACAAAATAATCATAACAGCTGCTTATAATCAATCAATGAACTGTCAAGGTGATTTAAGTAGTTTGTATTATCATGTGGTTTTGAGTAAAACCATTGAATCAAAATTACATATAATAGAGTGGTCATATCTAAAATAAATCCAATGTGCATATATAATCAAAATACTACCTGAAGGGACAGTGAGCTATAGCTGGAGTGACCTTAAACATGCAGAAACAAGGCAAATGAGCTAAAGAGCAGAGTTGGGAACGTGGTGAAAAATTACTCTAAACAAACTGACTAACCTTTTTCAGAGCTAAGCTCGGTCCCTCAGGTACTCATTAATTAAAATAAGTAAATTTGTTTATAAATTATTTATTCTTTACATACTATTTACCTTAATTATTTTTATAAATAATACCTGCACTTTCCAAAATAACTCATCTGTCAAATAGCCATTTCGTGTTTCAATAAACATCTTCAGGTAATTTGTCAATTTTTTCATATTTCATCTTGTTTCAATAATTTAGCAGAAACGATGTTGGCGAGTTAAAACCGCCTGAAGCTGACTTGAGGTCGCAGTGGATGTTCTGTTAAAAAGAAGGTGACTCTCCTTTCCATTGCAACCCAAGTCCTATGGATCTGAGTCAACATCTTGCCGAGTTTCCTCCAGCTGTCAGCCTTAATCTTGTTAAGGGCCCATCGTAGAGGCCTTAAAAAACCCCTTGCCTTGTAAATATCAATCTTTTCTGGCTTCCTGGTGTCATGAGGGGTCCTTGCCTCTCAAGGCACCATATCTTTCCTTCAAACAGGCTCTATAGACCTCCACAATCTTAGGAGGCCACCAGTAAACGTGTTGTTGCACCGAGATCTCTTACATGGCATGGAATGATTGCAGGTCAAGGCGAACAGCTCAATCGTAGATGTAATAAGTGTCTCGGCGCTATGTCAACCAGGTGCTGCAAGATCTTCTGGTACTCCCCATGAGATGACCTTGGTAAACTTGGCCACGTTCAGCTTGTTAGCCTTCTGGTGGCGTGTCCCCCGCCGAGATGCGGATATCAAATTACAGAGTTTGTGAATTAGATATTAACTTACCACAAACACTCTTGGCTATTTGTGGAAAAAACGTAAATGTATCCAGCATTTCATACTAGCATGAAGGTATATCACTAGCGTTTGACTCGTTTGGAACCTCTAGTACAAAGTTTGGCCCGACTGTTAGTTTGAAGAACCCCCTAGTTGTACGTTTAAGGATTTTTTAGTTCTACTTCTATTTCAAGATGATAGCCTATATACAAAAATATATATTTCAGTTGGAATTATACTAATTATTCTGGAGCCAAAAGTTAAAAATCATGTACACCATTGTTCCTGGGACGAAGACTACACAAACCACCTAAAATTTGATGAGTTAACAAATATCACCATTAATAAACTTTTGTCTTGTTTCAGGAGTACTATGCCTGCTGTGCCGCGTCCTGGAAGTTTGAAAGACCCAGAGATTGCCGACCTCTTCCAGAAAGAAGATCCCGAGAAAATCTTTGATGACCTCCGAGAAATTGGCCATGGAAGTTTTGGTGCTGTTTACTATGCCCGTTGCCTTATCACCAAAGAAATCGTTGCAATCAAGAAGATGTCCTATTTGGGAAAACAGAGCATGGAAAAGTGGCAAGATATCCTGAAAGAAATTCGTTTTTTAAGGCAGTTGAACCATCCAAACACAGTTGAGTATAAGGGATGTTATCTACGCGATCATACAGCATGGCTGGTTATGGAGTATTGCCTTGGTTCTGCTTCAGACATAATAGAAGTCCACAAGCGACCACTTAAAGAAGAAGAGATCGCTGCAATCTGTGAAGGAGTTTTGCAAGGTTTACATTATTTGCATTCCTTGGATAGAATTCATCGAGACATTAAGGCAGGGAATATACTTCTTACTGAAAATGGAACTGTCAAGCTGGCTGACTTTGGTTCTGCAAGTATTAAGTGCCCAGCTAACAGTTTTGTTGGCACACCATATTGGATGGCCCCTGAAGTTATTCTTGCAATGGATGAAGGGCAGTATGACGGTAAAGTTGATGTTTGGTCCCTTGGAATCACTTGTATAGAACTTGCTGAGAGAAAGCCTCCATATTTCAACATGAACGCTATGAGTGCTTTATATCACATCGCTCAGAATGATACTCCAGTTCTCCAGTCTCCTGAATGGACTGATACTTTTAGACATTTTGTTGATTCTTGTCTGCAGAAAAACCCATTAGAGCGACCCACTGCCGGGAAACTTCTCTCGCATTCGTTTGTGAACAGTGGTAGGTCTCCACATGTTTTAATAGACTTGATTCAGCGAACCAAAGCAGCAGTTCATGAGCTAGATAACCAAAATTATAGAAAAACAAAAAAGATCCTCATGATAGATTCCTGCGAGAGTGAAAGCACTGCAGGAGATGCAGACGACACTCCTGATGAACAGACAGGAGCAGATAGCAGTAAGAGTGACAGCATTACTTCTGAACATTCTGTACAGTCGATGGGAGTGAGCGCTTCGTCCCAAGGCAGCTCTACTAACAGCATTCCACCAGTACCTGAAGCCAACCATGACAATTATCCTCCCTCCATGCGTAATCGTCACAAAGGGAGTAATTCTAGTGCTTTGGTGGAACACGGACCGAATAATTTTGCTACTCTGAGAACTACTTCCATTGTAACAAAACAGCAAAAAGAGCACATGCAGGAAGAAATGCATGAACAGATGACTGGATATAAGAGAATGCGAAGAGAACAGCAAGGTGCACTGATAAAGTTAGAGGAAAAGTGTAAAGTGGAAATGGACAATCATAAACAAGTATTGGACAAAGAATATGAAGCGCTTTTGCAGCAATTCAGCAAAGAGTTAGAAAAACTTCAGATAAAACATCAGCAAGAGCTTGAGAAGAAAATGAAGCAAAATGCTGCCGCAGAGAAGAAACTTTATAAAGAAATAAGTAGCCGTCAGGAACAGGATAGGAAAGCGTTTGATGCTCAAAGAAAGAAGGAATTCAAAGCGAACAAAGAGAGATGGAAACGTGAACTTAGTCAAGATGATTCAACACCAAAAAGACAGAAAGATGCAGCACTTCAGAGTCAGCAAGAAAATCTGAAACAGATGGAGGCGAGAGAAGAGCAAAGATTAGTACTAGGCCAAAAAGAGTACTTGGAGTTGGAAATAAGGAAATTTCACCGCAAAAAATTGTTAGCTTTCCACAGTCTAGAACAAGAACTCTTAAGAGAGGAATTAAACAAGAGACAACAGCAATTAGAACAAGCACATTCAATGCTGTTACGTCATCATGAGAAAACCCAGGAATTGGAGTACCGCCAACAAAAAGCTGTACACCAGTTAAGGGAAGAACAGGTTTTGAGACAACATCAAATAGAGCAACAAAACCAGCATGACTATATGACTCGGGCTGAGAGAGATCTCAAAAAGAAACACGCTTTGGAGTTGAAGCAACAACCAAAAAGTTTGAAGCAGAAGGAAATGCAAATTCGAAAACAGTTTAGAGAAACATGTAAGATACAAACCAGACAATATAAAGCTCTTAAAGCGCAGATTCTTGCTACAACACCCAAAGATGAACAGAAAGCAGTTATTAAGAAATTAAAAGAAGAACAGAGACGAAAGCTTGCATTGCTAGGTGAACAATACGAACAGAGTATTGCGGAAATGCTCCAGAAGCAGTCGATAAGACTAGATGAATCACAAGAAGTTGAATGTCAGCATCTTAAGGATAGGCTGCTTTATGAGCTTGAGATCTTGATGGCATATCAAAGTAAAAATAAGATGCAAGCCGAAGCACAGAGAAATAGGGAGAGGAAGGAACTCGAAGATCGAGTTGCAGTGCGAAAGTCACTCCTGGAAAGAAAAATGGAAATGGAAACTACTCAGTTTCTTCAGGAGCGATCAGAGAGGATCCGCCTCCTCCACGAGAAGCAAGACAGAGAGTTGGAGGAATTTGATGAGGAGTCGGCGAGGCTGGGATTTAGTGCTCTAGCAATCGCGGAAGCTTCCAAGGAATCTTACCCTGATGACGACAGTCTCTCCGGAAGTATGCTCAGTCTAGCGCATAGCAACTGTCCCAACCCCTAGTCGTAACAAATCAATATGTACATTAACAGTTTTTAGAAGCATTTTTAATTTAGGAACATTTTATTAATGTTTGTAAGTGATTTATATATGCATTCAGTATGAAAATGTGTATAATAGTGTTATGTGGGAAAATCTAAAAAATATGTACAGTTTACTGAAAATTCGCAACGATATGCAGTGGCCCAGCCATTTTTATACCATAGAATGTCATAAAAGCTGATGTGGTATGAAGAAATCTTCAAAATGCAAGGTTTAGTAGTAATATTTCATGCTACAATGTCTATTCTTCACAAGTTGATATTTTAGCTTTATTTATACTCAGAAATTACTTTCAGTGGTTGATGTGTTATTACTCTTCATGTTCAGTTGTGGATTTGCTGTAATTTGTTATAATGATTGGAAAATAATAATTGAGCTAAACATTGTGCCAGTTATTTTTTTTATAATACTCATATAATAAAGCTATTGTTGGGGATTTTTCTGTTTCAATAATTGAGTTGAACTAATTCATTAGTTTTCCTGAAATTAATTTGTATTGATTTAATTGAATTTGTTTAATTTTCTTTCAGTATGAAGGTTTAGCTTAACTGTTTATTGGCCTTTATTGTCTTCAACAAAAACTTCATAAAACAATTGTGTAAGGTATATATATTATACTGACTTAAGTTTGTTTTATTCTAACTATTGTATTGGCAGGTAAAGTGAAAAATATGGTTTTTAGCTTGCAGGAACATTTTTTTACTGAACATTTAAATTGATTTGTTCTTTGATTTCAGATAATCTAAAGCAAAAACTCTATCTTCCAAGTATTGAATCATTTTATGGAAATTCACCTCATTGATATATGCTAGTAATCTAATAATATTGTTGCATATATGAAACTTCTGATTGGTTCATGTAAGTAAGGAAAACATGATAATAATCATATTCTCATTTATCTTGCCCCAAACAATTGGAAGTACAAGCTCAGTTTTTGGTTGTTAAATTGTATCTTTTTTCTTTTTTAAAGTTGGAAAAGTTGTAATTTATCTTCACTATTTCGCCTCTTTCTATGACTAGTTGAAAAACAGTTTTTGAATGCCCTCTGCAAATAAAACACTTGGTAGAATTTGAATGTGCAATAACACATACATTAGGCGATTTCGCATAAATTTACTTGGCAATATTATATTAATCATTTTTGGCCTTTTTAGGAGTTAAAACAAATCTCTTGAGTGCCACTGAGAACAAACTGGTGTAACAAAAAAAGTTTTAAAGATTTTATTAGATTGATTTTTTAAATCTCTTACATAATTTTGTTTAACCACTTGTAAATTTATATTGCAATATGTTTGTAGGTTTATTGCAATATGCTGAGACACATTTCTGAATAGACTAGATAATATTATATAAATATTATATATAAGGAACAATAAATGCTGATGTCTTTGTAAAGCTTATAATCCTTAGTATAACAAGTCACATGTTTTTATGTGATGTTTTTATATAGAAAATAATTAAGCCTAATATTTTGTACATATTATTAAAATAAACGCTTTTGTCATGCATGGATGATGGGAAATTGTTTTAATGGCCGATAATAGTGATTGTTCGTTTTGGTAAGAGTGCAATGTGTGGTTTATAAACAGCATTATTAAGTGTGTTGTCTGGTTAATATTTTGAGACAGTGAAACAACTTAATTTTATTTCTAAAGCTTGTTTTTATTGTTGACGGTATTTTGTTCATTGAACAAATTTTTGTCCTTTATGAAATTTATACTTTAATGTTAAAAAAAAGGTTTTGTTCACTAGTTTTATTTTATATTTTTCCTAGCATACAGTGCATGTTTTATAGTTTTTTTACACTATCAAGATATGTTCTTATACATAATGTTTAGAAATATTGGCATTTAAGTATACCTAATGCATGTAATACTATCACCCATTGATTAAAACAATTTCCTATTTTTACATTAATTCTATAAATATTTAAGTTAATCATTAGTGTAGGATTTATCGCATTATAAATATATTGCTTTATAAACAGTGTTATTGTTATATATTCATCTTTGCCCACTTTCTGATGTAATATTTTTTTAATTAATGATACTTCAAAATTCGTTGAATCGTCAGTGACTCGTATTATTTTTCTTCTTTTTTTGAGTTTAAATTGTCACTTTACATTTTATGTAATATAGGAAGTTCTCCAAGCACTCTTTTTGGTTTGTTTTAAAAATATGTCAAATGTTATGTTAGTCAATTGCTGAAATATTTATTATAATTCATGCTTACATTATTAAACATTCTCAAATTAGATAAAATTAGTTTTTTTTGATGACCACAACTGCTCCTTTTTTGTTGTAAAAATATATGTCATGCAGTTTTTTGGATTTCTATAAAGGGTTCTTGAAAAAAGAATGTAAAGGTGTTCGAGGTTTGGAAATAAGTACATGCAAACACAAAAAAGCATATTTGATTTTAGGATTATCAAAATAATCAGATTAACTAGGGAATGCAACAAAAATGCCTGATATATGCATTACAAATTTAAAATAAACGGTATCAGGAAACTGACACATACTTTCTCCCTTTTAGCCCAACTTTAACGAATAAATTACTTTTTATTTACTAAATATAGAATACAAAGCACGGTCGGATGTACAGAAAATCTTGTAAACAAGTTGTTTTAAAAATCATCCACCCAAATCCCTGCTTTGGAGGCACTACAGAATCCATTGCTGAAACAGAAACCACTCGTGGTTTTAAGAGGGGAAATGCCCCCTATTCCCCCCCAGGTTTATTAAGGGGCAACATATTTTTAATTGCCTCTGTTGGTCAATGCTAAATTGACAAGCATATCAAGTTTGGATGAAATTTATCAGCAAATAAGAGATAAATAGTAATTTTTGTACTCCCCATAAGAATAACATTGGACAACGTACTGCGTTTACCACAAAATGAAATTTTCAATTTTCTCCGAAACCAGCAATCGTAGAATAGTAATTCAAAATACTAAATTATTTAGTTTTTTTAGCTCTTTTTAATGGTGAATAGTAATATTTTTTGATATTCATGTCTTTTTATGAAAAATCCAAAAAACTGAATTTTTTATGTTTTAAGTCCTGTAATTTCTGAACCCGAATTTTTACAGGAATGCGGGTAGTGTCATTTCGTTGGAAAACTAAAGTTCTACAAACGACTAAAGTTTAATTAAAATCGTTAGAGCTGTTTTTGAGAAATTTTGATTTTTCATGTTTTATGGTGGTTTTTGGGGGATAATTACCCTTAAAAATAAAAAATTCAAAAAAATGAAAAAAAAACCGCCTGGAGATATCGTGGATTAGTACCTACATAACAAATTTCATAAAAATCGGCCCAGTGGTTAGGGCTCTAGCTCTGTACACATCCACACAGACGCACACACATACACACACACACAGACAGACATCACGTAAAAACCACTTTTTTGGGTTCAGGGAGCACCAAAACGAATATTTCCACTAACAACTCAAATTCGAAAATTTTGACGAAAACAATACTTTCTCCATATACTATGTATAGAGAGAGAAAGTAAAAGTACTTTTGGTATAATAAAACGGCGCACATGATAAATAAATGTAGACACTACTTTACTCTAGTAGTATTGGACTACTTTACTCTAGACACATAACTTTAAGATGTTATATCGTGAAAAGCTATAAATGTGAATGTATTGTACTGACTGCTGTTGGGGTCAGACTACCTTGCCCCCCTGTAGTATTTCAGTTTCAATTTTATGTCACTATTCAGAGAATAGGCCAAGTACAACAGATGAAATACCTTTTACTCGCGAAATTGAAACTCCAAAAGTCTGAAGTACTTGACAAAGGCAAAAGAACAATTTGTTTATTTACTTGTTAGTGAAAAAGTTGCCTGCGAGTAAAAGTGAGTCATGTAAAAGACAAATTATTCTACTTGTGCCTTTTGCTTAAAGCACTTTCCTTAATCTTAACCTTTTCCTTTTGAGCATTTCCTTTTTTTATGCATGAGAAGAAATATTTTTTGAATGTGTACAAGGCATGTATACGCTATAAAAAAACAAAGTATTGCAATTCCTATTTTTTTGTTATTTTCAAACATGATAAAATACTATACACATATTAATATCTCATGCTAGTTGTGTGTAAAAAATATCTTGGTTTTCAAAAGTCACTCCACCAAAGATTGTAAGGTACTTACTTAGTAAGATTGAGTACAATAGGCAATGCATTACTATTACTATTATTAAAGTATTCTCAAGCGGGCCATTAACCAATTACTTCTCAAGGAAAAGGACCCGGCATACCTGAAGCTGAATAACAATAACTGAGCCATCATTTTGAAGATTTCCATTAAATGTGAAAAATAAACCATTAAAAACCATAAAAATGATAATAGGTTGTTCTTGTTTATTTGTTAACGTTCTGGGGGCACCATCTTATAGTGGGACAAGTTCAGCTAATTCAAGACAGGCTTTACAAATTGTAAGCTGAACAGGGGCATTTCTAATTATTATTATGTTCATTGACGTTTATTATCAAAATTGCGTAACTCTATATGAATGTCAAGTTTTCAACTAATTTACTCTATAAATTAATGAGTGTGTAATTACAATTACAATTTAGTAATCGGTGATCAATTCATATGGATCACCCCCATTACTATCGGTGATCGGTAATATTTTAGGATTGGATCAATACTACCCCAATTTCTAAAACTGAAACCATTAACTTGCTGATGTGCCCGTTATTTGTAAGGGTTAGAAAGGTTGAGATCTTGAAACAGCTTGCTATTGCTTCTGCTCTTTAACACATTGGGTGCGGAGTACGTTAATTAACGTATTTTAATTAACATTGAAATGTATGTGATTTTCATGTTTGAACATGTTTGTCAGCATTGAACGTATTAGCTGTCTAATGGAAGTATCCACAGCTGTTCCATTACAGTTTCTGAATGTTTACTTTCTTCTGAAATGTAAACATTGAAACTTAGGATGTTCACGGGGCGTAGCCTGAGGGATTTTAAGGAAGTGAATAGGCCTATGTGTTGCACGGGTTCAAGACCTACCTTTAAGTTTCAGCCCAGTTGGTTCAGTAGTTTTTGTGTTTACACGGAACAGCTGACAGACAGACAGAAACCACCTCTTCTTTTTAATATTACAGATTTTAAAAACAACCTTTTTCTTTCCAATTTAAAATTTTTGAAAAAATTGCATCTTTGTGTATATGACAGTGTCAATGCATATTGCAGTGACTGGGTAACAATTATGGTTGGGCCGCTGACCAGGCAACCTTTGCTCAGAAGTGTGTGTGTGTGTGTGTGTGTGATATATACAAAAGCTGAGTTAAGACGGATGTTGGCTGGCTCCACCTCCATTTGTGTTCACTCTAATCAAAGCTATTAGGAACAGTGTTTCTTTAATTGTTTGTCGTATCTTGCACAAAATTTATCTAAGAAGGTTACTTATTCAGCAGTCCGACCACAACCATTTTCAGAAACTCGCAAACCTTATACAGTACAACTATTGGAAGGTGCCATTGTGGTGGGGTCTGATAATGCCACGGTCTGTGAGTCTACGGCGATCTCAATTGTGATGCTCTGCTCAGCTTCCCGATATGGACCTGTGGACTCAAAGGTTGGTTGGTGTCTATGGACAAGAAAGCTGAGGAAGTAATGGCTTGTAGCAGTTCTTAGTTTAACCAGTACAGTAAGAACCCGTGGTGGCAAAACAGATGTAGACTTTCAACCGCACATTAATATCAGACAGTATATACTACCACCCCTTCCTGTCTCTCCCTGCCTTCAAGCACTTTGTAGTAACTCAGAGGCAGTTTTCTGAGGAAGTACAACAGCCAGTACAGTATCAACGTCCCGATGGCTATAACATTACTCACTCTGGTCACATATAAATTCCCTCGAACTGCTAAGTATTACCTAATATCTCTGTCAACATTATGGACCGGAGTTTATTCTTTTCTACCGTTTTATTTACTGTGGTACTTGAAGGTTATGTTTGGATAGGGTGGGTTGGATTAGGTATTTTAGGTTTATTGATATAGATTTTTCCTTTTGGTTTGTATATTGATTCATCACACTGGGTTTTATTCTTCTATTAAAGATTTTTAAACATAAAACTTAGATTTTTGTTTCTTATGCAGTAATAATATGAAGAATGGGTTGTGCTCATATTCCCCTACACACGTTTAAAATACTCCTATTACTGTAAACTCCCGTAGAAAGGTAAATTTTGTTGGCCATTCATGTCAGTTGGTATACCTGTTTCCTTCAAAATCCTGCTTGTCCTGCCCAACGAGCTATAATAAATATAGATAGAGCTCTCGTCTCGTGTTAAAAAAGTGAAGCCTCACTGGAGGATATTTTTGTAAACAAAACATCTGGCCAAAGAGAAAGAATGACTAACATAACTTGTGAAGGGAGCATTTGATTGGTTTAACATAGTGTTGGAGGATATTTTTGTAAACTAAACATCTGGTGAAAGAGAAAGAAAGACTAACATAACTTGTGAAGGGAGCATTTGATTGGTTAACATATTTGTTGCCATGGAGACCGAAGGGTATAGAGGGTCAATATGGCGGAGATCATGTTGGCATAGTTTTTTATCCCAGACGAGACCTCTATATTTATTCTACCTCATTGGTCCTGCCCACTCAAGGTCCATACATACTTTGTACAGGTTTGCTGAGTCGATTAAGGTTTTCTAATCAACCGGAAGAGACCTCGTAAAAACAGCTGGAAGGTCACGTGATCACCAATCTAATCAGCAGTGTTGCTGGAAACACGATATTTATCGTACGAGTACCATATTTTCCTCATCAGTGTAGTTAGAATTAACATTGTTTAATTGCTTACATTTTATGATAAGCTGTTATTTTATGAAACTAATATATTGTTTTGATTTGTTTGTATTATTAGATTAATCGATTAAGGGTTTAAATTTTCTTTCTGCATGTCCAATGACGATTTAAAAATACACAGCAAACCTGCGTACTCAGCGAATTTCCAATGCATATATATACAAGGTGTACATGAAGTCCCGCACGGGTTTAATATTTTCTGAACGATAACAGATAAATCAATAAGATTTGGTACATCAACACTACACCTAAAAATCTACTTTTTGAAGGAACTATCAGTTTTCTGTAATATCATGGGGACGTCCTGCAAGGAGTCAAAAGGAAATCTTAAATAGGAGCAGAGGTCAATATGCACATCGCTTTAAAGGGCTTATCTAGCAGAGTTGAATGCCGCAAACTGCACTAAAAAAGCTTGATCCAGTAAAAAATGGCGGCTGTTCAAAGGTTTTATTAAAAAAAAGATAAGATCTTTCTAATTGTTACTGTTACCAGTTTGTCCCCGTTATCAATAGATTAGGACCAAATTTGTAACCCTTGAGGATAACTAATGTCATAATTCACTTCTGTATTGACAGGCATAATGTATTATTTAGCTGCAGTATTCATTTAGTTGCAGTTTTGCTTTAATGGGGTTGTGGCTATTAATAAAATGTAACCAAGTAAAACCTTTGAACAGCTGCCAATTTTTACTGGATCAACCTTTCTTAGTGCGGTTTGCGGCATTAAACTCTGCTAGATGAGCCCTTTAAAGTGATGTGCATATTGACCTGTGCTCCTATTTAAAATTTCCTTCTGACTCCTTGCGGGACATCCCCATGATATGACAGAAAACTGATAGTTCCTTCAAAAAGGAGATTTTTAGGTGTAGTGTTGATGTACCAAATCTTATTGATTTATCTCTTATCATTCAAAAAATATTAAACCCGTGCGGGACTTTATGTACACCTTGTATATGTATCTTAGTACCACATAAATCCACCTACCAAGTTTCATCAATATACATTAATAAATAAACGATATATGGCATTTTAATTATTCTCCATAAGAAAAACATGGTGGCTGAGCATGCAGGGTTGCTGAAGCAAGGAACACAAAAAATGGGGTTTTATAAAAATATCAATATAATTCAAGAAGGTAAAGCCACATACCAAATTGTATTCATTTATGTTCATAATTAAGGGAGTTATCAGGTTACTTATTCTCCATAAGAATAACATGGGAGCTGAGTACACAGGTTTGCTGCTATGGGAACTATCAGCCAAAAAATATATTTTAGTGCAAATATCAATAGAACACAACGATATGAAACAATATACCAAGTTTTCATCAGGATAAGTTGATAAATAAGCGAGATATACAATTTTTCTTATTTTCTATAAGAATAACATTGGACAACGTACTGTGTTTAGCACTTTCAATATCTCTGTAACCAATTGGCGTAGAGCAATGATCAAAACACCAAATAGTGTGTCTTTTTAAGCTTATTCCAATGGAAAAAACCTAAAATTTGACTTTTTCAAAAATTACATGTAAAAAACTCAAAAAACCCATTTTTGGGGTACAAAACCCCCCAAAATACCCTTTAGGATAGGTCGATCTGTCTGGTTTTCGAAGTTTAAGTCATAAATGCTGGTTTACACGTTTATACCAAATTTCGTTAAAATCAGATAATTTTTACGAGAGTCATCGTGCTCACGAACACACACACACACATATATATATACATATATACCTAGGCCCGGGACCATAACTTTTTGTTTTGAGGTCCCCAGACCCCAAAAACACCATTTGTTCGAAATATATATATATATATATACAGTTTCGAACAAATGGTGTTTTTGGGGTCTGGGGACCTCAAAACGAAAAGTTATGGTCCCGGGCCTAGGTCCTACCATGCCGACTACGGTAATAGCTTCTTCCCTGTAGGGGAAATTCGTTAATAGCCGTACCATTATTACACCCTTAAGGTTGGCAATACTTTATGGTATGTTGTTGATTTATGAATCAGCTGGACGCCCTCGTAAGACATCTTTGCTGCGAAAATTACTCTTATGTCAATAAGCTCACCTGGTCTGAAAGCTCTACGAACCTTGCTGCCCACTGAGCACTATGTTATATCTGGAGTCACCACTATATGTTAGAAAAGCGTGCCGCTCTGATTTTGGTTGTTATGTTGGCAAATATGTTTTACTAATGCATTGTGGAAGTTATTGAAAATTTGGTGGTATTAAACAACTTTTTGATTAGCATATTACGTATTGTTATTACTTATGGGATGCAATAAAAGTGTTGTAAGACGTCTTTTATTAAATCCCGTATAATCATTTTATTCCCCATTTAAATCAATGTAAATTTAGTGATTTTTCAAAACCGTTATCAGAGTTTTAAAGTACATTACAAGTTGAAACCTATTGTTAAACTGAACTTCAGAATCTTGTGAAATGTTTTAAATAAAAAGTAACCAATCATCTTGAAGCTAAGTAATGATTTAGGTAAAATTAAAAACTGTTTACAGTAAACACCAGTCAGCGACTTTTAATTTTGACAGCGTCCACCCAACGAATTCTGATTGGTCCAGCTAACTCCAAGGTAATCTATCACCATTGACTATAAATGTTATCACCAAAATTGTTAACCAGTAGCGTCTAGGTAGGGTCCCATTAGCTTGAAAATTGTTTTGATATTGTTAGTAAAATCTCATATTAACATTGTATCAATACAAGTTTAAAACACTATTAATATAAATTTGAAATAATTTAAAAAATTTAAAACACTGTTTACATTTTTTAAATGTAACTGTTTCAAAATTATTTCAATACAAGTTTGAAACGATTTTTATACAAGTTTAAAACAATTTTAAAATAACTAAAACTGTATAAAAACTCTTAATCTTTTTTGAAATGTTACCGGTACTTTAAAATGAAATGAATTACCCAGACATCACATAATAATCTAGTGACATTCTTAGAAAGTTCTGAATATGCTGGAATTAAGTTATAAGAATATTCTACGCACACTTCTCAAAACAATTATTTAGAACATTCTTTTCAAAAATCCTAGAGAATATTTTAAAAATATCGGCTGGCATTAATGCTGTTGGGCCAACGAACCAATCGTTGGGTAGCCCGCTTTGGCAAATCCAACCATAGTAGGCGTTGGGCCATCAAAAGCTATTGTTGGAATAACCTCCTATATTATATTAATATTATTAATTACCGGTGAAAATAAACTATGAAACTAAAAAAGGGTACTTCTTTTTAATCATTTTTACAATGTTATTAAATTTAATAAATGTAACATTATATTTGTTATTATTATAATTATATTAAATATACAAATTTGCTCGTAGTTTATCATATTTCATGGCAAGAATAGATACATAAATCAAATGAAATTAATATGTTCCAACTTTTATTACTTTTATTTCATTGATTTACACAAGTTGATTGACTTACAAAAATAAAACAAAAGTATTGTCCAAGTCGACTGTGTAGACTGTTTACTGTAGACTGGGTAATTTTTATAGCCCAGTCCAACAAAAATCTTTCATGAGTCAGAATAGCTGAGAGGGTAAAGCGCTAGCTAGCACAGTAAGTCAAAGATTGTAGGTTCAAGATCGGATTGGGACACCATATTTTTGCAACTAAAATCCTTTTAGCGAATTTCCCCTATAGGGAAGAAGCTATTACCGTAGTCGGCATGGTAAGACCTAGGCCCAGGACCATGATAACTTTTCGACTTTAGGTCCCCAGACCCCAAAAACACCATTCGTTCGAAACTGTATATATATTTAATATATTTTACTGAAAATAACATGTGTATATATAATATATATACATATATATAATATATATATATATATATATATATACACAGTGTGATATATATATATATATATATGTCCGCGGGTGCGATAACTCTTAAAAAAAGGTCCGATTTTGATACAATTTGGTAAAAACGTGTAAAGCAACATAAGTTCGAAAACCAGACAGATCGACATATTCAAAGTGGTATTTTGGGGGGGTTGTGTAATCAAAAAAAGGGTTTTTTGAAGTTTTTACATGTAATATTTTTAAAAATCAAATTTTAGTTTTCACCATTGGATTCAGCTTTAAAAAACACACAATTTGGTGTTTTGATCATTTCTCTATGTCAATTGTTACAGAGATATTGAAAGAGCTAAACACAGTACGATGTCCAATGCTATTCTTATGGAGAATAAGACAAAAATTATATCTCAATTATTTATGAAGGTATACTAAGGAAACTTGGTATACAGCTTCACCTGGTCGTGGTCTATTGCTATTTACACAAAAAAAGCAATTTTTACTAATAATTCCCGTAGCAGCAAACCTGCATACTTAGCCCCCATGTTATTCTTATGGAGAATAAGTAAAATGTAATGTCTCCTTTAACTACGCACATAAATTAATAAAACTTGGTATGTGGCTTCACCTTATTGTTGAGAAATATTAATATTTGCATAAAAACCCATTTTTTGTGTTCCTTGTTGCAGAAACCTGCGTACTCATCCCCCATGTTATTCTAAAGGAGAATAATCAAAATGGTATATATCGCTTATTTATGAATGTATATTGATGAAACTTGGTATGTGGCTTCACCTAGTTAATTAATATTGATATTTACATGAAACCTCACATTTTTTGTTCCTTGTTGCAGCAAATCTGCGTACTCATCCCCAGTGTTATTCTTATAGAGAATAATTCAAATAGTATATATCGCTTATTTGTGAATATATTTTTATGAATCTTGGTATGCGCCTTTATGTGGTATTAAGACCTATATTATGCATTGGAAATTCGCTGAGTATGCAGGTTTGCTTACGACGGGGGTATTTAATAATTTGTTTTATTGGTTACCAAGCTATTACATTGAAAAAAACATGCTTTTTAAAATGAGATAACCATTTAACACGTTCACTACCGAGCGACGCATATTTGCGTCGGTCCGTTCACTCCCACAGACCAAAAGAAATAATCTGAATGTTTCAAACACACCGGGAGGTTCAGGAGTAACATTAACAGCAGATCATGAGAGAAATTGAGTTTAAATGGACTAATTCACCTCATAATAACCTAAAATGCATTTGTACACAGTAAAAATTGATTTTTCTTTTTATTTGAGCAATTTTAAAAACGTATATATCCGTCGATCAGTTTATTCAATGGAAAATAGTAAAAAAACATTGTATTTTTGTTCAATAGACCGAGCAACGCACATTTGCGTTGTTCTAAATTTGATCATTTGTAGGCCATTCCGTTTCATTGTTAATGTTCTGCACAATAATCAAACAAACACCACTAAAGCACGTCCAAAAACTGTAAGGTTAGCCACGTGGACAGTTGTACAGTGATGCATCGAAAATGACAATGTAAACAACAGTTCTGCCAATTGCGATGTGGCATCACCAAATCGTTATACCCACAGACCAAGCACCACGCTTGTGCGTCAGATATCCCTACAGACTGATACAGATCAGAGCTTTAAAATAGACCATTGCTAAGAAATACACGTTTAAATAACAATGGGACACTGACGCAAATGCGCGTCAGTCTATTTTAATGTGACCAGCCGATGCAAATATGCGTCGGTGGTCTATCGGGAGAAACCACTCAATGCACAGCTGCGTCGCTGGTCTATGTGAATGGCAAATTCCGTATAATTGCGGTTGCGAACGTGTTAAATAATTTTTCTAATAAATATTGATATTGGTTCAAATCTGTATTAAAATTGTTTTGAAACAATATTGATATTGTGTTAAAATTGTTTTTTATTCTATAAAAAAATACCAAGTTTTGTTATATTAATATGATTTTGATACAAGTTTAAAATTGATTTAATATTGTTTTAAAATTGTTTTGAAATACTTTAATGCTACTTGGGGTGTGGTTGACATTCCAAGCCATAGGATTCTCAAATCGTGTGGCTGGTAACGTTATTACCAAGGGCTTAGCCAGGGGGTGTGCTGAAGGTGCTCCAGCACCCCCCCCCCGAAATTCTGATCAAACTACGGTGTTTGTGAAACTAGATTCATTGAAAGACATGACACAGGTAATGTGTTTGTTGAGCTTTATGGGGCCATTGTCCCCAGTTTGTTCGAGCTATTAGTGTGTAACTGTTCCATATCATCACGTGCAAGTGGACTGGTTGCTGCTGTTAAGGGAGACTCTTTAAACGCAATTTAAAATTATCACCAAACTCATGAAACAGGAAACGCAACTGGAAAACACTAGAAAGCTCTAGAAGGAAGGCAGGAAACGCGATGCACGTGGCCACGACATATTTAAGCCTCGGCAACAAGTTCAGAGCCCCATTCCTCATTCGTCTAATCACCTATTCGGACTAATTCGGCAAAGTTCTTTCAAAATTACATAATTTGGTTAGTTCCAAAATTTATCAATTTGTTTACGGACTGATCAGCCAACGTTCTCTATTTCGTGAATGATACCGGAAACAACTGAATTAGCGTTTTGATTATTTAAAACAATTCAAAATATAACACTCTAAATTTCGTTCCCCATTTCTGAAGGTCGATCGACCACGTGTTTCTCTAAATTTACAGTTTTAAAATCATCACATTCAGGGGAATAATCTACTCATTATGAAGAGGGGTTTAAAATGAAATCTAGGTAACAGTTGTGATATTTATGTAACTAAGCAAATAGTGATTGTGTATTTTGTGCAACCTGTCTACAATGTTACTGTAAGTAATTCTTGTCAGTTATAAGCCTATATCTTAATTGGTCATATTTTCTATATTGTTGTAAACTGTATATGTCACTGACAATTCCAAGTTGCTTAAATTTATTAAAATTGTGAAAACCAATGCACATAACCTGTTAAGTTTCATAGTATTTATCACTGTTATTTAATTGATTACCAAGACAATTTGTGAGCCATAAATGTTGTAAACCTTCTGTTTTAACTTTTCAATTAAAGTTAGAATCAGAGATTTGGATTGACGGTGTCAAAATTCTAGGGGTGATAAACCCAACAAAATAATTTGCTTTCATTGTTTAGTTAGTCTCAAAAAAAGGTGAAAGTAAAATTTATATGAATTTGCATCACAGGTTTATGGCAGTAGCAGCAGACAGTTCTGAGAATTATTTTGTTTTATTGTGGCACAAGTTAGGAGGTTATGGAGGGTTAAAGGTTAGGAGGTGTGATTAGGTGGATTTTGACTGTATTAAATAATTCATAACCCTTCTTGAACATGATGTGCGAAGCCGCTTAATTTTGTATCACTTGATCAGGAACTGTTCAGTACATTTCGAGCTTCCATATACATAAATATATTTCATTGTTACCTGTGTTTGTGATATATAAAGTAAAATAAAAAAAAATAAAGGCCAAAAAGAGATAAATTAAAATAATGAATAGTAAAGAAAATAATTATCGTTTGTGAAATTTAGAGTAGAACATCCAAGTCCCTGTTTCATTGACTCAATTAATAATGTTTGTCTTTGCTCAATAAACTGATTATTAATGGCTCAACCATTCTTATTATTTGCAACCCACACAAAATCAGAGATCCCGGAGTGTTACATGGGCCCAGCACACTTCGAAAGAATCTCTCACCACAGTTATAATAATATAACATTGTTCAGTAGTAACAAATTTGAGTTCCTTGCAAGAGTATTTAAGGTAGAATTTAAAGTTTTAGGGTAACAGAAAATTATTAATTATATACAATATATATTTATTTATTTGAGTTATTAAATGTAATACCGGTACTGCTATTGAGATAAGTGACTTTTTGGTGTCTCTCATGACTTGCCAAAAATTGTTTTCAATACTTTGCCTCTTTCAAAGTATGTACAGAGTCCAGATGTTGATTTAAGTTTAGTATACAGATACGCTACTTCTGTCATTGAGACACTGCAGGTATTGAGAGATCAAGGTTCGTAGAGCTTTCAGACCAGGTGTGCATAAGAGTAATGTTCGCAGCAAAGATGTCTTACGAGGGCGTCCAGCTGATTCATAAATCAACAACATACCATAAAGTTTTGCCAACCTTAAGGGTATTATAATGGTACAGCTATTTTTAAATTGTCACTGGACATGCAGAAAGAAAATTTAAACCCTTAATCGATTAATCTAATAATACAAATAAATCAATATAGTCCAGTCGATATAATGAAAAATAGTGGGGGTAGCTGGAAAGTATTCCGAAGTTGATGGAATTTTTACATGTTGTTTGGGGGTACTCTGGGATGTATATCCTGAGTTTTCAACCTCTAGTACCCTGTGCTAACTTTGGGAGGGGCCAAAAACATCAAAATTGTCGGTATTTTTATGTTTTTTTTTGTAAATATGTTGTAAATTAAGCATATTTTGTGTACCATTGTGCATTACAAAGTTGTAGAGCATAAAATTTGCTAAATGTTGGTTGGTAAAACAATTTTGTAGACTCAATTTTAACTGGGATACAGCCGACCAAAGATTGAATTTATTTTAAAATTTAAACAAATAGTTGAAACTGAAGGTTTCGGCCATATAACTAGTTATTACCGGTACTATCTTTGCCATGTAATTATTTTAATAACTCATCAATATAAACATAATGGAATACCTAATCCCCCCCATCCCCCTTCACTCACCAAATACTTTTAGTGGAAATTTGAACAAAATCGGCCCAGAAGTTTTCATTATATCTCTGCAAATATACAAACAGGCATTATGTAAAAAACACTTTTTGTACTAAAAGAAATCCCAAAATGGACATTTAAAAATAATTATTTTTTTTAACAATCACTATACTTTCTCTTTATAATAGCAGTGGACAAGTAAAATTGACATGGTTTACATTCAATATAGTATACACGATAGTTGAATGATTTAAAACCATAAACATATAATGTCCTTGCACTTTTTGTTTATCAAAACAAAGGGTCACTTGACATCAGCTGATCAGCTGATCAACTGAACAACAAAACAAAAGCTAATTCACCAAAACACTCATTATAAAATGGTTATCGATGACGTATTCTTTTCATCTTCCTTATATCAAGTGTATTCCGTTCAATAAACAATTTATCAGATGACATGGCATCTATTTCAACGCAAAACCCCGAGGCGGGTCGATGCTTTATTTTTGAGGAAAGTTTGGAAGTTTGTGAAGTGTCTGTAGTAAAAAAAGGGGAATTGCTACGCTTTTTGCTTCTGCAGGGAAACGAAGACAGCTTGAACATCAACATTTGCTGGAAGGAATGGAAGAAATTACAACTCACATGGGTTGTCAAAAAAAATACAAAATCAAGAAATCATTGTGGCGTATTTGCGTCGTGTAAGTGAAACTCCTATATCTCTCCCCAAAACAACCCGCTCAAGTACAACCTCGATATCATTTGATTTCAACAACCAGTGCTTCTTTTGCGATGAGTCGGTTAATGAAGAGTACAGGCAAAGGCAGAACAAATTGCCAGTCGAAAGGCGCAATCCTATCGTAAACGTGACTGTACCTGAGATAGCAAGCACGATTTTGTCGTACGCAAAGCAGCGTGGAGATGAGTGGGGGAAAAATCGGAAATCGTATTGGTATTTTGGAGAGTATGAATACCGATTTAGTTGCGGTAAAGGCAAAATACCACAAAAATTGCATTAAAAATGTTTATAAATTACCTGGTCGTCTTCAGAAGAGAGGACAACCTACAACCTACTCCCAACATTGAGAAAGCAATGGAAATCGTATACAATTTTCTTGAGGAAAACAGGGAGGAATGCCAGTTTTCTCTTGGACAGCTGTTAGAAGAGATTCCTTAGGATTCCCGTCCACATATAACTGTTAAGAAGCATCTGGAAGAGAAATATGGAGATGACATTATCATTTCTGAGTCGGCCAACAGAGGGAGTATTGTATGTTTCAAGAGTATTGGCCACAAAATCTTGTCAGACAACTGGTACTCTAATGACAAAATGACGGACCCTCTAGAAGAACGCGCTCGAATTGTAAAAACTGCTGGAAAAATTATTTTACATGATATTCGCTCAAAGATTTTCAGCACTGCTTCCTACCCTCCGATTGATAATTTTCATGCTAGTGCTCATCATGTCGCCCCGGAGACACTGCTTCTCCTGTTGCACACGATCATTTTAACAAACAAACAGGGTTCATTGGAGCCATGGAAGAGGAAGTGTCTTGCATTGCACATGCCATAATGGTAGCCGTTCGACCAAAATCATTCTTGTCATCCATCATGATTGGTGTTGCAACATATTGTTATAAAAAGTTTGGATCTAAGCTTCTCCTAAACCTTCTTGCTACCTTAGGATTTTCAGCCAGCTATGACGAAGCTTCTAGGCTTGAAGGTTCGTATGTTATGGAATCAAAGGAAACCGTAGTTGACGTCTCAGCCAACCCATTTAGCCAGTTCATATTTGACAATGCGGATTTCAATGTGAATACACTAGATGGACATGCCACGTTCCATGCTATGGGAGGAATAATGGCTGTGACTCCCCAAAATTCTGTGACCATTCAGCAAAATGTTCTTCGCAAGAATGTTACATCATCATCCCGTGTAATTGGCAAAACTGGCACCATTGAAGTTAAAGAGTTTCGCCGTCCACCAAACGCCGGACTGAAGACTGTAAAAATAAAAGACATAAACATCAGCCCTCAAGATGACATTGTACCATCGGCATCTGATATCGCCTGGCTTTATGGAAAAATGTTCACTCATCAACAGTACCAGGATGGAATGGGTTTATGGAGTCGAGGACAGAAGGTGAAGAGTATGAATGTTCAAAGATTGTATGCCTTCCATTTATCAATGCAACCCCAAACAACTATTCCACTACATACACCCTCACTGCACACGAGTGCAAATTACTTAATCAGAACACATGTGTTGTGACATTCGACCAACCTCTGTTCTGGAAAGCTCGGGATGTTGTTGCCTGCATATTAGACTTTGGAAACGTGGTTGTGAGGCTTGGAGGTTTCCACCTCTTGATGAGTTTTATGGGTGCCATGGAAACCATTATGGCAGGGAGTGGCTTGAAGCAACTCTTCTGCGAGGTCTTCGCAAGCAACAGTGTTGACAAAATTCTCTCAGGGCACGCTTATGCCAGAGCTGTTCGCGGTCATAGTCTTGTTTACGCTGCCTTAGGCAGACTCGTAATTGATATTTTGAAGTTAGAAGAAGGGGAGATGATTGCGCTGGACACCGTAATTGACCCTTCCTACACTTCAAAAATAGATTTAGAAGACCCTTCACTAAAAAGTGACGGAAAAATTGTCCAGTCTACTAAAAACATTGAGAACCGAAGGCCAACTGCGGCACTTTGGATTCAATATTTTCGCATGTGCACACTAATGAAGAACTTTATTAGAGCTGAAAGGACAGGTGACTGGGTGACTGGGAGGTGACAGGTGACAGGTGACCTTAATTCCGTCCGAAATATGATTTCATATTTTCATGTGGCAGGTCACTTAAATTACGCAAAAAGTGCCCATCTCTACTATCAGGACATGCTGTTGCTGCACAATACGATGGACCAAGAAAAATTTGAGAAGTTCACCCTCAAGGGGTACTTCACGTTCCGAAGATCCGATAAATTTTGGTGTGGTATCTGGTCAGATATGACCATTTAGCAGGTGCTCATGCGAGCAATGAAATGCTACAGTGGTCTGACACGTGGACGTGGTGTAAGTGATAGCGTGTTGTCAAGATGGATTGTGGGTATGCTATGCCTTCAAAGCATAAATGAACAAATGGAAGTTTTCTGTGGGGTCTGCTCTGAGACAAGCAACCAGCACGTTGATATCCGGCCTGCTCGTGTTTCTATGGAGAACAGCTGCTCCACATTATCAGCTGTAAGTGCACGACTGGTTGTGCCTCTGCTTTCGTGTTTCTCGTGTTTCGTGTTTCTTAATGTTGACATTAAGAAACTGAGTGATTGGTTTGCAGAACATTCACCATTCCCTGAGACACACGAGCTGATATCAATCAGATCAGGAGCCGTTGCTCCCGAAAACGTCAACTGTCACATAGCACGGTCGATTGGTATTACCAGCATGAAGACATGTTTGGAGAAAGGAAATTTCGAAGACTTGAAGTTGAAGAGGAAGGATAAGGTAGTTACTCTGGCATCTGTTTCATGTTCTCTGAAACTCAAGAACAAAATGTTCACAGTAGACCCACTCACTCTATTCCAACGAGTGTGCATAACTAAACAATCAGAGGCTGACCTTAGGAACTTGTTCAAGTATGGAATCGCCCCTTTCCCAATGTCACTCTTCTCAGAAGAAGGAATGCATAAAGGCAGAAAATCAAAGCTTTATGATGCATTCCTTCCTATCGTGTGGGAAGAAGTAGACTTCGGCACAAGAAAATGCAATGTAATTGATGGAGGGTTCCTGTTGCATAGGGCTGTTTGGATGAAGTCAAGTGAAGCAACATTTCAGCTAGTCTGCCAGAACTATGTGGATTACGTCCAAAGACACTTCGGGAGCAATGCCAAAGTGGTTTTTGATGGTTATCCTGTTTGAATGTCCTACCAAAGCACCAAAGCAGTTGAACGTTATCGGCGGTCTTTGCTGCACTCCTCAACAAAGTTTGTCTTTTCCAAGAAAACTTCGATCAGCACGATTTCGCAGGCGAAATTTCTTTCCAATGATACCAACAAGATGAACTTCATAACCATGCTGAAGAGTGAAATGGAAGCCAAGGGAATCAAAGTGAAGCAGACAGTAGAAGACGCCGATGTAATGATTGTGGAGACTGCTGTTTCAGCTGCTGACATGTATGATAGTGTCATCATAACAGGGAAAGACATAGATCTTCTTGTGCTACTCACTGCTTTGGGTTCTTCAAAAAAGAACGTTTATTTCCAGAAGAGTGGAAAGGGTAACAGCCCAACGGCGCTGTATTCATCCCACTCGTTCAAGTACGAACCACAGGATATTCTTTTCCTGCATGCGGTAAGTGGGTGTGACACCACTTCAGCACCCTTTGGAATTGGAAAGAATAAGGTTATGCAGATGTATAGTAAAAACCCTAGCCTTTCTGAGATTCTGGTGATTTTTAAAGACCCCCAGGCAACTTCAACTCAAATCACTGACGTTGGAGAGAAATTCCTTGTAAAACTGTATGGAGGGACCATAGAAGTTGACAGCCTCGAAGACCTGAGGTACCGCATTTTTTCCACAGCAGTGGCAAAGCCGAAATGTCAACTTGCGAGACTGCCACCAACCAGAGATGCCAGTACCACCAAGTACCACTTATTCAGGACTTACCTGCAAATACAAGCGTGGATGGAAAGCCAAGGGTGCCATCAGAAATTGCCTTCTGCATGGGGATGGAAGCTAACCAAACGAGGTGTGGTTCCCATCACCACAACGATGGACGCTGCTCCAGAACAGCTGCTCCACATTATCAGCTGTAAGTGCACGACTGGTTGTGCCTCTGCAAGCTGTAGCTGTAAAAAGACTGGTCTGTCGTGCTCTGCAATATGCAAGCACTGCGTAGGCACATCGTGCGAAAACTCCCCTCAACCTGACACAAACGAAAATGAAACCGATGACGAATGTAAGGATTCCACTGATCTCCCTCTTACTTTTTCACCAAAGGCTCATGAGGAAGACGGGTCCATGGACCACGACAACAATGAGGACGACGACAATGAAGGTCCGGCTGCCCCTAAACGCTCCAAAGTTTTCAATGCCTGATGCACTGTGCATTATCTGTTTCAAATTATTTCTATGTGTAAATCCTGCAATTATCTTAGTTATTTATAATTATGCTCTTAGTTACGTTTTTTTGTAAATAAATGTTACATTTCTTTTACTTTAATTCTTGTTTAGTAATTCTTCATTTTAAACTACGTGATCTACGTATATAGAGGTTCAAGATTTTAATTTTTTTATATACACGTTTTGGGATTTTTTTAGTACAAAAAAGTTTGTTTTACATAATGTCTGTCTGTATATTTGCAGAGATATATAATGAAAACTTCTGGGCCGATTTTGTTCAAATTTCCACTAAAAGTGTTTGGTGAGTAAAGGGGGATGGGGGGGATTAGGTATTCCAATATGTTGATATTGATGAGTTATTAAAATAATTACATGGCAAGGATAGTAATAAATAGTTATAGGGCCGAAACCTTCAGTTTTCAACTATTTGTTTAAATTTAAAAAGAAATTCAAACTTTGGTCGGCTGTATCCCAGTTAATATTGAGTCTAAAATATTGTTTTACCAACCAACATTTAGCAAATTTTACGCTCTACAACTTTGTAATGCACAATGGTACACAAAATATGCTTAATTTACAACATGTTTACAAAAATACCCCCGTCGCAGCAAACCTGCGTACTCAGCGAATTTCCAATGAATGTATATGTTTCTCACTACCACATAAAGGCACTTACCAAGTTTTATAAAAATAAATTAATAAATAAGTGATCAATAGCATTTTATTTATTCTCCATAAGAATAACATAGGACTGAGTATGCAGGTTTGCTGCAACAAGGAACACAAAATATGTGTTTTTATGCAATTATCAATTTAACTCAACCAGGTGAAGCTACATACTAATTTTTATTAATTTATGTTAATAATTAAGGGAGATATAAAACTTTACTTATTCTCAATAAGAATAACATTAAGGCTGAGTATGCAGGTTAGCTGCTACGGGGACAACCAACAAAATATTTGTTTTTTGTTCAAATATCAATATACCAGTACAACATGAAGCCACATACCAAGTTTCATCAATATACATTCATAAATAATCGAGATATCAAATTTTATTTATTCTCCATAAGGATAACATTGGACAACGTACTGTGTTTAGTACTTTGAATATCTCTGCAACGGTTGGACGTAGAATCACAATTTAAACACCAAAATGATTGTTTTGTGGAGCTGAAGTGATTGGTAAAAGCAAATATGAAGTTTAAAGTAAAATTAACTGAGGAAAAGCCAAAAACCTTTTTCCCATAAGATTAACATGGGAGATTTTATGAGCATGTTTTTTTGGACTTTTTCCGCAACCACTTAACCTAGGTTAATAATTCAAAATACCATATTATTTGTTTTTTTAAGCTCTATAACATGGTCAAAACCAAAATTAAGTGTTTCAAAAATTTTAGGCTGAAAAATGCAAAAAACTGATTTTTGGAAAATTTAAAACCCCCATAAACCCCCCTTCCCATAGTCCGATTTTTCTGGTTTTCGAACTTAAAGTCATAAATGTCACTTTACACATTTGAGCCAAATTTCATCAAAATTGGAAGTTTTTACTCAAGTTATCGCATTCACGGACACATATATATATATATATATATATATATATATATATATATATATATATATATATATATATATAGATATATATATACATATATATAAATTTGAACAAATAGTGTTTTAGTCATCTTGGGACCTTAAAAAAAAATTTGTCACGGTCTCGGGCTTAAGTCTTACCATGAGACCTACGGTAATAGCTTCTTCCCTATAGGGGAAATTCGCTAAAAACATAAAAATACCGACAATTTTGATGTTTTTGGCCCCTCCCAAAGTTAGCACAGGGTACTAGAGGTTGAAAACTCAGGATATACATCCCAGAGTACCCCCAAACAACATTTAAAAATTCCATCTACCTCGGAATACTTTCCAGGTAAAAAGTGTATATCTGCCGGACTAATATAATAAAATAGTTTCATAAAATAACAGCTTATCATAGAATGTAAGCAGTTAAACAATTTTAATTCTAATTACACTGATGAGGAAAATATGGTACTCGTACGATAAATATCGTATTTCCAGCAACACTGCAGGTTGGATTGGTGATTACGTGACCTTCCAGCTGTTTTTACGAGGTCTCTTCCGGTTAAGTAGAAAACCTTAAATAGATCGACTCAGCACACCTGGTCTGAAAGCTCTACGAACCTTGTTGAGAGATGACATTGATGTTGAGTTTCATAACTTGTTTGAGTCAGCTTCTAAGACTCATAAACTATATATGCATTAAGACTCATACATATATATAAGACTCATACATTTCACATACATACATACATACATTTTACATGTATAACTTATATGTATATATAACCATATTTGCTCTTTGTGTATTATGTATAGGGAGAGAAAGTTAAAAGGAGGGTTTCCTTCACTGTGTTAACAAAACTTCTGTTTAAAAAAAAGGTTTTTGTCACACATATGTTATTCTTCTGATATAGGAAAATCTATTAGGTGGACGATAACACGTGTGTTTTAATAATTTTATATTCAAAGAGTCTATTCTTCTCCTGAATTGTATTTCTGTATTTTTGTCACTTTGCTTTTACACAGTGGATGAAATATGTTGAAGCAATAAGCTTGGGCATGCAAGAAAGATGGGTGAAACCAGTCATTGCCATAGAATTTGTCAGGGAAGGAATTCAGCAAAATTCAGCTCATGAAGAAGCAAGGACACCACAGGAAACTTGTGCTTAAAGTTTCATAACTCTCGTAGTTCCTTATAGTTTTAGAACAATAAAACATATTTGTAAATAAATTATCCACAATAGTTCGGTCTCTCTCACTTTAGCAAGTCCAAATTGTCTTTATTCAAAATTTAAAAGTCACGTTCATGAATTAGCATAGAGAATATTTAGTTTTGTTTATTAAACACTCTCAAAATTAACCAAATCAGATCACTATGTAAGTAAGATCTTTATTAGTAATCTAATAATTTTAAAACAAATCATATTATACTGATATTATAAAGCTGGAAGCTTGTTTGTTTGTGGCCCGATAATGCTCCAATTACTGAACCGATTGAGATGATATTTAGTAGGAAGATAGCTACTATCTTCAAAAAACCCATAGGCTATTCCTGTTATTAAAATCCTGTACGGCTCTGCCTCATTGACATTACGAACATTAGTAACCTAATCTGTTACTAATGACTTATCTGAATATGATCTTATCTGTTTGAGATATAATTTTGTAGAATGATAGCTTTTATACTAAAGGCATATTATAGAGTTGCTCATGATCTAAATATCCTTCTGGGCTTCACCCCCTCTGTCTGGTTTTTAAAGGTCTCATGAGTTTTGCTATGTAAATTATAATTTACTGAACTGTTTAAGCTGAAATTTGGTAGGAAGATAGCTGTTACACTAACGGCAGAACCTTATCACAGTCTACAAATCACTTATAGCTCCATCGCTCCATCCCACTGGTATTCAGCTTTATAATGTTACTTTGTGATATAAAATGGCACTGTAGTTAAAGGACCCAGAAAATATTTGTAAACACTTTTATCTTTTTATTGGATAAACCATGTAGTAAACGACTTTAAACAGATTTTTACAAAGTTATTGTCTGCTTCAAAGCCTTTTTTATGCGTTCAGTGGTGTCCTCCTGTAAAATGAAAACAAACAAGTTAGATGGTATTAAAAAAATCATATTTTACTATCTTAAAGTTATCCTTTGAAATACACAAAAGCTCAGCGGGCTAAGTAGAACCGAATTCTACTCATACAAATATTTTGGATTTGAACCCTATACTTTTTTGTTTGGGGTAATTTGAAATCCATGATGTATTCTATTTTGACGGCCAACATCAGACAATAACACACCAACAGAAGCTATAAACAACAGAGAGAAGAACATAGATTTGAAGATGGGTGTCAATGTCAAACAACATCTGTCGTATCTATTTATTTTATTGACCGGCAGCTGTTATTGAATCCTGACAAAACCAATTTCATCAGATTCAGGACTCGTCAAACAAAAATTCCCATCAATCCATCAATTGAGATTAATAATAAAACAATAAATAAAGTAAATTATATACAATTTTTGGGACTGGAAGTACCCAGGTTTATAAACCTTTCATAAAACTTACATGCTGAAAAAGTTATCTCCAAAATATCATCCGGAATATAAAAATGCATTAACACGTTCAGTGCGGCGCAGCGGATTTCTGGCGGTTGCCTAACAAGGAAACATATTCAACTATCATGAATATACACGATTAACACAGTGAATGCGTTAACAAGATTGAAAAAAATGTTCGATATTGATATTGATTCTTTAAAAACAATTTATTACTCATTCATTCATTAAATTATTTATTTTGGCATATCCCTGTGGCTAATGAGCAACCTAAACTCTATTTTTAAAATTACAAAAGAACGCCATATGTATAATTCTTAACCTTAAGCCGAAGACATCAGTAAAAGAGCATTTCGCATCCCTGGATATAATGACAGTTTATGGGATATATGTTTTTGAAATTATTTTGTCGGTCAAATCCAGATCAGAACATTTAAAATTAATAGGAGATAACCATAATTATAATACAAGAAATAGGAATTGTCTAAATTTGCACAGGTTAGAACTTTATAAAAAAGCCAACATATATGGTTTAAAAATTGTATAAAAAAATCCCAAAAGATATTACATCTGCAGCTAGTTTATCTAAATTTAAGAAAAAGCTCAATTTCGTTCTCGTCAATAAGGCTTTGTATTTCATAGATGAAATTTGAATTTCATTTTATAATTAGAATAAGTAGCCATGGAATTGTATTATTTTTAACAAACATTTTATTATGACACCATTTATTTATATTTGTATGTATAATGAATAATGAAAGTTTGAATTGAATTTTAGCGAGTAGGGCAGTCAATAAGCCTTTAGAACAGCGGGTCATCATCCGTGGAGGTAATTTACTTAAATGTGGGAAGTTTCTATTCCAGTTTTACTGTTTTAATTATTTTATAATTTATAATATCCTATTCTATTGATTTTATTAAATAACTAGCTGCTATGCCCATGCTTTGCAAAGGGGTGAAAATTCAGAGTATAAAAATTACATAAAAGCTATTTAAGACCTTTGCCTGCATTGTATATTTTGTTGTTGACATTGCCTATTTCACTACACCCATGTGGTCATGTGATCAATGGTAATGAAGTTTTTTATTTCTTATTTCAAAGATTACTAAATAAACATATTTTTGCCTTTTTGGTTAACATTAAATTAGAACTAGTATTTCATTAGCACACATTATAATTTGTGTTATGTTAGGATAAATAAAAATAAAAAAATTACATAGATTTTTCTTGTAAGAATTTGTAATGACAATGACAATACTGCAATACGAAGAATATTTAATGAAATATTTGTTGGGTTTTGTTTCTTGTCCCCCCTATATATAAATATCACATTTTTTCAACGTTAGACAGTAAGTTTTTTAATAGTGAAGAAATAGTATGAAATAACTAAATATGAAAAATGAGTAAAACTTTTCGAAGCGTTATTTACAAACGTTGGGTGACGTATGATCCCTCAGAAATAGTAAACCGATTATATTTTGGTCCCCTAAATTACCTATGCTGCACAACCTACCACCGGAACAGTCTTATCGGAGCTAGTATGCGGGCAGAACAGTTCCAGTCCGGAACAGTTATTGAGAAATGACTTAATTAAATTAACATCAATGAATATTCCTACACTTTGATTACTTGTCTGTAAAAGCTTCAACTGAATTGATAACTGATTCAGTGAATTTAACTGCTGCTGCTTAGTATTAACATCATTATAATACGTTATTTTTATTAAATATACCGTCAAATATGAGTTAGCATTGTGCCATATTTTGAGTTATCGAGTAGACTGGTGCAATGATTATAACAACTATAAACTAAAACAACTAACATACAGTTGTAAAATAAATCAATGGATAAAATATATTAAGAAATATTCTTTATTTCGATCAATTATGGATGTGGCAAAATTCCATAAAAAACTAACATTGAATTACATGTTCTATGTAAACACTCATTTCTGTTAGACCCAGCAATCTAGAGTGAATAAATCTGATCATATGCCCATTTAGGCTGTAATCCTTAAAAACATTTCAAAGCTAGTATTTTATTGTTTGTGTTAATAATGTGTGATTGTTAAGATAATTAATAGCACATTTTAAGTTATAAATTGATTACCCCTCAAAACAGAAATCAAATCATAGTTGAATGAATATCAGGAATTGCTGTCTATAGACAAACATATAAACACTGGAACTAAAATCTTCGGAATAATTTACTCTTTTAAATTACTATATATTATTAAGTCAATAACAAGGTGAATATGAAGTGCATGCAATAATAATTGCAGCAATCCTCTCAATAAGAGTTACCTTAGAAAAATATCTGGGCTATGACATACATTAAGAGGAATTTATAGAATAAAGAAGTGGCATTTCTAATGATTTTTTAAGTAAATAGTCAAATAAAAACCTGGAAATTCCCTCCAGGGCCCCTACCCTAAATGCTGACTTATTCCTTTTCCGTTCTAATTATTTAAACTTACTTGTCAGGGTTTTTCATTTCTTCTATTACAGTTTTGATGAAAATCCTGGAACATCACAAAATAATTTGCAAAATAATTATCTGCAGGACTTGGTAGTTCTGAAAAACTTGCTTATAATCCTACCCTATATCTTATTTCATTATATATAAGGAAAATTTATTTAAAAATTTACATCTTTTTACCAATGTAAAGTGCCAATTGACAAAGAATACTGTACAACAATTTTGGTATGTTAGGATTTGGTGTTGTATAGGTGATTCTTCAGTATCTTCACTGAATATTTCACTGCTGTGAGCGCAATACTGTTAAGTGAGTTATTTTGTAGCTGAAATTGTTTCCAAAATCATTGAACAAAATGAGGCACAGTCCCCCTTGCGCCTATCAAAAGTCCATATATCTCAAATTCATTTACATTATATTTTTCTTTATAATACGGAATTGTATTTTGATAGATACCAGTCTTTTCAGTATTTACATCTTCTGGCTGGTTCAAACCTGTTTCAAATCTTATAGTTGGGTCTACAATGAAACCTCGGCTTTTTTCTTTTTCAATGACAATTATGTCGCTTCTTCTTAATGAGCCGTTAGTTTCAATTGCAGTAACTTCTTGGTATACTTCATATTTTTTTTTAGTCTAAATTGATCCACAATAATCTTTCTGATTGTATGGTGTCTTGTATTACGAAGAAGTTCACTGAATGGGCATTGTCCAAGGACGTGGGGTAAAGTTTCAATTATTTGATTCTCAGTGCCAGAACAGTGCCGGCACTGGTTCCCGTCCCTAGACCTTCCATGTAGACTTCTGACCGGGGCTACGTCATTAATTATTTTCAAATATGACTTATATTCTGATTCAGTTAATCCCCGAGAGTTGGCCAGACATTTGTTAATTTTAGGGCATTGTTTAAAAAGGATTAATCCCTTACCTTTATAAGGAAGTTTACTCCATTTTTCAAACTAATCAAAAGAATAAGGCGATTTTTGTGCAGAAGATTATGGGCAAACTACTGTCGATTTTGATGATTTATGTGTCGTTTGAAAGCCCTTACTGTCTAGATTTGCCTTTTGGGGGTCTCAAGTCAGTGCATGGAACCAGAAACCCTTGGGAAGCCCTCAAAGTACGGTTTTGGTCCATTTAAATAACATTGGACAGCAAATCAAAACAAAAGAAGCAGAACAGTTGGTATTAAAGATACAAACATATGGTTTGCTAGTAATATGAGTAAGGTTTGCTTGCTTGCCTGACACTGATCTCAAAAACGGCACCAACGATTCACTTCAAATGTTGGAAATAACTAATTTCTGGGATAAAAATAAGTTATAGACAGGTCTCATCTCCAGAAAAAATCAAACAATCTAAAAAAACTAAAATGAAAAGTTAAAAAAATTAACTTTGGGCTTATGGAGTTAAAAATCAATACAAAAGAATTCTAACAGCTGTTCATAATCAACCAGGGAACTGTCAAAGTACCGGTAATACTCGTGTTGTTTATAATTGTTAACATGTGGTTTCCTGAGAGCAGTGACTAAAACTTTTAAGTGAAGATTGCATAATATTGCAATATATATAAGATAATATATATAATAATAAGATATAATAAGATAATATATATAATATGCATAAGATTGCATATATATTATATAGAGTGGTCATATCCAAAATAAAGCAAAGGGACATTGAGCTATAAATAACAACTGGAGTGACCTTAAAAATGCAGGAAAGAGACAAATCCCTACTGGAAGTGTTCAATAGAAATCAATAGAAATTTCTATTGATATCACTAGACCATTCAGTGATATCAGTAGAAGCCTATTGATGTAAATACGTATCATTATATACATCAATAGAAATCTTAAAACCAAGGTAAATAGAAATCATTAGGAGTTTATTGACACGTATTGATATCAATAAAGATCACTACAACAAATACAAGTGAATACACATCACTAGACATAATTAAAATCATGATAAATAAATATCAATAAAATAAATACATTAGGAAACAAACATAAATAGACATTATTATACAAATTTATGAATTTAAAAACACAACATTTAAAATTGTTCGACAATGTCAAATGAATAAATTTAAATAAAACAATATGTATCTATATCTATAAAAGGCAAAGTCCTGGCTGACTGACTCACTGACTGACTGACTCGCTCATCACTAATTCTCCACCTTCCCAAGTAGATAGAGAGCTGAAATTTTGTACACTGATTCTTTAGTCATAAAATAGGAAAAATAAATGGTTTTCATCCTGATCTGACCTTAGGGCTCTGCCAGAGACCCCGACTAAGTTCCCATATATTCCTTATGGACATTCAATTTTGTTTGGGCTAGTGAAAATACAAACAGCTGATCTTGATTCGTAGTAGTTTCACGGGCTAACCACAGAATGCAGCACACTCAACTGTCATAGTTTTTATAAACTATTTGCGGGGCGAAGCCTGAGGGAACAGCTAGTAATTTATAAATTATGAAATTTCTGTAAATTCTGGCCATCTGCATTTCTTAATCCTTCTCAAATAAATTTGGAAAAGAGGATGGATGAATTGTATGATCATCTATTTCTAAATAAAAACACTTTTCTTCAATGTTATTAGTCTAGTAACAGGTATCATTTTTGAACAAAAACATTCTCACTGAAAATTTTAATATTTACTTTTGTTGCTGAATTTTATAAAAATTAAAAAAAAGTTTTTAAAATTTTAATATTTTATTGTCTTTTTTATTGGATGTAATTACTGGTTATTGATTTAAACCACAATGGTAAGCATTTAAACATATTTAAATAATATTGTTTAACCAAACAATAATTTTAACATATTTAAAAGGTGTAAAATGCTGAGCAACAAAAATTATATTGTATTGTATTATACTGCTGAGTAAATATTCATAATAATTTTCCTGTAAGAAATTATAATTCAATATAATTATATAACATGCACAATTATGCAGGATATTGTTATATAAAATTAAATTTCTCTTATGAAATTGGCATAGAAATTCTATTAAGTCTCTAGTGTGAAGAGTGCCCAAGAACAGTATTATGAAAAACAGTTTATCGTTTTGTTTAAAAAAAAATTTTTTTACTCCTGATGAAGGCTTAAGCTGAAAATTTGAGTTTTATTCCAATAAAAGAATCTGTATCAAGGTTGTTTTTGTTAACAAGAACAGTATTAATAATTGTTATTTTTAATTAATTAGAGTAATTATAATAATATATTTATTTATCCTTATTTGGCCTAAAATGTATTCCTTATTTTGTGACCAAACAATTATATGAGATCATAACAAAACGCTACCGCATTTGCCAAAAATATAAGTTAGAGTAAGAGGCACGTAAGTTGGCATAAACAGAAATAAAACAAACTATATTACCTTTTTGCGAACGTAAGCATACAATTCAGTCTTAAAAACATATTTTCCATATGTTTTGTTTCTTAATCGTGTTTTCAATTACCATTTGTTGCCGCAGTTGCATCTTGAATGTAAGTAAATTGCGACAGTTCTAAGGGAAATTCATTGCATTCCAACTTAGCAATTATATTGCAGGTAAACAATTTGTCTTGCAATTTATTTGTAAACAAACACCATCTGACAGTATGAGCAAATTGTAAACAAGCAGCACATGTGGTCCAACCATGTTTGTAATTTGATGAGTGTACAAAAAGAGGTTGAAATGAATAGTACACTCGTGTGCCAACTTACGCGCCTCTTACTCTACAAATTAATTAACATTATTAAAAACAAAACAGTAATATAAGCACATGATCTTGCATTAGCACATACCGCATAGACTACAGTAATCTATATGGCGGTAACGCAACGGCAACACAGAAGGTGTGTGGCCGCGCCGGCGCCGTTTGTACTTTTGAATAAACTCAATTGAGTCTAGTCCAGTTGGAACTGTGCTAGGTTACTGCAAACAGTAGATTTCAAATTTAAATCATAAAGCTGTCTGCTGGTCTGCTCCTGTTGTCGTGCATACATTTTGGTCCGTTATAAGTTATTTCAATTATATCTTTGAACATATTACTGATTAGTGTTTAAATGTGCCTACTATTGTTAATTATAGGGTTAGAACATAGATAAAATATGCTGGATAAGTGGGATTGTGTGGGACATGACATTTTGGTTAGAGGTTAAACAAGCCAACTGTGTACCAACTTTGGTTAAGTCTTTAGGTAACTTATATTTACTGTATATATACCTATAGGTACATTTTACCAAAGATAATTGAGCAACAGTATTCTCTATCAAGCAAATATCTGTACTGGGTTTATATTTTCGAAAAATTCATTAGTGAGGCCTATAATCCAAACTGATTTGTTGCTAACTTGAATGGGCCTGTTAACTACTCATTACGGTATTGAGTTGTATTTATTCTACATTTGGGAGGTGATACCACTCCTGTTAAGCTATTAAACAAGAAAAACATACTTAACTTTGGTAATATCTTGTCACTTTGTTTATAAACCAGTTGCAATTAAGAGGAAAAAGTAGCACAAATATCCAGGTCATTATGATTACATTTTTAGCTTGGGCTCTGTATACATACCTATACTTTTTTATAGTAATATAGGGTACACTTTTATAAGCGGAGCCATAAGCGTAATTTCAGTATTTTGGTTGGAGGGGCAAAAATGGTTGTGATCATGATTATTGTGACTTTTCATATATTTCAATAGTATTTCCTCCAAATTATTTGGGGGGCAACTGCCCCCCTTGCCACCCCCAAATTACGCCTATGAGTGGAGCGATATAAAAAACCAAATTAAATTTGTTGATACGGTATATCAATTATTTAGGTTTTGGTGATGTTCAGTCTCAAAGATGTAGAAGATTCGTCTTGAAATTGTCCAGATAACATGTTGATTTCATTAATATTTAAACATGAATTGCCAGGAATAACCATTGTAATGGATCTTACTCCTTTTTATGTTATTTTTACATGCTACAGTATACCAAAAGTTGTATAGCCTACTATTTATAAGCTTTTTAAATTTGTTGATTTGTCTTGTTTTTAGTTTTATGCTTGTAAATCAATTATTTTTTGTATAACTTATGTTGGAATAGTACCGGTAACGTTTATCTAATTTTATTTTTATTTTAATTAAAAAAACAAAACAATGGTGACGTTATAACATATATACAGACGATAAAATATTTTACAATCGACCTAATCAATATATCGAACATTTTCATTCGGGTTTTTACATCGTTCCACTTATGAAAGTGTACCCGCAATAGATGTAGATCTTTAGGCCTACCTAATTTAAGGCATGCTGTGGCATTTAGGTTAGGTCAGGTTATGTTGATGCAAGGTGAAGGGAAAATGCAAGGGGGGGATGCAAGGTGAAGGTACAGTGGAACCTCAATAAATCAAAAATAGCTCATTCATGATTTCAATCCAACAACCCCACTTTCAGGCACATAAACTTGCAGAGTAAGGGAGGACAAGCAAGAAAAGGTTTACGTCAACTACAAATGCAGCGAGGGGTGTACTGAAGCTTGCCTTGCTTTAATAATATGTGTGGCACTCTATTTGAACATATTACAAAAGTACCTCTTCCTCCGCGTTTCACATCACTGTGTGGCGGGCCTAATTGTCTTTAAAAAATACTTCTTATATGGGTTTAACTTAAATTCTTGTTTTGCTAATGATACACCATTCCATACCGTAGTTAAAGAGATGAATTTACCTTAATTATAGGGTACCCGACATTTTCTTAAAACAGTTCAGCATGCTCAACGTGGAAGCCTATTTTATTTTACACTTCCCAATGAATTAATTTAATATCTTTTTGATTATAATTTGTTCATAACATCTTGTAAATTAGCCTACTCGAAAATGTACAAGTAAATGTGGCGTTTAAATACTAATATTTGTTTTGAATAAACTTTAAAAAAAAATTAATGTGAGCGTAGATCAATACAATCTTTTTTTACATAATTTACAATAAGCTGGATTTTTTTGTAAGGATTAATCTACTTCTATTGATCTCTTATTGATGTCTAGTGATACATATTGATGTCTAGTGATACGTATTGATTCATTACACATTGATATCACTAAACAAATATTTCTATTGATTCCTATTGATCATTTCCACTAGGGATGAGCTATAAAAATATGATAATCAGTTGGGGGAAGTGGTGAAATATATTACTAAACAAACTCACCATCCTTAATAAATATACTAATAAATATAGTCATCTAAACAAACTGGCAGGCCTTCCCCGAGCAAAGCTCGGCCCCCAGACACTACTATTATTACTTGCTTCTCATGGGCAATTAATAAATTCAGATCACCAGATTAGAAAAGTTAATAAACTACACTTAGTGGTGATGATAAGACATAGCACAACGTAATGAAATAAATAATTTTAACCTTAGAAAATATGATAATTAGCTTAATAGTTAAAAGCTACAAAGTACCAGTGAAAACATACTACAGTAACGATAGTATCAATAGTTTCAAACTACTGATAGTACCTACTATTTTTTTCACCTAGATAGTATTATTTGTGATGTCGTTTTTCCCTTGAGTTAAGGAAGTAGGAATCTAGGGTCCGGATAGGCAGTCTAGCTGGGTTTTTATTTGCCAGAATAAAGTTCCAGGGGTCAAAATTCTCTAAACGGCCAAATACCTTTATCCTGCAGTTTTGAGAACAAGGGGGGACAATAACATTATTACTGTAGGCAATGTCAACAGCCGAAGTTCTTTTGTAACATACGGCTTCAACTGATAGCGTTATGGGAAACTTTAATTTAAAAAAATACTCCCGACTCGAGAAGGGGTTTATGTTGTCGATTCAGAGTCGCAATAGTCTCATAAGAGCCACTCAAGTTTGCTAGGTTCTGAGAACACTCATCATCATCGACAGGTGGAGCCAATTTATGATCTTTGGAATAGGGGAGGGGTACTTTATAAAACACTAGGTTAATAACTCTGCTCTTATGGGGATAAAGAACTAGGTCACAAGGACTAGGTCTGACAAACCAACAACAAGGAGGGTTGGTGTCAGGGAACTAGGACTGTTATTATGAGTTTAAGTTAAAACCAGAATAAATCAAATTAATTGCTTACAATCTAAAAATACTATCAGCTGAAATACAATAAAATGATTAACCAGGAAATTTTTGGGTCTGACTACCAACAACAAGGATGGTGTCAGCAGAGGTATATAGCAGTGAGGTTTAAACACAGTTTCAAATTTAAATCTGCGACTTATCTCTCAAAAATTAGGTAGTTAGTTTGTCATACGCTCAGATAGCTAACCTGTCCCCACTAAGGCTATTAAAAGATCACCTTAATTCAACTTAATTTACCCTGACCTTCTTTACGCCCAGTAAAGCAGCGCTAAATGCAACGAAACTGCTAGTGTCAAGGAAACATATATTATAGGTTAGGGGAGCTGACTTCTAACGTGGGAGGCGTTAGCGTCAGAAAGAAAATCATGGAATAGTTAGGATCGGGCTAACAACCAACGTGGGAAAACGTTAGTGTCAGTAATAGACAATAATGGAGGTAATCAGGATCGGGCTGACAACTAACGTGGGAAAACGTTAGCGTCAGTAAAGTGTCTGGATATTATAAGGACCAGGCTAACAAACTAACGTGGGAAAACGTCAGCGTCAGTAAAAATCGGATTCTAGAGAGGAGGGAATTGACAACTAGCAATAAAGATGTTAGCGTCAGTGCTAAATGAAAAGAATTTATTTAAACTATATTCCTTGAGCGTGAGTAGCAAGTACTTAATTTAGCAGCTCAGGGATGCACAAATCCAAATATTTTAGAAATTAACAATAGGCCAGTTAAATAAAAGATTTATAGATTTTAATAAAAACTAGTAACCCAAAATGTAATTTGTATACTTGAGATAAGTACTCTGATTTTACTGGAAAAGCTGTAAAAAAAATGTTACAGCGGCAAGATCTAAACAAAGAAGTGGAGCAAGATTTGGCTATTAAACTAGAGCCGAATATCCAATTTCTTAGGTAAATTAAAGTATTTAATAATATCTCAAGTGGTCAGCTGAGCATATACTAGAACTCGAGAGAAAATATAAGGATAGATTCCTACCTTAGAAGTGTAGATGATCGCCTTTCTAACACAAGTCACCGACTGCCCCGAGGACTGTGTCGACTCCAGTATCCAGGCGCCTGGAGGGGAGAAAGTTATTACGGCGCATGACCGGTGGCGAGCAGGCCGCGACACGCGGGCTTGCCGCGGCGGGAAATTCAAATGGTTTTACCGCTGACGCTTACGTTTTAAACTACTGTAGGTAAATAAAATAGGGGTTTTGTTGTTTTGAAGAGTTCATTAATACTGTCTAACTTTATTTATACCAAACCCTGATAACATTTATTTAGTTTTATTGAATATTTATTTAAACAGAACAACTTTATTGAAGATTGAATTTAATTATAAAAATAAAAATTGTAGTCAAGCAAAACTTTTTTTCTACTTACTTCAGAAAATCTATTTATTTTGTAACATGAAAAAAAGCATGTTACACTCCCTCGGTAATTGGGGCAAAAGAAAAAAAGAGAAAAGAAAAACCGTACACTATTTTTTTTTCAGGAATAAGGTACGGATTTGTGGTCCCACCGGATAAGGTATGGGGGGTGCTTCCACGCATAGGAACAATTGAAAAGAAAAGGAAAATTCTTAATAACTCAAAGTAAATGTATCTCTCAAAAATAAGCAACATAAAACATTCTTCATTCAAATAAATGCACCTTTTTTCACTCTCGGCTAAAGACTAGATTAATTATAATAAAACAAACTAAATTTCAGACTTCAATGAACTTAAAATAATATCTCAGTTATACTTATAAATTAAAGCAAAATTATTAAATTGCATTTAATTATTTGACTAAATCAGTCTTATCAAACAAAAGTAAATCTCCATCACACGATGCTCCTGTATTACATTTTAACAAGTTTTTTTTTTTTTTTTTCATTTAGAGAGAGGCAGCTCTAGTTACAAATAAACTAAAATTATATCACATAACAAAATCACACTCGTTTGTAGACCTTAAAATTGCATCACAGGATAAGTTTTTTTTTCTAGTAACCAAGCAAGATCCGCCGAGGGATTTTGATCGTGGATCCATCCGGGAAGATTATGGTCCTCTTTTTGTTACGACGTCTCCATCGTCTCTCTTTCTTCTCGATGGGATGTGGAGCAGGAAGGGAGTTCTCTGGCACAGCTGATACAGCCAATATGTTCGGCTTAGCGGGGCTTGCTGAGCTCATGGCCTCTGAGAGAGGGTTTAGCTCCAAACTAGAAGGGGTGTCCGAATGGATTTCATCGATCAGATCCTCAGACGGGTGAACAGACAGGCAAGGAGATGTGGGCCTATCACGTGAGGCAAATATTTCCCCGCAGGGTTCAATAGGTGACACCTGTAACGCATCCCGCTTTTCATCGGGCTCTCGCAAAACCTCGTCCAGGGTTAGCAGCCAATCATCACTCGTGATGTTTAATCTGGGTTGGGGAACTTCTGGAGTTGTCCCAGTGTTGTCGATGCTACAGGCCTGATTTAGCGAATCCAGGAGTTGCTCAAAGTCTTCGGAGACGCCAGAAGGGGTGGGGAACTGAAGGTCAGCTTCGAGAAGCTCCCAAGGATCTGTAGATGGGTCTTCAGTGGTGGTGCTTAGGGCATTTACCTGATCTAGTGTTAGGACTCGAGATGAGATGGAGTGGCGCAAGTGATCCCGCCACCAAAGGGTGTCAAGGGAAAAAGGGCGTTGCGGAATGGGTTTCCCTCTAGATAGTGTCTCCGCCATCCATGCTACGAAGACTCCGCAGTCAGTCCCGTTTTCTTGACGGGGACCCCATTCTGGCGTATCTTGCCAGTGCCAGCGGCTGGGGTACCATGGAAAGTCGTGAGCCTTTGCATAACGCTGTAAGGCGTGTAGCAGCTTTCGCATGTGGGTTTCGTGTTTAAAACCGAGAGAGTCATAGGACTTAATTACATATTTCTTGGGTTCAACAGTGATCAAAGCCCAGTGCCCTACTTTTCCATCGATGTGCAGGGGGAAAAGGACTAGATCCACTTGTAGGGGATTTACCCTCCTAAACCTTCTAGCAGCTGGTCCCAGTCTCTGTTTGTCTAAGTCGGTGAGAAAATCGCAATCGATTGCCAAGACGCTAAGTAGATTCGGAGTATGTTGGCTCCGCCGCTCGATCAGTCTCAGGTAGCTGTCTATTATCAGGTCGTTTAATAGTTTGCCAGGGTCTAGCCTCCACAGATCAGTCTCAGGAACGGTGATTGTGCCGCGATCCATTCCTGTAAGGAGAAGAATTGTTGGTTGTTTTGCAGTAGGAGATAACTATAGGGTAAGACGATAGACTATACGGGAAGATAAAGGTACTCTAGCGGAAATAGGAATGCTAGGTGCCTAGGAGAAGAAGGGTTTAAGATCCTTTGCGTGAGCTACGCAAGTGGTTTTGCTAGATGGGTCTCGGAGCCGGAGTATGTTTTTCCCTATTTTTGATTGAACAATGAAAGGGCCTTCGAATTTTGGTGCAAGTTTTCTTGCAACGTGATCAACTGCAGATGACAGAACATGGGTGCGTTTTAGTACCCACTGACCGACAGTGTAAGGATTCTCTCTTCTGCGCAGATTGTAGTAACGAGCTTGCCTAATATGAGCAGATTGAAGTTTAGCCTGGCATTTTTCTTTCAGCTTCAACATCAGTTGGAGTCGTTGCTGGTGCTTATTCTGTGTAGTAAGCTCCTTTCCGGTCTCTGTCAGAGATCCACATAGAGAGTTAGGCTGTTTTAACTCCCGGCATAGATTCAACATCGCTGGGGTGAATCCCGTCGACTCATGGACTGCCGTATTTACTGCAAAACGAAACTCCTCTAGATGGTCGTCCCAAGTACGATGATCGCCTTGTACATATTGAGAGATCATGGTTTTTAGCACACGATTCTCACGCTCGGTCGGGTTGCCTTGTGGGGCGTAAGGGGCCGTAAACTGATGTTTCATATTCCAGGAATCGGTAAGGGTAGCAAAAAGTTTGGAAGTGTATTGAGAACCATTGTCAGTTAGCAAAACTTCGGGAGCTCCATATCTTAGAAGGATCAAATCGGTGAATTTCCTAGAGACTTGATGACTTGTAGCATTTGGTAAAGGTGCTAATTCGACCCACTTCGTAAAATAATCCTGGCAGACCAGTAAGAATCTATTTCCTTTGCGTGAGCGAGGAAGAGGTCCAATTAAGTCACTCGTTACTGTGTACCAAGGTCCTTGCGGCTGACGAAAATGCATTTTCCCTATGGGTTTACGCTGCTCCACCTTATGTTTCTGACAAACTTCGCATCTCCGGACATAATCTTTGACAGTATTTCGCCACCTCGGCCAGTAATATCGTTCTGCCACTCTTTTGATAGTCTTGAACATACCCATATGCCCTGAAGTAGGAGCGTCGTGAGTTTCTTTCAGCACCGATAACTGAAGATCAGGAGGGACACACATTTTCCATAAGGTTGTAGGATCTACGCTCTTGGATTTGTTTTTAAATTTTCGAAACATCTTACCATCTGGGAGCCTATAATTTGGAAGAGATAGACCATTCGAAAGGTTTCGGAACATTTCCTCGTACCAATTCAACTTATTGCTTCTTGAAGTATCCGCGCTAGTAGTTTCGGATTCGAGTTCTACCGATGACTTCACTGTATTGTTTGTAGTTGCGCAAGCTAGTACTCGCTCATCCCCCCTTGGATCAGTATCAGTGCAAGTAGGATAACGAGATAAAGCATCAGGAACCTTATGCATAGCTCCCTTCCGGTACTGAATATCGAAATCTAGCTGTTGCAATTCCAATATCCAACGAGCCAAGCGACCAGATGGCTTCTCGAGGCTCATCAACCATTTTAGAGCTTGGTGATCGGAAATTGCTATAAACTTGTAGCCTTCGAGGTAGGGTCTAAATTTTCGAGTAGCCCAAACAAGAGCGAGGCATTCCTTTTCTGTAGTAGAAAATTTCTTTTCACTGTCTGATAAGAGGCGGCTAGCAAAGGCGATTACGCTCTCGTGGTTATCTGATCGTTGGGTGAGGGCTGCGCCGAGGCCATCGTTTGATGCGTCTACTTGTAAAACGAAGGTCTTACTGAAATCCGGACAGCTTAAGATGGGCGCAGAAGTCAGTTTCTCCTTTAAAACCTTAAAGGCTGTATTTTGGGCTTCTCCCCATACCTCTTTGCCATGCTTCTTTAGAAGTTTGGTTAAGGGTGCAGATATTCGAGCAAAGTCAGGAACGAATTTTCTATACCACGAAGCAAGACCAAGAAAGCTTCGCACTCCTTTAGCCGATTTTGGGATCGGGAAGTCCACAATGGATTGAACTTTTTCAGGATCTGTACTAATACCGTTCTCATCTACTATGTGTCCAAGATACTTAAGTTTCTGTTGGCAAAAGTTACATTTCTCGACATTAATTTGCAGACCAGCATTACGAAGCCGTTGAAATACTGCTTTAAGAAGGTCTAAGTGCTGATCAAAGTCCTTGGAAACCATAATTAAGTCATCTAGATACGCGAAAGCGTAGGGCTCGAATTCAGGGCCAATAACTTGATCCAGCAGTCGTTGGAAAGTGGCGGGTGCAGAGTGCAAACCAAAACACATGACCTTCCATTGAAATAACCCACGGCCTGGAATGGTAAAAGCTGTAATAGGTCGGCTGCTCTCCTCTAATGGTACCTGCCAATAGCCGTTACGTAGGTCAATAGTAGATATATATTTAGCTTCTCTTAGCTTGTCTAGTATAGCATTAATCTGAGGTAAAGGGTAAGCATCTTTTTCTGAGCACTGATTTACTCTGCGTAGGTCTACACACACACGGTATTTTCCCGAAGGCTTCTTTATAAGGACGAGTGGGGAACTCCAAGGGCTCGTAGATGGTTCAATGATATCTTCAACTAGCATTCTATCTATTTCCTCATTTATCACAGACTGCATGGCCGGATTACGCGGATAGTATCTTTGTTTAATCGGCGTGTCAGTTTTTAGCCGAATGTTGTGCTCTACTAGATTTGTTCTACCCGGAATGTCTTTGAATAATTCCAATTCATGTTTCAAAAATGTTTCTAGGCGTTGGTTTTGAGCTTCGGTCAAGGTTGAAATCGCACTCGATGGGGTGCTTTGAGTACAAGGGTTACTATTCACATTAAGTTGGGGGTTGCATAACGGTATTAAATTCAAAGAGGTGATAAGATCCATTCCTATGATGATTGGAGAAGTGAGTTTCTCTAGATACAAGGCTTTTATCGTATAAGTATTTCCTGTGATTTCTCCCTCAAATTCAAAAGCATGAGTGACTGAGGCGCGAGAGTTATTTGCTAGACTGAGTGACATCTCTGTTTTTAAAGGCTCAATTCCCAGGTTTATCAGGTGTGCAGCCACGATTTCGCCTATAAGAGTCGCTATTGAACCGGTATCCAGAAGGGCCCGGAAAACTTTTCCATAGATAGACACTGGTAGATAGGGGCGAATATCCCTCTCTTTCACTTTGGTGAAATTGTTAACACCGAAGTTCCTTATGACTTCCAGCCATTGTTTCCACTCTTCGGAGGCAAATTTTTCGCTCCGAGGCTCGGTATACCTCCAGACATCCGGCCTCGATTGGCGTTTCCCAAGTAGCATTTGCAATGTACGGTGCGTATTCCTTCAGTGTTACAATTTACACATCTGAGTTTCTTAGGCCGTTTGCATTCATTATAGGTGTGTCCGGGTTCTTCACAGTTAAAACAACGGACGACCCTAGGTGAAGGACATTCTCTGACTATATGATCAGTTTTACGGCAGTTCCAGCAAGAGATTGGAGGACGTATGCGAGAAGCTGCCCCCTCTCCAGTTGTGGTACTAGGTTGATTTGTAGTTGGTTTAGGTTGTGATGGCAAGTAACTGGCTCTACCTTGGTCCCTGTTCGGGCGCCATTTTGTGATGTCGTTTTTCCCTTGAGTTAAGGAAGTAGGAATCTAGGGTCCGGATAGGCAGTCTAGCTGGGTTTTTATTTGCCAGAATAAAGTTCCAGGGGTCAAAATTCTCTAAACGGCCAAATACCTTTATCCTGCAGTTTTGAGAACAAGGGGGGACAATAACATTATTACTGTAGGCAATGTCAACAGCCGAAGTTCTTTTGTAACATACGGCTTCAACTGATAGCGTTATGGGAAACTTTAATTTTAAAAAATACTCCCGACTCGAGAAGGGGTTTATGTTGTCGATTCAGAGTCGCAATAGTCTCATAAGAGCCACTCAAGTTTGCTAGGTTCTGAGAACACTCATCATCATCGACAGGTGGAGCCAATTTATGATCTTTGGAATAGGGGAGGGGTACTTTATAAAACACTAGGTTAATAACTCTGCTCTTATGGGGATAAAGAACTAGGTCACAAGGACTAGGTCTGACAAACCAACAACAAGGAGGGTTGGTGTCAGGGAACTAGGACTGTTATTATGAGTTTAAGTTAAAACCAGAATAAATCAAATTAATTGCTTACAATCTAAAAATACTATCAGCTGAAATACAATAAAATGATTAACCAGGAAATTTTTGGGTCTGACTACCAACAACAAGGATGGTGTCAGCAGAGGTATATAGCAGTGAGGTTTAAACACAGTTTCAAATTTAAATCTGCGACTTATCTCTCAAAAATTAGGTAGTTAGTTTGTCATACGCTCAGATAGCTAACCTGTCCCCACTAAGGCTATTAAAAGATCACCTTAATTCAACTTAATTTACCCTGACCTTCTTTACGCCCAGTAAAGCAGCGCTAAATGCAACGAAACTGCTAGTGTCAAGGAAACATATATTATAGGTTAGGGGAGCTGACTTCTAACGTGGGAGGCGTTAGCGTCAGAAAGAAAATCATGGAATAGTTAGGATCGGGCTAACAACCAACGTGGGAAAACGTTAGTGTCAGTAATAGACAATAATGGAGGTAATCAGGATCGGGCTGACAACTAACGTGGGAAAACGTTAGCGTCAGTAAAGTGTCTGGATATTATAAGGACCAGGCTAACAAACTAACGTGGGAAAACGTCAGCGTCAGTAAAAATCGGATTCTAGAGAGGAGGGAATTGACAACTAGCAATAAAGATGTTAGCGTCAGTGCTAAATGAAAAGAATTTATTTAAACTATATTCCTTGAGCGTGAGTAGCAAGTACTTAATTTAGCAGCTCAGGGATGCACAAATCCAAATATTTTAGAAATTAACAATAGGCCAGTTAAATAAAAGATTTATAGATTTTAATAAAAACTAGTAACCCAAAATGTAATTTGTATACTTGAGATAAGTACTCTGATTTTACTGGAAAAGCTGTAAAAAAAATGTTACAGCGGCAAGATCTAAACAAAGAAGTGGAGCAAGATTTGGCTATTAAACTAGAGCCGAATATCCAATTTCTTAGGTAAATTAAAGTATTTAATAATATCTCAAGTGGTCAGCTGAGCATATACTAGAACTCGAGAGAAAATATAAGGATAGATTCCTACCTTAGAAGTGTAGATGATCGCCTTTCTAACACAAGTCACCGACTGCCCCGAGGACTGTGTCGACTCCAGTATCCAGGCGCCTGGAGGGGAGAAAGTTATTACGGCGCATGACCGGTGGCGAGCAGGCCGCGACACGCGGGCTTGCCGCGGCGGGAAATTCAAATGGTTTTACCGCTGACGCTTACGTTTTAAACTACTGTAGGTAAATAAAATAGGGGTTTTGTTGTTTTGAAGAGTTCATTAATACTGTCTAACTTTATTTATACCAAACCCTGATAACATTTATTTAGTTTTATTGAATATTTATTTAAACAGAACAACTTTATTGAAGATTGAATTTAATTATAAAAATAAAAATTGTAGTCAAGCAAAACTTTTTTTCTACTTACTTCAGAAAATCTATTTATTTTGTAACATGAAAAAAAGCATGTTACATATTCTGTATTTTTAAAACTTATAATCACAATGGATTTTATTTGATTATTGATTTATCAGAAGCGTATTATCAGAATTGTAACTAACCTAAAGTGCCAACACTATGGAAGTTGCACTATGCAAAACAGAAAAAAAGCTTATTTCCCCTCATGCCGCCACCAAAAGTTATAAAAGCCACACTATAAATTTTGATTTTGAGCTAGTATTTATCATTTGATCTTTGGTCTAAGAGTGTAAAATATAATTCTATTAAAAAAAAATTTAGAGAGTCAAACAATAAACATTTTAAAATTTATACTTTGTCAAGTATAATGAGAAATAGATGCCAAAAAATATGCCTTTTACCATATTTTATGTATGTTTACAGATTTGTATGTAAGTACAGTGTAAGATTAAATAAATGTTGAAATGTTGTAAAACTTGTTATTTACATCCCATAGTTATAATGTCACTTACCATGCTAATATAGAGTATTTTTTTAAACTGTATAGGTATTTTACATACGTATTACTATTACCTCCCAGTAGTTATGTAAGTGTAGTGTTTCATGGTTAATTGACATGTTAGTTAAATTTTATTTGTAGGTGAAAATTCGTCCTTTATAGTGAACTGGTGTGTGTATGGGTGATTGAACTATTCCTTGTGAATGAGTCTGTGAGTGAACGAGTCAGTGTGTGTGGGGGTTTAGTTTGTGTAAATGATGGGGTAAGGGTAGGGGGTAAGGGTAGGGGGTAAGGGTAGGGGGTAAGGGTAGGGGTTTACTTGGATATGATAGGGGTATTGTAAGAATACTTGGATATGACAAGGTTATGGTAAGGGTATTATTAATGTTACTTGTATAAGTATTGGATAAGTATTGGATAAGTATTGGATAAGGTACTAGGAGAGGTGTGGGAGTATGTGATGGTTTTTTATATAGTATGTGATGGTTTTTATATAGTATGTGTTAGTATATGATATGGTATGTGACGATGGAGGGTAATGAGGGGTAATTGTGATATGAGAGATTATTTTTTTTGTGTAATTTTACAGTATCTATAGTATATTTTTGTAAATGATTGAGAGTTCTGTAAACGTATGTTTTTACATATTAGCAAAGTGTGGGGGTGAATCTTGTTTTTATTATTAGAGAATATGTGCAATGCGTGTTTGTGTATTTTTAAAAGAGTTTATACAGAGTATGTACAGACACTGGTATAGGACGATGTCTTTGAACCTTAGAGTTTCAGTGTGTGTAGACACCTGTGACCTCTTTCACTACTGTACATGGTTGAGTGCGTGTGCATGTACGCGTGTCTCCGGTCTTTCACCCATCGAGTGGTATTTAATGCTCCTCGACAAAGCTAACGCTCATTCCACAATAAGAAGCCATGGCCGCTGTAACATCCTATACAGTGTGGGATGCAGCGAGCATCACCAACTTGCTCAACATAATAAGAGGCGAGGCGACCAATCGCCTCGTAATAATTCGATGGGGCCTTCTCTCCCCCGACGGCCGCCACCACTACCTGCCACGTCGCTACGTGGCGAACCAGCCGGGGCAGTTAGAGGAGGTCGAGGTGCGGCTGAGGGGCCTCCTCACCAACGGAGAGGTCGCCCTCCTCCACAAGAGGGTGATCCCCCTCTTCTAGTTTTTAAGTTTTAGTTTTTAAGTTTTTTTGTATAATAAAGAAAATAAAAATATAAAAAAAATATAAAAAAAAACAAAAAAAACAACAAAAAAAACAACAAAAAACACAACAAAAAACTATAGTTTTAGTCACTTCTCTAAGAATCAGTTATTCTTAGAGGCATCGCGCTGGTTCTTGGAGCGTAGTGTCGCGGGTTCGCAGGATCCAAAAATACTGTATATGTGTTTCCGTGAGCAAGATACTTCTCGTAAAAACTTTGGATTAAATTTGGTATAAACGTGTAAAGCAACTCTATTAAGAATTTATACGAGTCTGTCTAGAGTTTATAAATATATTATTAATTACCAAAAGATGATCCAAACATTCAAACATCCAAACATTTTACCTATCATACCGTATAAATAATACATCACAGATTAGCAGCTCAAAAAGGTAACAACAATATGTTACAGCTGGTAAATTTACAACGGGGAACTATATTATGGTCCGGTCATATTTGGTCATATTTGGTCATATTTTTAAAGACAAAATCACTATGATAAAATGAAAATAAACTGTTTAAGAAGATATAATAAGTATTTAAGATTTACGGTGCTAGTCCGTAATGTATAACCGGTTTTATTTAACTATACATTCTATATACTTAAACGTGTCAATTCCATAAACTAAGATGGAGGTCATTATAAAGTGTCTAACTATGCGAAATGGGTGGTTCATCCTTACGCGCCCAACACTATACAGCCAGTGAGCCTAACAACAGGGGAGCCAGAGAAATGACTTATTTCAATAATTGTTTAATATTATCAGACTTAATTTGTAAGTTGAGAAAAAGCTGTCTGATAAAATAAAAGTGGCTTTGTAGACAACTACAAACTTGAAGATATGAGTCTCAAAATCCTTGCTGCTCTATATATAACTATACTTGTACTGTAACTGTACTTGCTCTATATATAACTATCCGAAAATATAAATATTGTTTTATTTTACCGTGGTTTAATATTTTCAATTATTAAAACGGGGGACATGAAAGGTCACTCGGGGGTTTGTTGTTTTTAAGTTAGAAACTGTTAATCCTTGAATTGTGCTAGTACTGTTAGAGCACCAAATTTTACATTTTTAATTTGTATATAGTTACAATACGTTTAGCTCAATATATGTTTCATTTATTCGATTGTAAAAGAAAAAACAAAAATGTATCAGCTTTAATTAAGTTTATTGGTATTTAATATTTGGGTATATTCTGACGAAGGCCACCCGAATAATAGTTTATACGATGATTAAATCAAGTTTATTTACTGCCTACGATGTAGAATAGGCCAGCGGTGTACACCTTCAACTGGGTCAGGGCGCGTGCGTGACGGCGGGGGGAGGGTCAGTGCTCCGCGTGGCAACAATACTTGTCGTTATCACCACCTGTTGTCGTCGGTGGGCGTCTGACACAGTAGTCACACAGTAGCCACACAGTAGCCACACAGTAGCCACACAGTAATATTGCCACAGCAGTCTTTGCTAATAGTACACAGAGAAAAATGGAATTTGAAAAATGGATATTGGTTGTCATGACCAATATTAGTTAAACCACGATTAGTTAACGAAAGTGGTTGGCCAGGAAAGGTTATCGTAAACAAAACAACAGTTAGTTTAACTTTTTGTAGTAGTTGTTTCAAGGCAACTTTGGCTATTCCTCCGAGAGCTAAGTTAAGCCCGGGGTTCTAGGACTGTCTGGGTTAAGCATTGAGGCTAACAACTAAATGAATGAAAATGAAATGGGTTGTAACAAACTAGAATATGGGGTTATTACAACTACTTTGGTTAAATTAACCAAATCCTCAATTTTCAGTCAAGCCGTTTGGTTCGGGTTTTAACAACTACTTCTAAACAAATTATTTTAACCAATGAATTTATTGGTTAACTTAACTTATAAAACATATATATATTTTTTAACTCTCTGAGCTTAGTTAAATGAACTCATACAAATAATTGTCCATATAGTAACCTCTGACACTGGTTGAACTAACTTATAAACTTGGATTAACCAATCACATTTCTCTGTGTAGTTTTTACCTGCTATTTGCTGAGTAACGTTTGTGCTAGTGAAAATGAGTGAGCGTATCTTAATTTTGGACTTGCCTAAAACAAAAGAAGGGGCTGTGTTTTTTTACAGCCGAAAGAGTGTTTGCCATCTCGTCACCATTTGGACTCGTATCTGGCCGAGAGCGAGATTACAGTCAGCGATTGAAACACAACCGAGTACTTATATCCAACAGTGAGATTCAAGCAAAATAAAAAACAACCCCAGAATCCCACATAAAAAATAAATATGAACAACTATTAACTATTATTTGGAAAAATACAAGATATATAAATTTGAAGTTTAGAGTAAGCATACCCCAACTAGTCCAAGATTTCTGGAGCAAATTACACTTGGATAACTATTTATTTAATAACCTCTTATCAGATTTTCAATTATAATTATTAAAAATTATTAAAAACCATATTGCAATATTAATCATTAGAGTGTAACCCTTTCAATATAAATATATTTTTAAGTATTCTTTATTATTTAGCAAATTACAATGAGTAATATGTTAATTTTTAATAAATTATCTATACATAGTGAAAGTGTGCTTAATATAGTCGGGTTAATAATGGTAAGACGGTTTTGTGGATAATAATTTTATTATTTATTCAAGTTAACTTTAATGGGGTTTTTCTTTTTTCACTGGTTTGATAAACATTGAAAGCGAAATTGTGTAATTAGTTTGATTACATTTCCATAAGAACTTATAAACAGTTACTTTAGTTTGAAATTTAAATTTACATGTTTAACATTAATAACAAATATTATTTTAAATTTCTCAATTTAAAAATGAAAAGAAAAAATAGTTCAAGAAAAAACGTTTGAGGAATGTCTGGTCCGTGGTCCTGGGTCCTTGGGGAGTTCGATGTCGGGGCTCGGAATCGTCTGTAGGCGGTTGACATCGGGACTCGGTGGACTTGGTGGTTCTTCCGGACAATGGAGTTGTGTGAGCTTCCGGTGCACGCCGATGCACACCGTTCCGGGGACGGGTTCGTAAGTAGACCATGAAAAAATAAACAAACGTGTATGAGTAAATAGATTATTAAATAAACCACCCTAGGAGGAATAATAGTTTGAAATTTATTTCAGAAAATAAACTCACTGATTTTATTAAATTAATGGTAGCTATTCTGTTATGATTACAGTGAAGGCGGATTGGTAATTTGATTAAAATGTGCGGACTCCCAAAACTGCTGGTTGTGTGCATAGCTTCTGAAGTGCACGGTGTATTAATTTGTAGTTGATTGGGTATGTTACTCAATTTTATATTACTCAAATAAAAAACCTTGTACCAAAAATAACAAAATAAAATCATGGAACGTGTTGTATAGATTATCAATGAGTGATAGCCGGATTCTCTGATATTCTCTGATAGCAATTGCTTACATCTTTAGGCACTATGACATGTTTATACAGTTGCTCCAAGAACCAGCGCGATGCCTCTAAGAATAATTGATTCTTAGAGAAGTGACTAAAACTATAGTTTTTTGTTGTATTTTTTGTTGTTTTTTTGTGTTTTTTTTATATTTTTTTATTTATTATCAAAAACTTAAAAACTAAAAGAGGGGGATGACCCCTTTCTGTAGAACTGCCACGGAAAGGTAACGTCAACGTGTACACGATACAGCGCCCGCATTAACCTCCTTACAACAGTCACTTTCCATTACACTTCCCATTACACCGCGACGTGACGAACGGCAACTGCTTTTGCTGCATCGTTTGATTTGGTGGCAAAGTGTGATGAAGAGTTTTATAATAAATCGATTGTGGTTTTAATTTGATAGAAATCTTGTAAAACAACAAAACTTGCCTGCTTGTTTACCAATTAATTTTGGCATTGACTGTCAATGTAGATCTGGATTTGGGCTCAATATAGGAACAAGAGTTCAAAAATTAACAATAAGAGGCTACTATTTATTTACTATTTATTATCTGTTTTACAACTGATATCTAAATGCGGGAGTGGGAGGGTTTGTGGTTCGGGGTTTTGGGATTTGAAAAATGAACCTAACGAGCGCGGGGTTGCGGCTTGGACAAAAACTGTTGTCTATTCGGTCCAACTCCGGAGTGGACACGGTGTAAATTCGTCTACCCTCTCTATAATTTGTTTAATGCGGCACAAATAATGTGTGTTTGGAATATACTATATAAAATAAATATACTATCCATATACTATCCATATACCATCCAAACTTATTTTTAAACAACCCCGTTCTCCCCATAAAAAGTACCAATATTGAAAATATTTTAATTACATTGACTTAATTAAATTAAACTACAACTAAGCTAAAATGGTTTGGCGGGAATATATCGGTAGTATATTTTGTTATACTTAGTGCAATATATCTGATGTAATCGCCTATGATGTTTTAATGCGAATTTCTTTTAACTTCTTTTGTGGGATATCGTGTCCTGTTGAATGGTGTGGCCTCGTTCTTCTCGCAGCCATATTCTCTGGATCGCTGATAAAAATATCATTTCCTGTTGAATGTGTAGTTGCGCCTCGGGGTGATTGCGCCTCGTTCTTCTTGCAGCCATATTCTCTGGATCGCTGATAAAAATATCATTTCCTGTTGAATGTGTAGTTGCGCCTCGGGGTGATTGCGCCTCGTTCTCTGGATCGCTGACCCCAATGGCGTCCGTCGCTCCCGTACTCCCGCACATTCCCGTCACGCCCCACCTCTGTCCACCACGGATTCCGTTGAAGTAGGTTGAACACGTCCATGTTGTAATATGTTCTTCTGATCAGGTGAAGACGCCGGTATTTTCAGATGTCCGGTGGGGTCCCAATTGGAGTTTTTTCAATCGTTCTGAATCAAAAGTATGTGTAGCGAGTTTGTAGAATCCCAGAAACGCGTCTGCTGTGATTTTTCTTGCACGTTTAAAGAATTTTAGGTTTGTGGTTTGTGGCGGCCGGGCGTTTATCACGGCAGATGTTAGTGGGTGAGCCGCCTTGACACGGGGTTCCTTCAGTTTCGTCTGGTGTAAACACTTATCTGCACGTATTATATATTACCGTTATATTCCCCGGTTAAACGGAAAAATTTTTTCGCGACTATCTATCTTATATCTATTGTTTGATACTTAGAAATAATTTCCTATGTAAACTATAAATTTGACTCAACTAAAATATTAAAATTCCCCATGATAAACTATAAATTTGACTCTACTAAAATATTAAAATTCCCCATGATAAACTATAAATTTGACCCTACTAAAATATTAAAATTATCACTAAATTATCACTATATAAATAGTAAGTGATACTCTAGATTACAGTAACCCCATTTTTAACACACATTATTAGGCCTTATGTAATTAAACACTCTACAACATATTATTTTGATGATTACAATTTTAATAGCCGACCTCGAACCATTCCGCGGTGCCCAACGATCCACATTTGTTTGAAATGAGTGATGTGAGAAAACTGGGATGGGATTGATAGGAATAATGGATATTCATAAAAATTGTTCTCTACACTACTCTAAACAGCTGTTTTATGGGGAACGCCTCTAGGGCCGAATCCCGCCTAGATATGGGGTTTGTTTATAAATAAATATTGTGTGGATTTCCTCCCAATCCGCATATTATCCGTGGCCACGGATAATAGGACAGATTTTTTTCTACCATCTGGATAAAGAGTAATATATAACTTGAGAATTACAAACAAAAGCACTATTATAATAATACTGATATATTAGAAAATATATTACTCTTACCAAATATAGCAGATTGTGAGGGGAAGTGCGTGTATTGTATGTATTTGTGTTTTATTATAAATTTATGATTATATGATAATAAGATGTGTACAAATTTAACATATACTAGCAAACCTATAAAACATCTAAAAAAGAAATGACTCATTATTCTCAAGTTGAGCCACATGTTTTATTTCTTGCGTGTCTAGATTAAAGAGGGAAAAGCTGAAGATATCCTCAGCCCCAGGATCGGAGAAATGCGACAGTTGCACAAAAAACAAAGGGGACACAATACGCTATTAGTGTAACGGAACCCGGTGACGGTAGCTGTCCTATCGGGTGAAAGTGGCACTTACGGCGGTACAACGCGCAGTTCACTCTCGCTTTCACTGCTCATGCGCGTTGCCGCATGCGACACCAATTAGCATAGACGGGTGACAGACAGCTGTGGCTAATATCATTCATAGTCATACAAGTCGTGAGGTCTTGTCAAATACGCTCTAATATAATCATTTTATTCATTACATTCAGATTGACCGATTAAAAACGAGACAACAAATCTAAAAGCAATTTAAAAATTACGCTGTTTTTGTGTTCCCCATATAAATAATAATGCCACGACGACTCGGGGATATGATAATTAGCTTCCGGGGTGTAAATGTAACTCGGCCGTTATTAATTAAAAGATCGGAGCAGTTTGATTAAAATCACGGGTAATTATTTTTATGGTAAATTATCTTGGGTTATTTCAATCCTACACGAGTAAGTAATGTTCAGTAATGCATGGGGACGAATTAATGTTTATTAATAAACTAGCAGATGTACCCGCCCTTCGTACGGGTTGTACATAAGTGGCAGATTAACTAAAAATATTAACAACCCACATAATTTTACAATACTAAAATTACATTTTACACTTTTAAAGTAGAATTAAAGTTAACGAAATATACTATGGCAGATAGTTCTGGTACTGCTGGGTACTGTTGCCAAGTCGAGGAACTCTGTCGGGTAGTGAACGGTGTGGTTTTTGCGACTCCAAATCGGTACACCTTGGATTCGATTTTAGAAATAAAAGAACTATCGAAATAAAAGTACAACAAAATATTAACCCTGTTTAATTAAACATTTTAAATACTTTGATACATTAATCTTTACATTCCAATAAATTAATAGTAATGTAACGAAACATTGACAAACCACTTTTAAAATCACCAGTCTTGCCAGGTCCTGTTTTCAATATAATTGTAAATATTTCTAGGTAGTGAAAATGGGTTATAACCACTTTTAAAATCACCAGTCTTGCCAGGTCCTGTTTTCAATATAATTGTAAATATTTCTAGGTAGTGAAAATGGGTTATAAATACTAACTGGTTGGTCGGCGCTCTCGAGACCCCTTGCTTCGTGGTCTCAACGGGAGCGGGGGGTGTGGGTGTGAGGGGTCTCAAACGTGGCAGATGGTCGTGGAATTCGTTTAATAGTGATAAGTAGGCCCAGCATTATTAATCTCCTGAAAAACAATAGCTTCGTGTACAACTTTTATATATTAGTCTGTTCCAAAAATGTCTTAACAGAATAGAATATTTTTATTTTCTCATAATACATAGTTGTAACTTTATTTTTAATCACACGGCTTGTAACGGAGAAGTGTGGGCTAAGTGTGGGGGGGGGGGTAATGTGATGAGGATATAATAGATTTATTTTGTGTAATTTTACATACTCTTTTATCTATTACTCTGTTATAGTATGCGTATATTTTTAATGTATCTATACTGGATAGTATATTTTTGTAATTTTCAAAACTAAATGATTGGGGTAAGTTTTTTAATTGAGAATCTTTTAGAGTTTTGTAACCGTATGTTTTACATCTCACTGTAGCAAAGTCTAGTATGGGGTTATTGGGAGATATATCTTTGAATAAACCTAGACGTGAAGGGTGAATGAAATCTTGTTTTGTAAACGAATCGGTTTTAGAGAATACGTGCAATGCGAAGGAATCGTTGTCTGTGTATATGAGATCGAAGGGGGGAAAGGTTTTCTTTAATTTATTGTAGTACATGTCGTACATGTATCTCTTACTTAGATCTAGTATTGAAAAACCTAAACATATTGGCTTATTACAACGAACCTTTCTTTTTGACATAAAGACTACGTAGTTATTTTCGTTTAATATTAATCTGTCTACAAAGGTGGGCTGTTTTATTAATCTCATAAGTTTTCTAGTGTTGTTGTACAGGAAGTGTTTATTTAAGTTATCGGTTACCCTTTCTATTGATTTACCATATATCAGGTTTGATTGGAGTTTAAAGAAATTGGATAGGGCTTTGTCTTGGGAATAGTGCATTCTCAAGTCTGTGTTCATTTTTATGTAGGGTTCTAACCAACATGATTCGTTAAATGAAATAGCTCTGTGGACTTTTTCTAATATGAGTCCCATTGAGAGAGCTTGTTTTAATGTCTCGTAGTGTATTACGTAATGTTTTCTGTCTTGAAAAGAAGATATTAATTTACCTTCTACGTGATGAGGACATAGTGGATAGTCCCTGTGATCTGAGTTAAATGGATATTTTAAATCCACTTCTAAGATGTAACCCGTACCTTCTGGTTTACTTTCTAAATGAACCGAGTCTGGAGATACCCACTTGAAACCGTCCAGAGGAAGTGGACATTTCAACATTACAGCGGAGTAAAGACCGATAATGTCATAAAAAAAAATTAGTGAGTCGGGTTTAGTGGGATCGTAATTGGGGAGTGAGGGGTGGTTGGAACTTGCGTATTTCTTTACTGCACGTGTAAATCCACCTCTTATACCTTTCATTATCATATTATACATTTTATCATCGTTTAAAAGTTCTATGCGAGCGTTTGTAATCTTGAGCATGACGTCGAAACTGTAAGCTCCTATTGTCAGGTAGTAGAACATGTCGAGTTTATAGTTTTCAATACAGATTGATCTTATAGTTTCTAATTTATCAATTTCTGGATAGAATTGAGAAGAGTCTAAAAACTTCATTGTAGTATTTTTAATTCTCTTTGAAATGCATAGGAACTTTTCTATTTGACCCTTGAAAGGTATGAATTTTATATTGGCATTGACGCTAGTGAAGTAGTTTAACAGTTCTATTCCTAGATCTTTTATAATTATTGGGACAAAGTATGGTAATCGGTAGTTTATATTACAAGTAGAGTGGGCGTAACCTCTTATTGATCCGTTTAAGTGATTGTGATCGAGAACGTAATCGTTGAACATACCTTTACCACAGATGTGACAGGGAGAACCTTCTATGGGTGGATGTGGAAATTCCTTTGGAGGTATATTTCTCTTGTACAATCTACCGATTAGTTCACACTCTCTTTCTAAAGAGTTCATAAAAGCTGTAATGTCTGAAAAATTTCTAGTTCTAATTATTTTACTGTTTTCATTGACGATATTGTATGTGAGACTTTTTATAGTGAATGTGCCTATGCGGTGAACGAAAGAAGTGTTTGGATCTGGTTCACAAGTATCTTCTTTGTTTAGCTGTTGTTCTATGTCGCAGTATATGACAAACGGTATTTTCAACTGTCTGTTGTAGTTTTTAAAGAACAAAAACTTGTTTCCTTCTTTTGGAAAGGTGACGGTTGGTATTGAGTGACTGTTACAGTCGAGTTCGTGAATGAGGAGTCGGTCTTGTTTATAAAAGTGTTTGAAACACTGCCGACAAACGTATAACCTAGTAGTTGTTTTGACCAGTTGTCTACCGATAAATGCGTCAAAGTTTTTAATCCACATATAGTGGTTTTTATAAAACAGTATATCTCTGTGATCGGGTTTTCTATGAGGTGTTACTTTTAATGGAGTGATTTTTCTATTTCTATCTTCTATAGAGTAAACGTTTATGGAGATGTTATTTACGTTTTCAAATGTTTGTATTTCGTCTAGTTTTACGGGAAAAGACACGCACGACCATTTATACTTATCGTTCAAATGCACGTATTTGAAGTAATTTAATATATTGTGATAATTCTTTCCCGAATCAGCCAAAATTTTTCCCATTATGGCGATTTTGAAACAGATATCGTTGCAACACGTTCTTCTACTACCCTTACCGCGGAATGGATTTACAAGAGATTTTTTTCCTCTAAGAAAGGGGGGTAGTTTGAATCTGGTAGATGAACCCCAGACTGGTTCGTATCTGTTGATACGGAGCTCTAGTTTGACAATCGTGTATATAGCCCAACCCGAACCTCGTAACTCCAAAGTGGATTTTTCTAATAATAATTTATTTATACTGGAAGAGTACTGCTGATTTAAATCAGTTAAACTGAAAACTGTCAAATTTTGAGTTTTAAAACTTTTTGTTTGCAATTCGTCGTTAGATTTTGAAAACTTACACTCCAACAACATATTATACTTTATGCTATCGTGCATTTGTTGGTAGTGTTTCAATAAATAAATAACATTCCCCCTCAACCACTCCATGTAAGTTTTAACACAAGAAAACCCGAGGGGGTTGTCAGCCTTCAGTGTAACGAGTCTGCACCTTGCAGCCGATTCAATTTGAACGAAATGGTTTTCAAATGAGGTGGCGTGTTCGTGCGTGTCAAGTTCGGGATATAAAACGCCACATACTTCACATAGCACGTCCATCGTGAAAAATGAGGAAATGGGGATTGATTGCGGATTAAATACCTTTGGGAAAATTTTAAAATTTTACATTTCTTTTTACTCCAAAACTCAATATGATCCTGTCTTGTAAACTGTTTTATATTCTTTTTTATATTTAATATTTGGTTTGAGACTTATTTCTCCATAGTTCGTGGTCTTCAATTTCTGTTATATATTTATCAAGTATTTGTTTTGCATCGATGTAACTTATAGAATCATCAAATTTTCTTTTTTTTGAAGTTGGAACTTTTATCATTCTTAAATCCTCAACATTAAGAATTTGGAAGTGGGTATCAATTATACTGGGTACGAGTGGTTTTGGTGAATTTTTTGTTATAAACATATTCAACCCCGCTTTGGGGAACTTATAGAGTAATAATAGTGCGTGTGGATATGTTACCTCATATGCGTTTTCAATATAGACATCTTTTACATCTAAATCTGGTTGAGTATAAATTAATGCTGTGTCAGTATAGTCATTTTTTTCTAAAATACTTTGTATGACATCGCAATCGTAAGGGTTTAGAAAATCTTCAACTTTTTTTAATTCTATATCTATTGGAAGATTGTCTACATAGTAAAGTTTTAATCTATTTAAAGGAGGTGTTTGGTTGGTTGCAGTCATTTGAATGAAGAACTGCGATAGCCTTCAGGAATTTATATCCCAAAAGACTGAGGAAACAATACGAACATATGTAGTTGTATTTCACCATAACAATATAGAATGTCTGGGATGTTTGAGAATCGATAGGAGCCTTCAAAAATTATTTAATTTGTCAGATAATAAAACATATGATATATATTTGAAATTGAAAAACCCACTGTCTGACTGTTGCACTCGTCTTGTTCTGACAAAAATAACAAGTGAAAACTATAAACAATAAACATTTGAAAAATTTTAAATGAAATAATTATATATAAAAAATATTTAATGGAAATTGTTGAGGTCGAAAATGAAAAACCAAAATCTAAAATACAAAGTATTTTTTTAACAAGATTAAAGGAATTCATTCAAAATAGTCCTTCCCATAGAATCGAAAAAAATGAAATGAATGGCAAACCTTCACTGATGACGGTGACATTTCTTGGAGTAGTTTTCACGATAATTTTTTCAATATCAGCCGTAAAAGTCGGAATTATTAACGCATTACTTATATTACTGTTCATAATTTCTGTTATAATTCTAATTTTAAAAAATTCTAATTAATATTATATTCTATACAAAATAATACAGATTTCATTTTCAAGTTTTTATCACTTCTCTTGTAGTAAACATTTAAAATGTTGATTTTATTTCTATGCTTGAGCTCTAAGAACTGTATGAGAAGTTCTGGATATTTTTTAAAAACTATAGCCTTTTCTAAGCTCATGATGCATCTAAACTCCATTTAATGTCTCGGAAGAATTGTGATGTTAGTTCCTAATGACGTCACAAAAGCGCTTCCCGAATAACTCAAGGGGTTGGCAGAAACCCTGGCGGTTGTACTCCTACTTTCTCCAGATTTCTCTTCGTCTGCCAATTTCTTATATTCAGGAATTTCCAATTGTTCAATTGCACAATCCCACAGAGATTTCGTATGAGGAGAGTGAATTTGATCTATTTCCAAACTATTACCTTCGAAAATTAGGGGGTCGCCTTCGCATATTCGCCTTATTGAAACTACACCGATGGGCGTAAGTTTGCAGTTTGGAGTAAACGATGACACGGCTTCGTTTTTAAACTTCAATTCTGTTGGGTAGGTATTTCTGATAAACTTATACCAGTAGGCTTTGTGGCTATCGTCGAAGCAGTCCAGAATAGTTTCATCTGGTTTAATATCGGAATATTCTTCTCTAATCTTCACTATGTGAGAGTTTTCGTATTGTTGAATGAAGTTATGGAACCCGTCGCGGTTATTTTTACAAACGTCTGAACTATGAGATTCTGGAAATGCGATAGTGTTTTTTGGAAGATCTCCCGTGTACTTGAAGGCTTGACCCTTCTTATCGTCATCATTATAAGCCCATTTGCTTATATCACCACAATACGTCTTTGGCACTCCGATATTAAGAGTATCTTCCTTACAACAAATACTTTCTCTTGTACCGGGCGGATATTGCAAAAGCCGCTTAGCTTCTACTGGTATAACAGATAGTGCGCCAATGGATTGCGAGTAGAGAAGGTTCATTTTATGCAACATAAAATACTGTTCATCCAAGTTTCTACCTTCTGTATCTATACAACGATATGCTTTTATCCTTGTATAAATGTAGGGGTTTAACGTAACATAATGTAGTCCTGGTTTTGATGCATCTGTTGCTGTGTAGGGCTCAATTTTTGTTATCTTTAAATGTTCCCTATGCGTTTTAAACTCATCACCAGTAGTACCCACCGTTGGGATATTCTCTCCATCGTCCACCGCTTGTATGAATATTTTAAAATTATTCGGGTCACTACTAACGCCAATTTTATCGCCCGGTATTCCCAATAGAGACCATAATATCTCTCCTCTAGGTACTATAAGAGTGTTTTTATCAAATACAATATTATCGGGGCAACTATTTTCTGAAATTGGTGTGATTCTATACGGTCTGGTAGCAATTAAATACGAAATAACACTATCTTTTCCTTGATAACACGAGATGGTGCTGAACAAAGTCTTTACATAATCATCCCGCTGTGTAAGACCATATTGTGTGAATAAGTCGCTAATACACACCCCGGAAATAGCCGAGCTGATTTTATTGCCATACTTATTATACATGTAAATTTCGCGCTCGAAAACGGTATTCATAATGAAATTTTTAAACAACTCCTCCGAATCTCCTCCAGTTTTCTTGTAGTGTGGAACAACACAGTTTTTTATTCGCGTTGTATAAATTCCGGTTGTCATTTTCTTTTTTATTTACCAAAAAAAACCGATAATTAATTTTACTATTGCATTTTCAATTTCTTAGCTGGTGGTTCTTCCTCATTTTTAAAAAGCGATGCCACATATGGTGAAAACAACCTCTTCGTTAGTGTAAGACTGACCAGAAGGGATATGTTCTGCAGGCTCGATTTTAACGCCTTCAATGAAGGCGAATCGTTATCCTGAACCGATCTGAGAATTTCGTCGACGTCTTTGGCTCCTAATATTCTAGCGATGATGTTCGATCCAGAATCATTTAAAATGGTTATTTTATCCTTTTGTAGGGACGTTGAAAACACTTCTATGTACTTTTGAATATCCGGAGGGGTAAACTTTTTTGCCTCGGTCAGTAATACCTCAAAAAATGTAAACACGTAATTCGCCATGTTTTTATCTGAACTGTTTTTACCCAAAACAGAATCAATTATGAGTCCAATTTTAAACTTTTTATAAAGTATATTGTCATTAACACCGTCAATGTCCTCTAGCTTTGCAAAACAACTCTGTAAGTAGGCGCAGGATCCCGTGTTGTACAAGTATTTAATAATGTCTTTCTTTAACGAGTCAGAGGACGATATTGATGAGGGAGGCGGTGTCCGCGGCGGGGGGAGTGTTGGTGATGGAACTATCTGTGGTTGGGAATTGCTGTTGCTGTTATTATTATTATTATTATTATTATTACTATCATCCATCCAATTTAAATCAGCGAATATATCTAACATTTCCGGGTTGGGTATATCTCGCTGTAAAGTGAAATCCTCTGCATTTAAAAAGGTGGGAGGGTTATTTAAAATAGTGTTCATTTTTTATAAAGAAAAAAATGATTTTTATGCAATGTTTTGTGTTTGACTTGGATGAAACTTTGGTTTACGTACAAGGAAAGGATATTTTTGTCAGGCCGTACTCAGAATCTATTCTACAAGCATTAAATAAAACACAGAGTAATATGCTAATTTTATGGTCGGCTGCTGATTTTACGTATGTTCATAACATACTTATAAGACTAAATTGGAGTCATTATTTTAAAAAGGTTCTTAGCAGAGAAGACTGCGAGGTTTCTTTTAAACTATACGGTGAAAATAAATCTTGTTTTTTTATAAAGAATTTATTGAAAAGGGAAAGTGAAATGTACAATATACAATTTATATTGATTGATGATTTAGCTTCAAAAAACGAAACAACAAATGAGTACGATTTTAAAATTAATATTGTGCCGTATAAAAATCCAAACTCCGGTCCAGATATACACCTATACAATGCAATCAAATGTTTCCTATAAATTTAGAAACCAACTCTTTGACCACAATTGGTTTATGGCGTGAATCTGAAATAATCATAGTTGAAAAATATTTAATAATGAATGATAACCTTTCGATATTATAGGGCTGAAATATAATCGAAAATACAATAAAAAATAAGACTGATAATAAAAATAATGAATTTTTTATATTCATATTATTATATTTTTATACTTGTTATCATAATGGTAATTTACAAACGCCCCAGTAGAACCTTTGAGATATTTAAATACAACAATAAATATATGTATTTCAAAGAAATACCTATGGGTATAACTGGTGTAATTTACAATGGCATTCCGTATATATATGACAAAGATTCATTAACAGAGTGTGGTGGAAAGTATGATTCGGTGTTTGAAATAAAAGGAGTTAATAATAGGTTCATCTCGAAATGTTTTATTTCTGAAAACGTTGTAAGAAGCGTGTTTGAGGAAGCCCCATCCGCGTTAGGCGACGTTGATTTCAATTTCCCCACACTCGTTGACCATTAACAATTTTTTATCTGGTATGTAATGAAAGTTGGTATTTCTGATGAAATTAGTTGGCCTGTTGTACAGCAAATCGAGAAACCAAATTAAACTGTCCGCGTTGTTGACCACGAAATCTGCGACTGGAAAGAGTAAAATGTTGAGTTTTCGAACGCTTTTATGTGTTTTTAGGAATTCATTTAAATCGCTGACGCTATAGTCCCCGTTCATGTGACCTAAACGGCCACAGTTTTTTATTTCTATAATAGTCTGATATGACTTTTTTACGTCTCTGGAATCCCAAAAATGGATGCTGTATTCTGATAGCCGTTTAAATAAATCATCGTAATAAAATATTATATTCTTTGTATATTTTGGCATCCAAATATTGACTTTGAAGGGTAAACTAAACCGATCTATTTCGTTACACTTTATAGAATCTAAATAGCGTGTAAAAATATTGTTTGTATTTAAAATATATTTTTCTATTGTGGAAATGAAATTAAAGACTTTTTTTATCACCTCCGTTCTATCAATTGGTAATCCAACTTTATTTATCCTCTCATAGAACTCTACAGAATCTCTTTTTTTTCTTTTTTTGTCTTTATAAAATTTATCAAAGACTGGCAAAACGTAAGACAGCAGTAGTTCACCATTTGTTGAAAAATTTTCATCAACTCCGAGAACGTTTCGCCTATAACTGCATGTGGCGTTAAAGGAATTCAAATTTGTATATTCATAAAAAACCCTCGAGTTACAAACAAACGCGTAATCGTTTATTGAGGTATTCTCCAAAACATATTTAAAAAACGTCTCAATAAAAGTGTTATAACGTGGGTTGAATTCTTCTCTCTTATCATAATAGTTTTCAATCATCTCTAAAAATTGGCGAAAGAAGAGTTCAACAAAATCTTTAAACTTTGGATTTATTCTTCTAGCCACCCCCACTATTTTTAAACACCCACTTTTAAGCTTCATTATGTAGTTTTTCTTCTCTGCTAAAAACATTGTCGTTTTTGCTTCATAATCTAGGGTTAAAGAGATAGTCTCTAAACCCAAACCCTCTCTTATGTACTTATTCAAGACGTTAGCCACATCGATATCAAAATTCTCTTGTAAAATAAAAAGAGAATCTGTATCTCCGTAAACAACAGTCATCTTTAGTTGTTTTTCTATATAGGATTTGATTAATGAGTGAATCTTTCTTCCGTATGACGTTACAAGTGCCGCACAGGGGAGGTCACGCATCCGTCCCTTTGACGCCAATAACCCATAAATGGAGTTGGCTATGAGTTTGTATGCCTTGTTTAGATAGACATTTTTTGTTTTTTTCCTCTGCTCAATTAAATATTCCACTATAACAGACAGCGGAGCTTTTAAAAACTGTCTTTTGATTGTATAAAATCTGTCCATTTTATTAGTTCGTCTCAGGAATTCTTTAGCAAGGGGAGAATTCTGATTTAGATTATCGATGACGTAATTGGAACTTATATTAAATTCCCTAATAATACTGGGATACAAAGAAGTAAAATCGACTACCGAAATTGGTCTGTTAACATAGACGGTTCTTTGAGCTTTCAATACCGTTGCACCGCGATACTGTTTGTTAACTATGGACTCAAACATATCTCCGGAAAATGTACGATCCTCTACAAGTTTAAATGGTACACACATGCCCTGTGCGGGGTACATTATCGACGTGAACTTACTTATAATCTTGGACGTCGCTTTGCTCATGTAGTCAACCGTATCACAAAAACATATACTTACCAAAGGTAGTAAGTGGTGAATTATTTCCTTTTTCGCATATATTTCTACTGTCAGTTCAGAATCGCGTGCAACGTAATCGCACATTTGTTGAAGAAATTCTAAATCTTGCCCACTCTCTGCATAGTATTGGTTTAGTTTCATGAAAGACATGTCTAATTTATTTTTGCCCAGTTCTACTTTGGCTATGTTTTTTAATGAAAATGAATTGTATTCGTTGGAGTGCATGCGTTTGAGATAAGCCATTACGTCGATGATTTGAAAACGCTCACAACATACCAAGGGACTTTTAATTCCTATTAACATTTTGTTTATTTCTTCTACTGAATAATAGTTTCTCGCCAATCCTAAAATTATCATTCTATTTAAAATAACAGGAAAATCAAATTCCAATATATTGTATCCGATTAAAAACGACGCTTTTAATTCAATTCTAAAAAAGTCACATAGTGCTGCTACAAGTTTCTTTTCTTCTACAAAACACTTATAAATCCTCTTATCGTCTGTAGAGTCTATTTTTATGTTCGGATTGGGCAGTAATAAATAAATTATTTCCAACTCTTTATCAAATCTCTTACCGCTGACGGTACCTATAACGAAAGAAACCGAAACAATCTTTTCATCGGGAGCTGCCCCATTGGGTATAACATCATACTCTCTACCTTTCACCACCTCTATGTCGAACGAACACACCCTTTGATTTGGGACTGTCTCGAAACCATATAATTCTTGTAATGTATTTTTAAAAACTCCATAGTAAAGAAAATCTTTGTTTTTACGTTTTTCAAATTCAAAGTATCTCTGCAGAGAAGAGGGGGTGAAGTTGATATCGAAAATATGAAAGAGCGACTTGTTGAAGGTTAAAAACTTTTCAAGACCTGGTAGGATGTGAACACTATTAACGTGAACAAACGCTGACAAACCCCTAAGACTATCTATGTAAACCACATCTTCCACGGTTATTTGAGACTGAGTTCTCAGATTCGCCAAACTGTCATTGTATGTGATTTTATATATATGTTTACCAAAGAAATCATGAGCTTTTTTTTCAAAATCTTCCTTCTTCTTTTTATGAATTAATAATTGCAAATAATAACAATTATCACTATTTAAATTTAATTTTCCACATATAAAATTACAATTGAAGTCAAATCCAACGTAATCACCCTCGGTGCTCGTCCACTTTGTAATAAAATGATCTCCCTCTTCGAACATTAGTCCGGACTGAGGCGAACCTATAAAAAACCTATATATAATAAAAAATGTTTGAAATATTTGTATTATTTATTATTGTTACAATTGTAATGTTAAAGCCAGATTCAATTCAAATCTCATTTCCAAAGTATGATTACAAAAAGTTTTGTGACAAATTCACAGGATCGTGGGACGGGGAAGATTGCACTTGTAAACATCCAGATTTCATAACAAACAACCACTATAACGGAAATTGCGATAGGGTTGTCGATATTAAATGTATAAAAATATTCAACTCGGGGGGAAAGTTATTGAACTTCAATATCCAAGATCCTTACACTGAGGGTTTCTGTGACTGTGGCAAATACTATTCTTATGATGTTTCGAGTCGTAAATGTGTTTTGAGAAAGTTAAATATGAGGTTGAGCATCCCGGAAAGGTGCGAAGATGGATATTATTTTGATGATAAATATAAAACCTGCTTGAAAAAACTCTGTTCCTGGGACATTTTAAACCCTCTGGAAAAAATTGACCAACACGCTATATCACCCACCACATGCAAGTGCGATTTTGAAAACGGTTATGCCCCCATTGCTTTAGTTAACGGCACAATCGGCTGTACAAAAGTGCTCAGAGGAAAGGCGTGGTCTACAAATCACATAATTCTATTAGAGAAGTCTGGAAATGGCCGGAAGATATCGCATTTGTACCCACTGTCAGCACTCGGTCCCAGATTTGCAAAACGCATAAGCGATATTAACGGTGACAGTGGAGCTTTTATGCTGGCCATAGAGCAAAGTCACGGAGACTGGCTGAAAGATTTATTTTCTAGGGGGGTTAAGATCGACTCCTCTGGTGACGACTATGACAAAGCCTTGGGGTTTTATGAATCGATGACTAATATATTAACTGTTAAAATTAAAAATGAATGAAAGTTTTAAACTGATTTCTCTGTTATTTATTTTCTTATCAATATTTATTCTGTTTAAAATATCAATTGAAACTGTTTATAGATATTTTGTCAATGAAAAGTTGAACGAAATACTTGGAATATCCAATAACGTAAATACAAAAGAAATTAAATTCAAATCAATTTACGATTTTGACAATACGTTGACGATTGACAGTTTCAAATTAATTAAACCAAAGAAAGTACTTTTGGAGGTAAGGGGGTGGAATGCTGACGGATTTAAAATATATTTAGATAATAAATTAATAATCAGTAGAAAGTGTTTGAATGGATTTTACTATACAAAAAATGGTTGTTCCAAAACAAACGCATGTCAAGACAGGCGGGATGGTGAAATAGTAGCAGATAGTCGGAATAAAAATATGTTATACAAATGCAATGGTCACAACGGAGTAAGAGACATAATCTCGGCATATGGTGTGAAACCATTGAAACCATTGAAACCATTGAAACCAAAGGAGGATGTGACGAATAAACTCGGGGGAAATTGTGATTCACATAAAGCCGTCCCGGTGAACGTACCAGACATGTGGACTTCCTCTGACATGTATAAGCAGTGCGTAGACGCATTTTGGAATTTCAAATTCTGTCCCAAGGTTGAGAACACCAATTACTCGAAAATTTTGGAGGAAATCAGAGATGTTTTAGATGATGGAATCTTGTATCGTCCACTAAATTTAGATGTATCGGTGTTTGATGAGAACGTCCAGAATTGTGTTCCTTTTGATTATGCACGACATTATAAAAACGGTAAAATACCTCTACTGTATAATGACATTTTCATGTTAGATCACAGTAATGTTCTACCCACGGTGGTATACAATTCAATTACAAAGAAAAAAGAATCGATACCCAACCTTCACGAAAATGACAACTATAATGACCGAGACAAAGAGGAATGTCTTTCACAATACCAAGAATATACGAACGGTGAATTTTTGGGACTGTTAACAGTAGCGTATTCCAATGTAATTCTTTCGTGTAGATGCGGCAAACCCGTAAATAAACTCGTTGTTGATCAAAATGAAAATCCTAGTTTTTGGGGGCGTGGTTTTTTTGGAGAAAACTCCTACACCGATAAAAAACACAACATTCATATCTGCGAAGGTCATCTCCATAAGTTTATACCCACGTGTGTGGAAAACATCGAGTGTGTTAATGCAGACGGGTTAATTCCTCTGAAATCACCCGGTGTTGGTATAACGAATGATTTTGATTTAAGTTTCTGTTCAAAAACGGGACGTTTACAATACATCCTCCAAAATAATATAAAAATAGATAAATTCTGTAAAAATTTAAAAAAATATCGAGTTCACCCATACTACAATATTCCAATAGATTGTAAAAAGAAGAAAATTCTAAAAGATTTATCTTATAGAGATTTATCTTTAAACACTTTTAAAATTAAAAACGATTCAATATTTAAAAACGATATTAATGCGCTGAATTTGCATTTTTTGGGGGGGGTTCTACCGTAAGGGTATATAAAACCACTTTCCTTGTGTTGGGAAAAAATTTATCACGGCGCGGCTTCACGATACACACAACCCGTTGATCTTTGTCGAGCAAACACTCGTATATGGTGTTGGTAGTTAAATTATCGCTTGGTGTGCATATCTTGTAACAAATGCCGTTTCTATCGGCCATTTCGCTCGATGTAAATTTCAAGTCGACGGTAGACTGGTATTTTGTTTTGTAAAGTCTTTCGCCGTGTATAAAGATACTTCCATCGGTTTTTATATTAGATTTGATATATTCCGCATCAAAACTTTGAAATAGAATTGTACTATTATTGGGTGAATGAGTTTTGCGAATCTTTTCTGCTAGGCGTTCTATAAACTCCATTCTCACACTAGCGCCAAAGTGTTTCGAGTGAGCGAGGTCTATAAAAATTAAAACATTCCCCACCAGTTCCGCCACGAATGTTATGTTTTTTAAGTAAAAACTATATTCCCGTCCCCATTGTTTGTAAAGGGGGGGTTTTAAAGTAAAGCTTGTAGTATTGCTTGTAAAGATTTCATAGTTGGAATAAAAGTTCACTAAACCCCTTTCCCCGTCAACCTTTGGGTATTCATTAGTGGGTGTAATAAATGGATTTTGGGATACATTTTCAATGGAACAAGTAAGGTACTGTTCATCTATATGCAAACCGTAAGTAAGAGCGGTTTGTAAATACAAATTCCTCGAGTTCTCGTCCGCACTCAACGGGTTTTCAAGCTCTATTACACATTTGTTTTGGAGACTGTATATATTTACCTCGAGATTTTCTAAAGTGTACAGAATAAAACCCCCCTCTTTTAAATAGATGTTTTTTTTTACCAAAAGACCGTTTTTAATAATATCATATAACAGCGAGCTTGGCATAATTTCTTCTTGCGACTCGTAGCAAATTTCCAACGTAGTCCAATTTAAAAATATCGGTTTAGTTTTCAGGAGAGTTTTTTTCTCTATGCGAGGATTTTTACAGTTCGTGTATGCTCTGAGATTGTTCCAGTAAATTATAAAATTAGTCTCTATTGGTTTTAGAGATTTTTTTATCACCTCTACCGCGAGAGGACTCTTTCTCCGGATTTCGCACTCAAACTCCATAGTGTTTTAAAAGTCTTCTTTGGCGGTGGGATAAGATATACATAATATAAAACTCTTTAATGTTAATAATATCAGAGTATTGAAAATAATAAATGTAACAATAATGTGCATAGTATTGTGTTTTTATTCTCCTGCTTCTATACGTTGTAAATTTTTTATCACACATCCAACAATTAAAAACTTTGAACGAAGTGTCTGAACTCCTCCTGTCTACTAACCATAAGTTGATTTCCCTAAAACAGTTTTTATTATTAACTAACGCCGGTATGATCAGTTTGTCCCTATGCTCAAGTATAAAATCTCTTTTCATCGGCATACGCGCCGAGATATATAGCCAATGCTGATATGTCAAAAACCGCATACATTCATTGCTCATATTTTTAAAGTTGTGTTTGATAAAATATAGTTCGTGAAACAGTCTTTTCTTGTTAAATTGTTTTTCAGTTTTTTTCACATGTTTAATAAAAAAACGAAAGGGGGTTGACCAGTAAAGTGCTCTAAAATAGTTTACTTTGTCTTTTAAACTTAAATAACTTGGAATGATTTGTTCCAACACCAATAAGTCCAATTGTATAAATTTCATTTATAATAAAAGATGAGGTTATTCTGTTTAAAGTGTAAAAAATATACAAAATCGGAAAATATAAAAAAGGTTTTGATATATATTAGGGGGAATAAGAGGTTGCAGTTAAAAGCTCGCTGTTTTGTTTGTAATGTCAGGAAGTGTAAATTCTTACCAAATGTACAGCTCCGGTGATAATAATTACAACAGTTGTGGTGATATAAGCACGAGTGGAATTGACTATGACGATGATGAGTATATAAGCCTTAGTGATAATGATATTTATGAAAATTCTGAAAACACTCAGTATCACAAGGAGTATATTTTGAAGCATGTAAAATTTGCATTTAAGAAATTTGGAGACATAGAAAGTTTGTTTTTAAAATATTTCATTATTATTTGGTATTTGTTAGATATCATTTCTCTACCACCCCAGAGTATAATGGAACACGTAATACCAAACGAGAATGAAGAAGAATTGTGTGAGCCTTGGAAGTTCTTCTCTATTATGATAAAACATTACAAGAGATATTGTTGTTCTGAATACAAGTTATACAATATAAAGTCAACTTTGACTGAGACTCTTGAATTGCAAGATAAACTGTCTAAATACTTGAGATTACCGCTAGATAATTCTTTTATACCAAGAATAAAAGAAATTCTGTGGCATTATAGACACCATAAAACCGTCTGTAATATCGAATCAATTTATAAAATTTTAGCAAACATAATAGATTTGGAATAATCACAGACTGGGCGTCAAAAAGTATTTAAATAGTGGTCTTGGAATGATGTTCTCAACGGTTTTATAATAATTATGATCTTCATGATTCATATAAGAGTTATTGAATGTAACGCTACAGTATAGATGCAACATGGCGTGTAAAACGGCATATACCATATGGGTTACAAAAAATTCTACCTCCACAGATTTATTTTGAGAGGTGGTTATGTAATCGTTGTTGTACAAAATCTCTGATCTGTATCTATTGTCTATTAAATTCAATAACTCTTTAGAATTGTAAAAAAAAACTACAGCATTTTTAATAATAACGGGAATGATAAATTCGTTTGTGTATTTTTTTCTTTTAGATTCAAAGAGCAATTTTATTTTAAGGTCACTTTCATAAGTAACATTGAGAAACGACACTTGGCCCATCTTTTCTATTTTAGGTATCAAAAACAGGTGTTCGCTGATTAAAGAATAAACCTGTTTCAAGTCTATTATGTAATTGTTATTATTATACTCTTCAGAGTTTTTAAGCTTATTCATTATGGCAGATATTCCTTCGGTCCACTTTTTTATAATATTAACGTCGGTCTTTTCCTCCAAATCAATAAAAGATTTTACATGTCTGCTCGGTTCTGACACTAAAAAGATTAAAAACGATTTAATCTCGGTAAGAGTAACGTAGACATCTTTAATCATCTGTTCGTAGGGGGTTTTTTCAGATGTATCAGTTGTTGCTTCCTCTGTAATATCGGAATTGTTTCTTTCTTGTAATGGAGTTTTCTTTAAAAAGTTAAACCACAGTGTCGGGTTTGTTGTCTTTATTTCACTTTTATAAGAATCATATAGTCGTTTGACCTCATCTTTTGGTACATTCGAAGCCGCACAAAATCGCTGCCACTGATTGTACAAATTCTTACTATTCATGTTTTTTTTTATATATAAATAAAAAAGGATGGAAAATACAAATCCTATTAATGGTTTTGATACTCCTATTTATTGTATAAAATGTACAAATTTCACAGCAAACAAAGATCCGATGGTGGTTAAACGTGAAACACATCACTTGAAAGCTTTGTGCGTTAAATGCAATTCTAAGAAAAATAAATTTCTCAAAAGAAATCGCCAAATTACCGCTAAAGAAAAAGAGATCGAATCAAAACCGGACATTATTAACTCTGATACCCCTGAACAATCTGATGAGCTTTCGTAAAAAGGATTGCCACGCCGGAAGCGTGTGTATGTACACCTTGTTTGAAATGTAAACTATTGCAAAAGACGTCACGATATTTAATGTAGTCGGATTATTACTGTCTATCCAAAGGGATTCATAGGGGCGTTCAGAGTATTCTTTTGATGAGGGGTGTATCAAATTTATTAACTTGATTGTTTTTAACGATTTATTTTTTTCTCTTAGTAGAAATATACTTTCAAAATCAATATATCTATAAAATACAAAACCGTTTATGTTTAACTGATTTGCTCTAAGAATAATTTTACAAGTCTGCGCACAAAACTCATATTCTTTTTTCAAATCGTTGTACAGAAGAACTTCTTTGTTGTCCATTTACATATATTTTTTATATCTTGTTAAGTCGAATTTCCTTTACTCTTTCACAACTGCACATCCACCCGCAGTGTTATCTGTGTTTGATGAGTCGTGGAGTCTGGGAGTTTTGTCTCTGAAAGCTTTGATTGCTGAATTTATAACGTTTCTGTAATTCCTCTCGATGCATTCTTGATTCTGTTTGGTTGAAACTCTTTTAGTTTTTTTGTGGCTTTTCACGCAAAATATTTTATGTATGCTACAAGTCTGCGCACAGTTTCTTTTTTCATCTTTTGTTGTCCATTTACATATATTTTTTATATCTTGTTAAGTCGAATTTTATTTGGTTTACTTTTTCACAGCTGCACATCCACCTATTGTTCACCTTCTTGCAGTCAAGTATATCTGTGTAATTTTTGATTATGTGTCGCTTTATAGATGAGTCGTGGACGGTTATACTGGGGCATTGGTCTCTGAAAGCTTTGATTGCAATACTAATAGGTTGATAAATTTCAGTTTTGATAGAATCAATGAATTTATAATGGTTCTGTAATTCTTCTCGATGTATTCTTAATTGTTCTTGATTCTGTTTAGTTGAAACTCTTTTAGTTTTTTTGGGTGGCTTTTCACAAGAGTCACTCAATGCCAGGGAATGTTCTGAGGCGGTATCGCTGTCAAATTCCTGCATTGTAGTTTGCTGGTCTCTCGGTTCTAGGGAATGTTCACTGTCGTATCCCATCGTAGTATAATGAGTGGTGGTCATATTTTGCTTGTATTTATACAGTTTAGCCGAAATTATCTTTTGTAAAAAAATATTACTATAATTCTTGTTATAAAACAAATATACAATATCTATGTTATTTTTTTTACAAATACTAGCTTTAACTAGATCGCGGTTTATAACTCTTAAACATTGGAAATGGAAAGGACCCTGCAATTCAAAAGCCAATTTTAGTTTTGGAATGTATATATCTAGTTCAAAACGAAACCCCTCAATTCTTTGATTTATTTTTATTGGATGGTAGTATTTTGGAAGAATTTTATAAATCTTTTTGTATATCGAACGTTCCCACTGAGAATTGAATTTTAATTTTCCTAAAACAACTCTTTTGGATTTTATTATCTTCAACATTTTTATTTCAGAATAAATTGCACATTTTAGCACATTTTATCAGGGTGTTTTAAATGTAGGCGCTTTGGATAAGTAGTACAGTGTGTTGCTTTGCAAGCCGGCTGCGTACGGATCACATTTCTTTAATATTAGAGGAAAAAAATCTATAGCAATTGTTGGATAGGTTATTTTAGACTGTAAAAAATCGTCTGCCTCATTTATATTGTTGAACGATTTATTTATCATACTGTATTCTAGAATATTATTTATATCACTAACGTCGACACTTTGTATAAACAACACAAGACGATGTTTCAATATCAATTCTCGTCTATTTAACCAAATTCTTTTTTCTAAAGTTGAGGAGCAAACGTCTTCTAAAAATATTTTTCTTGTTATTTTCGGCCAAGCACATTTTAAAATTTGTAATTGTTGGTTTAGTATGTCCTCATCCTTGATATTAGCATAGAATTCTAACGGACTTTTGTTGTAAATACATCTTACAACATTATGATTTGTATACCCGAGCAATTCCAAAATCAAGTTCATTTTTATTCAAACTATAAATAAAATAGATGGTTTACGTATATCTAGCTTTAATATTAATCATATGCCTTTCCACTTACTCGGTGTATTACGCAAAAACTGCAAGCCCCGAAAAACCCGAAAGGGCCGAAAAACCTCAAATAGAGGACAAAGATGATTTAAAACAAATTTTAGATAAACTGTCCCTTATTAAAGTGGACAATTTGGAAGATTTCAGGGGTTATATGAGGGGGCCTACCGAAAATATAAATACAATGTTGAGTTTACTTAAAACCCTTAAAGAACATTACGATAAACTGGATACACCATTAAATGAATTTTCGAAATTAAAATCAAACTTGGAAACAATTAGCAACTCAATTACACGGTTGGAAAATCAACAGTTGTCCACACTAATCACGAATATGCAAATAGAGTTGCAAGGATTAAAAATCATAAATAATGAAGATGTTTCAAATAAAATAACAGAATTAGGAAAGAGCATTGAATCATTAAAGTCTCTCATTTCTGCACTCAAATTGCCAGAATCTGAAATGGTAGTTTTAAAGGGTCAGATTACGGACTTTCAAAATTCTTTAGGTATACTTAAAGACATTAAAGAACGTTGCGATAAATTGGATACACCATTAAACGAGTTGTTGAAATTAAAAACGCTATTGGAAACAATTAGCAACTCAGTTACGCAGTTGGAAAATCAACAGTTGTCCACACTAATCACGAATATGCAAAAAGAATTGGAAGGATTAAAAATCATGAATAATGAAGATGTTTCAAATAAAATAACAGAATTAGGAACGAGTATTGAATCGTTAAAGTCGCTTATTTCTACCCTCAAATTGCCAGAATCTGAAATGGTAGTTTTGAAAGGTCAGATTACAGAATTTCAAAAGTCTTTAGGAAAGACTAGCGAAGATGTTAAAGAAGTTATAAAAATACTAACGAAAATAGAAAAATTAAACATTTCCGATGAAGTCTCCAAAATAGAAAACAATCTAAAGCCCCTTCCTGGAATTTTAAAAACCAGCGCCGAAATTAAAACGAGTGTTGATGATTTAAAACCCTTTATTGAATCTCTAAAATGCAGTCCAAATCTTCACGATATTGAAAGTAAAATAAATTCTCACTGGCAAGAACTATCAAAAACGCTAGGTAGAGTCGATAGTGTCGTTAAAAGTTTAAAGGATGTTAAGGAGCTTATTGAAAAAATACCATTAAATCAAATAAACAAAATTTCTGATGTGGTAAAAACCTCTTCAACAATAAACACTAATTTGCAAGCCGTTAAAACAGACGTATTAGCGAATAAAGAACTTGTAAATCGAGTAAATCTTAGTCTAGCTGACATTAAAAGTAAAATTGAAACTCTTGATTTGACCCCTTTACAAGAAGTCAAAGATAATATTTCTCAACTACATGCTGTGTTTGAAAGAGTCATTAAAACTTTAAAACCAGGAGCGCGTAATCTACTGCGAGACGGTGTTTTGATTTTCAAAGGTGATCAAAACCAAGATTACCCTGTTCACATTAAAATCGCAGCTTATAGGATAGGGGAATTGGAAAGTGAAATTAGGAAATCCTTAACCAAAGACCAAGAAAAGTTTAAAATTCAATTGGTAAATGGTCTAGTAGAAGTGGAGTATTCGCAGGGGTTCCATATGGATAATTCCATTCGCGAATTACTAGGATTTCCTAGGGTTGATGGTCCGATATTTTTAAAACACTACAAAGCTACCAACCCTAGTAACATAGAACACATTATCTTAGAAACCCTGGTTCACAAACATAGCGTCGACGCAATTACTAGGAAGATGAAAAGTGCCGTACACGAGCAGATAAGTATTGTAAATAAAATACCCAAAGATTTAGAAACTATCATAAAAAAATTAGGGGAAAACAAGATTCCAAAACCTGTTGCTATAGCTGCGGATCATATAAGAAACAACTATTCTGATGTTGAAATGTTTTCGGTAATCGATATTATATTTAAGAGTCACGAGTTCAACAAGGAATTTAAAAAATATTTAAACATTCCCTGGAACGCCGATTATACATTTAAAGACATAATCAATTTATTGGACAAGAAAATTGACGTTCAAATTCAAAAAATTGTCGAGAAGCTCAGAATCGGAACCGTTGAGACTTTATTAGATAAGCAGACATATTTTGAACATTATCATCTATTAATAACAGCAGTAGACTCTCAATTTAATGCGCTTGAAAAGAAAGTAGTCGCCACAATCACTGCGTTGCTAAATAGGGGCGGTGGAAAAACAATCTAATGCAATCTAATGCAATCTAAGTAAAAATATTTGTCCCAGATAGTGCAGGTAAATTAAACATATTTCGACTACGCGAATAAACTAACCTATCTTCCTCGTTATCAATCCGTAAAATCTTTCTTTGAACATCTTCGTACATAACCGATTTGAGGATTTCTTTTCTTTCTATGGTCGCGTTCCTAGTTATGGGAGAAATGTCACTTTTAGGAAATATTGCCAGTGCTAAGAGTATTAAAGTGTAATTAATCTCATTAGATTCGATTCTATTTAAAAGGTTTGAAATGTTAATCATAGAACAGAGGGGGCCCATTATACGTAGATAGCTATGAATGTCAGTGCAATATTCAATACAACATTCGGGGAAATCATCGTACCACGTCCGGAGCCAAGGGAGTTGTTGCGTTTGAGTTTTTCTATACTGACAAAATATTGGATTCGGTTCTCCGTCAAATTTGATAACCACGATATTTTTCGGCTTTAAAAGGTCAATAAAATCGCTCAATTGTTTGTACAAATTGATATCGCGCAGATCGTGTTCGTTATAAAAATTTACCTTTTCCGTCTTTAAAATGTGCACAGAATCTAATTTCTCTTGTGTTGGAACCTGTTGGTATTTTTTTATCATATTAATCGTGATGTTAGTCCTTCCAGTCGGAAAACCACACATTTTGGCGCTTACTCTTTTAATCTCCTCATTTATCATTACATTAAAAACTTCCTCTCCATATAAGTCAACACCGACTAAATACAACTTATCTGTTAATTTAACACTCCCACCGTGCATTGTCCAATAAAAATACTCTAATGTTATAAGATACCTCCACAAGCTTTGATATATATTCTTCTTTAGATTTGAATCTTGTATTTAAAATGTCTTGTTCTAGTTCCTTTGGTATTTTTAAAACTGTTTCGTGATTCAAAGCCCACATTGGGCATTTCTTCATGTAATTCCTAACAACACAAGATTTTATTTTTTTAAAACCCCCAAAGTCTTTCACCGCATTAAAATCATTAAAATCATCCACTATCACAAATTCTAAATTTAACCTTTTCATAGACACTATCAAGAGCTCAAACAACTCGTCGGGACTCCATCTATGACTCTTTGTCATGTCAATATCCGCTATGACGTTTGAATCGTGAAAATTTACAACCCTGTTGTATCGAAACAAGACAAACCTATTAGGAATTAGTGGTGGTAATATTTCCAACCTGTAGTTTAGAATGTGTAAAGTTTGTTTCTTAAATATTACTATTTTTTCCGCCATGTAAAAAAGGAATGATAGATACTAACATTCAATCCTGTTATATAAGGTGTTTAGTTGATCAGATAAATCCCGAATGGATTGAAAAATGTAATTTTGTAAGCTTGTACAGCAACAAGAGTAAAAATAATATCACAACGTTATATATCACGGACGATGGGAAAAAGATACTGTACATAACAAATAAAATCTACGTTTTAAATGACCAAGACGGCAAACCCTGGAGTCAAAAGTATGAAAAGTACCTAAAACATCTGTTTCCAAAAGAATTAACCATTTCTATGTTTTCTTACAGCGGTTTATACTTTAATGAGTTTAAACACGGGGATAGTCTACTGACTCTATCTGAATACATGAGAGTTGAAACTTACAATCCTAAAATAATTTGCGGGTTCTTAGATGGTTTGAAAAATTTGTTAAAATATCATTTAAGTATATTTTGTTTTTCAGAAAACCTACTATTGGTAGATAGAAATAATGAAGAAATATTGTTGCCATCTTATAATTATATAGTTTCTCTCGCCCATCCTATTCCCGAAGAATTGTTTACGGTTTTCAAAAACAAATTACACCCCAGCGTTTCAAAACATATGAAAACTTTAAAACTAAAAAATAACGTTGCCAACACCGGCTTGTACAATCCCTCAAAAATGAAACAAATCTGTACTCGAGTAATAGAGAGAAGCGCAGCGAATGACCGAGTTTACCTTCTAAGCTCTATTATATATTATTTTTCAACAATTGGAACCCTGTGGAAATTACAAAAACACTGGACACTGGGTGCAAAGAAAAATCAAAAGTGTGTTGGTCTATGTTCACATTCTAAAAATCATACAAATGTTAACTTAAAAACAATGATTCACAATTACGTTTGTGTAGATCTTGTGAATTTACCAACTAATTTAAAAAAAACTAAATTTCTTTATACTGAATTTATAAAACATGTAAATGATTTGCAGTGCTACCTTGGGAATCTAAATTAGCTGTGAAGTAATCAGTGGCAGTATTGTTTTTAATATATAGTTTACTAATTCAGAAAAGGAGTGGTCGGTTTTCATAAAATAAAACAAAACCTCATCCGTGAGGTTGTTTATTTTAAAACAGGGGTTTTTCTCTTGTAAATTCAACATATATTTTTTATAGGGATCAACAAAATTAAAAATCACCGCCACGTCATTTTTCATTTCTTTATAAAGATTCTGACGCAACTCGGTGGTAACGTTTCGAATACCGATGTTTTCTATATTAAAATTAGCCAAATTTTTTGTCCCAGTTATATTTTTAATTGGTTTTGCAATGCGTAAGCTCGAAAGGCTTAATCCAAATATTATAATGTAAATATAAAGTTCTGGTTTTTTATAAAAGTTGAATACTTTTCTCATGTAAGCTAAAACTACGTCAAACTCGTGATCCTTGAAGATATTAAATTGAAAAAACAGATATTGTAAAATATCCAAACAGTCTTCGCGACTACAAACGTTCTGGGCATTTTTTACTTTCATTTGAAACCTGTACCATCCATAATTGTCGTCTCTATTAAATTTAGCCCTGTTGAACAACGTTTTCGCTTTATTATTTAGATCTCTGGATATTTCTTGGGGTATTGAAGTCGGCATAGTAGACGTGACTGCCAAGGCACACATAAAGGGCAGTAGAGCAGAGTAGTTGTTTGTAGAAGAATTTGTATCTTGTAGAAATTGAATAAATATTATATTACTGGCTATGACATATTCAATGTTTTTATCAGCCGCTTCCCAAACGCAGATATATCTCATTAAGTTGTTGGCTAACATAAACACGTCACGAGGATGAATTTTATACAGGGTTTCAAGAGTAGGAATGATTATCGCGTATTTTTCTATGACCTCGTTAAACCAAAATATTTTCTTAATGTTACTGTTGAAATCAAATAAATTCACAGAGTCTGTAAAACATTTTCTATTTTCTTCTGATATATCATTTACATTTAAGTTTTTAAAAATCTGCTCTATTTGTAATTGATTAAAGGGTTTAAATTCCACATTTGTTCCATTTATTTTTCCAATTATAAGCTTTACCCAAGCATAGAGCTGTTTTAACGACGTCAAACTAGACTTTACATTTGTGTGGACAAACATGTCCAGATTTTCTGGCATCAAAAGCACAGTTGGTACCACTTGTTTATCTTGGGACATCAAAGCTATCCTTATAATATCCTCTTTGTCGACTCTATACAACAGCTGGCTATAATCAATAAAGAATACCATTTCATCAGTTTCAATTTTTTTAAATATGTAGGAGGTGTCGTTCTCTGTAATATTTACGGGAACGCCATTATACTTATAAATGTGTTGGTCAAACTTTAAACCGTGTAAAGTGTTCATTACGAATGAGGAGCCGGCTTACTCTCCTTCTTTATTTATATAAAAAATATGTTGCGCTATAAACCGCAATCTACAAAAACCCCTGATCTGAAAACGATTTTAAAAAGAAAGTTGATTTACAAATTATTGGTTAAATTCCTTTTATACATAAGTTGTATCACAATATCGTGCTACTGCTTGCTGGATTATTCAGAATCTAATTTTCACACTGTAAAATACTTATTGCTGTATTCGTCTATCATGTCTCAACTGTCCTGTCTCGCTATTATGCATTTGTCTTAAATACTTGCTAATATCTTTGGGGTTTATATTTTTAAATAAAGTTCTCCATTGATCATATATCGGCAGCAGCATTATATCTGGTAAATCATATCCAAAACTATAATATCTAATGGTTTGTGTAACAGACTCCATTTTGAGGCGCGTTATTCGACACAAAACCCGGAGTGATAAGCCCGTAATGGCGACCGACTTTGATGGTTTGATGTTTAACGTTGACCAGAGTCTAAGTAAGTTTGCAATGGATACTTTAAAACTGTGTTTTTTTCCAAAGTCGTATATCTGAGAAATTTGATTTTTTGTGCCAGAAACTATGGGGCATTCGTAATCGTTCCCACAAAAAAATACGAAATAAAATAATAACCTCTTGTAGCATAATGAATTGCTATTTAACCAATTATTCAATGAAGAAGACGTAAGGCACTGTAAACCCACGTTAGGTAATCTAATTACTATAAGGATATTTTTATATCTCAGCGAATTAAGAGAGATGAAAATGTCTGTATCGGCGGTTATTATAACTTCAATAACTTCAGTCGAATTTATTGAGTTCAAAACCGCTTTTACAATTTTAATATCCGCTTCACCGGGTTGGTCCGTAGAAAACAATTGGATATTTTCACATTCCTGACCAATTTTACATACAATATTATTGGCAATATATGAAATTATGGAACTTCTTCTATTACGATCTGTAATTAAACTCAGACCAAAGAGTTTTTTTCCAGCAGTTAATGCCCGTTGAATTCTTTCATCTCGTTTCTTTTGTAGGCTTAATTTTTGATCTGGAGATTTTCCATCGAAAAACAAATAAATGGATGTGGGATTTAGTGATAGTTCTTTGACAATTTTAATATAATATACTAAATTCTCCACCATTAAATTTAACAAAGTATCAGTGTTTTCGACTATAACCCCGGTGGGTATGGCGTAGGATATTTGATACAACAAACCCGTACAATCAAAATAAATTCTGCTGCACTTGTTGTTTTCTCTAGGATGACTCTGTAACGGATATATTACTTGGTCTCCAAAAATATATCTATGCAAAAACGTGAAACCCATTTAAGAAAAAATGAGAAAAAAATGACAGCGAAATCAAGCACAAACTTCCTCGGAATGGATTTTAGCACTCCTCTGAAGAGCAGTTCGCCGTTTACTAACATAATACTGTTACTCCTGTGGTTTATATTTTCGTATATCGCCACAGTAATTGTAAAATTTATGGATGGAGAATTTTAAAATATTAAATAAAAATGTTTATCAGCGATGAGGACATTGATAATTTACTATTTGTTGATGAGATTAATGAGTTTTTACACTACATATCGAATAAAGATATTGATAAAAAAATTATTGTAAATATTATACTTGTTGTATTCGTAAATACAAATATAATATGCCCGGACTGGATAAAAGAAATAATTTCAGTAATAGAGAATGACAATTTCAATACTAATATGCTGGCACCGACATTGAAATACGCTGACGGAATAGAACTGATTTTCAATGACCTTGTTGAAAAGATTTACGATTTAAATGACAACAGAGAAATAAACGTCAACGAATATTGCGTTACTTATGACACGTTCAACGAATATTTAGATGCCTTGTACGTGTGGTTCAAAGAAAACTTTGAAATTAATTAGATTCAATGTCAACGGAAAAATTAACATCAACTCCGACTAGTGACAACATGTCCAGAACCCTTGCAGCCGAGGTTGAATATGGAATGTTTACCCTTTCGCCCCTATTATTTTCTAGGGTTATGTTTGTTGAATCACTCAAATCGTACATTTCCTCGATGAAACTGTTCAGCCCAAGTGCGATCAAAACCTCTCGTTCGCTCTCAGATAGCCCGAATGCGTGATTATTTCTATTGCTATATTTTTGATAACTTACTTCCGGTTGTCCAGTTAAAGCCGACGTGGGTGTCGAATCTGCTTCTGCACTATGTATTAATCCGTAAGGGTTCTGTTTTCCCATTATAACTACAAAACCCTCATACAAAATTGCTTTAACGGGGCTTCCGTCTTTACCGTTGACGTAAAAACTTTTTGTGGCGGGATCGCTTACAAAGTAGTCCTTTTTACTTTGCAAAACTTTTAATTTGTCATAAGGTGTAACCCGAAAACATTCATTGTATAACGCTGATATTTCGGGAGTAAAAAGAAAATTAAATGCTAACCTTTTAAGTGAAAACGGGTGCTGAATTATATCAATATCGCGATCTGCGACGTCATCCAGCGATAAAGTATTGTGTAATTTTGGCATAGATTTCGCTTTGAGTATGTGCCCAACAACGGATTTTTGCGCGCCGTTCAGTATAAAGAGTTTTGTTCCCAAACACCCGTCTTGTTGGTAGGAAATTGAAACGTCACAGTACAAATTTGTATTGTCATCGTAATTAAGATGAATCCTATTTAGAAATATCTTTTTAGTTTTTATCAAATCTGGATTTGGGGTCCAAATTAAATTCATGACTTCTTTGTTCAGCGGGTCGGGATTAATGGATAGATTTTTACCCAAATGAATAACTTTATCGCTTTTAAATTTTAAAAGAACTAAATAGGGTTTGATTAGACCGGGAAATTCATTTACCAACACTTGAATTAATGAAACCTGTTGTAAATGCAAAGTTACAGTCACTATATTGTCAGTTGTGAATAGTTTCTTTTTATATACAGAATTTGCGTTTAAGACACACGAGTCTTCTATGTTGTATTCCAGGGGGAGTATTAAAATATTCGCCTTCAAACAATAAAAAGGAACACCTTTAATTAGTTGATATCTGTTTTTTTTCAGTAGCAATCTTTCATTGTTTAAAAAGGGCCAAGCCGTTACACCGCTGACACACTGTTTTATCGCATGTGTGATCATTGTATTCCTTACCAAGTTATTACTGTTTAGATTGAAAATCAACAGAGACGTTGGACCGTGCAAGTTACATTCCTCGGAGATTATTTCCGTCATTAATTTTTCTGACCGAGAAACTTCCATGGCAGAATAAGCACAGCCGTCTGGTAATATCTTATACATGGTTAACGGGAAGGAGTATATTGTATACAGTCTACTACTTATGTGATAAACCTCAATACACGGATATATTGATTTTAATACACGTCTTAAAAAATTAGTCCACTGTTCAATGTTTACATCTCTCGGGGAGTGTTTGTATATAGATTGGTTGATGATTACGTACCACCAGCAATCTTGTAAATCTTGTAAATCGGTTGAAATTAAATTCAAATCTACATATTTGCTCAACACCTCCTTTATATGATCTTGGGGCATACAGTCCCTTTCCGAGGAGATGAATGTCCCAATAACAGATTCCAGCCCGTTCATACCCGGGGAATTCTCACTTGATGATGTAATACAAATAAATCCACAATCTTCGATTTTAAAGTCGATGGGTATTTTTTTTGAATACAACGTAGTCAATATATCTAACTGCAAGGTTTTTGAATATGTTGTAACGTCTAATTTTGTCAATACTTTGTACCTGCCGATATTATTGCTATAGTATTTCGGATTAGTGCCGGACGAGTCCAGACAGTCCTGCATATTGAAAACCGTATTTCTACCAATAATCGCATCAATAACGCCCATATTAACGCGTTTTGTTTGTATTTTATTTATTTGCTTGATAAATAGATTCTTTTTGGGTAATTTCAAAACCTTATTCACATCAACTAATGTTTGCTTCAACATTTCCGTAAAAATATAACCTCCATGGAAAATCCTGCGATTCCCGATACAACATTCCAACAAGTGCTTGATGTCATTAAAATCGTTCAGAATTGGAAACTCTTCAGCGGTAATCGTGATGTTTGGCCTCTTTTTGAACAGCGTTATACCTCTTTTTTTCCTGAGACAAACTACTTTATCGTAGTTTGTCCACGCCAGCAGTCCCAACGTATAACACTTACCTTTAATAACAAACGTTGTTGGCTTCATCTCGTCACAGTATCCACAGAGTAAACATTTCAACGAATCCTTCCAGTAAATATCACTCCACAATTTAAAACCGATTTGATTGTAGTTTGAAAGTAAAAAAAACATTTTACTTCCCACTAAAATGGGGCAGTTAAACAGTTGGTGACCGAAATAGTATGTATACACACCCACCGTTTCGCGCTTATAATGGCACATGCTACGCTTTTAGTCGTAGGATAGAATACGAGACTTGGAAATTTATTAAAAATACAGTCAAATTGTTCACTTTCTACTCGTAAAATTCTTGTCAAAGACTCGCGAACATTCCATTCAAAATTTGAAACAGTTTCATTACCGGAACAATTGCAGGGTTCTTCTATTAGCCTCCATTTGAATTTTTTTAATCCTGTAACATCCACCATGTTTATACCGTTCACGGTTAACAACTGGTATTTATCACGATGAAAATAGTTTTTAATGGTTTTTAATAGTTTTTAATAGTTTTTAATAGTTTTAAATAAACATTTAAAAATCCACGGTTAAGAATAAGCTGTTTGAAGAATAACCATTATTTCGATATGAAACACGGTACTATCAACACTTGTTTCCTATCTAAATCCGGACAATCAAACGAAAATGTGTATGGATTGGCCCCAATCTGTGTGACCAAAGATTGTCTTGAATCTTATGCAAAATGTAAAAAAATTAAACTCTCCAATTATAAAAAAATCCCAAAGTCTTTGGCGTTAAGGCTAAGCAAAATTTGTCCAAACTGTTACTTTTTACAGTGTACATGTAACATATCTAGCAATTTTTGCAACAATTGTAAAACGCGTTATATAGTACAAAGAGAACAGTTTATTGCTATTTTAAAAAAAATTATAAAAAATGAAATTTTATCTCGCTGTAAGATATGTAAAAATAAAATGGAACGTATTTTATTGAATTATAAGCATTCGTATAAAAATAAGTTAAAATTATTTGAAAAAAATACAGGAAACCCGATTGAAAATTTTAAATTTCGAATTCAAGTGGGAAATTGTACATACCCTCCAGCTTTTCTTTGGAACACAAATAGCACTCTATGTGATTTAATAATCAAACTCCTAAGGAACAATAAGACTTACGACCCAAGACAAAAGTCCCAGATAAATATAAAACCAGACCCCCTAACATTCATTGGACAGGGTAAAAATAATTGTTTTAGGAAAGTTCTTTTAAGTAAAAAATCCTACTACTCGGCACGTAGTGTCGTCACACCCGCCCCAAACTGTAAAACCAACGAAATCATCCTAAACAGAAAAATTTGGGCTTGTATGAACTATCCAAAATATGTTTTGGCTATAAGGTATCCAGTTTTAGATACCAGGGCGTTTACTTTCCATAGAGTTAAAAGTACGTGGAATGCACCAGTAGTAGGCCTACCCACCTCGATCACGGAAAAAAACAATTTGGATTTTGACGGGGACACTTTGAGTTTTTATGCCCTTAATAGTTGTATGTCTATTTCGGAATGCTACTTTTTATTAAATCCCGAATTCTCTTTCGTGGCGATGGGGGAAATCAGGCCCAATCTGACTCACGAACAACTGGAGACTATGTTTACGTTTTTTAAAATAAAGAAGCAAAACCTCTATAATTGGCTTTATGCAAAATATTTATTGTATGATTCTCATACAGCACTAAATATTTTTGAAAAGCTAAGAAGTGTCTTGATGAAACTTAATTGTATCGTAAAACCGACAGTTTCTTATCATGAATTTTACAACATTTTAAAACTGTTTTTGCTACACAGCTATGACGAGGAGGATTTTTGTAACATTTGGGAGACTAATGACATTACAAAAAACACTTTGTTCAACCGATACATGACTTCAAATAGTAACCGTTTTAAAAAGCAACATCTTCACTTGATGATTAAGTGTTTGAGGGGTTTAAATAAAATTGAATATTTGAAAGAATCTTTCAATAGTCGGTCCATTCTGTCAAAGTCGGGAGTGGAAATGATGGGTTATTCCACGCACAAACTCAGTTACGTCTTGCCCGAACTGTATTATGATAATGATGGTATTGTATACTACGGCATTGATCAAATAGCTTATCAGAATTTTAGAAGATTATATACTCCCGTCTACCCATTGAATATTCTAAGACAATATGCCATCTACAACCTAATCCGGCTTCGTTTTTGATTGATCTAATACTCTTTGTAATATTTTAAGAAATTCGTTGTAGTCTAGACCCGATTTTAATGGTTGCTCTAAATGCTCCGGTAATTTACACCTAGGATCTAATTCCTCAGTTTGAATGTTTAATTTATTTTTATTAATTATATTTGTTAGAAAGTTTTCTATTGAAGTACCGATGTCAATGGCTGGAGGTGGCCGTGGACAAATCGGCCAATTCAACCCCAATAAATATTCAACCGTAGTAAGAAGGATAGAGTCGTTTAACTGACTACTCTTTTTAGTTGTCGTGATAAACTCAACCGGATAAACGCTCTCAGACGGATCTTCAGTCATTTTTATTAAATAATTTTAAATAATTTTAAATAATTTTAAATAATTTCAAACAATTCCAATTATATCAATTCGAACGCTTCCTCATATAACATCTTAAAGCGGTCTATGGATATACCTACAATAACCTGTTCATATATCTTCTTAGATTTGTTGAGGCACGTGCCTACAGAATACCGGTGTTTCAATAAATTTAATATAGTTTCTATATCTTCATTGAAAAAACTCATTTGAAATTTAGAACATTTATTTGAAACCCTTATTGCATTAATTTCCGCAATCAGATCATTTATCCTTATGAATAGATTTGGAGATTCTATTATATTAAAAGCATTTAAGATACCACTCGTCAAATCATTTTTCCAGATCAACTCGTGAGAGTACCACTTCACCGATTTTGGGGGGTAAACTATATCATATTTATCGTTGTAGAAAATATTTGTTTCTAAATAGTATTTTTCCAACCAAAATATTGTTGCTAAAATATCGCTTGCTATAATTTTAAAAGTATTTTGGTTACAGTAGTAGTCAGAATTATCTGGAAAAAAGTTTAAAAACGGAATCATCAAAATTCTTTTCATCGTGGCGAAATCCGCGTTCAACCTCAAGGAATTACAACTGCCCGTAAACAGCCACTTCATTTGAATATCGGTTCCGCAATTGTACAAAGTCCTCAGGTACATGTGGGCTCCGGAAACAATTTGTTTTAGAGTTGTGGGGTTTATCTTTTGTAAATCGTCTGCGTATACTATCTTTGCGTCTTTTGCGTTATATAAATCGGGAGCGAGAGTTGATATTTTTCCACGAATCGTATCAGTGCCAATGAAACTCATGGCTTTACCAAATAACGCGTACATAACACAACTCAAAGAGCTTTTTCCGTTCTGGCCTTGGCCATAGAATATGAATGCTCTCTTGATGCTCAATCCTAATAGGACAAATCGCAGCGTCCACAGCATGAAAAATACCAGCTCTACATCTTTTGAAAACAATGTAAGAAAATAGCGCAAACAATTATACACCGGACATTCCCCCTCGCTGTTGCACTTCTCTAAATCATTTATACAAAGCTCGGGACCATTTTCTTTTGAATAATTGTAGCGGAAGTAATCAATAACTCCGTCGGGACAAAGTGAACTTTCGCACTTTGCACCGATGTTTTCATTAAGAGTATCGAAAACTTTTTGATACGTGCAAGAACGGTTGCTGATGTGTTGAATCTTTTCCCTCATCCCCTTCCAACTGAGTCTGCACGGATATCCTCTAAATAGAGGTGTGTGTGAAAAAACAAGATACTCGTTACTGATTAACACGAAACCGTCCTTAAAAGATACAACATTTGTTGGAAACTCAATCGTGATTACTCTGCCCCAGAACTGGATTAAATAAGTGTAAATCTTGGGAAGGCTTTCTTCGGGTTTATTTTTTTTTCGCCTCTTTTTCAAACCACTTTCGGTTTCCAATTCTATATCATCACAACCGTATTTATGTAATATTTTCAAAGGTAAAAACACGTGCTCTAACCTGTTTAAGGACATACACCAAGAGTTCTTTTCGTAATAAAATATGGAACCGTCCTTCTGAGTTGCATATATGGGATACATCAACTTTACTAGTTCTAAAATAGATAAAGACTTTTTGTTGACAAGCGATAAAATGTTTGACGATATGAAGACGCTTTCATCAGTAGAGTCGTCAAAAATTAATTCCACTTTATTTGACTCTGTATACGATTGAACAAAGAGGCATTTTAAAAATAGCAACGGGTTTAGTTTACGAAATGACTTTTCAGAATCTTCACACAATTTTACAGTTTCCTTGACTAACTGCACAATCTTACTCGAAATGTTAGTGAAATAGTTCACAAGGTCTGAGTTTTGAATTTCACACAGTATTTCTTCTGCAAAGGATGTGTTGGATTCACAAATTCTATCATATAGTGCTATTAAGAACACGAATATATTAAATATAGCTCGAGACTTACCTCCGGTGTCGCCAGTTGTTAGGTCTGTATAAAAAACCAAGAGTTCCTCCCTTAAATAGGACAGACTGAAAGGAGAAAGCGACTTTTCAATTTGGGATTCGCCTAGTACTATTAAGCAATTATTTTTGTAAAACCGCGACACGGCAAAATCAGCATATGGAAGTGCGTTTTTGTTTATTGTTATCACACCCTCCAAGCCATCACCCAATAGCGCAAGTTGTGAATGTTTGTAGACTTTTACATTATTGCAATTACCAAAGTAACATCCTTGAAATTGTTTGAGTAAATCCAAAGGGAAATAAGCTTGTACGCTGTCTGGATCATAATTTTTTATCACCGAATAGTTTTTTACAAATGAATTATCAAATTCATTATTTATCAATAACTCCCTTCCAGACTCCCAAAATTCAATGTTTTCGGTTAAATTATAGGACCCAACTGGTAGATAAATGTCTTTATTTTGTTTTTTCGATAGGGGTAAATTCCAGTTGATGGGTTGGTCGATTACGTTGTTTTTAATAAAGTGTGGGTATTTACCGATTAAAAGCTTCTTTAACACCTCAATAAACCAGATATTATCTCCTCTGTATAAGACTAAATCTTTAATTTCAAAATGGACACCGTTTGTTGCGCTCTCGAAAATATCTTTGTTGTCTAGGAAGTTTAGATTTTTTTTTACCATCAAAGTCAATTCAAACTCTTGGTCATTTATTAAATTGTTTAAAATACTTTTAACGGCTTTTGAAAAATCATCACAAAACTCCTTTACAATTGTCCTATCTATATTTTGAAGTTTCTTAAAATCTACATCAATCACAACGTGATGGAACTCCAAATGGTTTAAATTAACGCATATACAATAGTCAATATTCCTATTTAACAAAGATAAAATATAATCTATAACTTCATGATTATAATGCTTTAAAATACAAGCGTTACATTTAAAAATAAACGATTGAATTTTTAAAACAATATCAGATTTAGAGACGCATTTGTAATCTGCATCCGATTTTGTTAAAAATCCAGGCAAATTTCTTAGTTGGTAAAAGTTGTATATAAGTGCTATGAGATCATTCATAAGATAAAATGACTTTGAAAGAGTGCGTTACCGATATTTATAACCTCTCTCCTTTGTCATATAATAAAATTTACAAATTCGGGCTATTTGCAACTGAAATTCTACTTTTGGAAAATAAAATAGCAATCGGGTCTAATAAAAGGAGTTCCCTGACGTGGAGCATTCATAAGAATGGAAAGCGAACAATCAACCGGCGATATAATTAATCTATGGGCTGAAGAAGACCAGATTGGGGACTATATGGATCGGGAGGAACAGATAGACCTATTATCACAGCTAAAGTCCAAACACTTTAAGTCTTTACAAAAGACGTTATTTTTTAGATTGTCTGGATTAATAATTGCTCGCTTGGATGGAATAGTTAATGAGGAAGATTTTCAAAAAAATATTAAAGAATTTTTGTTAGAATATACACAAAATTATGATTTAATTGACAAATTAACTATTCAAATTTACCACATTATGAGAGAAATAAACGAAAACGCACCAGGAAATGAAAATTACTATGGAAATGATGGTATCAAAGTCACATTTAAAGGAAGTGAGAACGCGAGACGAAAAGTTGTTTTCGTAGACCCGATAGATACTAATCAATTCTCAAACCTCCTCCAACTTTCAGATTTTAGTTTGATAAATAGAATTGAACTTGGTTTGTATGCTGTTATGTTAGAAATGGGATTTAACCAGTTTAATCAAAACGTCCGAACTGAAATTGAAACGATTCGTCAAAGGGCGCATGTGGATTTATTGCCAGCATACAGAAAAGGAGTTGACCTTATGATTAACAATTCAATGTATATGACAAATCGTACGTATGGCGTTATGTACAATAGGTTTTACAACCGCGTCTTGAAGCGGTTTGTAGATAACATTTAAAATAAAAATAATGGAGATTAGTGAAACCGACGTTTTACTTTACATAAAATCTTATCAATATTCAAAAGCTAAAAAACTCCTGTCATCTTTTTTAAAAACCCTTTTACAAACTCTTCAGTCTCAGCAGGGTGAAAATGTTTTAGTGTTGAAATCGAGCGAAGACTGTATAAGTTCGTTGATATTTAGTTTACTTTCAAAGAAATCTACAAAACTGCACAAGGCCCAGTATGACGAACATTTTGAAAACTATAGAGCTCAATATAAAGACATGCTCCGTTTTTTAAGTGCAAATATGTTTGAGTTTTTAAACTGTTATCAGTTAGTTTTTAACGATGACGCGGAGCTTGAAACCTTTTTAAAAAGTGGAAGTGATGTTTTGGATATATTGATAAGCTGTAAAATTGACAAAAAAATTATGTTATTACAAGATCTTAATAAAAGATTAACTGTTATCGGCGCACAAGATAATTTTTCACCATCGAATGTAATAAGTATATTTGAAGATATACTGTCTAAAACAAATTCTTTTACACTATCTAAACTAAGGGCCGGAATCGAGTATGTTGTAAATACTTTCGGCGGTAGGGAGTTTAAATGGAAAAGTTTAGAAGCTCCTTATAAGTTTGTTGAAAAAATGTCTGATAAACACACAACAACAGAAACGCCTCTAAAATTCAGTAAAGCCTTACAGACTGACGATTTAATCATCGATGACGGTAAAATATTGTTTGCCGAGACGGTTGTAGATATTTTAGGTCTAACAGATGTTGACTTCCAAACATTAACATACAGTAAAATTTACTCTATTTTAAATGAATTTGTTCGTAGCAGATTAAAGAAAACGGTATCTTCAGAAAATATCTCAGAGGCAGATATCAAATGTATGTATTTGAAATATACAGACTTGTGTGAATTATTTTCAATTATATTAGACGAATTGAAAGTTTTAGAACCACGGGTTGCTGTTACAAAAATACAGACTATTAATCAGGTGATTGAAAAAATATTTCATCTATTCAATGTTGACGATGAATATATGCTGTTGGGTATGTTGGAAGAGCAACATAAATTAGTTAAGACTCTAAATATAAATCAAACAAATTATAAACTCATACAAGAAATTATCAGCAACCTGTTATATCTTAACAACAACTCAACCCTGATTAAATTTGGTAAAGAATTTAAAGAATTACACAAAACATTTTTAGATTGTGATTTCAACAGTTTGTTTTCTTTAGAAAATATTGGGATTATGTTAAAACAGTTGAAATCTTTGACTGTGGATATGGAATCAATAAAGAATCAACTCTCTAATAAAATTATCGCCTATAACCGGTTATATGTAGATGTAAAACCATTTCTGGTTTTGGAAAATGAAATGGGTGTAGACCTTGCATATATCGTGGATTTCCTAGATAGTGTTTATAAACAAAAACCGCTCAACGTAGATGTAAAGAATTTCCTCAATAGTTGTCAAAGGCGAATAGTTTTATTTGAGGAGGTCAGAAAAGAAAGTGTTCAGTTGAAATCCGAAAACATACGCCTTTCTGCTGAGGTCACCAATTTGGAAAAAGAATTGTCAGATTACCAAAAGTTAAAAACCGATAACATGTATTGCAATCAAAAACTATCAGAGCGCGAACAGATTATTCAAGATTTAAGGCTAGAAAATGAACAGAGCTCCGAGCAATTGGCTCTGTTGGAAAAGGAACACGAACAGTTCAAGAACGCTCTTGTCTTAGCTGAACAATACAACATAGAAAGAAACAGATACATCGAGGATTTGGAAAATCAAATACAAAACTTTGTCGTTCCCGTGTGATGAGACTCAAATCGGTTGAAACACTGAGAAAAATAATCCAAGGAACTGAAAAACGTTGTTTTTACAGTATCGACAAAATTTAGATGTACTTGGCCCAAAGATTTTTTATACTTCATTATACTTCATGCACTATGCTGACTGTATATTTGAGAGGGGAAGATTCTCTGCGTTGGAGTATTAAACCCCGAAGTGTTTGATTCCTTTTTTTGTGACACGTTTTATAAAATATTACAAACATAAATAAAATATGAATTTCATAATATTTGTTGTTGTTTGTTTTTTTGTATTCCTTAGAATTATTTTGAAAAGAAAAAAACATTTTAACCTTTCAAATTTACCAGCGGCAGCTATTGAAACAGATTGTAGGTTTCAACCCAAAAAATGTCCACAAGGTGTGATTAAATGTGACTGTAAAAACTATTGCAAAAGTAAAGATGCCAAAATTTTGAAAACAGATGAAAACTATTACTGCTACATTCCCCATTACTACTTTGGCTGTAAACAGGATTACGGGACTTATGATTTTGATGGAACTTGGAAATGTCTCCCGAAGTATCCCGGTGTTTTTACAACGTCCGGGGACCAGATAGTGGGCAAATATCCATATTCAAAAGCCAACAGTATTGCAAAAAACGTGGATTATAATGATCCTTCACAGTACAAAGTCGATTGTACTGGGTTATACGATGAGTATGGGAATAAACTTGTTAAAGCAACTCTGAATCGCGGGGTATCTTTTTGCGTAAAGGATTATTGTTTAAACAACACACCCAACAATCCGGCCAGCGGTTATAATTTCATCGCGGGCCTATGTGAATGCACTAACGGTACTCGAAACTTGGACGGTGGTGACAAGACTACGCCTTGTGTTTTGAGCCATCGGAGCACTCATCAAAACGCCCCCTTTATAATAAATTGTTACAACAAGGATTCTTATTTAAAAGACGTGGTTTCAAATTATTTAATAGAATGTCCCGATGGGGAGGAGTATGTCGCATCGAAAGAACATGATGTCAAAATTGTTAAAATATATTCTTAAATAAAAATGATTTATTTTTGTAAAAAGTGTAATTTGTATTATAATTATAATTTTTTAAAAGACATCAAAATAAACAGAAAGTTATGTTTAATGTGTTTATTAGAAACTATGGATAAAATATATTGTGATAATGATATTTGCCTTGATATGGACACTCCTTTACTACGTAAACCGTTGATATGTGATTACGGGTTTTTTGATGTGATTTATTATGTATAATAAAACAAAATGGAATCATCTGTAAAAAACGACTTGATTGATACTTATTTTGCTGATGTGAGAAAGCGGTTTCCTAGACGTCGTTACGTGTTGAAGGGTATAAATGATCTAATTCAGGGGGACATTATGGATTTAAAAAAATACGAAGAATTCAACGATGGTTATATCTATATACTGACCGCAATTAACTGTTTTACAAAATTTGCATATATAGAGCCATTAAAAACAAAAACGGGTGACGAAGTAACAAGCGCCATGAGTAGAATATTACTACGAGTTTTTCCGATGGTTAGAAACCTACAAGTAGATCACGGTGGGGAGTTTTACAACGATAAGTTTAAAGCCCTGATGAAAAAATATAACATTAACATGTATTCTGTCTATACGGAAATCAAAGCATCATTTATTGAAAGGTTTCATAGAACATTTAGGAAAATGCTTGTAAAGGAGACTTACAAGAGAAACTCCCCCAAATGGATTGATTTTTTACAAGATGTCTTAGATAGATATAACAACACAATTCACAGCGTAACTAAATTCAAACCCTCTGAGGTGTCATTTTCGAATGAAAAAATTATTCTCAGACGACTGGCTCCGAAAAAACACCCCAAGAGAGGGAAACCTAAATTTAAAGTTGGTGATTATGTTCATATATCGAAATCCAAGCACGTTTTTGAAAAATCTACTTTTAATTTTACACCGCTGGTATTTCAAGTACGAAAAGTAGTGTTAGAGGACAATCCCGTGACTTATAGACTCAGAGACACAGAGGGTAGTAGGGAACCCATCAAGGGAACGTTTTATGAACAAGAGTTAAAATTAGCCGTGCACGGCTTAACTTATGTTGTCGAAAAAGTAATCAAACAGAAGAAAATTCGGAATAAACCTCACCTTTACGTGAAATGGCTTGGGTTTGACTCGGAACGGTGGAATTCCTGGATTCCAAAAGAGAATGTTGTAGTTTAATTGAAAATTAATTGCCAATTAATTGCGAATTAATTGCAAATTAATTTGAATTAATTGTGAATTAATTGCGAATTCGATTCAAAAGTTTTGTAATCGAGCCTCCCGATTTACAGCTAAAACAATAAAAAACACCAATTTTCAAATTTACACTCATGCTTGGGTTTTTATCGGTGTGAAAAACGCAACACGTCTTAAAAATATCATCTTCGGTTTTAAAATATTCTTTTACCATAGTATTCCTCATCCCACCTGCAACCCCTGCAACCTTTGCAATCATTCCTTTCCGAGCAGGAAGTTTGCGGATGTTTCGTAATAAATTAAACTGTTGTCCACATGACTCGGGAAATTCGACATGTTTGCCAATGTAAAGCGTACCTTTGGACTGCTCAATATCTTTTTCATTCAAGTAAAACCCGTAGTATATGTTATCAACTTTTAGAGTCGTAATTAAATGGCGTGTGGGTAGGTTCTCTCTATTAGTATCACACTTTACGATGATTGCGTCGTTATCGTTCCGGAATAACATGTTAAATAAAAAAACTGTTATATTACGAACAAATATATTCTATATATTTTTCAAATAAATAAAACAGTGGATTGTGCACTAACAGACATATTAAATAAAAGTAGTAAAAAGAGATATAAGCTGTAATTGAAGACGCCCCCGATATGTCAGCACTGGTGGTGTTGTCGTCATAAAAGTGGACAAAACTCAAGTAGTTATTATGTTCCCTTATGAACTTGCCAGTTAACCGTTGATGTTCGAATAACACTTCCCAATCCAGCTTATCTTTAAACCTGTCGATGAAATTCTCAGATAGATTTTGATATTTGCTTACTACTTCCCAACAGTTATTAAAATTTGATGTCATCTCCACAAGAAAGTCTTCAGAAAACTGTTGTCTTTGTAGAATATGGATCCAGTTAACTTGATGAAAATACATTCTTAACATGGTCACCGTAAAAAAATAATGTATGGAAAGTTGTTCCCAATCCATATAACTATCAAACCGTTGAACAAAACTATCTGTCAACACTCCTTCCGGGAACCTCGGCTCTTGAGATATTAAACTCCAGGCAGTAATATTGGATGCAATCATCGTGCAACTGTCTGGTTTAGCCATGCGAGTGTCCTTTTATACAATTTTATACAATTTTATGCAAAGACTTCGTCCAATTTCGCAACCAATTCAAAAAGATTTATGTTCAGGAAGTAATTTCTGATTTTGTACCAACAAGTACATATTACAATATTAAAATTGTCACTTACAAGTGGTAAATCTGGTGTTTTTAAAATTGTCGTTGAGTATCTGGAAATTGGAATATCAACTACATAGTAAAAGCACGAGTATGTTTTATTGTTTTTAGCGGTATAAGTGTAGTCAATGTTTGACAAAATATTGACTGAATTTGCATTCAAACAAATACCAGTTTCTTCAAAGAATTCTCTTACGGCACAGTTAAAAGGCGTTTCAGATTTCTCTCGTACACCCTTTGGAAATTCGTAAATCGTATTACAACCAAAATACATGCTAAGAGCCATGTCGGTGCTAGCATTTTCATAGGGTATAATGTTGTTATTCAATCGGTTATAAAGCGCGTAGTTAATTCTACTTAGGACTAGTGTATTTTTTAAATTTCTATCTACAAGTATTATCCCGTACCGTTTAGACTTCATACTTGTTTAAAATTATCTTGACTTGAGAACAGTATACGGTGAATCAGAGGAATACACACATCAAACTCGTCGTAATACTTAAATAACACACTGTTGCTATTACAAACACATTTGTTTTCTTTGACATCGTCGCAAAAATGTATCGTTTTTGAACAATCTTTGCCATAATAAAGTGAACTACAAACACATTGATATTTCACCTCTTTTTTATTGGAATCGTATATAGCCGTTAATTTACCAAAAATACAATTTGGTTTTAAAGTATCGGTATTAACAGTGCATTGACTTTCCAAACAGATCCAGGGTAATCCCTTATTGCAAATGTCTAAACATTCTTTATCAGTATTACAGTTAAATTTCTTTCTTAAACAATCTGAAAGTTCATATTTATGTTCACTATGTAAAATCTCGTCTAAAACTGATAGATTATTTTTATCATAATCGTGAGTGGTTGGAGACTTTTTTCTATTATACATTATGAAAAGTAAAATAAATCCAACCGATGTAAATATGAATGTTTTGTTTAAAATCATATTTTTATTATAATAAAAATAACCAATGATAAACTACATGGCATTATACGCAATTATTTTTGTGGTAATTTTATTAGGCGCCGGCGTGTATTACTTCTACAAAAAATATAAATCAAAGAAGGGTGATGATTCAAAGGACAAAAGTGAGAGCAAACAAGCTAAAGGTGGATCAGCGGGTGGCGGAGGGACTACTCCAGTGAGTGGCGGGGGCACTCCTCCCGCGGGTGGTGGAGGCACTCCTCCCGCGGGTGGCGGAGGCACTCCTCCGGCGGGTGGCGGGGGGAGTGGAAATAAAAAATCAGGACAAAGTGGATAATAACACATTAATAAAATAACACGGGCGATTGTATATCTTACACGTTTTTTTCATTTATAAAAAATACAAAACATGGTCGATATTATGTCATTGGGTCTCGGAGCGGCAGTAGGTATTGTCATAGGCGTATTACTATATATGATGTACAAAAAGTTTGTTGAATGAATGGTTTACCAATAAAATACTTTTCTGAGTTCTAAACAATAAAGTAAATATTTTAAGTCTTCAACTTCATCAAATAATATATTATTATGAAACAATTTAAACCTATCAATTACAGAATGGTTATTTGTTATTTTTTCACTTTGTAATAATTCAATACCCGTAATGAGCTGCATACTTTTTATTTTAAGATTCTAAACTCTTCAACAAATCTAAAGCCTTTAAAAAGTATTCCTTATTAATTTCTTTTTTTTTATACAGATTTATATTTTTTATTAATTCGTAGAGTTCAAAAAATTTCACTATCCTCAAAAAATCCTTTTTGTCCTCGGGCAAACTAGAAATTCGAAACATTTGCCAGAGTTTATTCAAACAGTTTTCCCTCTCATAGAAATCTTGTAATTTGTGTGTTATGACTTTATTCAGTTTTTCACTATACGCGTCTATCTTATTTCTTCTGAATCTCTCCCTGTCGGCTCTTCTCTGTAACAGAGACCTATCATCTAATTTATCTTTTAAAAATGTAACATTTGAATTAGATCCGCAATCTATGACGTAAACCAAATCATAAAATCTCACACTCATTTTTATAATAAAAATGTTGACACGTCGTTTTGACGGTCCCAGCGCTGTTGTTGAGGGTGAGAGATATGGATTAAATTTATTATTCCAAAACCCTCACCTTATATATTGGATTCCGATGTGTTATAAGGTGGCAGACCACGAATTTCAAAATCCGAGTAACGTAACATTTGAATACAATTTTCAACTGAAAAGGGTTACTAAACATACAATATTTTCCAAATACGCATTTGATTTAGTATACTACTCAAATAAAGGGAATATCCCATTCAGGACAAGCTCAAATTTAATTTCATTTATTGTAAGTGTTTTGATTTGTATTTTATTTGTAAACATCTCCCAAGGTGCTGGTACAAAATAGCACAAAATATAATATCTTCACGCTAGGATTTTACGTGTAGACTTTGATTTGGAAATTTTTGGGGAATTTTTTGGGGAATTTTATCGCTCTCTCTTTCCAAAAGATTTTTAAAATTGTTTTAATTAAAAATACTAAAAGGTATATAATAAGTAAAATCAGAGACAATATAAAAATTGGAAATTCAAGAAATGCAACAAAAACAATCTCCATTTTTGAATATTTATGTACCCGGTAGCTCCGGGTCCTCGATTGAACACTTACGTTTTTGTTCTAAACTTTATTTTAGCCGAAATTATTTTAATCACTAAATTTTTCTAAGTTCAGAGTAAAAAAATCATATTTTAGCCGAAATTATTTTAAGTACTAAATAAGACTTGGGCTGATTCTGTGAATCTACAAACATAGTATTGTAAAAAAAAACTTATAAAAGAGAATTTATCCAACCAATTACCACTCCATGACTAACATTGCAATGATATATAAACATATAAGGCAATTTAACAACGAGATTCCTAGAATTATTGAAAATATTAAGTACCAATACAGTTTTTATAAACATTATTATAATCCTGATGCAAGATAGTATGTTTCTCATTATGGGTTAGGGGGGCGTTTCACCTCCCTCGTACTTCCAGTCTTGTTTTGCGGTGTTTTTGTCTGTTAACGTTTAAGAATAAAGAGCGCTAAAAGTATCGTCAAAATAAATGTTATATTCTAATTCATCGTGGAGAATTTAGCTACTTTTTTTATAATCCTTTCTCTAGAGAATCCACTATTTAGCATAGCCCTACTGCTCAAAAATTCAACCCCTATCCTGTCAAAGTCTGCATTTGATTTTAAGTCCAATTTTAATGGCTTTCCATCAAATTTTATTTTTCGAACGGGTCTTCCGTCATATAGGTTTCTTTCACACTAAATTATTCTCTTTATGTTGCACTCCAGTAAAAATGTGATAACTACTTACTTTAAAAAATATATTTTCACTAAACTCTAAAAACAACTTAGGATCAAGATTTTCTTAGGCGAGTTGAGTTGTTGAACTTACCTCGGCCGCTTCAGAGACTAAATAGACTATCTTTTTATCATATCAGAGGGGAAAATTCAGGTTTCGTTAAAGCAAAGTTTAAAGTTAATGTTTATTTATTAATTCAATTAATGTAAAAAAAATAACAAAATTGCATTAATATTTGAGAAAAGAAGAAAAAAAAATAAAATTTAGATTAAATTTTGTAACACAGAGCGTTTTCCACTAATACAAAAATGGAATATGTAGATTCAAAGTAATTTAGAAGAGGAAAAATCTAGACTGAGAAACACTTAGTCTCTTGGTGATTTTTGATGTATTCCCTCCTCCTTGGACAGTCGCGGATAAAAAACAATATTGTAAAATTTTTCATATTGTTTTTTATGATATTCCACACCTAATCTTTCCCTCCTGTCCATGGGTTTACAGTTGTCGTGAAGTATACTATAAAACTCAAAGAGTTCGTTATTCTTGGCGTACATCATTGATTCAAATGGAAGAGTTAACTGAAACGGCCGGGCAAAATCTTCTTCTTCGTTGAACTTAAACAAACTTGAATAGTGATATCTGCATATCGAACATGGTAATAAAAGATCAAAAAATCCCGTTAAACTGCATAAAGCTTCTTGATATTCTTCTTTAAGTTTAGATTCCTCCATTTTATCTATAACCAATGTTGTGAAATGTATTACTACCCAGTACGAACTACCCCAAGCGACCATTCCACTAACTATTTCATAAAGCCTAGAACACGGTATAGCGTCTGTTGATTTCTCAATGGACCCTACCGGAAAGAATTTTGAAATGCTATCAATAAATAACTTGGAGTCCTTAATAGACATGTAATTCTCAATTGTAATAAACGGAAGAACAACGTCTTTTGAAAGATGTTTAACCCCTTTCAAGTATTCCACATTTTTTCTGTACAATTCATCATTAAGTTTTATTTTGATTCCCAAAACACAATTGATAATTACAACCAAAACATCCAAGAGGTGATTTTTATTTTGTAAAAGCTCTTTTCTGCTATTTTCAAAACCCCATTCCTCGTGACTGTAGATTTTCGGCAGTATTCCAAGAGCTAACCAGTTATAAACAACAAAGGGCAAATAAGTAGCAGGGTGGTTTAAATGAAAATCTTCAAATTTCAATACGTCTCTGTACTTTATGAAAATACAATCAGACATTTTTTATATAATTTTATTTACTTCTCGACCGAGAACGACTTCGCGACCTAGATCGTCTAGTTCTAGACCGCGATCTAGACCTTTTGGGGCATTTATTTCTAAGCTTGGTAAAAGATTTTGGTCCTTTTGCGGTAGAATATTTAAAATAACCAATAGTGGGACGTTTTTTTCTCTTAATATTCATACAAGTGCACACAGCGGTTTGAGATTTCTTAGACTTTTTCATGATTTTATTTATAACAAAAAAATATGTAAAAATAATAAACTCTCGAGTGATCATGCACTGATCATGCACTGATCATGCACTACAATCATAGAGATTACCCCAGTTGCGATGTGTTCCTCCAACGTTGATCACTAGAAAATCCGCACGGTGGTGCCAACCATCTTCTAGAAGTATTAGAATGCTGCAAGGAATTCTATATATAAATGGGGGAGTGATTAGAAATATTAGTTCTTCGTTTGAGATTATTTACTTTAAATTTCCCCGGGGCGCACTCTACAATCGGGGTAATATTGGTTTCAGAATAATAATTTTAAAAATTCAAAATTATAACAAAAAACACACAAAAAACACACAACTCAACCCGTATTAACTTTATTTTTAATTACACAGCTTGTTTGTAACTTAAATAAATAATAATGTACATTTTACTTGTCGGGCTGGCATAAAAATAAAAATAAAATAATGAAAAAACAATAGGTCCTCTTAAGACAAAGCCTGCTATAGGGTTCCATCACTTAAATTAAAAATAATGTAAAGTAGGCGAACAGAAATGATCGAAATATAATAAACACAATTGTCTCAGACAACCCATGTGTATACAAAAATTAAACAAAAATTAAACGTAAATTTAAAATTAAACGCTAAGAAAAATACAAAATTAAATATTTGACGCGCCTTATTTCTCTCATGAACACTGAAATTCAGCGTGTGCTCAGTGCATAAAAACTAATTACAGAAAATAAATAAAACTGTATTTGTAGATTCATATAGTCTATCATATAAATTATACACGTATTATAATATTCTAAGGTTTACTCTTTCAGGCGGCTTATGGCACCTCTCCAGAGACTTGCCCCTGGGGTTGGTCTCCCCAGGTGCCGTCGAAGCTCATTGCATGCAATGCATAGTCCCCGTGTGAACCCTCAGCTATAATATCAAAAATAAAACTATTGCTGAATTTGAAATAACAATCAGTATTCTCTAGTTGAAATAACCATTTCCTTAATCTACATAAAAAAAAATTAATATTAAATGCAATCTTAACATTTTCAGGAAGTTTATTAAACAGTTTCGGAGCTATAAAATTGAAAGTTTTTGTAAAAAATGTATTGGTTGGCTTGGGAATAAAAAACTGGTTAGCTTTCCTTAATTTTTTTCTATACTCATTCTCATTTTGGGGCATATTTCCACTTTTATTGTAGAAAGGTTTTAGAAAAGTTTTAGTTTTAGAACTTTATAAACATAAATATATTTAAACGAAAAAATTCTCTGACTTATGAAAAGGGGTTTTGATCATTCATATCTGGTTTTGTATAAAATCAATCTTAAAATATGTTTCTGCTGCAAATATAATGGTTTAGTATATGACTCGTGGGTATTACCCCAAAAGACTATGCCTTATACTATTATAGGGTTGGAAGAAGGTCTAGTAAGGCCAGGTTGTAGGTGCCAGGTTGCTGAGGACTATAGAGATATTTTTATATACTATTTAATTATACACATTTTAAAACCTGTTTTCTGTCAAGCCGTTTTAAAACGTCGATAACGTCGATAAATATTCTTGTTCTTCTAACGATAGTTCTGGGGCCGCGATCACCATCCTGTTAGGATTTTCCGGAAATAGTATACAGTCATCTGTGACACCAACAATAGATTCTTCATCCGCTTGTCTAACTTGAATTAATCCAATTAAATTTCCTTCTTCTGCAAAGTTCAAACTATCTGAGTCGTTACGCACTTCTGTCGTCTCTTGATTCGTGGCGGAACACTGCTGTATGTTATTATCTACTGAAGGTGGTTTTGAGTTTTTTTTGCGATATTGTCGCTTTTGAGAAACCTTGTGTATAATTGATTGTTGTTCGTCGGGCGGAAATTTAAATAATAATCTGTTTATTAAATGTTGGAATTCGTGATGATAATCTTCTTGCAATAGGGTGAATTTGGATTGCATGATCAGAAATCTTAGAATGCGTGTAACAATCTTCTTTTGCTGGGGTGTATACACGCTCTCCATTTCAAAATGACGCGTTTGCAAGTTCACGATATATTTAAGTGAAATTAGTTATTTACTTTTAAATTTTTAAAGATGTCTAAAAGTCATTTGTTTACACTTTCAGTTGTATGATATATTTAAATGTGATTTAAATGTGATTTAAATGTGATTTAAATGTGATTTAAATGTGATAACTACTTACTTTGAAAAATATATTTTTACTAAACTCTAAAAACAACTTGGGCGAGTTGAGTTGTTGAACTGACCGACTTCGAACCAAGAAACGATTCTAGACACTCTCTCGGGGACAAACCAGCCCGGAAATCCGGTTGCAGAACACGGAAACTCGCTCGGGGATCTTGTGTAAATAGTGACCGGCGACTCACACCGTGACCCAGTTGCGCAACACGCAATTGTACTCACACCGTGACCCAGTTGCGCAACACGCAATTGTACAACAGAACTACATTAGCCTTCGTAACCTCGAGAATTTTAAAATTCTCAAGGAAGTGGTATATAAACAAACACAGGAAGCCGCGGTGGCCTTTTGTTGTCCGCGTGCACGTATGTATTGTTGTTACAGTTTAGATGTGGCTAGTAATTTTATACTTTTTATTTAGTGAAAATAATAGTTTTTCCTGGTAAGTTTTAAAATATAACTAAATATGGAGAAGATGAACAAATTAATTGCATTATTAGAGCAAAACAATAATGTGTACGGGAATTTATCGAATCTATCAACCGTAGAAGTGCTACATTTATACATCAAAGTAAGAAATGAATCTGTGCTGGAAATATTGAGAAACAAACTATTAAACTTCCCAACCGACAGTTGGAACATGATTTCTCTTTCAAATAATTTGAAAACGCCATTTTTGATGGAATTCCGACATAAAATTAACTGGGTAATTCTTTCTCAAAACATTAGGTTAACAGCTGATATTCTGTACGGGTTTCAAGATTATCTGGATTTGGACATTATTGTAAAAAGGGGCTATTTCATACCAGAAGATATAATTTTTAAAAAGTATACTGCAATCAACATACAACAACTTCTACGTATGCAGAATTTATCCGAAGACTTATTATTGTTTTTGATTTCGACGCCCAGTGAATTAGAGCTGTGTTATATTTCATATATTGATATAGAATCTTACTTAAACATATCATATTGGCCTTTAATTTGCCAAACACAAGATATGTCGGAGAGATTAATTTCTATAATTTACAATACCAGAGTTAAATATACAAGCAATTCATTAAAAAACCATTATTGGAATCTTATTCGTCGGTATCAAAAGATGAGTCTTCAAACTATGTCACGATTTGAAAAATACCTCAACCGCGATCAGCTGAAATGAACTCTAAAGTATAATGTGCTTGTGTTGTTACGTATGGTGTTCTGAGAATTATTTGTGATGTGGTCTTGTCGGTGGAAATTTAAGTGTTATGAATATTTATACGAAATATTTTATTACGTTGTAGCTCAAATCATTTTTAAGGGTATTTTTTATGATTGTATTTTAACTTGTAAAGTTGTTCCTGTTTAATAGTAAGATTTAAAGTTAAATTGTCCCACTTGTTGTATTATATTTTACACATTATCAAATGAGGAATAATAAACACAAATATACAACTAAAATGTGCCTAGCTCAACTCATATATCATAATTATTTTTAATTATTTTTGATATAATTTATTAGTATGTTCCAGAATGTATTTTAACAGATTTAAGTTTTAACATTCGCTCGCAAAGCATATAAATAGGCCAGAATTGGGTCAATTCACATACCAAAGTTTCGCTAAAATATGATCACTTTAAATAACTGAAAAGAGTATTTTTTAGTATTTTTTAGTATTTTTTATTTAAATTAAACAACAGATAATTTTAATCAAAATATTTGTTTACAAAAATTGAATTAATACAGTTCATATGATAACGGTTTTTAACAAGATCCAGTATAAAATACGATTGAATCAGTCGGCGTGGCGGGCCGATGCAGTTTAGTGTGAGAGAGTAAAGAGGTGTGCGAGTGAGACAGAAATATGGTGAAATCGGACCACTCCCGTTTCCACCTTTTGAGAGGCCTCCACGCATGCGTCATTTGTTACCAAAATTTGAAAGTGGGCTACGTGGAATGTTCGCATCCGGGGCGCGCGGGCGTTGCCAAACCGAGCGTTCTTGTCCAAGGTTGCCAAATCGCACGCCAGGTGCAAGGTTTCGGCCCGATAAAATATCACGGCCCCGTCCTACGGGTCTTAAAAGTCCCCATATTATTCATGTTGAGGAGTAGTATTAAAATGGAGAAGTAAAACCGTCTTGTGGGTTAATTCACTAACTCAAAAACTTTAAAAAGCCGCGAGATTTTAGCACGACAACGTCCTCTTGGGTCAGTGTTCCTGTATCACTTATACCGATTCTGGGGTTTTAAAGTATTAAGATTTAGGCAGATTCGGGACTTGTACGATTCTACAATGAGTTAATTTTATTTAATTTTAGGGCTCTGGACTTGTAAAATTTTACAGCGATTTCCCAACACTTAGAAACCAACTATTGGGCTCTAAACATTTAATCTGGGGACTAACACCTATAAACATTCGCACTCGCCGCTATTTAACTAACAACTGATTCTAGTGTCTGTCTCATCAAGGCGACACAATTCAAAATGCAATTTTAAAATTGGGGTTTAAAATTATTATTATTTAGGCAGATTCGGGACTTGTACGATTCTACAATGAGTTAATTTTATTTAATTTTAGGGCTCTGGACTTGTAAAATTTTACAGCGATTTCCCAACACTTAGAAACCAACTATTGGGCTCTAAACATTTAATCTGGGGACTAACACCTATAAACATTCGCACTCGCCGCTATTTAACTAACAACTGATTCTAGTGTCTGTCTCATCAAGGCGACACAATTCAAAATGCAATTTTAAAATTGGGGTTTAAAATTATTATTATTTAGGCAGATTCGGGACTTGTACGATTCTACAATGAGTTAATTTTATTTAATTTTAGGGCTCTGGACTTGTAAAATTTTACAGTGATTTCCCAACACTTAGAAACCAACTATTGGGCTCTAAACTTTTAATCTGGGGACTAACACCTATAAACATTCGCACTCGCCGCTATTTAACTAACAACTGATTCTAGTGTCTGTCTCATCAAGGCGACACAATTCAAAATGCAATTTTAAAATTGGGGTTTTAAATTATTATTATTTAGGCAGATTCGGGACTTGTACGATTCTACAATGAGTTAATTTTGTTTAATTTTAGGGCTCTGGACTTGTAAAATTTTACAGTGATTTCCCAACACTTAGAAACCAACTATTGGGCTCTAAACTTTTAACCTGGGGACTAACACCTATAAACACTCGCACAAGTTCACTCGCCGCGATTTAACTAACAACTGATTCTAGTGTCTGTCTTATCAAGGCGACACAATTCAAAATTCAATTTTAAAATTATCTTTTGAAATATTATTATTTGCAAATGAAACATTCTCAGGGTTACCATGTGCCTAGAAACTACCACGCATCCGCGCCACAACGCCGCGAGATTTTAGCACGACAACGTCCTCTTGGGTCAGTGTTCCTGTATCACTTATACCGATTCTGGGGTTTTAAATTATTAAGATTTAGGCAGATTCGGGACTTGTACGATTCTACAAGGAGTTAATTTTATTTAATTTTAGGGCTCTGGACTTGTAAAATTTTACAGCGATTTCCCAACACTTAGAAACCAACACAGTGATTTCCCAACACTTATAAACCAACTATTGGGCTCTAAACATTTAATCTGGGGACTAACACCTATAAACATTCGCACTCGCCGCTATTTAACTAACAACTGATTCTAGTGTCTGTCTCATCAAGGCGACACAATTCAAAATTCAATTTTAAAATTATCTTTTGAAATATTATTATTTGCAAATGAAACATTCTCAAGACTAACCCGTGCCCAGAACCCACCACACACCCGCGCCACAACGCCGCGAGATTTTAGCACGACAACACCCTCTTGGGTCAGTGTTTCCTAACATTTAGACCAAGACTTGGGTTAATTCTGTGAATCGGGATTTTTAAATTTTATCTTATTTTTCGGCTCGGCACTTGTGATTTTTTCAAACTTTTAATCTGGGGACTTTAAATTATTTTGAAATATTTTGAATTATGTGGATTTTTGACTCTCGGGACTTGTAATATTTAACGGGAATCGCGGAGTACTGACAAATATAAACATTCGCACTCGCCGCTATTTAACTAACAACTGATTCTAGTGTCTGTCTCATCAAGGCGACACAATTCAAAATTCAATTTTAAAATTATCTTTTGAAATATTATTATTTGCAAATGAGAATGTTGCAATTATCAAGACTAACCCGTGCCCAGAACCCACCACACACCCGCGCCACAACGCCGCGAGATTTTAGCACGACAACACCCTCTTGGGTCAGTGTTTCCTAACATTTAGACCAAGACTTGGGTTAATTCTGTGAATCGGGATTTTTAAATTTTATCTTATTTTTCGGCTCGGCACTTGTGATTTTTTCAAACTTTTAATCTGGGGACTTTAAATTATTTTGAAATATTTTGAATTATGTGGATTTTTGACTCTCGGGACTTGTAATATTTAACGGGAATCGCGGAGTACTAACAAATATAAACATTCGCACTCGCCGCTATTTAACTAACAACTGATTCTAGTGTCTGTCTCATCAAGGCGACACAATTCAAAATTCAATTTTAAAATTATCTTTTGAAATATTATTATTTGCAAATGAGAGTGTTGCAATTATCAAGACTAACCCGTGCCCAGAACCCACCACACACCCTCGCCACAACGCCGCGAGATTTTAGCACGACAACACCCTCTTGGGTCAGTGTTTCCTAACATTTAGACCAAGACTTGGGTTAATTCTGTGAATCGGGATTTTTAAATTTTATCTTATTTTTCGGCTCGGCACTTGTGATTTTTTCAAACTTTTAATCTGGGGACTTTAAATTATTTTGAAATATTTTGAATTATGTGGATTTTTGACTCTCGGGACTTGTAATATTTAACGGGAATCGCGGAGTACTAATAAATATAAACATTCGCACTCGCCGCTATTTAACTAACAACTGATTCTAGTGTCTGTCTCATCAAGGCGACACAATTCAAAATTCAATTTTAAAATTATCTTTTGAAATATTATTATTTGCAAATGAGAATGTTGCAATTATCAAGACTAACCCGTGCCCAGAACCCACCACACACCCGCGCCACAACGCCGCGAGATTTTAGCACGACAACACCCTCTTGGGTCAGTGTTTCCTAACATTTAGACCAAGACTTGGGTTAATTCTGTGAATCGGGATTTTTAAATTTTATCTTATTTTTCGGCTCGGCACTTGTGATTTTTTCAAACTTTTAATCTGGGGACTTTAAATTATTTTGAAATATTTTGAATTATGTGGATTTTTGACTCTCGGGACTTGTAATATTTAACGGGAATCGCGGAGTACTAACAAATATAAACATTCGCACTCGCCGCTATTTAACTAACAACTGATTCTAGTGTCTGTCTCATCAAGGCGACACAATTCAAAATTCAATTTTAAAATTATCTTTTGAAATATTATTATTTGCAAATGAAACATTCTCAAGACTAACCCGTGCCCAGAACCCACCACACACCCGCGCCACAACGCCGCGAGATTTTAGCACGACAACACCCTCTTGGGTCAGTGTTTCCTAACATTTAGACCAAGACTTGGGTTAATTCTGTGAATCGGGATTTTTAAATTTTATCTTATTTTTCGGCTCGGCACTTGTGATTTTTTCAAACTTTTAATCTGGGGACTTTAAATTATTTTGAAATATTTTGAATTATGTGGATTTTTGACTCTCGGGACTTGTAATATTTAACGGGAATCGCGGAGTACTGACAAATATAAACATTCGCACTCGCCGCTATTTAACTAACAACTGATTCTAGTGTCTGTCTCATCAAGGCGACACAATTCAAAATTCAATTTTAAAATTATCTTTTGAAATATTATTATTTGCAAATGAGAATGTTGCAATTATCAAGACTAACCCGTGCCCAGAACCCACCACACACCCGCGCCACAACGCCGCGAGATTTTAGCACGACAACACCCTCTTGGGTCAGTGTTTCCTAACATTTAGACCAAGACTTGGGTTAATTCTGTGAATCGGGATTTTTAAATTTTATCTTATTTTTCGGCTCGGCACTTGTGATTTTTTCAAACTTTTAATCTGGGGACTTTAAATTATTTTGAAATATTTTGAATTATGTGGATTTTTGACTCTCGGGACTTGTAATATTTAACGGGAATCGCGGAGTACTAACAAATATAAACATTCGCACTCGCCGCTATTTAACTAACAACTGATTCTAGTGTCTGTCTCATCAAGGCGACACAATTCAAAATTCAATTTTAAAATTATCTTTTGAAATATTATTATTTGCAAATGAGAGTGTTGCAATTATCAAGACTAACCCGTGCCCAGAACCCACCACACACCCTCGCCACAACGCCGCGAGATTTTAGCACGACAACACCCTCTTGGGTCAGTGTTTCCTAACATTTAGACCAAGACTTGGGTTAATTCTGTGAATCGGGATTTTTAAATTTTATCTTATTTTTCGGCTCGGCACTTGTGATTTTTTCAAACTTTTAATCTGGGGACTTTAAATTATTTTGAAATATTTTGAATTATGTGGATTTTTGACTCTCGGGACTTGTAATATTTAACGGGAATCGCGGAGTACTAATAAATATAAACATTCGCACTCGCCGCTATTTAACTAACAACTGATTCTAGTGTCTGTCTCATCAAGGCGACACAATTCAAAATTCAATTTTAAAATTATCTTTTGAAATATTATTATTTGCAAATGAGAATGTTGCAATTATCAAGACTAACCCGTGCCCAGAACCCACCACACACCCGCGCCACAACGCCGCGAGATTTTAGCACGACAACACCCTCTTGGGTCAGTGTTTCCTAACATTTAGACCAAGACTTGGGTTAATTCTGTGAATCGGGATTTTTAAATTTTATCTTATTTTTCGGCTCGGCACTTGTGATTTTTTCAAACTTTTAATCTGGGGACTTTAAATTATTTTGAAATATTTTGAATTATGTGGATTTTTGACTCTCGGGACTTGTAATATTTAACGGGAATCGCGGAGTACTAACAAATATAAACATTCGCACTCGCCGCTATTTAACTAACAACTGATTCTAGTGTCTGTCTCATCAAGGCGACACAATTCAAAATTCAATTTTAAAATTATCTTTTGAAATATTATTATTTGCAAATGAAACATTCTCAAGACTAACCCGTGCCCAGAACCCACCACACACCCGCGCCACAACGCCGCGAGATTTTAGCACGACAACACCCTCTTGGGTCAGTGTTTCCTAACATTTAGACCAAGACTTGGGTTAATTCTGTGAATCGGGATTTTTAAATTTTATCTTATTTTTCGGCTCGGCACTTGTGATTTTTTCAAACTTTTAATCTGGGGACTTTAAATTATTTTGAAATATTTTGAATTATGTGGATTTTTGACTCTCGGGACTTGTAATATTTAACGGGAATCGCGGAGTACTAACACCTATAAACATTCGCACTCGCCGCTATTTAACTAACAACTGATTCTAGTGTCTGTCTCATCAAGGCGACACAATTCAAAATTCAATTTTAAAATTATCTTTTGAAATATTATTATTTGCAAATGAAACATTCTCAAGACTAACCCGTGCCCAGAACCCACCACACACCCGCGCCACAACGCCGCGAGATTTTAGCACGACAACACCCTCTTGGGTCAGTGTTTCCTAACATTTAGACCAAGACTTGGGTTAATTCTGTGAATCGGGATTTTTAAATTTTATCTTATTTTTCGGCTCGGCACTTGTGATTTTTTCAAACTTTTAATCTGGGGACTTTAAATTATTTTGAAATATTTTGAATTATGTGGATTTTTGACTCTCGGGACTTGTAATATTTAACGGGAATCGCGGAGTACTAACACCTATAAACATTCGCACTCGCCGCTATTTAACTAACAACTGATTCTAGTGTCTGTCTCATCAAGGCAACACAATTAAAAATTCAATTTTAAAATTATCTTTTGAAATATTATTATTTGCAAATGAAACATTCTCAAGGTTACCACGTGCCTAGAACCCACCACACACCCGCGCCACAACGCCGCGAGATTTTAGCACGACAACACCCTCTTGGGTCAGTGTTTCCTAACATTTAGACCAAGACTTGGGTTAATTCTGTGAATCGGGATTTTTAAATTTTATCTTATTTTTCGGCTCGGCACTTGTGATTTTTAACTAGTGTTAACCGACAAGTCTCCATGAGTACTATCCGAGTCAACAATGTTATTTAGCTAAATCAAAAACTAAGTTAAATTTAACTACAACAGTTAAAACTGTTTTGTTCAAAGTTCCATTTATGAATTGAATTCTAATTGCTTTAATTTTAATAATTTTAGATTATTGGTGATGTGATCGTTCCACTCAGACTCAGTCCCCCGCCGCACGCAAACACCAACAGAATACGCTTCATTTCTACACACACCCGCGCGTATAAAATTCAAAAAAACGGTTTCAACAAATTCCCCCACCCCCGTCAACATTTGAAATAAATGCACAAATACTTTGCGAATTCTATTTTCTGAGGGTTTATAAGGGAACGGTTCTCCACACATACCAGTAGTTCCTGTAATGAACTCCTGCGTGTTCGGTAAAGTTGTTGTTTGTTTTTGAGTTGATTTGTGATAGGTAACTAGAACCATGGTGGAGAGAATTACATTTTACGAACTCAAAGCTATTTGCCAAAGTATGGGTATCAAGTCAACCCACCTAACTAGGAAAAAGATTTTGTGGAAGATTTTAAATTCTATTAAAAGCGCTGATGGTGTTACCGCCTTTATAGACAAACTTACGGATCCTTCTGACTTGTACAGTTTGTATACTTCATTGGAAGAGGAGACGTTAGATAACAGCAGTCAATTCCTACACTTCACCAAATTTGAAAAAATTACGGTAAAAATTCATCAACTCCCAGTCAACCTTTGGAGAATACTATACCGGAGAGAACAGTTCACGCATGGGTTCATGTTGAAGTTTCAAGAGATTCTAAATTTTAACGAAATTGTCATCCACCAAAGACTGACGACTAAAGATATAGAAAGATTTCATTCAAAAATTAACTTTTCGCTTTTGGTTAAGTACCAAAATCTCTCTGAAGCAGTGTTGGTCACATTCAATCACAAGTTCGACTGGAATGCAGTTGTGGAACACCAAAATGTCCCGGAGTGGATTCTTAGACAGTTTTACCATAAGATTGATCCAATTGTCATAATAAAATCACAGAAGCTGACTCAAGATTTTATGTTGTGGATGGTGGATGGGGTCAATCCGCAGTGTAGATTTCACAATACAGACGAAGAAGAGTATTATAAAACAGTTCTGTGGCCATATCTCATAAAACACCAATCATTAAGTAAAAATGTATTATGCTACATTTACTTCTCGAAAGTGGGTAATCAAATCGATCTTTTAAAACTACTGTTTGGCTCACTAATAAGTAAACACCAAACTCTTGATTCTTTTCTTCTGGATACGTTTAAAAATATTTTGTGCTGGTGGTCTGTCTCAAAACATCAAACACTCAGAGATGAAGATATAATAAAATATTGCAAATTAATCGATTTTCAAACATATACGTCGCGAGGTTTACAAATTTCTGATTTTGTGAAGAGGAATCTGCCCAATCCATTTACAAAAGTAGAATCTGAAACCGATTGTCCGGTTTGCCTTGACACTAAAAAAAAAGATTGTATCAGTCTTAATGATTGTCAACACATATTTTGTACAACGTGTATATTTAAATGGCTTAAAGTAAATAAATCATGTCCTCTTTGTAGGATTAAAATTCACTTGCCAGGCTACTGTTGGGTATAAAATAGAACTCGCCGCACATATTTGCACATATTTGTACTCATTTGTAAAACTTGTGAAAAATAAATCATATTTAAAAATTTCAAATTGTGTTTTTATTTACATGACTTAAAACAGACCCGGTCTCTAGAGGTTAATCATTAGTCTATTTGAATGTTGTGCAGTGTGGTTTAAAGACAATCAGTATATTTTAATTAACATTGGCAATATTGAGGTTTTTTCGCGTGATATAATTTACCAGAAAACCCTTTGAAAAACGAGTCCATTAAGACTTCTTGGTTATAAAACTCATTTTGTCTCCTTTAGAAAAACATAAGAATTTGTTCAGTGTTTCAACATAAAATATTACAATACCTTAGGGGAAATCACCAAAAGTAACAATGTTAAATTCTTTTTGCTATTTCTGTATTTGAAGTCTTTGATAAATGGCTCTGTAAAGGTAATTTTGAATTTGTCAAACTTTAATTTAATTTTAAATGTATGGTTAAAAAAGAATATACCGGTTATAAATAGGATGTCAGCCCGATCCTGGGCATTAAGTCCAGGACCGCGAACCTTGTACAAGGACCAAGGCAACGGCGCAAAACATAGCCTCTCCTGGTCAAGTCAACCCCTACCGTGACGTGGTGTACGAGGCTTTACACATACGGGGCTCTGGCGAAGTAGGTTAAGTAGTATGTAGAGGTTTGTTCTCTTAGTAGTTATAAGTGTTCCCCTCCTCATAACGTCGGTTAGGCCAAACTACCGCAAAGGATCCTAAGACGCGCTCGAAATTTCCAAAATCGCTTGTTATTTTAGTTTGTAAGTTATTTGGGGGTATTTTAAAAGAGTGATACGTCGTGCAAATATTAGTGTATTAGTATTGGGTTAGTGCTTCGTGACCAACATCTCGCAAATCACTGGTATTTTAAATATGGGTATTTTAAAATTATGACTAACCAAAAGAGTAGTATTTATACGTCGACAGCGACGCGTAACTGTTAGTTGGGTTAGTGCTCTTCGTAGTGATAAGTGTTTCCCTCCTCATAACCCCGGTTGGGCCCAACCACCCCAAAAAATCAAAAACGCGATATTCCCCACATCTCCCCATTTTTAGTTTGAAGCTAAATATGGTTATTTTTGAATAATAATTGAGTGGTATAGGTAGTTTTAAGGCATGCATATGTTAGGTAGGTTACACAGAGGTTGGGTAAGTCCTCTCTTCGTAGTTATAAGTCCTATCGAATTGCTCCGGTTGCCTTGCGGTGTTAACGAAGAGCAATTCCCTTCCAGCACCAAAACTTTTCATATCCTAAACCCTCCAAACCTCCTTTCCTTTATGGCTCTTTGCGCTGGCGGATACAATCCACGCAGAGGGTCTCCTTCCAATTTCCCAATTGTCCCTCACACGTAGCTAATAAGTTAGATAGGGGGGCTTTTTAGTGGTAGGTAGTTTTAGGTAGTTTTAGGTAGTTTTTAGTCTGAGGAGGCGTTTTTATTAATGAGATAAGAGGGCCCAGCGGAGTACGCTGATTAACCTCGTCACAGCTTCTAGCGGAGTACACTGGACTGTGACATTTTTCAAAATTTAAAGGGCCCAGCGGAGTACGCTGATTAACCTCGTCACAGCTTCTAGCGGAGTACACTGGACTGTGACGTTTTTATATTTGAATAACATTAATAAAAACGTCTCGCGGACACTCATTCCCAAAAACCCCTCCAAACCTCCTTTCCTTTATGGCTCTTTGCGCTGGCGGATACAATCCACGCAGAGGGTCTCCTTCCAATTTCCCAATTTCCCTCACACGTAGCTAATAAGTTAGATGGGGGGGCTTTTTAGTGGTAGGTAGTTTTAAGGCATGCATATGTTAGGTAGGTTACACAGAGGTTGGGTAAGTCCTCTCTTCGTAGTTATAAGTCCTGTCGAATGATTCTGGGAATTCCTTGCGGTGTTAACGAGGAATCATTCCCTTCCAGCACCTTTTCATTCCCAAAAACCCCTCCAAACCTCCTTTCCTTTATGGCTCTTTGCGCTGGCGGTTACAATCCACGCAGAGGGTCTCCTTCCAATTTCCCAATTGTCCCTCACACGTAGCTAATAAGTTAGATAGGGGGGCTTTTTAGTGGTAGGTAGTTTTAGGTAGTTTTGGGTAGTTTTTAGTCTGAGGAGGCGTTTTTATTAATGAGATAAGAGGGCCCAGCGGAGTACGCTGATTAACCTCGTCACAGCTTCTAGCGGAGTACACTGGACTGTGACATTTTTCAAAATTTAAAGGGCCCAGCGGAGTACGCTGATTAACCTCGTCACAGCTTCTAGCGGAGTACACTGGACTGTGACGTTTTTATATTTGAATAACATTAATAAAAACGTCTCGCGGACACTCATTCCCAAAAACCCCTCCAAACCTCCTTTCCTTTATGGCTCTTTGCGCTGGCGGATACAATCCACGCAGAGGGTCTCCTTCCAATTTCCCAATTTCCCTCACACGTAGCTAATAAGTTAGATGGGGGGGCTTTTTAGTGGTAGGTAGTTTTAAGGCATGCATATGTTAGGTAGGTTACACAGAGGTTGGGTAAGTCCTCTCTTCGTAGTTATAAGTCCTGTCGAATGATTCTGGGAATTCCTTGCGGTGTTAACGAGGAATCATTCCCTTCCAGCACCTTTTCATTCCCAAAAACCCCTCCAAACCTCCTTTCCTTTATGGCTCTTTGCGCTGGCGGATACAATCCACGCAGAGGGTCTCCTTCCAATTTCCCAATTGTCCCTCACACGTAGCTAATAAGTTAGATAGGGGGGCTTTTTAGTGGTAGGTAGTTTTAGGTAGTTTTGGGTAGTTTTTAGTCTGAGGAGGCGTTTTTATTAATGAGATAAGAGGGCCCAGCGGAGTACGCTGATTAACCTCGTCACAGCTTCTAGCGGAGTACACTGGACTGTGACATTTTTCAAAATTTAAAGGACCCAGCGGAGTACGCTGACTTCCTTGTCACAGCTTCTAGCGGAGTACACTGGACTGTGACGTTTTTTTATTTGAATAACATTAATAAAAACGTCTCGCGGACACGGTTAGAATATATTTAGTTAGTAAGTTAGGGACCCCATTAAGGACTGTGGATGCGGAACTTAAAGCTTCTCCCAGTCAAGTCAACCCCAACCTTGGCGCCGGTAGTGGGGCTTTAGACAAACGGGGCTCTGGCGAATATATATTATTTTTAGTATATTTATACATTTGCCACCCAGGATATCTAAGGGCATCACAGACTATTTATTGCATAGTTTCACGTCCCCGTGGTTTTAAATTTTTAAAGATAAAACATATACACATCATATAGTAGGAAGTATTATAGGCTGGATCGTGGATACAAGAAGAAGAATGAGGCCACACCGTATCACCCCGGAGGGTTTGTGTGGCGAAGGGATCATTGAAGACTTCATTTCTATTTTATGTAAAAAAAATGAAGAACGCGCTGACGGATTGAAATTATATGCTTTCCCGACAGTGTTTTTCACGGCAATTGACCAGGGCGGTTTCCTGCGGGTGGAAAGGTGGACCAATAAAATAAAAATTTATGATTATGACATCTTACTGTTCCCAGTACACATCCCCGCACCAATCCGGAAGGATGGGAAGCCCGGTGTATCGCACTGGTACCTGATTGCCGCCTTTTTAAAAGATGGGCTTGTGCGGAGCTACGACTCACTGGGAAATGAGTACCCAGATAGATTAAAAGAATGTCTAAAGTATATCGAGTGGGAAATGGGCCGGTTGGGTGTAAAAATCAACCGGGAAGAGTGGTCCTTAAAGGGGAATCCTAGTGGTCTTAAGCTTCAGACCAATACGGTTGACTGTGGTTTCTGTTTATGCTTATACGCTGGTTGTATTGCCAGGGGCATAAACCCCTCAACTGTCAAATTACCATCAAGCGTGGACCTGAGGAAACTCATCTCCCGGGTATTGCGACAAGGGGGAGCAGAACCCCTCGATGAATTCCTTGAGGCCAACCGAGAAAACCTATTTCCAGGGCATACTCCAACCTACACCGAAGAGGAGTTGCAGAGAGCTATACATGGTATGATGGGGGATATGTTTGGAGCGTTTCTGCCAATTGATTATGCTGATACCCCCCCAAAATCACCAACCTACCCCAACGTGGAATTCGTGTTGGACGGAGGAGAAGTCTCCATGGATGTGAACACCGGGCGGGACGAGTCGGAAGTGTACGAGAGTGCGGGAGCGACGGACGCCATTGGGGATCAAGATAATAAGACCACGGGCTCTATAGAAGGGGAGGAGAGGATAGAAGCAACACCCGTCGCAGATGCAACACCCGTCGCAGAAGCAACACCTGTCGCAGAAGCAACACCTGTCGCATATGACCGTCCATCACTCTGCCCCCCACCCCCGTGTTTAATTCAACCTTCCAAAAACTCAACCAGCACCGGAATCTACCAGAACTCCGCCGGATATTCAGGGGAAAACGAACCACATCGACTCGTTAGAAACCCGCGGATAAAACGGAGGACAATACGTATAACGTTAAACGACGGAACAAGGAAGCGGGTCAATGTCCGAAAGTTGGGACTCCAGCCTGATTATTTATGATTGCAAGCACCCATTTTGCAAACATACAAATTGGTGCTTATATCAACTTATAAATTATCAAAATAATTTACGTAATTTACGAATACTGGCTCCTTGCTATAAAACAGTGACCAGCGCTCCCGAGCAATCAGTCTACCACCGACGGTTCTAAAAATCTTAAAATGGACGGGATATTTGGTGAATATTTGAAGAAAGTACAAGAAATCACCGCAGACAAGTCTCCAGGATTCTACAAACACGTTACAAATCCGTTTGATTCAAAATTATTGAAAACAACTCCAAGTTCGGTTCGCGGGATTATTGTAGGCCTGACCGATTGTCCCACCGGACATGAAACGAGCAAGTCCAGAAGAGAAATGATACAGAAATTGTCAACGATATCTGAAAAAAGAAATATTCTTTGGATTCACATCCCGATAATCGCCAGTTTTGATAAACAGAAGATTCAACAGTTGATTGCAGTTTTTTCTACCGTCATTGGGCACGTTTTTAAAATAATAATGCGTGCAAGCGAAAACGATTTTGAGATTCCGGTTCTATGTTTGGGAAAAAACTCGCACGGCTGTGTGATTGAAGCACTAAGATACGCCAATCGTCCAAAATTTATGATACTAAAGGATTATGCTGATACCCCCCAAAAATCACCAACCTACCCCAGCGTGGAATTCGTGTTGGACAGAGGAGAATTCTCTATAGATGTGAACACTGGGCGGGACGAGTCGGAAGTGTACGAGAGTACGGGAGCGACGGATGCAATTGGGGCCATTGGGGTCAGCGATCAAGATTCCAAGCCTGCGGCCGACCATACGCCCGACAAGACCACGGGCCCTATAGAAAAGAGAGAGGGGATAGAAGCAATTCCCGACACACAACCTCCGCGTTTAATTCATCAAGACCACCCAATGGAGCCGCTTTCCACCCCAGTGATCAACCCCCCAAAAACTCAACCAGCACCGGACTCTACCAGAACTCCGCCAGATATTCATCCAAAGGTCGCCCCACTACAACACCAACATCTGCCTCGACAGCACCAGCCTCGCCAAAGACGCTACATAGATATTCATCCAAAGGTCGCCCCACTACAACACCAACATCTGCCTCGACAGCACCAGCCTCGCCAAAGACGCTACAGAACAAAAAGGAAGAGAATATTCCTAATTGACGGCTCCTTCGTGAGAATTAGGGACCCCAAACCCATATGTATAATTTACCACCCGATATATTGTTGAAAGTGGTCTGCTGGAAACTGAGGATACAACGAAGAATGAGAGCCTTGTTTATGATTGCCTTATTTATCAATTTATAAATTGTCAAGATAAATTTACGAATGCTGGCTACTTGCTATAAAACAGTGACCAGCGTTCCTGAGCAATCAGTCTACCTCTAGATATCTTTAAAAAATGGACGGGGTATTTAGTGCATATTTGAAGAAGGTGCAAGAAATCACCGCAGACAAGTCTCCAGGATTCTACAAACAAGTTATAAACGTGTTTGACACGGAATTATTAAAAACAACTCCAAGTTCGGTTCGCGGGATTGTCGTAGGCCTGATCAATTCTCCGTCAAGAAAAACTAAAGATTTGTACCTTAGCACCGGACATAAAACGAGCAAGTCTGAGTTAAGAAGAGAAATGATACATAACTTATCTACAATATCTGAAAAAAAAAATATTCTTTGGATTCGCATCCCGATGATTGCCAGTTTTGATAAACAGAAGACTCGAGAGTTGATTACAGCTTTTCATCCCGTCATTGGGCACATTTTTAAAATAATAATGCGTGCAAGCGCAAACGACTTTGAATCACCGATTCCTATTTTGTGTTTAGGACGAAATTCGCACAGCTGTGTGATTGAAGGATTAAGATACACCAATCGTCCGAAATTTATACTACTTCCTGCGGTTCACCCCAACAACATATCAGAGATGGAAGAGAAAATCTCTAAAACTACCTGCAAATACCAGCGTCTTCATCTGATTAGAAGAAAATATTATAATGTTGACATGTTTATTCAAGTATTTAAAATATTTGTGAATCTTGTATCATCAAGTACTTAGTCATATACAATTGTATCATATGTATCATATATATCACGTAATAAATAATTTAACCCCCATTGTTGTTTTTTTCTTTAAAATCTTCCAAACATTTGTAATAATCAAGAAGTTATTCAAATAACCAATTCTTTTGTTTTCTATTTTTGGAAACCATAAAATAAATTATTCTACTTGTGTCATTTGTATTGAAGGTGATTTCAATAATATTTTAATTACAAAGCGTTTTCACGGATACTGTGGTCTTGACATTTAACTTTTAAACCTTTTCAAGTTTAAGTACTCATTTAAATAAAAAACCTTTCAAGTTTAAATACTCAATTCAATGATTATTATATTATTCTGGCATTTGTTGTTCAATTTTATTATGAGCAGATTTTGCAGATTTGAGATTTACAAAACCACAAATGGGTTAAATTGTAGGAAATGCAAACCATTTTAGATTACCCATATTCAAAACTTTTTATTGAGACGTTTCTCGTCTTCGGGGTATTAAAGCATCCGCTTTATAGGGGCAAATTAGGGGGATTTTTTTCCCTCACAACTTAGTATTTTAGTATTTATAATTAAAGCAATTAAAAAAAATTAAATCTTTTGAAAAGAAGGGGGTCTATTTAACTCCCGAAGAGGCAATTTAAGTCAGTGTTGAGATTTACAGCATATGATCAACTATGGAGTATTGTTGCGAGCAGAGATGTTTTAAAATTCCTGGTGACCAGGTTGATGGGAGGGCTTGTAGGAAATGTCACCATTTTGGTTATTGCATTTGTAAATGTAAAAACTTCACAGCCTTCTCTACAGAATACAACACCACGCTCGGTGTGGAATACAGCGGCCGGGGAGATGGTGCATCTCTCAGAAAGAAGAAAGACTCGGATCGCGCTAGCCCGTGTTGTGGTATTAAAATGTACCATTCGCCAGTGTCTGTGGGATTAAATTATAATTTTACGAAAGAAACAAACACTCCTAGATTTCATTACGAGACCGAAAGACTTCATAGTTTTAAGGAGTGGCCAGTTACATTTTTAAGCCCCAAAGATTTATCCAAAGCTGGTTTTTATTATTTACGTGTTAATGATTATGTTAGATGCGCTTATTGTGGGATTGAAATTGGGTTTTGGAAAGGGGGTGACATTCCTTTCTTAGAACATAAGAAATTTAACCCGTCCTGTATATTTATAGAGAAGTTTTACCCTTTAGAATGTAAATAAAACTAACATTCAAAGGGTGTAGCATTTTATTTTCTTAACCCAAAGTCAGTATTTGAGAATTAACAAGAAATGTGAAAACTTTGGCATGTAAAACAACATTTGAAATAAGGGCATAATACAAATTCCGAGGCTTTATAAAGGAACGGTTCCCCTAATATACCAGTAGTTGCCAAACTCCTGCACTAGTGTTTGGTCTAGTGTTTTGTTCAGAGTTTGTGATTCGGAACCGAAAAGAGCTCTATTTACCTCGCTGATTCCGATATCTAAGGACATCTCAATGGCTGACCACGCTTATATTATCGATTTTCAAGGATTCAAAGATAATAACAATAATTTTATTATTAAAGAAATTGCACTTACAAAAACCAGCGGCAATTGGTTTCTGAGACACTGGTTTGTAAAATCTCCGCACAATTTTGACAAACTATCTCCGGAATACAGAAGACAGGCGATCTTCAATGCAAACTATTACCACGGAATTCCATGGCAGGAGGGAACCACGTCCTTCAACTACGTCAAGAGACAACTGGCGGAGCTGTTATCACAAAACACCGTCTACGTAAAAGGTCAAGAAAAACAAGTGTTCCTTCAAAGACTTTTTAAGAACGCCAAAGTTGTAAATTTGGACGACATCCCATCACTTAAAAAATTAAAATCTAAGTATCTAAATAATTTTTGTTATTATCATAGATTTAACGGTTTCATGTGCGCTCTTGAAAATATTTATAAGATTCAAACCTACTTGGAGCAAAGAGGGTATGAATAAAAATATTAAATGTCTATTGTGTTCTTTAATGCGTGCACCCAAACTTAATTATCTTGCATCAAGATTATAGTAATGATTATAAAAACTGTATTGGTAATTAATATTTTCAATAATTCTAGGAATCTCGTTATTAAATTGCCTTACATGTTTATATATCATTGCAATGTTAGTTATGGAGTGATAATTGGTTGGATAAATTCTCTTGTACAATACTATGTTTGTGGATTCACAGAATCAGCCCAAGCCTTAGAGTTTAGAACAAAAACTGTTAGGAAATGTACACCGGAGGTATTGTTTCTTTGACTATTGTTCATTTTCCAAACCAAACTCTCAAGCGCCTTTGCTTAAGGAAGGGGAAATGATTCTATTTTGACTAACCCCCCCCCCCCAACCTTCCCCTCGGGTATCCCTTTGAATAACATAGTTACAAATGTAAATGCAATTTATTAATTTCTTTATAAGTAATAGATTATAAAATCCAAGGGACCGAAACTACACAATCGAGGACCCGGAGCTACCGGGTACATAAATATTTAAAAATGGAGGTTGTTTTTGTTGCATTTCTTGAATTTCCAATTTTGATATTGTCTCTGATTATACTTATTATATACTTTTTAGTATTTTTAATAAAAACAATTTTAAAATCTTTTGGAAAGAGATAGCAGATAGTCTATTTAGTCTCTGAAGAGGCCGAAGTCAGTTCAACAACTCAACTCGCCTAAGAAAGTCTTGATCCTAAGTTGTTTTTAGAGTTTAGTAAAAATATATTTTTCAAAGTAAGTAGTTATCACATTTAAATCGTAAAATATCAATGTGATGACAATGAAAATACTTTAATATATTAAAACTAATTATCCAGATTCAAGGGCGAGTAGCCTGGAAAGTATAAATATTAATTTAGAAAAAGACTATTGACTATAAAACTTACTTGGATCCGAGACCTAACCGGCCCTGGACCCCGGGCCCCCCCGCCCCAACACTACACCCTAAAACTCCATCTCACAGACACACTGTGTAAATTACAAAAAATCAAACTTGAGAAACGCAAATTTAATAACTCCTTCTAGCATTGGTGAGTACGTTTACGCTTGTGTTCCTCCATTGTCCAAGGCGCGGATAGACCCCCTTTCAGAGAGTATATTTATAGCCTTACACGTATCTTCTTCATCAACAATTCAAAGGGGGGAACGAAAAGTTCCTCCCTTCTTCGGGCAGGAGGAGTGGCAAAAGTGACCAAGGCAGAGTCAAAGTCTGCATTTGATTTTAAGTCCAATTTTATTTTTCGAACAGGTCTTCCGTCACAAAATAGATTTATAAAGATCCAACCAATATTTTGTTCACAAACTCCCCCCCCCATTTCAACAGGTACAGCAAACAAATTGCAATAGCACATATCAGAGCTACGTAAGGACGTCAGAGAAAAATATCGTAAAACAATGCCCGAAGAAGGGAGGAACGAAAAGCCCCCCTCCCCTTGAATTTTCAATTTCATGCGGTATACATCAATGAGCCGGGGCTATATTCATTAATTTTAAAATCCAAATTGCCCATTGCTGAGAAGTATCAAGACTGTGTTTTTGAAGATGTCTTACCCTCCATTAGAAAATATGGAATGTATCAGTTAAAGAATGAAAACTCTCAACTCATGCGAGAAATTACAAACGTTATGAAAACTAACCAACAGCTCACTCAAATTAACTTAGAATTTAAAACTAAAAACGACACAATGTGTAAAGAGAACCAGTCACTGAATGAGTTTTTGACATGATCTCTGGTTGCTTTTCGTGGGTTAGAGTAGCCCAGGATTTGAGCAATCTCTTTTGCTTTGAACTAAGGAGTATTTTTACTGTCAAACAGGACAGCAACGGCCTGTTTATTAAATATATAAGAAGTTAAGTGAGACATTTTAAGTATTGTGCGAATCATTGTAGGATAGGTCTACCCCACTTTGGGGTAGACCTACTTCCGGTTGAGTTTTCTTATATTTTTCACTTACATGCGTTGAAAGAGCTTTATGTAACTTAGAGGGATACTCTTTCTTTTGAACCAAGGATTATTTTCGCTATCAAATAGGACGGAAAAGAAGTGGCTCAAATCCTGGGCTACTCTAACCCTAAAAAGGCTCTTCTAGCACATATCAGTGAAATATACAAATCAACTCAACCGGAAGTAGTTGGGACCCAAAATGGGTCCCAACTCAATTATCATGATTCTAAAGTAGTTTTTATATCAGAACCGGGTTTATACGAGTTGATTTTTTCCTCTAAACTACCAGTTGCTAAAACATTTAAATACTGGGTTTTTGTGGCGATACTTTTAGCGCTCTTTATTCTTAAACGTTAACTTCACTCTGCCTCGGTCACTTTTGCCACTGCTCCTGCCAAGGTAAGAACTAGGTACTATTTCACAATACTTTATATAAAATGTCTCAATTAACCTCTTATATATTTAATGATCAATCTGTTACTGTCCTGTTTGACAGAGAAAATAATCCTTGGTTTAAAGCAAAAGAGATTGCTAAAATCTTGGGCTACTCTAACCCAAGAAAAGCAATCAGAGATCACGTCAGAGAAAAATATCGTAAAACAATGCCCGAAGAAGGGAGGAACGAAAAGTTCCTCCCCTTGAATTTTCAATTTCATGCGGTATACATCAATGAGCCGGGGCTATATTCATTAATTTTAAAATCCAAATTGCCCATAGCTGAGAAGTTTCAAGACTGGGTTTTTGAAGAAGTCCTGCCTTCCATTAGAAAGTGTGGAATGTATAAAATCCAACAAGAAAATAATCAGTTGTTACAATCACTTACAAAGTCTCTGGAAAACAACCAAAAGCTAGCTCAAATTAACTCAGAATTTAAAACTAAAAACGACATATTGTGTAAAGAGAACCGGTCACTGAATGAGTTGTTGACGTCCTTACGTAGCTCTGATCTGTGCTATTACAAAATTTGTTTGCTGTACCCGTTGAAATGGAGGGGGAGGAAGTTTGGGAACAAGATATTGGTTGGATTTTTATAAATCTATTTTGTGAGGGAAGACCCGTTCGAAGGAAAGTCATTAAAATTGAACTTAAAATCAAATGCAGACTTTGACGGGATAGAAGTTGAATTTTTGAGCGGTAAGGCTATGCTAAATAGCGGATTCTCTAAAGAAATGGTTATAAAAAAAGTAGCTAAATTCTCCACGATGAATTAGAATATAACATTTATTTTGACGATACTTTTAGCGCTCTTTATTCTTAAACGTTAACTTCACTCTACCTCGGTCACTTTTGAGGTAAGACCTTACGTTGCTCTGATCTGTTCTATTGCACGATACTTGATATAAAATGTCTAACTTAACCTCTTATATATTTAATGATCAATCTGTTACTGTGCTGTTTGACGGAGAAAATAATCCTTGGTTCAAAGGAAAGGATGTTGTTAAAATCCTGGGCTATCAAGATTCAAAACAGGCATTGCGGATAAATGTTGATGAAGAAGACAAGTGTAAGGCTATAAATATACTCTCTAAAGGGGGGTGTATCGATACACCCCCCTTTAACTTCCAATATCAGTCTAACTTCATCAATGAATCTGGTTTGTATTCTCTTATTTTGCGCTCATTGAAACCAGAAGCTAAAGCATTCAAAAGATGGGTTACAAGTGAAGTCTTGCCTTCCATTAGAAAGTATGGAGTGTATAAAATCAAACATGAAAATAATCAGTTAAAAAATCAAAACTCTCAACTCTTGGCTGAAATTACAAAGTCTCTGGAAAACAACCAAAAGCTAGCTCAAATTAACTCAGAATTTAAAACTAAAACTACATATTGTGTAAAGAGAACCGGTCACTAATATAACATTTATTTTGACGATACTTTTAGCGCTCTTTATTCTTAAACGTTAACTTCACTCTACCTCGGTCACTTTTGAGGTAAGACCTTACGTTGCTCTGATCTGTACTATTGCACGATACTTGATATAAAATGTCTAACTTAACCTCTTATATATTTAATAACCAGGCCGTTGCTGTACTGTTTGACGGAGAAAATAATCCTTGGTTCAAAGCAAAAGATGTTGCTCAAATCCTAAACTATCAAGATACAAAGCATGCAATCCGTACCCATGTTAGAGAAAAACACCGCAAAACTATACTGGAAGTACAAGGGGGGCGAAACGCCCCCCTTGTACTTTCATTCCCAAACAATCTTTCTAAACGAGCCTGGTCTTTATTCACTAATTTTAAAATCCAAATTACCCATTGCTGAGAAGTTTCAAGACTGGGTTTTTGAAGATGTCTTACCTTCCATTAGAAAATATGGAGTGTATAAAATCAAACATGAAAATAATCAGTTAAAAAATCAAAACTCTCAACTCTTGGCTGAAATTACAAGGTCTCTGGAAGACAACCAAAAGCTCACTCAAATTAACTCAGAATTTAAAACTAAAAACTACATATTGTGTAAAGAGAACTGGTCACTGAATGAGTTGTTGACATTCTCCACGATGAATTAGAATATAACATTTATTTTGACGATACTTTTAGCGCTCTTTATTCTTAAACGTTAACTTCACTCTGCCTCGGTCACTTTTGCCACTGCTCCTGCCGAGGTAAGAACTAGGTACTATTTCACAATACTTTATATAAAATGTCTAACTTAACCTCTTATATATTTAATAACCAGGCCGTTGCTGTACTGTTTGACGGAGAAAATAATCCTTGGTTCAAAGCAAAAGATGTTGCTCAAATCCTAAACTATCAAGATACAAAGCATGCAATCCGTACCCATGTTAGAGAAAAACACCGCAAAACTATACTGGAAGTACAGGGGGGCGAAACGCCCCCCTTGTACTTTCATTCCCAAACAATCTTTCTAAACGAGCCTGGTCTTTATTCACTAATTTTAAAATCCAAATTGCCCATTGCTGAGAAGTTTCAAGACTGGGTTTTTGAAGAAGTCCTGCCTTCCATTAGAAAGTGTGGAATGTATAAAATCCAACAAGAAAATAATCAGTTGTTACAATCACTTACAAAGTCTCTGGAAAACAACCAAAAGCTAGCTCAAATTAACTCAGAATTTAAAACTAAAAACTACATATTGTGTAAAGAGAACCGGTCACTGAATGAGTTGTTGACTGAACAGGCACCGAGGGTTGCTGTGATGTCGGGCGGCGATGGACTAAAACATGTTTTATGTGTCCTTATTAAAGAAACTCTTCTGGAACTCTACGGGGTCTGCGAGTACAAATGTATTCGCATACAAAAAAGAAAATTTAACCAAGCTCTCAATAAAGCCAAAAATGAAGGTTTCGTACCTTGTTTCATCAAGTCTCCTGTTCCTAATGGGATTAATGTACTTAACAAAGCGAAAGAATTAATGAAGAGTAGTGGTATGCACTTTAACTCTGCATACAACAACATCCTAACTTCTCACAATTTTGTAAATATAGTTGAGCATGTCTTGGACAATGGAGGAATACAAGCGTAAACGCACTGGCCAATAGTATAAGGAGTTATCAAATATCCCAGAATTTGCGTTTCTCAAGTTTGATTTTTTGTAATTTACACATTTTTAAAATGTATGTCTTGATAATATAGCATCTGAAACAACTCATTACTTGTTATTATTTATCCTAAACCAAATTAAAATAAAAAACAAATGTTAAAAAAACGAATATTTGGTTTGATTTGTTTTAAAAATTATCGTTTGAACGAATTAATACAGATAACTTTTGCAAATCATATTAAAGGAAATTGCCCAATTTGTTTAGAGTATAACATCTTAACTCATATACAATGTGGACACGTTATATGCCACAAGTGTTCCAAATTAATAGGTGTAAAATGCGGGCTGTGTAGAGAGAGTGGATTGGTTTATTTATGAGAGTGAAGTTGGGTATTCACTGTGTTGGTTTTCAAAAGGTGAGTACTGGGACCATTCTACAAAATTTTCATAATACTTTCACGCTGGCATTCTGGTTTGACTGAGTTATCAAGTTGCGGGTTACCGATTTGGGATCACGCGATTGTTAACTTTGAGATCTGTTTTAAATCTTACCATCTCGCACCAAAATTAAGGTTTACAATTATATACAATTTTAATTTAAATACAATTTGATTATTTTCACCCCAGAGTGGGTATCACCCGATATCCACTGATATTACCTTAATCTGATTCGTCACCCCTTTGCCTTTTTGGTGGTGATTTAGTTGGTGGTGATTCTACGCGGACCCGTTTAACCCGCGGGAGTGTGATCCCTACTCGTTTAGTAGTTACAGCCTCATTATAATCTACTAATAATTTATTATATTTTTCTTCTAAACTATTGTGATCATTGTGTAACTCATTAAACTGTGTTTTTAATTTTTCAATCTCTGTTGCGCGATCTGTGTCACTAATTTCAAAGTCATATAATTTATTTTTAAGTTTGTCGTTTGTTTCTAATAACGACTCGTTAGTTTTTTTAAGAGTTTCAATTTCCCGCGAATAATTCAACCCCCGTTCTTCGCACTCATTCAGTTCTTGTGTTATTGAAGAATTGGTTTCTTTAAGAGTTTCAACCTGCGACTTAAGAGTACTGTAATTTTTAATTTTGTCCAAAATATTTTGCATCGATGTTTCATTTAATTGCCCACTATATGTAGAGATTTCAATTAAAAAATTTACCAAATTATCAAAAGAAATATTAGGACATAAGCTATTTAGCTTGGTCATTAAATGCTCATTGAGGAATTTTATTTTTTCATTGAAAGTGTCGCCATATACAAATTCTAAATTTGCTTGAACTTCTTTTAGTGAGGTAATTAGTGTCGTTATATCATTTAGTGAGAATTTTCCATCAAACGATTCAATATAAGCGCGGCTTAACGTATCAATCTGGCTTTGAAAATCTTGAAAATTTGTCACGCCGGTAAAGTCATATATTCGTTTTAAAAATCCGGAAACTTGATTTAATGAATTTACTCCAAACATATTGACTAGGGATTCCGCCTCTTCAAACACGTTAATCACAGTGTTGTTGAAACGTTCGTTGTATATTGATAGCTTACTATTTAAAACTGTTATGCTTGATTCTCCACAATTGTTGTATAACGTTTTAAGCTGCCGTGACGCCTGCACAATATTTAATGAACCAAAATCTGCTAAGTGTTGGGTCAGGATTCCTAAATCCTCTGCTCCAATCAAGGTTAGAGTGTCCACTTTAAACTGTATTAATTCATTATTGTTTTGTTTAGAATCAATATAATTTTGAATCGACTGAAAACAGGTCCATTCATTGTATACGTCTATTGATCCGGGAAGTTTTAAATGTGATGTAAAATATATTCGGGAATATAATTGAATATATTGTTCTGCCGACAGATTACCAACTTCGGTAATTTTGTTACTGGAAAGTAGTTGTTTGAATATTACCACGATTTGAAAATCCTGTTCAAGAAGTATTAGGTCACCTAGTTTTTTTATTCTTAACGTTTCATAAACCCGTTTTGTTATCAACGTTAGTTCACTAAACGAAGTTATTCCCACTAAATTAAATATCGATTCAATCTTAGATTTTATCTGTTCCAAATGCTGCCTCAAATCATCTTGACGGCTTGTTGAAAAATATGATCCAATTTCGTTTAAAACTACCAAGCTATCGTTAAACCTAGTGGCAAATTCTTTAAAATCGTCCAGGCTCGAATCAACGTTTAGATGTGTAAAAGATTTTAATGCTTCTAATTTATTTTGACAGTCTTCGTCTTGTGTGAAATCGATTTCCATGTTTTGCGGATGGAGCAGATTTAATAATTGTTGTACAATTTTAAATAACAGTTTCTCGTTCGAATGTCTAGTCATTATAGGCGATGTGTCATGATAACCACTTATAGTGGTGACCATACTCTTTAGCCTGTTGGGAAACTTTATATCATTTAAACATTCTTGCAATTCTGTAGTGTAGGACGTCCATGTAAAGTAGCTATTTTGATTTGTCAACATGTAGAATATTGCATCGGTTATTATTGTAAACAAATCAATTTGGGGTACCTTCTTCGGTTCAATTAAGTAGAGGTTGTTGTATACATCTTTTAACAATTTACTAAACAAAGACTTGGCCTTTTTATTTTGTTTATCAAGAACGGCTTTTAATATAAGAGACTCGACCGTTTCACGCATTTTTATTTATGATTTTATGCGTTGATGGTAATATTGCTAGCGGCAAGTCTACTTTTACTGAAAGTCTTTGTGATTTATTAACAACACGAGGCTATAATGTTAAACTATTTACAGAACCTCTAGACAAGTGGCGGAATGTGGGGGGTTTAAATTTGTTGGAATTATTTTACAACGACTCCAAAAGATGGGCTCTAACATTTCAAATTAACGCGCTGTTAAGTGTTGCAGATATTGAAAAAAGTGCGGTAATACATTCTTTAAACAATTCAATTGTTATCATGGAGCGATCTTCGTTTAGCATTTTTGAAATATTTTGCAAGTACTTGAGGGAAAACGTGTTTAATTCAGCAGAATCTGCTATAATTGAGGATTTTAAAACTAAATATTCAAGTATAATAGATTATTATAATAAAATCCTCTACATTTACATCAGAACAACTTCTGATATTTGTTACAAGAGGTTAAAAGAAAGGGCGAGACCCGAAGAGATTGATTCAGTTGACCAATCGTATTTACAGTCTCTTGAAGATTTGTATGAAAAAAGTGTTACCACTCTTCGAGTGCCGCTAATTACAGTCAATGGAGAATACGATAAGAATTCGATTGAAGATGCCAAGAATATGTTTGATAACCAAAACACGGTAAATGAGATTTTAAATTACATCAGGCTGTACGGTTATTAAGATTTAGCTTTATATACAAAAATATAAACATTACAAGAAATATAATAAGGACAAGAGTTAGTGAAATATTTACTAATGGAATTACTATTATCAAAGTAATAAACACATATTTAATTATTTCTGGGCTTCGATCCGCAGTTTTAATGTGGGAAAATATCTTATTATAAGAAATGTCGACCTTTTCGTTTGATAAATCTTCCATATAACATTTTATTATATCAAGAAGGTTTTTTATGCCCCCATATTTCAAATCATATGCATTAGAAATTTTCTTTTTTAATTTTAACTTCATTACTTCCAAATTTAAAATTGTTTCGGGAGTGATAGTCTGTACTTTGATTTTATCATTAAAAGTTGTATCAAACTTATTCATCAAAGTATTAAACTCTAGGGAAGTCAGTGCTTTGTTTAACTTTAACGTATCCACAATATCTAATACCGTACCTAAAAAATATATTATAAACAATTCCCAGTTTCCAGCTACTCTTGCACATACAGTGAGAACTTTCAAAGTATTTAGTATTAACAAATCGGTGACTATATTGTTTATTTCTAGTAAAATTATACTTTTAGATATGTGCTGATTTAGGTTATTCGTAAACTTGTAAAGGTATTGAATAGACAGGTTACTAACATAAAGGGAGATTTCTGGCGTTGAACCCACTATAAAGTCTTTTGTAAATTCGACAAGTTTACTTTCAACTTTGGAAATATTATATTCCGAACTTTTTTTATTACAAGAGTACGGAGATATGACGTGATCAGTTATTTCATGATTGAATATCAAACTTGGGTGTAATAGTGAACGTATCAAAGTTTTACCAAACATATATTTTTCGAAAAAACTTTGCACGCTGGGAAGAAAACATTCATTATTTTGAGCGTTAAATGATAAACCAAAATATTGACAGTACTCTGGCGACATAAAACATTTATTCAAATTCTGATCCCAAAGCAGGGGGGGTATAGATTTATCATCACTGGGCTTTAAACAAAATATTTTCTTAGGTAAGTTGATTAACCTACAACATTTTAAGTTCTTATCAAAATACACGTCCAGTGGCTCATTCGCTTTAAAACAATTATCTTGACAAAAGTCCACTTGAACCTTTTCGTTAAAATTTGATTTACATATTAAATTACCATCCAAATGGGGAAACTGGCAATGGGATCTTACAACACCCTCCACACAAAACGCTGCGATATTTTTACATCCATTTTCATCAAATGAAAACGTATAATCGTTTGGATAATGTTTCAAGAAACTCTTTGTAGGGGGTCCACCATATTCTAAATAATTCCATGGCTTTTTTGTAACTATCACGTTTTTAAAATAAAAATGATTTGCATTTTTTAAATTGATAATTTGATTACATATTGCTGTTCTTTGACAGTATTTAACAACCTTTTCCATTTTTTATATATTTACATAGTTTTGCATATATATGTGAGCAATTCCTACGTTAACTTCATAATAATGTCTTCCACCAGTCTTGAATACCAGGAATTGTTGGCCAATGACGTTTCCGGGCGCTTATTCAAATTCAATAACCGCCCATCGGCAAATGTAAAAAACGGATTGATATTCGGTTTTCAGCGATTTAACAGCAATACTATAAACGGTATTTATGTTGAAAATATGTCTTTTTTCGAAAGGAATTACGGGACAGATAGTTCCAGCGTGGTGAAATGTAATTTTCGGGGCCATGCTGATATTCAGAATGACAATTTAAGAGACGTGCTTACTCAAAAAATTAAATCCAGCTTATATGAAACTTTAAAAAAGCACCTTTTCACAGAAGATTGTAGATTGGTCCTCAGATTTGGAGGAATAAGCACCTGTGCGGGAAATCAGGATGGCTCTAAATATCAAAGCATACATTTGAAGTGCTCTCAGGCCAAGAAACTGTTTGAAGATGTTTATTCTACTCAACTGTGTGTTAATAAGCCAAATTCACTCTTAGTCCCCTGTTTGTATAACAATTTTGTACACGATCACAAAGACTTTAACAAAATAAAATATTACTGTGACGAGACTACGGGGAAATATACTATGTACAATCATGAGGAATCGAATGAACGAAAATTCACAATTAACCATTTTCCAAGAATCCACCCCGACGAGAACATCTACCTACTATACTCAAACAAGTTATCCGGGCTTGTAAACATCCTTATTACTGGCGTATACATCAAAGACGATTCTGTTCTGAGCGATACGATGAAATTGTGGTGCATTATCCAATCATCACACTTGCTGAGCAACGTTTCAGAAATATCAACCCCTTTTTCACTTGACCAGGAGGAAGACGCTGATGACATCTTAGATTAGTATTTTAATATAAATTGTTTTATGTCATGACAAACATCCAATATGTCAAATAAATGTTTACTCCTCTCTGGTTTCCAAACAAATCTAACCCCAGTAATATGTTGAGGAATTTGATTAATGTTGTTTGTTAATGTTGAGATATAGTTTAAAAGGCGACTTTCATATTTAATCATACACTCTGTACTATTAAATATTAAAGTAACAATCCATAGTAAATATTCCAAGCCACCTCTTGTTTCATACGTGAAATGTTTGTTCTCAGTAAATTTTTCTGTAAGATGTTTTTTCAGTTTTGTCATATTTGAAAATATAGCAGTGAATATTTGCTGTAAGTTTTTATGAAATTGGCACCATAAAACCGTTGAGTAAATTAAATTTTGTAAAACTTCTGTTAACATTTTATCCAACATTTTTATTCATTTTTATTATGAAAACACGATACAGCTAGGCCCATAATATGGTAAGTGTTGTTCATAGATTTAACGGTTTCGTGTGTGCCGCTGAACACGTCTTTAAACTTCAAACCCACAGCAAAATGGTATATGAATAAAAATATTCAACATCCGTTGTGTTCTTTAAAAAATGGGTTTGCGTGCACCCATTACGGGTAAATGTTTAATTCTTTTGTAAAACTGTTTGCAAACATAATTATCTTGCACGGTAATCTTTTTAATATTACTTACACATAAATCAATTATTAACCTTTCATAGTATTTATAAAACAAAACCCAAATATGTTTATTAATCATATTTATTACAATTGTCTCATAAAAAGAACAGTCACCGGTACTTAGAGACAATGGATTTATGTTTATGTAAACAGTATTATCCTCGACGAGTTTTTTTTTTACTGCCGATTATTATATTTATATCATTTAAAATATTTGAAACCGCGATGGATTCATCAAGTTTATAGTTAAGATTATTAAAACTATATTGGTACTTAATATTTTCAATAATTCTAGGAATCTCTTTGTTAAAGTCGTTATTAAATTGTTGTATATGTTTATATATCATGGCACTGTTAGTCATGGAGTGACAATTGGTTGGATAAAATCTCTTTTATAAGTTCGTTTTTTACAATACTAGATTTGTCAAAGGGATACACAATTGCGTTAATATTCTCAAGATATAGTGAGTTGACTCCTACGAGAACTAAATGCACCGTGGAATCTGTTTTCTGTATCCCGATTTTTTGGAAATCCTCTTTTGACATAAAGTACGAGTATGCAAGTTTTTTCAGCCAAGTTTTTAATTCATATTGATTTGAACCAAAATAGTTATCTAAAGCTATAGATGGATTGGTTATTTTTGAAACTGTTTCCACAATTAATATTATCATATTAAAAAATATTAAAAATGCAGTTAGCGATATTATTCTTATTATACTTTATAATTCACTTAATAATAGTGGGTTTGTTTGAATGTTCTGCTGCCAGAGTGCTTGTACTCTGTATTCTGACCGGAATGGAGTTGTTTATTTTATACAATCACATCAAGATTAACTATTATTTACTTAATAGAAAAACAAATTAACAATGCTTAGAGCCTTGGTAAAATCTCTCAGGGGGTCCTCTTCTCCAGAATTGAAAATATTAAGTCCAAATTTTCATAAAATTTTATCTAAAGAAAGTTTGAGTGAAAATAGCGTTAGACACTTTATTCTAGATCTTGAAAGTGGTAAAAGCTTTGATAGTGCTTTAAGAAAACTAATAACTGAAACAAACCTTTCAGATTCTGAAATTAAACTGTTTCAAAATGAGCTGACGAAATCTAAGGGCATCGCTGAAGTTATGGTTGTTCAAGATTATATAAATAAATCCGACATACTGGAGACTTTGAAACTGGACGTTTTACCCAAGGACGCTGATGAACTGAACGAATTAATAAAGACAAATGGCGATTTAAAAAATAAAATACAATCATTTATAAAATTAATAAATAAACATAAAATAAAGTTATCGTTAATTACCCTGACACTAGGTTCAGCAGGAAATTACTTATTCCAGGCGGCTAAAAATCTTTCCGGTTGTTATAGATATCAAATCACACCCTCTGGAAAATACAAATTGCTCTGTAAAGTCAACGATTGCGGTTTTAATATTGAAAAACATTCCTCAATTAATAAAGTATTCTGTGACGAACCTTGTCTACCGGATATTTGTGGTGAGAATTGTATGAAACGTACGACAGACAAATTTAAGTACGTCTGTGTTCAGTTACATTGGTATGACGTCGTCAGTGTTGTCACTAAACAATTTTCAAATACTTTAGGTAATTTTTTTATTCAGTCTTTAAAATATGTGTTTATATTCTTAATTGTGTTTAGTGTTTATACTTTCTCGGATAAATTGAGTTTATTTTACAGAATCGCTCTAGGATTAATAGTTTTATCAATTCTTGTTATAAAACTTATTTGATTTTTGAAATAATACGCGACTCACATCCGATAGTTTTTAATAGTTTTTTATAGTTGTTTAATAGTTGTTTATAGATATGATTTAACCGGGACATTGGGATAGTTAAAAGGTTTCATTAAAATTTAAAAAAAAAAACACGCGGGTTTAAATTTTAAAAAATCACTTTTCACCTCTATATAAAGCGACTAATCAAGCATTTTGTTAGTGTTTAAAACATGTCAGACGCGTGTCTTTTCTACGTAAAACTTAGTGAATCCGCTCGGAGTCCCTTTAAAGGTAGCCGAAATAGTGTAGGGTTTGATTTACACAGTCCAGCCAATTACGAACTACCACCGAAATCAATTATAACTATTCCTACAAATTTGGCATTTAAATTCCCACCATCAACGTATGGTAGACTGGCAATGAGGTCCAGTTTGGCGAAGTACGGCCTAGAAGTTCTAGGCGGGGTGATAGACCCAGACTTTAGGGGCAATGTTGTTGTCGTTTTGAAAAATTCAGGACCAAATCACATCATAATACGAGAGGGACAACGATTCGTTCAATTGATTTGTGAAAAGGTGGAATTTCCAGTTTTAAAACAGGCTTTGTCACTTGATTTCACCGAAAGAAACGAAAAAGGATTTGGATCGACTGGAAAATTTTAGGTTAATTTTAGGTTATTTTTGGTACATTTTTTGGTAAATTTTTTGGTACCTCAACGGGCTCTAAATAGGCTCTCAAAAAGGTAAATTTAGGTCATAAAGGCTCTCATTTAGGTCATTGGACCTATTTGGACCTATTTGGACCTATTTGGACCTATTTGGACCTATCTGGATCTATTTGATCGTATTGAAATTTTTGTTTTCAATTATCTAAATTTACTTTTAAAATAAATTGTGAAGTATATTTGTTAATGGTATTAAAGAATATTTTAAATCTTAACACGTAAAAGTGCCATAATTGTTTTAAATATTCCAAATACCTAATAATTAATATAAATATATATCCCACGTTTGATAAAAATGTGAATCCATTAATGTTTTGCAAACACAAATTGTATATATGTTTATAAAATACATTAACTTCTTTTATTGTTGTTTCAATTGAATTTATATAATAATCAACCTCGAATAAATACAAGTTGTAAATTTTGTTTACATAATTTAATTCATCTACTATACTCTGAGGAGTTAAATATTTTAAATTTCTGCTAATTAGCTGTTCCAGACTTGAATTCATTGTTGTATTTTTAAATAAATCAAAACTTTATTTGAGTTGTGTGTTACAAGCTGTGTAATTATGTGTAATTAAAAATAAAGTTACAAACTGTATCCAAGTCTAACATATATAACCCATATAACGCCCGGTGTTTGTAACAATGTGTCGTAGAACCCGTCCTGCTGGAAGGTGTGGGTCGAAAAATACTCAAATTTAGAAACGCCGGAATCACTATGGATTTTGGTTTACGATGAGTAACGAACACCTAAACAGCACATCTTGACTTGCAAGTATTGCTGATTGACGACGTGAAGGTAACCCGAATATCGGGCAAAACGTTAAACTGATAAACAAGCGTTATACATGAAAGGTGCAGACACGTTATACGTCTGAGGTACCCGGGTCGGGTCTGATCTTTAAATATATCTGGCGAACACAACGTTACACATATAAGTTCAGGGGGTACTAACACACTTTAAGGACTGGCTGCATATGACTGTCTCGTCCACATATAACTGAACAATACTACTCAAATAACGATCTAGTTCTAAATGAGAACAAAACTGTACAGATTGACTTTTCCACCAAAAAACGCCTGTACTATTCTCCATGAATATTTAATAAAGAATATTGTCTATATTGGTTTTTTAGTTTAGACAATTACTGCGGGGGTATAGTCCTAGCATTTCAACGCTTCTAAGTATAATGTTAGCTTCAAACCCCAACGGTTTTATTCATCGTCCAGATTACTGTGGCTTGATATTATTTAGAGCGAAATTGAGTTTACTGATATCGTGTTGACTAAGCTTTATAATTTGTTTAAATAAGGGTACTAAAACGAATACCCTGGCGACGCGACACACGCATGATACATTTTCGACTTCCGAAATACTCAAATATTTACACATCAGTTATTGTATTCATTCTCGAGAATAACTTTTCTGGACGTGATAAAAATAAGAGCTAACTGTAGAGCTGCTGACTTTACCGAACATCCACAGCCTGGTGTAATTTCATTCTGTTCGATAAAAGAACAACCACATCTTGAACAATTGTATTTTTTGTTAATGCAATTTGAAGTCTTCTGAGATGACTCGAATCGAACCACTCGTTCATAGTTGTCAATATCAGCTACACTATTATTAAAACATCTACGACATATCTGAACGTCTTCTCGTTTGTAATAACAGATCAAGGAGCTCATACAATTTATACAATGTTCGTTGACAAGTTGTTCATATATTTCACAAGGGAGTTTATTTATAACTGCAACTAGTTCATTAAACTGTTGAAACTCCTCCAGAATAGTTTTTTTAGTTAATTCGTATAAGGACATCATGAGTGCATGCTCGTCTCTAAAACAAAAATAGGTTTATGTTATTTAAAAACGTATAAGAATACAAGGAGTTGTAACGTAGTAGGATACGTGTTTTAAAAATAACTCTAATGTTCTTTAGCAATGACATTAAAACTACATGATATAGTAGAGCATATCAGCAGCTTTATTGTTTCACACAATTTTGTATTAAAGAATTCGGTACTACCGACGAATCAGGTTATTACCCATACAGCACACCAGGTCTAAAACACGTTTAATAGTCGTTTAAAACAGCTAAAAATTATACGACTAATTATTAACCACATAAATGACGTTTTCGAAACGTGCCCGGTTATACGTCTTCGCTTCCACGTTTAGGAGATGACAAGACTTAAACCATTTTAAGACGAGCTCATATTAACCTTATAGAAGATGTTTTCAAGACATGCTCCATTGGGATTGTTAAATTTAAGTTCAAAAATGAGAACGTCTCAGTTTTTTCAATCACTACTAAAATACACTATTTATTTAATCCAGATTTCAAATATCACTTCATCTTCTTTATTTTAATTTTACAAGGGAAGTCTTCAAAACATCTCTAAAGGGTTTATTGTTTACCACAGTAATTCGTGTTAAAGACGTCTAAAATGCATAACCGATTTTGAAATAAAACGTCTGTGGCCGATTTAACATGGACTTGGACAAATATACTGTCAATATGGGGTTAAAGTCTTAAAATGAAATCGAATTAGATTTGTATTAATTCTAGCTTTCAAAAATAGTTCACTTAAGTCCAGAATTAATTTAAGTTTTTGTTTTATTTGCATTAATACTTATATTTACCGATAAATAAAACTTAAATCACTCATTATCACCTACTAAAACGTCTTAAAGGTAAGTAATACAAAAAAGCTAGTGGTTTAATTTGAATTGATGAGTAATTAATACAAAGTATTATTTGTCGATTATAAGATTAATAAAACACGTCCACAAAATGTTATCGAATCCAACGTAGGTGACGGATTGTAGATGTCAAGATTGCGTCTTAGGGCGGTCCTATACTTCTCGCTGAACAGGCCCAAACATTCAGCCTATACACAAAAGAATGCTCTGCGTCAATCACTATGTATTTGTATTTTAAATTCAGACGAATCATACATCTGATTGTAAGTGTACGTATGCCTTCAAGCGTCTCAGATAGATGCCAGACCAACAAATATTTGGAAAAGCATTCCTTTTAAAATGACTTTTAAATAATGTTAATGTGTGTGTTAATGTTATTTAAGAATTCATTGCGGACATTTTCTATAATTTCTTAAATAACATCAACTCCCCATCACTAACAACGATGTAAACAAATAAATGAAGTTAGTGTTTACGAAATACAATGTCCTTGGTTTATCAGCTGTGTAAAACAATGTTAAAAATGATCAAAACTGCTGATTAAATTTGAATAAAAGCCATTAAAATTTATAATAAACATTTATTTAAGGTCTATAGATAAGGCAGCGGGAGATATAAGTGAGAAAGCTCCTGCCACCTATCGGGAACAGTCGGAACTACCTCAGAGTTCAAGTGGTTCGACGATTCTCCGCTTGGTAGCGTTCGCGTCTACAATACCAACATTGTTTCTACTTATTGTTGTCAATACCGCGTGCCTTAGCCTAATCACGTGTTTGCCGCGTTTGTTGCCCCCACTCGCCACTCGACTGCTTGTGATGAGCATAGCCGGCGGTGAACTTTAAAATGGCAGAGGGGTCTAAAAGATTAGAAAAGTCCAGCTGGGAGGGGGACGCACTCGCTTCTGAAAACGTCACGACTCCTCCTCCGCTGAAAATCAAACAATCCCATGATCCAGGCATGCTAAGATAATAAGATAACTTACGGTCAGCGACACGCCCATTCGTAGGCCGACACTCTACCGCTTCACTCCTCACTGATGTCCCCAGAGGATGGACCCAGAAGATAGACTCGGTGGGATCTCGTCGACACCGGCCACCGGACCTAACTACAAGACGTCCCGGCATGCCGGGACGTGGGGTGTCACAGAGGTGTTTGTATTTTTTTAAAAAAATAATATACAATAGACTAATTATGTGAGAAGCTTAACAATATTTTCAAGGCAGGATCGAACCAGGTACATAAGTACATCAGTACATCGGATAATATATGACTTAATACCACACAAAGCCGCATACCAAGTTTCATAAAAATATATTCACAAATAAGCGATATATACAATTTTAATTATTCTCCATAAGAATAGCATTGGTGATGAGTACATAGGTTTGCTGAAACAAGGAACACAAACAATTGGTTTTTATGCTAATATAAATAGAATTCAACTAGGCGAAGCCACATACCAAGTTTCACAAAAATACATCCATAAATGATATATAGCATTTTATTTATTCTCTATAAGAATAACATTGGGGTTGAGGACGGGGGTTTGCTGCAACGAGGAAGATAATCATTTCAAAACACCCAATCTTGGTTTTGAACATTTTATAGAGCTTAAAAAAACAAATGATTTAGTATTTTAAATTATTAACCTAGGTTAAGTGGTTGCCGAGAAAATCCAAAACACCTGCTCATAAAATCTCTCATGTTAATCTTATGGGAAAGGGGGTTTTGGATTTTCCTCTCTTCATTTTAATGTAAACTTCACATTTGCTTTTACCAATCAATTCAGCTCTAAAAAACAATCATTGTGATTCTATGTCAAACCGTTGCAGAGATATTCAAAGTGCTAAACACAGTACATTGTCCAATGTTATCCCTATAGAGATAAATCTCTAAATCTCGATTATTTTTTAAACTTGGTATATGGCTTCATTTCGTTGTGGTCTATTGATAATTTTCCAAAAAAACCAATATTTTTCTCATGGTTCCCGTAGCAGCAAACCTGCATACTCAAAGCCCATGTTATTCTTATGGAGGATAAGAAAAATGTTATGCATCACTTAATCGTGAACATAAATTAATATAACTTGGTATGTAGCTTCATCTAGTCGAGTTACATTAATATTTGTATAAAAATCCATAATTTGTGTTCCTTGTTGCAGCAAAACTTCGTACTCAACCCCCCTTTATACTACACTATGTCCTGAAGGGTTTTTGAACATTTATAACTTTCTCTCCAGTAAACTGCATCTGACAGTAAATGAAACATTATGCACATTTACCTGTAACCATATACTTGATGAGATATCTGACTGGTGTCTCGATAGTAAGGAACAGTACCGGGGAGAACAATATGTAGGCTGGATATGTAGGCTGCAAAACATAGTCAGATCAGTATGATGCAAATCCAAAATCGTGATCCTTCTCTTATAATCTGGATACCTTTTAACTATAAGAGAGCAAACGAAACCAAACTTTTGTTCATTTATATTTTTGTATAGCATTTTTGTTGATTCGTTATAAGAGAGTGATAAATAAAATTGTTCCAGAAAGTAATTGCAGAATTCCCGTAATTCTCGCCTGAAGGGTTGTTCAGCCTGTCACATATATTTGCAATATGTACGTGTTAAAATTTTTATGAACCCGGGGAAATTTGGGTAACAAATTTAACTCATGTTAAAATGTTTAAAATCTTAAAATCTACCCCATTACTGTAAAAAAATTGTAAAAGTGTTAACAAATCTTCATGTTATACACTTTACACTACCAAACATGATAAGTTATAATCTTTAAATTGAAACCAAAGAATTCTCGTTATAAATATAATTTATTTTACATTTTTAAAACATGTTTCAAAATGAACATTATAAAGCCTAGAGGTCTTTTACAACTTCCTTCTTGCAGCATCTTAATGACTTGTGACAGTCATAACAAGAATATTACTGTCAATAGATTTTATAGATTATCAACAAAATAGGAGCATAATATGATACATTAAAGGCATACTAGAAAATTAAATTTGTTTCAAGCCTTGTTCTATCAGCAGTTATCCCAACTAATATATTTGTGGTCAGCACAGATCGTGCATTCCAATGAAACCATTATTGAACTTGCCGATAAGAGTAACATGGACATAGCGTTTTCCTCCCATCTTAGGTAATAGGTACGTGGTAAACGACTGATGAAATTGATAACTGATTATCAACACAGTGCATGCTTCATATCACTAATTGAAACCATGTTTGGTGAATCGGGAGATATGATCATCATTAGAACCATTCTGCATTGAAAATTGTAGGACATGGTTAAGTCTATCCCCGCAGGCTTGCAACACATTGCCACTACATAATTGGCCGAAATATGCTCCCTTCCCACATTAATGATGCCAAATATTCCTACCTCTAAAGTGCATTTCTCGCTGATCAGATCAGATCTAAGATACAACATCTCGATTTGCTACACAAGTTTTCGCAAACAATGGCTTTTGTAAGATGGGTAGGAATAAAACGTTGAAAACTGTATTTCTACAGTTATGTTGAACATGTACATAATCATTTGATAATAAACCCAATTTAGGGGATAATTTTAATAATCCTAGGCAAATAAAATAAGAGAATACAAACCAGATTCATTGATGAAGTTAGACTGATATTGGAAGTTAAAGGGGAGTGTATCGATACACCCCCCTTTAGAGAGTATATTTATAGCCTTACACTTGTCTTCTTCATCAACATTTATCAATTTCATTACATTCCAAATTAACTATGCCCACGGATTTCGGAAACATTTGCTGTGCTCCAATTATGTACTAGATAATTTTTATTGTTTACTAAAAAAACCTTTTACTAAAAAAAAACTTCTTAAAGATATATGATACTGAAATATTACCACATCTATTTCCCCCCTTTTATTAGTTTATTAACAAACACTTTTATGAAAAATTCACACTAAAGTTAAGACAAAAGCATTTTATTTTTAGTGAAAATACAAAAAAATAATAGAACTTCAACGTTATTAGTTACACTGAGAAAATTCATAGAGTGGGAGAAAAATTTGTGGAGGAAGTGATGAACTTACGGCTAGCACATGCTTACATGTTTAGATTTACAATCACTTGACCAAACCATATCTGCAAAATAAAAATTGGAACTTTTAATACCAATGGGGGAAATTGAGATTTTCCTGAATGTTGACGTGGTTCTCAACCATAACTAGGGCTCCGGTCGGTGGGTGACAGAAGTGTCCCGGTGAGGGACAGTGGGACAGATATATAAATCATAAAAACATTTTGGAGTTTTACCACGATACCACGATACCACTTTCAAATTTGGCACAGTGGGGTTCCCATATGATTCCAAAATCAGTGCTTTAAATACAGATTTATTTATTATATATTTTTAAAATTTGCAAATAACAAATTATTTAAAAATCTTGTTTTGGACTGTTTTCCTTAAGTGCTAACTCAAATTCTTAATAGAATATAACTTATAACTGAACACTACCCCAGCCCATTCTTGGTTTAAGGAGTATAACGATAACGAAAGTGACAATTTATAGTTTAAATATGCAATATACCTTTAGCCAAGGATCTCTGCCTATTGCTTTTTCCTATGGATCCCACGAAAGAGCTCTGAAACTATTGTAAATGCACTACTGTTCCAAAAAATATGTGTTTTATTTTAAAACAGACATATCACATTTTTCTAGACATTCAAATGAGGAGATATAGTTTTAGTGTCTAGTAACCATAGGCATTTACAAGAGGCAGTGATTTTTGGCTTTAGGGATACACTTATATTTTAAGGCCTGAAGCATATGGAGTCAAATGGGATAAAAAGCTAAAAAAAATTTTAAGGTGTTATCATATATAAAACCCCTACAATGTAGCTGATCAATTGTTCACAAAACATAACTCCAAATGAATGAAGAAATAAGGAATGTAGAGCAAGCTGTTCACTTACGGACAACAGCTCTGAGTATGTTTCCTGATTAAGATGTAAAACATTACAATAGTATTAAATTAAAATCTTCCTTATAACAAGGGACTTATTTGTTTAGCCAGGAATACTTTTCCCATTTAAAATGTCAATGCAAGATGCAAGATATAAGCATTCATTAAAATTATGACGCTTGTTTCTTGGAATTAATAGCAGTCTATGAGGAGTCAGAGCAGATGTTTATGTACCTTTGAGAGAGGCTCCTTCCGGCGTTTGTAGATGTAGAGCCCCACCAGCAGGATGTAGGATGTTCCGCGAGCGAAGATGAGTGACAGTCCCGAGCGCACAGCGATCTCCAGCAGAGCTTGCGAGCCGCCCACTGACTGTTCCGTGATCAGCCGACCCCCCGCACCCGAGTAACCTTGAGTCTTTCCCCGTGAACAAGTGTAACAGTACCGTTACAAATCTATGCCTAACTTGAAGGAAATCTAAAACAGATATCAGAATACGTGGGCCTATTTTGTTATGTGTTTATGAGTACAGTACAAAAATAATATTGAACAAATGGCTACAGGAATAACCAAGGCCTATTTTGTTATGTGTTTATGAGTACAGTACAAAAATAATATTGAACAAATGGCTACAGGAATAATCAACAAAAAATCAATTTTATGTGCAATTATCAATATACCAGTACTACGTGAAGCCACATACCAAGTTTCATCAACACACATTCATAAATAATCGAGATATCAAATTTTATTTATTCTCCATAAGGATAATTTTGGACAACGTACTGTGTTTAGCACTTTGAATATCTCAGCAACGGTTGGGCGTAGAATCACAATTTGAACACCAAAATGATTGTTTTGTGGAACTGAAAAAAGATTTCTAAAAGTAAATGTGAAGTTTACATTAAAATAAACTGAGGAAATACCTTTTCCCCATAAGATTAACATGGGAGATTTTATGAGTAGGTTTTTTGGATTTTCTCCGCAACCACTAAACCTAGGTTAATAATTCAAAATACTATATTATTTTTTTTTTAAGCTCTTTAACACGTCAAACCCCAAATTAAGTTTTTTAAAAATTGTAGGTGAAAAATGCAAAAAACTGTTTTAATTATTATATTTAAACGTCTTATGTCTTTTTCGGGATCGAAGTCCAAATGAGGTGCAACCAGTTGCTCAGGTTGACCAGCCCCCGGCAACTGACCATAATCTCCTCCTCGGTCATCTCCTCGGTCTGGGGGAAGTCATCCAGCGCACAAAGCACCATGGCCTCCACCAGGTTCCGGCACAGCGGCCTGCACACCTCAACACAGATGCGGCCTGTCTCCATTATTCTAGCCATGTTCCTAAATTTAGGATTGGCTATATCCAATTGTTCGATTGTCCACCCGTTTCCTCGCACCATTTTCTCTCTTACCCATAATACGGTGAAGAATCTTCTGAGATCATAGAATACCTCATCGTTGTTTAATGCCTCTTTTAGGGGGCAATTAGTAGTGAGGTAAGGACAACAATCATGGATCCTTGTTTCCCAATTTTCTTCATCGCATTTTGAAAAAAACTCTCTAATTGACTCCTTTGTCAGTTGGCTTGAGCCAATCAGCGCCATGGAACGGTTCAGGAGTTCGGTTTCCTGGGATGAGTTGAGCCATTCCGGCACCCCGACTGGAGGCGACATCACTTCGTGGGGCAGATAACGAGGAGTCGAGGGCCCTGGCCCAGGAGACGGCCTGAAAAAAGTTCAAATAATCTGACACCAGGGGGCGAAAATAATCATGTTTCACAAGCAGGATACCTCAAAAATCACTGGGTTCGTACAAGTGGGTTAGAACATCGTGTCTCTATGCTCAGTGGGTAGATTGTGCATGTACACTAATGACTATCCCCCTCCACAAATAAAATAAGGATTTTCATTAAAAAACAGGGGCTTTATAATATTTTTTTTTACAATACAGAGGCAACAACACAATTTAAAATACTGTTTTGTTATTTTATAAATAATAATTTGGTCAGGGGTGGATTTGTAAACTTGGCAGCACTGCATTAAATAACGAACAGCTGATGTAGTTATTGAAGTTGCTACAGAAGATTCCCGGAAGACTACCTTAAGGTAATGTATTATTTTGTTCTTTTGTAAATTGCCTTTCGGGATGTAACACCCGTTACACTTTTTTAACAAAAGTTAGTATTACAAAATGAACAAACCCTTTTTAAAAATAGTTTTACTGTAAAAGTGAGATTATGGGTTTCCCTAATGCTCTGGTATTATTGTTTGAATTTTAGTTTTATAATTTAAGGAGTAATTTGTGTAACGGGGGTTACATAATTTAATGTAACGTGTGTTACAATCAACACAACCCACAACCATTCAGTTTTTGGTATATTTATATTAATTTTAACTAGAATTTAAATACATAGCTCTATTGAGAGTTTATTAATTTTGGTAATAACACCTAAAAAGGTTAACAATAATATGTTATCTCTACTATTATAGTACGCTTCTTTTTTCTATATTTTAGGCTAACCAACAAGGAACAAAAAATTGTTAATATCAAATATAATGTAGATTGATTGGTTCTTATTAGAGCCAGTTTAATAATTCAGATTCAATCATTCTTTTTGTATGTAATTTACAATTAAAGTGTCCAAAGTGTAACACTCGTTACAACGGAATCCCTGCATTGCTAGGTGGACAGTAAACAATACTACTCACCCTCTCTGCCGGGCCACTGGGGAGAGAGACCCGGAGCCGGTAGATGAACTAGACCCCTTCCTCTTGGGTGACCGAGACGAAGATCTGTGTTTACTCTTCTTCTTCTTCTTTGATTGTGCACCAGCCTCTGGCACAACCCGGCCTTCCTTGGGGAGGGGGGGGACTGAAAACCAATCTTTCCATCAAACCGAGGAAGAGCAAGAGATAAAAATGTCCAAATGTGTTTTGGATAGTATTTACTGCTATCAGCCATTGCTAGTATTAACTATTATTATCTTCATTGTTTGTTGATTTTATCACAAAAGTATTTATTACATAAATATTCTTAAATGACATTAAAACACAATATCGTAGTTTTAAAATGTTAATAAACCTTTATTATACTTGTAATTTATTGCTTGTAATATTCATTCATGTAAACTGCTTCAAATTATTTAATTTTATTTATTTTTCAAAATTGATCTCATTCCAAATTCAATTTGATATAGTACAAGCGTTTAAAACAAGTGACGGTGTCTACAAGAACTTCAGAAACATATGGCTGTGACTGACATTATTGAGAACCGTGTGATACAATTTAAAAAATTTAGTTTTCCAAAATGCGGTGGCCAAGTGATAGCTTTTTTGTGGGCATCTACCCAGAATTAACATTTTCCCTATAAAAAAGTGTAGTGGAACAACTAATACACTCTTTTTGTTAGGTAAGAAGAGTCACTGGCTTAAAGCAATGAAATACGGGGTGAAGTTATAGCATTAAATTACAACACTCGAGATAATAATTCACGCTTACCAAGTTGCTGTTTGGGGGGTTCCATGTTGTTAAACACACTAGAGGCGTGTCGCTGCAGCTGGAACTGCTTTAATGTAATTCCTAGGAAAATAACCAAACAAATAAAAAATATTAAATTAATATTGATACAATAAAATAATTAGAACTTAAAAAAACAAATACTTTAGTATTTTGAATCATTTTAGTGGTTGTAGAGAAAAGTAAAAAACGCGTCCATAAAGTTGTCCATGTTAATCTTATGGGAAAGGGGTTTTGGATTTTCCTCGTGACATCACAATAATTATTACAGATAATATTCACTTTATATGACTGCCTATTGTTTATTTTTTATATTTCAAATGAAATAACAATAATTCAAAACATTTGACCCGAATCACTATAACCACCAAATTTTAATTAAATATGTTTCTGAAAAACGTTTACTTTGTGTTTTTTGCGGTTTTCGGGGGAATTGTCCTTGAAAATAAAAAATAAACAACTGGAGATAAGTTATCATAGATTAGTACCTATAGCAAACATTACTACTGCTTTATCTGTATTCAATTTAATAATAGCAGAAATGGTGAAATGCCCCAGTAGTTTCCTCTTTCAAGCAACTTAAAATGCCTCTGAATTTGGAGTGGCAATGTTAGCCTGGCTATAGTTTTCATTCTAAAAAATACCCGTCAACGAAAGTGCGAGCCAAAGTATGACTTACATTGTGTTGAGAAAATCCTATTTAAATGTTGTAAAACGTAAAAACACGAGGTAAGCAAATATTGAAGGTTCTTCGTTCTGGAGTCACGGTCAATCCCCATGAGCGCTATGACCAATGACTACATATACAATAAGACAGGCAAGCCATATGGAAATAACTCAACGCCTGTTGAGAAGTCGGAGAGACTGCTTCAGCGACCCGCCGCCAGTTGGCGCTAGTGGCGACGGGCGTTGACTGTACTACTGATCTCTTGGCGCGGACTGTACGAGTACCCTCTCTCTCTCTCTCTCTCTATTTCGCCGTACCAGCGGCATGGCAGTGGGCAGTAAGCGTGTATGCATGAAATGGATACGGGCATTATTCGGGTGTATGTCAACAGGCAGATAACCTCCAATAAATATGAGTTCTGATGTTTACCTTCTGTGCCTAAGCTATCAAATCTGGCTATCCCTATAGAGTATAAGGATGGCGGGGTGGAAGTGTATATGTATATAACATAATTATTTTAGTTACAACAAAAGGTACCTAAATTAAACCTAAATTAAACCTAAATTAAACCTAAATTAAATACAAATAATGACTAATTATAGATACATCATTTAAAATTTATTAGCTCAAATATTGCGTAAATTATTTATCCTCAGAATGTTGATTTGAATTATAAAGGAAAAAATAAGAATATTGTTTTAAATTAAGTTTTGATTTAAAATAAACATTCAAATCTCCTAAAATACAAATATCTAGACCCGGTCCTTTCGTGTAGTAGGCGTGGTATCGAGCTTATTGTACGTTTACAAATCCAGGATAATCTCCAATAGTTCCTATATAATGATGAAAACAGGGTTAAAATGTCCCATGCGGCACTTGGAATGGCTGTTATGAGGTATTAATTTAATCAGGAAAAACATTTCTTTAAAATATAAATAAATAATACACTATACTTGCATTAAAAATTTTGGACTTGGCCAGTTTACAACAGAAACCGAGTACCTATTTAATAAAAGTAAGCGACCAGATAAACCCATTCAGATAAACAACTATTAAAGTAATAAAACTGAAAATCATAAAAATGTTACATTTAAAGCCTACATGTACAGAATTGTATAAAAAGCAGAAAATTGATTACACCTGATTGACTTTAGTTGAATTGAACACACAAGCCACGTGGAACCACTACGAATCAGCTGTTTGGATTTCATCAGCTCAAACAAAAATGAATGTCCATAAGGAATACATGGGAGCTTTGAACCCCCGTGGGGCATAGCCCTATATGATTTTCACAACTTTTCACAACTTTTCATAACTTTAATGCCTATATCTTACTCAGGACTATCAAGTACCTCTCTGAAAATTTCAGCTCAATCGGTCCAGTAGTTTTCATGTGATGGAACAGAGTTACGCACAAACATCCATATTTTCACATTTAAAATATTAGTATGATTCAAGTTATATGGCTGTAACATCTGTTCGTGCTGTTTTACCAGTTACGTATTGACAACTATTATCCATACAGTAATTAAATTGATTTATATTCTTCCAAAACATATACAAAGAACCCTTCCAGGCACTTGAAAAACTTAAATTACAAGACGTTTAGACCTCGACTTGAATCAATCATTCAAGCAAGCAAAACAACACGAAAAACAATCCCATATGTTTTTTACGTTTCCCTTACGCACTTTCTATATAGTATTACATTTAATAATAAATAATAAAATACATGTTAATAGTAAATAATACTACATGTACATGTATTATATATTATAACATATGTACAAATCTTTGCTTAGTTCATTTTTTAATGTCTTAAAATACACTGAAGGAATTACAATGTGGAACAATTAATTAATCAAAAATCTAAATTCACCCGTCGAGTGGCAATAACGATTATAACAAACATATGATTACATCAGCACAACATTACATAAAGCTTTAACCCTTGGTGTTATAAGAAACAGAAAAGGTTTGGTCTAATGCAAGCTAGGGTAAGGTCGATTTAAGGGTAAGGGTAAGGGCTACTTAATAGGGGTTTGGGTCACCTAGAAATATAATAATAACGATAACAACCATTAAAGCAAATTTCATTTTTAGTTTATTTGAAATATAGTTTTTCTATTATAACTTTTTCATTACGATGAGGTTTTTATTTTGTACTCGGTGATTAAACTCATTTGGTGATGTAAATAATAAAACAGCATTTAATTTTCCTATTTACTTAACATGGAGTAAAAGTTTTGCTTTGCTTTATTCACATCCCCTTGGCTAACTAAAAAAAAGATACTTGTTAGAATTTAGTTTTATACTGTGTTCGAAAAATATACTAATCTGATTAATCCCATTTCCTTCTTAGTAATAAAAAAAACTCGTCTCAACAGTATACAAAACTGCTATCCAAAGTACCAGTCAATTAACCAGTCAACATATATAGAGAGATTTCGGTATTGCATAAAATTAATAAAATTAACGTATCTTGTTTTTTATACCCACTTCAAAGGCATTTTCAGGGAAAGCGGCCCAAATCCATATCATAAGATTAAGAATTTCAGTAATGTATAATTATGTAATGATACATGATATGACCCGTATAATTTGGAATTAATTATGTTTATTATGAGAGTCTATTGGTCTAACACAGTGGTTATGTTATGATATTAGAGATCGTCGTGTTGAGAATCAATACAAAATCAATACAAATGGGATAAGCACAAATTGAAGTTTGCTCTCATACGGTGGTCCTAATGCCAACAATGCTTCCTGGCCAAACCATTTTGACCCGTAATCATTATTTTAGTGCACAAACCATGCGAACGTTTGTTTTTAACTCATTAATTTTTCAATGTAATAAAGCTATTTAATTCTGATCATGAACCAAAGATAATAATGGTGTATTGAACTAATTCAATAGGCGATATTTTGTGGTTGTGGTTGTATGAAATTACAAAGTAATCAGTCTATATATACATGCCTTGTAGAGTAATAGAAGCTGTTGACATAACACAGTTAAATATAGTGGATTATTTATAGTGGATGTTGTACTGTAAAACGTTGCATTCATAAGCCACATTCTCTGCGTTGTGAATTTTCTTGTAGTGTTTATGTTTTATTCTGATGAAAAAGCACATTGTCACAGTTTTGCAAAAGTCGATTATTAAATGTTAAAGTCAATTTTTAAGTATCTAATTATCTTTCAATATGTTTTAGAATTAATTTACATGTTATTATTAAGTTTGGATTTGTTCCAGCCATTTTAGTTTTTGTAAAGCCCAATTCGATGAATAAGTTTCATTTGTAAATAGATCAGAGGTCAAGAATTATGTTTTTAGCAGATGGCATTCCTGCAAGCCAGTTCTCGGTAACGTGCTGCACTCAAGTGGCCAAACTTTTAACTATTACAACGCTCATCAAGCAACAGCACATTGTAACGCCCATTTGATTGTACGGAGAATTGATAATTTTGAAATGTATTTAGTTTAGGAATTGTAATTTGAATTTTTGTTGTATATAAATGTTTAAAATAAGTGAAATTTAAAAGGCACGCAAAGAAGGTTTTTATCACTTCGTATGTATAACATAAGATTGTGTAAGTAATGGGTTTCGAGTCAAACTGTATAGTTATCGTACCTTATTCAGACTAGGATTCGTCATATTTAAATTTGTTAATTTATTTAAACTATATTAAAAGGAGTCCCACTCTAGAATCATTCTCTCTGCAGCCCAAGATAAATGAGTCAATCCCAACACGGGTGCTGCTTACCTTGTCTCAACTCAATGTCTCTGGGATTGCATTCATCCGCGTCTCAACAGTGCACTACTTAAGACCAATCAGACCCGCGAGTCTTACGGGGGGCCATTGAAACAACTGAATTTTCTATAGTATCATAATTTTAACACGTTGGAGGGTCATCACTTACTTGACCAAGTGACAAATTTCATGGTGGTACTTTAACCGTCTCTAGGTCCCCGTAACGGTACCTCTGACAACAAGCACTTTCAAGGGGTTTTCAAAAATATATTTCGATTTCTCTACGAAGGGTTTTAAAAACTTTAGGTTTAAGTTTGTACGTACAAAATTTATTTTCCTTTCCCATAAATTAAAATGCAATTTTTAAAATAATGTATATTATTTGAATAAACTGCTCATCAGTACAAGGGTGTAAAAAGTATATACATTGTATGTATACACCTAACACCCAAAGCCTATCATTCCATGGATCAAAGTAAATAAAATGAGACCCTAAATCATGTTTTCATTTACAGTAATTAAATATTGCTGTGGTAAATACGTTTATTTGTTTAGTTACACGCATAATTTCTTAAGTAGCGTGACACGTTTTGTTACAACTAAGCGGGATACAATAAACTACATTCGATACACTTAAACTGAACACTGGGCTTATGGTCTCATGGTTTTTATTTGATTTATTTATATTTTCTATCATTACAACCACTTAAAACTTAGTTCACTGTAAATTTATACTTAGATAAAAATAACTCAAATGTGTATAAACTGTAAGCCACATAAATGAATTTAAAAAAATACTATTAAGAAAAAACAAAAGTTTTCTTGTTTAGAATTTTCTGAAGAACTTCTGGTTTAATTTTCATATACGTTAACAGTGGTTCACAATATACGGCAAGTTTTGTGAAAACGTATTACAGGTGGTCACATTAGGAACTTCTATGGTAGTCCCGGGATTAAGTTTCACCCTGCGGGTCATGCTAATAGGAAATCACCTTCCTTAGGAAATTCGCTGTTAATCTAGCGGAACTAGGAATTGCGTTGTACAAAGTCTAATTAAAAAGCGTTGTCCATAAACAAATTAAACATTCACGTCCCAATTGTAATTTATCCAAGCTCTTTGTTAAATTTAAATGCTTATGTATAATTTTTGGGAATTTAAGTTATTTATTCCCTGTGATATTATGAGCGAAGAATGAACAAAAGTCATGTCATAATGAGTTTATTTTGAACTACATTCAGTAACAGACTCATTTCTATAAACCGGCATTTTGATATCACTCCTTCCAAATTACGACCGTGGTCACGGGTCTTTCCAGAAGGGTATCTTTCCTCCACTCGCTCGAGAAAGTAGTTTCTTCCTTCCTTCCCGTTGAATTGGATTAGAAATTTACCGTATACAGGCACGCAATAGTCTAGCAATGTTCGAAGCAAGGTCCATACACATTGTACGGGTTACTGAGTCGATTCATTTAAGGTTTTCTAGTTAACCGGAATAGACCTCGTTAAAGCAGCTGTAAGGTCACGTGATCACCAATCCAGTCTGCAGTGTTGCTGGAAACATTTATCGTACGCGTACCATATTTTCTACATAAAATAAACATTGTTTAACTGCTTAAATTCTATGATCAGCTGAGATTTTATGATACTAATATATTGTTTTGATTTGTTTGTATTATTAGATTAATGGATTAAGGGTTTAATTTGTCTTTCTACATGTCTAGTGACAATTTAAAAAAGCTGTACCATTATTATACTCTTGGTATGTGGCTTCACCCAAGAGTTATATTGATATTTGCATAAAACCCCATGTTATTCTTATGGAGAATAATTAAAATGTTAGCGCTTACTTATGATTGAATATTGTTTAAACTTAGTATGTGGCTTCGCCTAGTTAAATTATATTTATATTTGCATAAAAATCAATTATTTGTGTTCCCCGTCTCAGCAAATCTACTCATCACCAATGCTATTCTTATGGAGAATAATTAAAATTGTATGTATCGCTTATATATGAATATATTTTTATGAAACTTGGTATGCGGCTTTATATGGTATTCAAATATTATGCATTTGAAATTCGCTGAGTACGCGGGTTTGCTGCGACGGGGGTATTTATGTTTCTGGAAAAGCGTTATTGTTTCCCATTGGTACATTAATGCAAAATATACACAAAATGGTAAACTTTACATCAACAAATCAGTTTAATTGAACTGTGTGCAGCCATTCAATTTAATTTACTTCAATGAGTTACATAATATTAAAATTAAAATTATAAGCAATCAGTTTACGTTATTTTAAAAGCTTACCGTAAATATTTAATGTAAAATGTGTTTTGAATCTTCACAGAATAAGCTTTAATAAATATTTTTAGCAAGCGGAAGGGTCTTTTTCGCCCCCATGTTATTCTTGTGGAGAATAAGTAAAATGTAATGACTCCCTTAATTATGAACATAAATTAATAATCTTGGTATGTGGCTTCACCCAAGAGTTATATTGATATTTGCATAAAACCCCGTGTTATTCTTATGGAGAATAATTAAAATGTTAGCGCTTACTTATGATTGAATATTGATTAAACTTGGTATGCGGCTTTGCCTAGTTAAATTCGATTTATATTTGCATAAAAATCCATTGTTTGTGTTCCTTGTTTCAGCAAACCTACTCATTACCAATGCTATTCTTGTGGAAAATAATTAAAATTGTATATATCGCTTATATGTGAATATATTTTTATGAAACTTGGTATGCGGCTTTATATGGTATTCAAATATTATGCATTAGAAATTCGCTGAGTACGCAGGTTTGCTGCGACGGGGGTATTTTTATTTATTTTTTTATTGAAAATACAAACACATTGCTGACATTTTGACGACAGGACTTAATGTACTTAAATTATATCTAAGAAAAACTAATAATTTAAAAAAAAACACACAAGGGTACAACAAAAGAATTCAATTGTTGTACACTTCTTGTGAAAAAAACCTGAAAAAAATGCTGCAATGGTCAGGACTACGGCTGACTAGAGCATAACAAAGTCCCCTCAAATCCATCATTGGGGTGAATTTCCCCGACTTTCCCCGACTTTGGGCCTACTTCCCCGACTTTCCCCGACCAAAATTTGTTTCCCCGACTTTCCCTGACTTTCCCTGACATTCCCTGACTTTCCAGAATGTGGACGCCCCGTGTTTACTAACCATTGCTCTGCTGTATGTATCAAACTCTGTTTAACGATATAGAGACCGTGCATCAATTACGTCACGCTATACGTAGCACTTCTTGACCCCCTCTCCCCCCATTGTCACGCTCAGTCTCGCGCCTCCCCCTCTCCCCCCGTCACGACACACTAATTAGTTATCAACAGTTGGTACGGCATTTTATCACTCGTGTAACAGACAGTTTCGCAGGCTCTATGACGCGTAACGCAGCCATAACGCAGACTGTTCAAATTGCACTGATATTTATACAGGTTCAAAGAAAAATAATACGAGGAACATAGACGCGTTGGTTTGTGAATGACATAAATAATAACACTATAGAAACTACAAACTAAATTAATCCTTATTGAGAACAATTGTATCAACATTTTAACCTATAATGTATGTTTTATTTAATTTTCTTATTACCTTCTTAAAAATAAAAATAAAAGCTATAGAGCTCAAATATAGCCCAAATTAATGATTTAATGTAATTCAACCGATTTTACTAAAGCCCATCAGAAAGAATACAGTCGTTTTGTATAAGACTATAGCACAAACTGATTTCTTAAACACCCCCTTCCTCACACATTCTACACACATAATTCATATTTGCCTTAAAATACGCCCCAGATGCGTTGGCGTGGGGATTGGGAGAGATTAAGATTAAGCTTCAAGTAGTGAATAGAGTTTACAAACCAGAAACGGAAACAGTTAAATACAAATGCAATAATCATTTTATGGTGAAAACCTAAATTATTAAAAAATTAAGTAACCTTTCCAGTTTTGTTTTTGAAGTAGTCATTTTCTTTGGCTCCTTGAAAGTCAGCTTATTAAATGACTAATGGAAAATATTTTATAAGTGGTATATAAACCCTTCAAACCTAACTCCCTCCTGCCAGTTTCAGTAAAGGATTAGCGGATGCAAATGTGACATTTGGAGTATTTTGGTGTTAAAACTGGAAACCCAGGAAAGCACGTCACTGCTAATCATTAATAACGTATTCCACTTGTTTCGTTAATTTACAAATTTTCACCGGCCCTTGAACATGTTCTGTTGCTTGCAACCAACGGTTAAGTCATCTAACTGAAATATCTTACTCGTACTCGATTTATGAGTTCATGACAAACAGCTGGGAAAATTAAATTCTAGGTTTTATGTCGAAATAAATTCAGGATGTTGGTAGTCCTGAAGACTGCGGGCGAAAAATCTAGGGCAACTTAATATTGGTCTTATGCAAAATTTTGTAATCTGGACCTTGCAATGCAATAGTTACTCTCGATTGCAATAAAGAAGGTTTTATACGCCAGTAAAGAATAGTAAAGTTCGTCTTTACTTCTGGCCTAGGCCTGTTGTCGGAGTTTTAGGTCGCACTAGTGTCTCTAACACGATCTGTTGACTGGGACCAACGTCTTAACGTGTACGGTAGCAGTTTTGAGTTTCAACAATCAAATGAATGGCCAGTTACAACCAACTCAGCAGAATGTAAGGCGTGGGGGGTCATCACCATCTCCCCAGTCACCCAGCAGTGGAAAGTCCCCAGGAACCAATCTGTCCGCAACTCTCGCGGTTCTCATTTGCAAATTAAAAGCCGCTGAACCGGTCCTTGGAGGGCCAGCCGGGAGTCGGGCTAATTCGCGAACCGCGAACAAGAGAAAACAAGGAAACTAGATCACAACTGGTCCACGGTAATTGAATACAGCTGCAACCACGGCAGTGAAGGGAACAGTATTTGACCTTTTCATTTATTATTATCGAGACTCCATCGAGTATAATTAATCCACGTATAAAGATGGGAATTAGTGAGGCGAAAGTTTTAAGCCCCCTCTCGTCATCCTAGCATAAATATTTATTAAAGAAAATGTGTTTAGACTAAACACAGTACGTTGTCTTATGGGTTTTAGAAAAGTCTGCTACTCCTTTGTTAGAGTACTTTTATCATCCCCAGCAACCTCACGCCTACTTTAAAGCCCGACTGGACCTTCTTCTAACATTATAATGCCCAGCTTTGAAGGTAAATGAAACCAGGAGCATCAGAACAGCCAACAAATTCAGATTTCAATAAAAATTGGAATACAAGTATGTTTTTAGACTAATTTGGGGTTTTTAAATTTTTTATGTGGAAATTCACTTCCCTCACGTCAGCGTGCTGCGTGCGAACTCGTTTATTTATCAGATTGACATGTCTAATTACAAAAACAATTAATCCTGAAGTAATTTGCATTATACACTTAAAAGGCTTCACGTTTACAGATCAATATTGAACTGGTCATTAGTAGAGACCGGTTTAATTTATCACCGTTTGACCTTTTCAGTGAAACACTTTTTAGTTCCCAATTTTCGTTTTCTCGAGTTATTGAACAAATCAATTCATGATACTAAAATATATCATTCAAAATACCAGTCACGAAACAAAGCTAATAAGAAACTTAACTAATGATAATTATTGCCAAGGTATTCGCTTAAGGTTTGCAAGATTGTGACTTAGTAAAAAACTGACCCGCATGCCTAATGATGGACAGTCGTACCAAAACTCGTACACAAAGAAACAGACACCCCGACATATGAATTTCATTCTTGGCAGCTATTAATCGAAAACCTTAATCATAGGATTAATAACACGCTGATGAAAAGAATTAGTTTTGACACGTGAATGCAAAATGAATACGTGGTGTACCTCTCGAGATAAAAATTGCCATTGATTAAAACGATTAGAAAAATAATTGCCACCCGAGTGAATCTGTGAAGTGCTTACAATGTGTCTGGGTTCACTCGTATATATATATATAGAATGTGTATTTTCCTTATCCCCAAAAAGATTAAGTTTCAAGCTGAAATACTTGAGAAATGTACGCTACGTGGCTTCCCCTTGTTGAGTTATATTGATATTTGTATAAAACCCCATTTTTTTAGTTACTTGTAGCAGCAAACCTAGATACTCGGTCCCCGTGTTATTCTTATGGAGAATAATTAAAATGTTATATAGTGCTTACTTATGATTGAATATTGATTAAACTTGGTATGTGGCTTTGCCTAGTTAAATTCTATTTATATTTGCATAAAAACCAATTGTTTATGTTCCTCATTTCAGCAAATCTACTCATTACCAATGTTATTCTTATGGATAATAATTAAAATTGTATGTATCGCTTATATATGAATATATTTTTATGAAACTTGGTATGCGGCTTTATATGGTATTCAAATATTATGCATTAAAAATTCGCTGAGTACGCAGGTTTGCTGCTACGGGGGTATTTTATTTCCATTATGAGAGTTGACATTCAAGTAGGTTTTTTATTTATATAATGAACATATATTTATGCCTTTCGGTTATGTTAAGATATACTCCTAATATAAAACTATGATAATGTAATTTTTTAAATGCCACGTTTGGACAAATAGACTGTTTACAAAAATAGCTGTTTTATCGAAACATTATCTCTTATTAATTAAAAACAGAAAATGATAAACACATGGTATTTTGATCATTGCCCCACGTCAATTGGTTACTGAGATATTACAAGTGCTAAACACAGTACGTTGTCCAATGTTATTCTTATGGAGAAAACGACAAATTTTATATCTCGGTTATTTATGAACATAAACTGACGAAATTTATCGCTTCATCTGGTTGTGGTTTATTGCTGTTTGCACAACAAAAATGTTTCGCCCATGGTTCCTGTAGCAGCAAACCTAGGTTCTTGGTCCCCATGTTATTCTTATGGAAAATACTTAAAATGTTATATATCGCTTATTTATGAATGTATATGGATGAAACTTGGTATGTGGCTTCACCAAGATGAGTTCTAATGATATTTGCATAAAAACCCATTATTTTGTGTTCCTTGTTGCAGCAACAATACTCATCCCCAATGTTATTCTTATGGAGAATAACTAAAATCATATGTGGCTATATGATTGAATATTGATGAAACTTGGTATGTGGCTTCGCATGGTTTCTATTTATATTTGCATAAAAACCAATTGTTTATGTTCCTCATTTCAGCAACAATACTCATTACCAATGTTATTCTTATGGATAATAATTAAAATTGTATATATCGCTTATATGTGAATATATTTTTATGAAACTTGGTATGCGGCTTTATGTGGTATTCAAATATTATGCATTGGAAATTCGCTGAGTACGCAGGTTTGCTGCGACGGGGGTATTCCCGATTCCCCGGGATCAAGACCTTTAATTTGAGTCGTCTCCCACCATCCCACAATTTTGACTTAAAAATTTCGCTTATAGAATGATATATAAAGATTTTCTTTCTCGCAATTATTGTCTTGAAAACCTAAGTAAACAAATTACTACACACACTAATATACAAATTTATCCTATCCTTTAACACCTCGTAAAACGTTTTACCATCCAAAATTAATCATACGGTTCAAACCCCGTTACAAGCATGCAAAAGCATTTTACCCAACAGGCAGTTCAGATATACCACGACAAGTTTTAGTTTACTCTTGTAAAATGTTATTTTTGGCAAAGTATGTGTTCAAATATTAAGTTTATTTTTCGTTCATAAAAATAATAAACTCACGTTGGAAAAACGCGACTGCTCTTAAATGTTTACTCTTTTTTTCTATGGTATTTGAATTTTATTGAGAATCAATTTATTAAAACCATTGTTGATAAATCAATATAGCTTGCTCCATAAAGTTGAACCGGAGATTAATCTACGCTTCCCACCACCCGGTTGTGTACAGTCTGAGTGTACAATAATAGGCACTTTATTAGTTAACTGCTATGGCTGTACTCAGAGAGTAGGTTTTTATTCATAGGACTCTTATTAATCCATTGACCAAAAACATATTGGCTGAGTTATTTTGGTTGAAGTGATGACCTATAATAATTTAAGGTTTTCCAGATTTGTTTGAGCAAAATGTTTCCCAAGCGGAACTCGGAGAAGTGAAACGGAGCGGAACGTGGCTACATTTCCGTTAACGTGACCGCATTTCCGGTTTGACTTGCCTTCGTATCCTACATGAGACACACTTTCTCAAACCATTGGTTCGCCAGAGCATTTCAGATGGCAGCAAGAGAATTTTTGGTTGTATGCAGATTTGTTAAAATGCAAAAATGAAAAATCAATCTTTAAATTTTAATTATCTTAGTAATAATAATTTATGTCAAAGTGGGGAATATTCGTGCTACTCTGTGAGGAAATTTATTCTACATAAGGTTTCTTGCTAAGGTTTTTTTCACAGCATCATCGCTTATGAATCCTGTTAAGCGTTTTAATGTGTTATGTTATATATTCATTGGAAATTCGCTGAGTATGCAGGTTTGCTGTGACGGGGGTATTTTATTTGTTGTATTTGTGTTTTGGTACTACCCTCAACGGTTACATTCAGCTAAAAAGCCAAACTTGTGGGTTCTTAATCAATGGCGCGGGATGGATATGAATTTATATTTTTAGGAGATTTCAAATTTACACTCATCATAATTACTGAATATTAAATAAACAAATTGAAATGGGATTTGTTTAACGCTCCCGGATGAAACTTGGTGTGTGACTTCACTTAGATGAGTTCTATTGATATTTGCATAAAAACCCATTATTTTGTGTTCCTTGTTGCAGCAAACCTAGGTATTTGGTCCCACGTTATTCTTATGGAGAATAATAAGGGTGTTATATATCGCTTATTTATGAATGTATATGGATGAAACTTGGTATGTGACTTCACTTAGATGAGTTCTATTGATATTTGCATAAAAACCCATTATTTTGTGTTCCTTGTTGCAGCAAACCTGCGTAATCAGCCCATTCTTCTGGAGAATAATGAAATGCTATGTCCCCCCTAATTATGAACATAAATAAATAAAAACTGGTATACGACTTCAACTAGTTGAGTTATATTGATAGTAGCATAAAAACCCATTTATTGTGTTCCTTGTTGCAGCAACAATACTCAACCCCAATGTTATTCTTATTGAGAATAATTAAAATTGTATATATCGCTTATTTGTGAATACGTGTTTATGAAACTTGGTAATTGGCTTTATGTAGTACTAAGAAATTTATATCTCCATTGTAAATTCGCTGAGTATGCGGGTTTGCTGCGACGGGCGTATTTATTATTTTGAATCATCATCACAATTTGTACTCGGTTGCCGTCTGATGTTTGAATACAATATAAGTGTAAACCTATTTTTAAGTGTTGTAATACGTTTTTTATTACACCCGTGAGTAATGACAGCTACTATGCTAATGAAGAAGTTGTTTCTTGCTATAGTTTAATAGGTGTGGATGCCCCTTCTCAGAGAAATGCGGAGTGTCCAGATCATGAATGCATGCACAGGACTCGAACATAATCAGATACAGTCTGGAGACATGAGATATTCCAACTCATGAGTGCTATGTAGTCAGTAATCATGAGTGTTATAAGGACTGTTTAAGAAAGCCTACTTTTCAGATTATTTATTAATTATTCAGTCAAAAATAAATAATACTGTTTTTCAAACCATAAATTTGCGTTACAAATAGTTACTTTAAGAGTCTTCGGTAACACCGACTTATGAAACAGACCAGGTCTAGCATCTAATAATTTCGTATTTTAGCGGTGAAATCAACTTGAAAACGTACTATGCGTTTTATCTTAACAACGAACCAATGAACCAATTGCCAGCAGATTTTGTTCATACAAAAGATTGAATTAGATTTAGCTGAATGTAGTCGATTATACAGTTCCTGGTGTACTTGAGCTTCATCATCAAGTACAAATCAAGTACAAATCAAGGAGAGGAAGTTACTATATATTTCCAATACACTGCACAATAGAAAACCATCATTTGTAAGACCGAAAACTATACAATGCCTAAACCGGAATAATAGAACTCGAGAAACAATTGTTGTTTTGTGTCACCCAGGATAATAACAGTTTTAGTATAAAATCAGCCTAATAAACATACGATACTATCAATAAAACAACTTTAATTACATCATGTCTCCCATCTATAAAAACGGCTTTCAGCTTGTTAAACTGTATTGATACTGTACAACTACTCATTTGAAATCAAACAATAGTCAATGCCAGAAGGTTTTGGTGTTATGTATATAACAATTGAAGTTATGATTATAATAGTATAATAGAGGTATCTCAAACTTTAAACTCGCATCATAATGTTATATCTATGGGGATATTAATATAATAATTGCAAATTTACATATTACGTAGTAAAAAAAACTCAAATAAAACGCACGAACATACAACTCTTGAGTAATTATAAACGTTTAGCACGGATGAAACTTGGTATGTGACTTCACTAAGATGAGTTATATTGATATTTGCATAAAAACCCATTATTTTCTGTTCCTTGTTGCAGCAAACCTGCATACTCGTGCCCCATGTTATTCTGTAAACTGCCTCTTGTTATTCTGCGTTACGACGCCCAACAGGAGATTAACTAATAATACTATGACGTAACGGACCTTCCAGCCTTATTACTTACTAAGACTGATTCTTTAGCCATGACATTTCTAAATATTTCTAAATATTTCTAAATATTGACTTCCTCCCCTTAATAGTATATTTCTCTTATCAAAATATCTGAATAAATAACCCCAGTAACTCAAAAATGAATTATACTTCTAGATGTAAGGCAAAATGAATCACATACCAAAAAAGCTCTGGGCGTCTGGGCGCGCGTCGCAATCTCGTCAGTCAGTCTGGGCGCGGCCGTTGCTTGGTGTCCTCAGACGATCGGCTACTAACTAACTAGCGACGCGTCCGGCTTTTAAACCCCCGCTCGGAAACGGCCCCCCCCCCGCCGCTATTACTGTAGGTCTCGCGGTAAGACTTAAGCCCGAGACCACGATAACCGTTTTAGGGTCCCGGGATGCCAAAAGCGGCATTTGTTCAAATTTATATATATGTGTGTGTCCGTTACCGCGATAACTTTTGAAAGAAGCGCCCGATTTTGATACAATTTGGCACAAGTGTTGAGAGTAACATTTATGACTTTGAGTTCAAAAACCAGATCGTTCACAGAGGAGAATGATTGGTTAATCCAAGTTTTAATCCAAGTTTTTTTATAAGTTAGTTCAACCAATTTCAGAGGTTGGACAACTATTTGTATGAGTTCAATTAACTAAGCTCAGAGAGTTAAAAAATATATGTTGGAACAAACAATTTTATAAGTTAAGTTAACCAATAAATTCATTGGTTAAAATAACTAATTTGTTTCAAAGTAGTTGGATTAATCACAAATGTAGTTGTTAAAACCTATATTGTCTAAGTTGACCAAACGGCTTGACTGGTTAAATTAACCAAATCCTCAATTTTCAAAGTAGTTTGTTACAACCCATATTCATTTAGTTGTTAGGCTCAATGCTTAACCCAGACAGTCCTAGAACCCCAGGCTTAACTTAGCTCTTGGAAGAATAGGCAAAGTTGCTGGGTTCTACGTTCCGTCTAGATCAAGGATTATGCATTCATGAGAAAGGGGGGCCTAACAGTTTTATGAGGACGAAATGAATGATTCAAAAGAAATTTTTTACAAAGACCTCCATGTACTAGGATTGTAAATTAATTAATTGTTTGGATCAAATAACTTTAATCATAAAAGGAAGCTGGTAATTATATGATAACTTACCTTCAAAACGTGGTATTAAATCGTCCAACCCCCAACTTATTAGAGTAGTTTACAACTAAGTTGACTCGAATAATTTTAAAATATTCATACAAGCGGTGGACTCATTTATATACTTTTAGGAGTAATATATTGCTGTCATGTCTATGCACACGTACCTCTCGGGTTAAAATAAATATATCTAACCTATATCAATTTCTGTGTCAGCTTACAATTATTAAGTTCTAAACAGAGTTTTTAATATTTCAATGATTAGCTATTAACATTTAAAATACGGCTGAAACATAATATGCTTATACCTTAATTTTAAAAACAGTATAACAGTATTATAACAGTATTATAACAGTATACCAGTATTTGGAAAAATAACAGTATACCTGCATACTCAGCCGCCATGTTATTCTTATGGAGAATAATTAAAATGTCATATTTTGTTTATTTGTGAATGTATATTGATGAAACTTGGTAGGTGGCCGTAACAGGCCACAGTAACTTTAATGAATAATTTGCAAACTAATTACTTTAATACTAAAAACATATTTAAGGTTTAATATGACGAATTAAAGTTGTGTCAGTTAAAAGCGTTTCCCCAATGCGATACTACATAGTATAATATATAAAAAATATATACAAAATTATAATTTTAGCGAATTTCCCCCATAGGGAAGAAGCTATTACCGTAGTCGGCATGGTAAGACCCGGGACCATGATAACTTTTCGTTTTGAGGTCCCCAGACCCCAAAAACACCAGTCGTTCGAAACTGTGTGTATAATATATATATGTGTGTCCGTTAGCACGATAACTCTCGTAAAAATGATCCGATTTTGATGAAATTTGGTATAAACGTGTAAAGCAACATTTATGACTTTAAGTTCGAAAACCAGCCAGATCGCTCTATCCAAAGGGGTATTTTGGGGGGGTTTTGTACCCCAACAATGGGTATTTTGAATTTTTGACATATCATTTTTGAAGTAGTCAAATATTAGTTTTCCCCATTCGATTCAGCTTAAAAAAACACACAATTTGGTATTTCGATCATTCCTCTACGTCAATTGGTTACCGAGATATTTAAAGTGCTAAACACAGTACGTTGTCTAATGTTATTCTTATGGAGGAAAAGAAAATTTTTATATCTCGCTTATTTATGAACGTATACTGACGAAACTTGGTATACGGCTTAATCTGGTTGTGGACCATTGATATTTCCTCAAAAAAAATTTTTTTGACAAAGGCTCCCGTAGCAGCAAACCTGCGTACTCAGCCCATTCTTATGGAGAATAATTAAATGCTATGTCTCCCTTAATTATGAACATAAATGAATAAAAACTGGTATACGACTTTACCTAGTTAAGTTCTATTGATATTAGCATAGAAATCCATTTTTTCTATTCCTTGTTGCAGCAAACCTGCGTACTCAGCCCATTCTTATGGAGAATAATTAAATGCTATGTCTCCCTTAATTATGAACATAAATGAATAAAAACTGGTATGCAGCAAACCTGCGTACTCAGCCCCATGTTATTCTTATGGCGGACAAGTAACGTGTTATCTCCCTTAATTATGAAAATAAAGCAATGAAATTTGGTATGTGGCTTTGCCTAGTTGTTATATTGATATTTGTATAAAACCCCAATTTTTGTGTCCCTTCCTTCAGCAAACCCGCATAATCGGTCGCCATGTTATTCTAATGGAGAATAATTAAAATGTCATATTTTGTTTATGAATGTATATTGATGAAACTTGGTATGTGGCTTTATTTGGTATTAAGATACATTTATATGCATTGGAAATTCCCTGAGTACGCGGGTTTGCTGCTGTATACTGTATTCGATTTTATTTAAACCCCGGTATAGTATAAATGTATAATGATACTGTATTACAAACTTAAGAAAACTAAGCAAATTAGATAAATACTTAAATTTGAGAATTAATAACTAATTGTCCACGTTTTCAAAATATATAGTCTTGTAATACACGTACTGTATTTACTATTGCATTCACAGACACACACACACACACATATATATATAAACCCCCAATATTATTTTGTAAAAATATACAATCTTGAACGAATAATATGTTTGATTCCAGGATCTCCAAACGAAGCGTCTGGTTGTTATAAAACCACTTTCAAACAAGTTTTAATGCCAAAGTGACCCGCAGGTTTCGCGAAACCCAACACAAACCAAAACCCGCCACCTGCCACCTGCCGTCACCCGCGGGTTTCGCTTGGTGTTGAATCCAAGGTAGCCCACAAGTTAGAAATTCAACTGCTATCGGCCGTTTCAAAAACGTTGACCCCAAAAACATCATACAAACGGATACAAACGGATACAAACGGATACAAACGGATACAAACGGATACAAACGGATACAATAAGGGGTTCACAGCCCATATAAAACCAGTTATATTTTATACACATTAAAATATATAGATTATCACCTAGATGTTATATTGGCAAATATAAATGAACAATGAGTGTATACACGTTAGAATAATGTGAACTTTCCATTATCCTCCACAATATCTAGTGAATTTGTTCATTATATAATCCTCACACAAAAATTCACACAATATTGGAATACTAAGTTAGGGTCAAATATACATACAATTAAATCATACCCCCACACTACTTTTCTAGTGATGTACACGTCTATTTACTCCTCTCCTACAAAAAGCACCTACGCAATCTGTCACACATTTCCACGTTCCGCATAGTCTTCTCTTACAGGTAGGGGACACACTAACATTGATATATCCTCTTAAAATTACATTAACCCCTCATTACCCTCCATCGTCACATACCATATCACACACCTCCTACCTTATCCAATCCTTATCCAAGTAACCTTGTCATATCCACATATCACCATTAGCCAAGTAATCTTACAATACCCCTATTCAAGTAAACTATATAATACCCTTTACCCCATCACTCACACCCCCCCCCCCCACACTCACACTGAATCGTTCACTCACCCATACAAGTACCAGTTCACTAAGAGACGAAATTTCACATACAATAAATTTAACTAAACTTGTCAAATAACCATAAAACACTACATTTACATAACTACTCCTCCCATCAAACGTGAAAAGCCCAAAACAAATTGTTTGCGTAATTTCTGGAACAGAGTAGTTTCTTCCTTCAAATCCTGGATTGAATTCAAGAGCTCGCCCTGTAAAAATAAAATAAGTTTTTGAGCTATTAAATGTTTTATATATACCCCCGTACGCAGCAAATCTGCGTACTCAGCGAATTTCCAATGCATATATATGTATCTTAATACCACATAAAGCCACATACCAAGTTTCATCAATTTACATTCATAAATAAACGATTTATGATATTTTAATTATTCTTCATAAGAGTAACATGGCGTCTGAGTATGCAGGTTTGCTGAAATAAGGGACACAAAAATGGGTTTTTATACAAATATAAATATAATTCAACTAGGTAAAGCCACATCGAGTTGTATTAATTTATGATCATAATTAAGGGAGATAAAATTTTACTTATTCTCCATAAGAACAACATGGGGGCTGAGTACGCAGGTTTGCTGGGTGCTAGGGGAACTGCAGGGGAAAAATCGTTTTATGAGCAAAAATCAGTAGACCACAATGATAAGAAGCAATATACCAAGTTTTGTCAGGATAAGTTAATAAATAAGCAAGATATAAAATGTTTATTTTTCTCCATAAGAATAACATTGGACAACGTACTGTGTTTAGCACTTTCAATATCTCTGTAGCAAATTGACGTAAAGCAATGATCAAAACAACAAATTGTTTGTTTTTTAAACTGAATTCAATGGTGAAAACTAAAATTTGATTTACTAAATTATTATTATGTAAACCCCTTTTTTTGGGTACAAAACCCCCCCAAAATACCACTTCGGATGGGTCGATCTGTCTCGTTTGCGAACTTAGGCGTAAATGTTGCTTTACACGTTTGTACCAAATTTCATCAAAATCGAACCCTTTTTACGAGAGTTATCGCACCCACGGACACACACACACACACACACACACACACACACACACACACACACACACACACACACACACACACACACACACACACACGCACACACACACACACACACACACACACACACACCACACACACACACACACACACACACACACACACACACACACACACACACGACAGGCAGGCAGGCTGACATCACGAAAAACCATTTTTTTGGGTTCAGGGTGCACCAAAACGAATATTCCCAATAACAACTCAAATTCGAAAATTTTGACGAAAACAATACTTTCTCCATATACTATGTTTAGGGGGGGGGGAAGTAAAAGGATGTTGGTTTGTATGTATATTTGAAGTTTATGGACTCGGACACCGTTGGATCGTTTGCCATGAAGCTTGGTAGGTATACAAGTGAAATTTCATGGAGATGGTTTTTAAGCCATCTATTTCCTCCTAACTCAATTGGGTTCCTCCCAAGAGGCACAAAAGGGTTCCCATATAAATCTTATGGAAATATATTGTTGTTTACATAAAAGCTAATGACATGTTTACTTGAACAGGTGATCTTGGTGATATTGGTTTTAGTTTGTAATAGTCAAAGGCACGACAACGTCTGTCGGATATATTATTTCTCTAGACTGTTTTTCTGTAAGTCCGCGAGATCTTCCTTATTCCTTTATCAAATCCCATAATTTACCCCTCATTTTTAGCGAATTTCCCCTATAGGGAAGAAGCTATTACCGTAGGTGGCATGGTAAGACTTAAGCCCAAGACCATGATAACTTTTTGTTTTGAGGTCCCCAGATGCCAAAAACATTATTCGTTCAAATTTATATATATTTATATATCTATTTGCATATATATATTTGCAATATATATATATTTATATTGCATTCATTTGTTAGGGCTACTAATATAATAATAATCAAATTAAACATTTTTCAACTGAGTACCCTTAAGGAATTTCTTTATTTTTATTTTTAAGACTACATGTTTCGGGACATAAGCCCATCATCATGGTCAATAAATACCTAACCTAGTTTTATGATATTAAAAATATTATAAAAACAGACATATGAGGAAATTACTTAGCAGATGTTTCACTTTGATAAAAAAGTTTTTTATCTATCTATTCTCATTTTCCTTAGCTTTTCAAATATTGGATTACTTGTATTAAAGTTATCGCGGTAACGGACACACTTATATATATATATATATATATATATATATATAAGTGTGTCCGTTACCGCGATAACTTTTGAAAGAAACACCCGATTTTGATGAAATTTGGCACAATTGTGGAGAGTAGCATTTATGACTTTAAGTTCGAAAACCAGATCGATCGCACTATGGGAAGGGGGTTTTATGGGGGTTTACAATTTTCCAAAAATCGGTTTTTTGCAAATTTTACCCCAAAATGTTAAAATCACTCAATTTTTATTATAGCCGTTTTATAGAGCTTAAAAAAAAATAATTTAGTATTTTGAATCATTAACCTAGTTTAAGTGGTTGCGGAGAAAATCCAAAAAAAGTTTCCCATGTTAATCTTATGGGAAAAAGGTTTTTAGATTTTTCTCAGATTGGTTTACTAAAAACTTCACATTTCTGTTTATTAATGTGTTAAGCTAATTTTGGTGTTTTAATCGTTCTACGTCCAACCGTTGCAGAGATATTCAAAGTGCTAAACACAGTACGTTGTCCAATGTTATCCTTATGGAGAATAAATAAAATTCTATATCTCGATTATTTATGAATGTATATTGATTAAACGTGGTATGTGGCTTCAAATAGTTGTGGTATATTGATATTAGCACAAAAAACAAGTTTTTTGTTGATAGTCCCCGTAGCAGCAAACCTGCATACTCGGCCCCCATGTTATTCATATGGAGAATAAGTAAAGTTGTATATCTCCCTTAATTATGAACCTACATTAAAACTTGGTATGTAGCTTCACCTGGTTCAGTTGTATTGATAATTGGAAGAAAAACACATTAATTATCTTCCTCGTTGCAGCAAACCTGCGTCCTCAACCCTAATGTTATTCTTATGGAGAATAAATAAAATGCTATATATCACTTATGTATGGATGTATTTTTGTAAAACTTGGTAAATAGCTCTATATAGTAGTCAGTCACATATATATGCATTGGAAATTCGCTGAGTACGCAGGTTTGCTGCGACGGGGGTATTACTTTCTCCCCCTTATACAAAGTATATGGAGAAAGTATTGTTTTCGTCACAATTTTCGAATTTGAGTTGTTAGTGGAAATATTTGTTTTGGTGCTCCCTGAACCCAAAAAAGTGATTTTTACATGATGTATGTGTGTCTGTCTGTCTGTATGGATGTGTACACAGCTAGAGCCCTAACCAACGGTCCGACTTTTATGAAATTTGGTATGTAGGTACTAATCCACGATATCGCCAGGTGTTTTTTTATTTTTTGTAATTTTTGATTTTTAAGAGTAATTATCCCCCCAAAACTGCCAAAAACATGAAAAATCAAGATTCTTCAAAAACGGATCTAACGATTTTAATTAAACTTTAGTCATTTGTAGAACTTATGTTTTCCAACAAAATGATACCACCTGCATTTCTGTAAAAAGTTGGGTTCAGAAATGACACAACTTAAAATATCAAAAATTCAGTTTTATGGATTTATAAAAAAAAAACATTAATACAAATTTATTACTATTCACCATTAAAAAAAGCTAAAAAAACTAAATAATTTAGTACTTTGAGTTACTATTCTACGATTACTGGTTGCGGAGAAAATTTAAATCTTAATTTTGCAGTAAACGCAGCACGTTGTTCAATGTTGTTCTTATGGGGAATACAAAAATTACTATTTCTCTATTATTTATTGATCAATTTCATTCAAACTTGATATGCTTGTCAGGTTAGCATTGACCAACAGAGGAAATTCGAATTATGTTGCCCCTTAATAACCCTGGGGGGAATAGCGAGCATTTCCCCTCTTAAAACCACGTGTGTAGCGATGGATTCTGTAGTGCTCCAAAACAGGAATTTGGGTGGATATTTTTTAAAACAACTTGTTTATACGATTTTCTGTACATTCGACCGCTCTTTGTATTCTGTATTTAGTAAATAAAAAGTAATTTATTCATAAAAGTTGGGCTAAAAGGGAGAAAATATGTGTCAGTTTCCTGATACCGTTTATTAAAACTTGGGCTAGTGACGAAAAATATACCCACGGGCTTAAAATGTACCACTTCTCTGAAATTTGAATAAAATGAAAGATAAATAAAGAGAATAGTTTGTTTTGACAGGAGCAAAAATGTAAACAAAAGAACATATGATCAGCTGACAAGATTTGGTTCGCAGTGAAGAATTCCGCACGGGTCGACTAGTTTATTATATTTAAATACCCCATCATAGCAAACCTGCGTAGGCAGCAAATTTTAAAATATATAACTCACTGCATAGGCAACTTACTATGTTGTTTTTAGTTTAAGCACTTGCACCTCTACCCCCAACCACATTATCACATTATCCAGCAATAAACCTGTATTCAATCGTTTAGGTTTGTATTCCGTGGTTGACCACTTTTCGTCTTCATAGACACAGAATAAATATAATTAAATATGTTTGATGTAGATTTATGAGAACTCTAAAGTGCACTCTTGAATGTAGTGAAGGTTTTGGTGTGAAAGATTTAAATTTCCTCACCCTATTAGCAGTGTGACATGATACATAAACATGCAGGTTAAAAAAAAAAACATATTTATGGTTTTTTGTTACGAGAACGAATTATCATTGAAGTGACCTATTGACTTAAAATTAACCTAAATAATTTTTCTACCGAGTTCCCTGGATCAAGACTCCAGGTAAGTTACATTAAAAGGTAATTGTAGGCTGATTTTATTTAATATTTTTTGACAACATTTTGGTCATGTCGGTTATATCTCCTGCAAATAACTCACAAAGCTAAACACCCAAAAAATAATACAATAAAACAATTGGGTGGTGACTTGCTTGGAAAACAAACTTAAATAAAAATCGAAACAAACGATCGCAGTCCTACGATCGCTACGATCTTTTTTCATGTGATCAAAATTATACTCCTCCTTATTATAAAAAATTAACACAGACACAGCCATTAACATGGAAATTTGCTGTCCACGCAAGTTTACTATGACGGGGTATTTAAGTATAAAATACCCCCGTCGCAGCAAACCTGCATACTCAGCGAATTTCTAATGGAGATATAAATGTCTTATTACTACATAAAGTCACTTACCAAAATTTAATAAAAATATATTCACAAATAAGCAATATATACAATTTTAATTATTCCCCATAAGAATAACATTGGGGCTGAGTACGCAGGTTGGCTGCATCAAAAAAACACAAAAAATGGAGTTTTATGCTAATATCAATCTAACTCAACTAGGTGAAGTCATATACCAGTTTTTATTCATTTATGTTCATAATTAAGGGAGACATAGCATTTAATTATTATCCATAAGAATAACATGGGGCTGAGTATGCAGGTTACTAGACTCACACACACACACTGCTGCTTCAAATCACACTACTTTGCTGCTGCTACAAGAGCCTTTGACAAAAATTTTTTTGAGCAAACACCAATGCACCACAACTAGATGAAGCCGTATACCAAGTTTCATCAGTGTACGTTCATAAATAAGCGAGATATAAAATTTGTCTTTTCCTCCTTAAGAATAACATTAGACAACGTACTGTGTTTAGCACTTTCAATATCTCGGTAACCAATTGACGTAGAGGAATGATCAAAATACCAAATTGTGTGTTTTTTTTTAAGCTGAATCCAATGGTAAAAACTAAAATTTGACTATTTCCAAAATTATATGTACAAAATCCCAAAAAAATTTTTGGGGTACAAAACCCCCCAAAAATACCCCTTCGGATACAGCGATCTGGCTGGTTTTCGAACTTAGTCATAAATGTTGCTTTACACGTTTATACCAAATTTGATCAAAATCGGATAATTTTTACGAGAGTTATCGTGCTCACGGACACACACACACACACACACACACACACACACACACACACACACACACACATATATATATAGTTATATATATATATATATATCTACAGTTTCGAACGAATGGTGCTTTTGTAGTCTGGGGACCTCAAAACGAAAAGTTATCATGGTCCCGGGCCTAGGTCTTACCATGCCGACTACGGTAATAGCTTCTTCCCTATAGGGGAAATTCGCTAAAAACTAGTGGCTTGTAGGCGCCATGGCCCCTATCCTGGCTCCAATACTCTAGTTTATCTGAATTTTTCCTCTTTACACGCTGAAGAGAATACACACGTCAGTTTAAAAACAAAGTTCACACTTAATCACATATTTTAATTTAAACAAAGCAGATGTTTTTAAATTCCCATGATTTTCTTATGGGAGATATTGTACGTTAGTTCTCGTTTATTGGTAACTTTTTGGGAATACTGCTATTTTTCCCAAGTCCTTTAGATCAAGATATTTAATTTGAGCCCTCTCCCATCATCCTGCGATTTGCCAAACTGCCACAATTTTGACTTAACAATTTCGCTTACAGAATTATATATAAAGACTGGCAAAAGAACACAGCTGGAAGAAGTAAACACAAAATAATTGGATGCTGCAATCTAGCGGATGAACTATCAACTACACCTTACATTATACCTTACGTTACTTTTATTTATAGAAACTGTTAATTTTTTAATATAAAAATTCTAAAAACCTTTCATAAATTGAATGAATTCATGTTAAACAAGACCGTAGCCAGGAAAACCTTTCCGGAGGGGGGGGGGGGTCAGAGCTAGACCGGAGATTTTAATTTAAACCCTTTTAAACACCAATTTCCATGCCCATTTTTAAAATCGTGATTTATTTACCCATATAAAATATTGTAGGATGATGAATTAATTTTTTGGTAAGAGTAAAGTATTTTTGTTGAACCTTCATAGTTTTAGCGAATTTCCCCTATAGGGAAGAATCTATTACCGTAGGTGGCATGGTAAGACTTAGGCCCGAGACCATGATAACTTTTCGTTTTGAGGTCCCTAGATGCCAAAAACACTATTCGTTCAAATTTATATATATACACGTGTCCGTTACCGCGATAACTTTTGAAAGAAACACCCGATTTTGATGAAATTTGGCACAAATGTGGAGAGTAGCATTTATGACTTTATGTTCGAAAACCAGATCGATCGCACTATGGGAAGGGGGTTTTATGGGGTTTACAATTTTCCAAAAATAGGTTTTTTGCAAATTTGACCCCAAAATGTTAAAAACACTCAATTTTGGTTATAGCCATTTTATAGAGCTTAAAAAACAAATAATTTAGTATTTTGAGTCATTAACCTAGGCTAAGTGGTTGCGGAGAAAATAAAATACCCCCGTAGCAGCAAACCTGCGTACTCAGCGAATTTCCAATGCATATATATGTATCTTAATACCACATAAAGCCACATACCAAGTTTCATCAATATACATTCATAAATAAACGATTTATGACATTTTAATTATTCTCCATAAGAATAACATGGAAGCTGAGTATGCAGGTTTGCTGAAGCAAGGAACACAAAAAATGGGGTTTTATACAAATATCAATATAACTCATGTAGGTAAAGCCACATACCAAATTTCATTAATTTATTTTCATAATGAAGGCAGATAACACGTTACTTATTCTCCATAAGAATAACATGGGGCTGAGTACGCAGGTTTGCTGCTACGGGAGCCTTGAATAAAAAATTGTCTTTTTGAGCAAATATCAATGGTCCACAACCAGATGAAGCCGTATACCAAGTTTCGTCAGTATACGTTCATAAATAAGCGAGATATAAAATTTTTATTTTTCTCCATAAGAATAACATTAGACAACGTACTGTGTTTAGCACTTTCAATATCTCGGTAACCAATTGACATAGAGAAATGATCAAAATACCAAATTGTGTGTTTTTTTAAGCTGAATCCAATGGGAAAAAATAAAATTTGACTATTTTCAAAATTATATGTAAAAAATTCGAAAAACCCATTTTTGGGGTACAAAACCCACCCAAAATACCCCTTCGGATAGAGCGATCTGGCTGGATTTCGAACTTAAAGTCATAAATGTTGCTTTACACGTTTATACCAAATTTAATCAAAATCGGATAATTTTTACGAGAGTTATCGTGCTCACGGACACACACACACACATATATATATATATATATATATATACAGTTTCGAACGAATGGTGTTTTTGGGGTCTGGGGACCTCAAAACGAAAAGTTATCATGGTCCCGGGCCTAGGTCTTACCATGCCGACTACGGTAATAGCTTCTTCCCTATAGGGGAAATTCGCTAAAAAACGTGTCCTATGTTAGTCTTATTGGAAAAAGGTTTTAGCGAATTTCCCCTATAGGGAAGAAGCTATTACCGTAGGTCTCATGGTAAGACTTAAGCCCGAGACCATGATAACTTTTCATTTTGAGGTCCCCAGATGCCAAAAACACCATTCGTTCAAATTTGTATGTATGTATATATATATATATATATATATGTGTCCGTAAGCACGATAACTCTCGTAAAAAAGGTCCGATCTTAATGAAATTTGGTACAAATGTGTATAGCACCATTTATTTGAACGAGTTCAAAAATCAGACGAATCGCACCATCCAAAGGTTTTTTTTGGGGGGTTTTGTAACCCAAAAATGGGTTTTTGGGGTTTCCACATGTAATTTTTATTCAAATCAAATATTAATTTTTGCCATTTAATTCAGCATAAAAAAACAAACAATTTCGTATTTTTATCATTGCTCTACGTCAATTGGTTCCTGAGATATTGAAAGTGCTAAACACAGTACGTTGTCTAATGTTATTCTTATGGAGAAAAAGAAAAATTGTGTATCTCGCTTATTTATGAACATAAACTGACAAAATTTGGTATTTGGCTCCATCTGGTTGGGGTTTATCGTTGTTTGCACAAAATAAAAAAATTTCACATATGGTTCCCGTAGCAGCAAACCTAGGTAATCGGTCCCCATGTTATTCTTATGGAGAATAATTAAAATGTTATATATCGCTTACTTATAAATGTATATGAATGAAACTTGGTATGTGACTTAACTTAGATGAGTTCTAATGATATTTTCATAAAAACCCATTATTTTGTGTTCCTTGTTGCAGCAAACCTGCGTACTCATCCCCAATGTTATTCTTATAGAGAATAATTAATATTTTTAATATCGCTTGTTTGTGAATATATTTCTTATGAATCTTGTTAAGTGTTAATGTGATATGTTTCATATTTATTGGAAATTCGCTGAGTATGCAGGTTTGCTGCGACGGGGGTATTTAGATTTTCTCAGATAGTTTTACAAAAAACTTCATATTTCTGTTTATTAATGTGTTTAGCTCAACAAAACAAACATTTTGGTGTTTTAATCGTTGTTCTACGTCCAACCGTTGCAGAGATATTCAAAGTGCTAAACACAGTACGTTCCCAATGTTATCTTTGTGGAGAATAAATAAAATTTTATATCTCGATTATTTTTGAATGTATATTGATGAAACTTGGTATGTGGCTTCAAATAGTTGTGGTATATTGATATTAGCACAAAAAAACAAGTTTTTTGTTGATTGTCCCCGTAGCAGCAAACCTGCATACTCGGCCCCTATGTTATTCATATGGAGAATAAGTAAAGTTGTATATCTCCCTTAATTATGAACCTAAATTAATAAAATTTGGTATATAGCTTCACCTGGTTCAGTTATATTGATAATTGCAAAAAAAATATTACTTATCTTTCTCGTTGCAGCAAACCTGCGTCCTCAACCCTAATGTTATTCTTATGGAAAATAAATAAAATGCTATATATCACTTATTTATGGATGCATTTTTGTGAGTCTTGGTAGGTAGCTCTATGTAGTAGTGAGTCACATATATATGCATTGGAAATTCGCTGAGTACGCAGGTTTGCTGCTACGGGGGTATTATTATTGATGACGGAACGAAGTGAAGGAATCAATGTATTAGCAGAGACAATGATTTGATGTCCGTCAGTATGTGGTCGTGTGGGTTGGTAATGCAATAACGTGAAAACGGCTGCACGGATCGTTTTCAGATTTTACACAAATGTTTTCCAGTAGTTTTCACGATTCCAGTTAAAAAATAGAAGACATTCGTTACATAGTTTTTATTAATTAACATTTAAAAGTTGTAACATTTCCATAAGGTAAAACATTGGATACAAATTTCTGGTTTTAAAGTACGAGATACTAAAAATGGTTTTATTTATATGTTTTACGATCAAATAAATAAAGAACTCTCCGTTTAAAAATAATTTAATTCAATTTATCAAAGGTTTTAAAAATTAATTGTTACATTTAAAAAACGAATACAAGTTTTTACAAATAAAGGTAACGTTCTTCTATAATATGAGTAAAGTGAGGGAGTTAATAGTTTATCCGCCAGATTGCAGCAGCCATTTATTTCGTATTTACTTCTACCAGCTGTGTTATTGTCAGTTTATCATATTAAATACCCCCATCATAGCAAACCGCTACTCAGCTAATTTACAATGTACCTCACTAGGCAACTTACCGTGTTATTTTTTGTTGAAGAATTTGCATATCTAATATAATATAATTTAATATAATTAAGAACGATTTATCCTATGACCTAAAATTAACCAAAAGAAAAGTATATATTTTCCTACAGAGTCCCCAGAGCTATTTATTTAATATTTTGTGATGAAATTTCGGTTATAACTTGCGTTAACAGCAGAAACTTTTATCTACCATTTCTGAGTTCGGTCATACCATTACGCGAATATTTGAGCGTCTCCTAGTTTAATTAGTCAGATCAATTAGAAGAACTATGCCACTATATTACTGTGACACTATATATAGCCCGTTGTGTAACTGCCTCACCCAAAGATACAAATCAAATCAAAAGTATCTTTATTTCCGATAGTATTTCAGTTAACAATTATTTACATAATGGCATAAATAAAAAAAATTATGGTTACTAATACAACTTAATTGCATGCTTGGAAATAATAATCCTTACATAATTACTTACAAATTCTAGACGACTTCTAGATAAGCTAGGAACGTGAAATTTGACATGTACGTAGCTTGTACCTAGGAACCACCGGGAAAATTGCCAAAAGTTACAATTTTAAATGTTAACCACCTCAAAAAATAAAGCAATAACAATGAAAGAATTTTTGGATTTCTAAAAAATTGTACCTTTTTATTTGAGCTGTAACTGCTGAACGGATAATCTTATTAAAAACGGAGACCACCACATGCCACAGATTTTAGACGATCAATGTAAAATTTATAATAAAAGCATTAGCTTACATAATACGTTACCTTTGTTAACGCCCATGTGGTTTTGGGTAGTTGACTCTTCTTAAATTCTGCCCCTTTAAATTCGTCATTTTCAAAATATATCCATTTACCGTTTTTTAACTTTACTTCAAATTTATCATTCTTGATGTTTACATTTTCTAATCCATCACAAGAATCCATTAACAGATAGGCCTCGGCAGTGTTAGTATCGCCTTCCTTGTAGAGAACTGCTATCCGGCTTATTACCCCATTTCGATTGAAATGTTCCAACCAGTAGGATATCGGATTTCTAAAAACCAAACAGTCCAACTCGTACCCGTAGGTGAATAGAGTGGTTTCTTTAGGAATGTTCCATTGACGATCTTTCATCGATGAAGATGTGGTAGAAACATCCAATACTGAAATAACAAATTCTATGATAATGCAAAATAATATTTTAAAATGTTAATTTTTAAACCTTATTTATTTTTTAGTTTATTTTAAGTTAAACGTAGAAATTCATTCCCTCAAATCATTGTGTTGCATGCAAACTCGTTTTGGTTGTTCGGTTGGAATTTTTAAAGGTAGGAGTTGAATTTACATTATTTTTCCAAAAACAGTTGGGATGGGTCGAGCTAGCTTATCCGCTGGCTAAACGGTATAAAACCTTTCTTGCCTTTGCGAGGACATAGCTCATTAAATAAAAGAGACATGTTCAGCCAAAATGTTAATTTAATCTATCAAACAGAAGTTCTAACACTCATTTTGAACATTAGAAAAACAGTTATAGATAAAATAAAGTTATTGAAAAAATCATTTTAAAACAGTTCCATTAATGAGCGTGAGTAGGAAAATAAAAATGAACTAGTAAAATGCTTGGAAGACAACCGAAAACTGTTGTACTTTAACTTAAGGGGATTCGCTACTGAAAATGGATAAAAATCAGAAAAAATCAATTCTTTTTTATTTGATTTGTTTTGTAGATTGGGCCTTATTATATGCAAAAAATATCATATGAGTCATGATTGAACATTATTTTCATAAAAAAAATATTTTTATGTTACTGCTCTCTCCCTAAATTTAACGATGTCATGTCGTTTAGGCATAGGCCTAAGCCATATAATTTTTTTAAAATATTATTTTGAAGTAGGCCTGATGAATATTTACTAATTAGGTGCGTAAATAAGCTAATGTAACAGTAAAAAAGTTTGTAGCCATAAATCAGTTTATTTTCCTTTATTTCCATGGTTACGGTACACACTCTCATTCAAACGCTGTTTTCCGCAACTTCGGAATTTCATGTTTTTCAAGACAAAATTTGATATATCTTGAGAACCATCTGAGGTACATTATTGGAATTTTTACCACTTATTCTAGACAACATTATGCAAATATTTAGTTAGATTTATGTCTCTAAGTTTATTAGGTAATGAAAAATAATTTTTTATTTATCTTTGATTTTTTCATATACAAACAAATAAATTAAATATGTAACCGCACAAAAGTTATTGGAGATATTATAATTAATCTACCTAAATATGAAGTTTAGGCAATTGTCTTTTAAAAAAACACCAAAAATATTAAAGTCCGTTAAGATTTTTTTTCAGAATATCAATTTTAAAATACCCTTACAAATTTCATGAAAAACCTCTATTTTATTTTATTTTCCACCGATAATTTATATTTGGAAGTAAACATATATTTTTGTATTTTTTTTACTTCATAACTCAGAACGAAAACAATTGTTTGAGCACTTTCCTCATAAAGTAAAAAATTTCACCCTTTTCAGTAGCGAATCCCCTTAAATAAGCCCTAGGCCCCCTGGCCCCTGTTACAAGTTCAAACTCAAACTTGCCGCCATATCAGAAACGTCTAGAAGGCACTACCGCGCACACAAGGACCTAACAACAATGCAGCCACGTGACCCGCCTCGCTCATAAAACTGATCGACCGCGGCCAATCGCTCTCTTAGCTCGGAAAAATTCGGCGTAACAGCATCTAAAATCTTTTCTAAATTAATACCGCGTTTCTTTGCCAATTCTAAAAGTTCGTCGATTTGTTAACGGGGTGCACCCCATACGTTTTCTATTTCGCGAATTATTTTAAAGAAAAGGTCGAAATTCGCGGTACAATCTCGCATTTGAATTAATTAATTTATCAAACTTTTCAAAATTTACACGTGCTAAGAGCAGGTTTAAACACTGCCATTCTTGTCGTTTTTGGGGATAAATATTAATTAAACAACTGGTATTATTAGAATATGGTGTATTATTGTGTTACAGTGTATTTATATTGTGTGCGTATGTAATATTCTGCAATGGTCATGTAAGTAACATTTATTTATCTTACATTGTTGGTCATATTTCGTCAGAGCACATGTCATGGTTGATACTGATCAATGTTAAATAATTGTTAAGTTTGAATTCATTTATCACTGTTAATTTATTTGATGTAATTTCATATTCACAGATTATTTAACACAACTTTCTATTTATTGTAATATGATTTGAAAATGTAACTGCTGTACAAGAATTAATTTATATTAAAGCAAGAATACTTTTGAAAGATATTTAAATTTAATAATATTGTCTCAAATCTTAAATAATTGTGAGAGCTGGAAATTGCGTAGAATCTAAAAGTCTAGGAGATTCAATATTTATACTACAGATTGTTACTATTTGGTTGATTTAAAAAAAGAGAGTATAAAGTAAATTAATTTGCAGTTCAGAGCTCAAATCAGGATCCACAAGCATATTGAATTAAGTTAATCATGAATCGTTCAAATGTGTAATTTTATTTGGTGGTAGAATGACATAGGAGGATAGAGTGTGTGGGAAGTCAGGAGGCTTTGTCAGGAGGACTAGAATATTATTATTTATTCCCGACCACTCTCTTGTTTTATAAACCACCAATTGATTAACAAGGATTTCCTGATTACCACAACTTAATACAATTTCTTGGAAACTGCATTTAGTTATTTAAAATATAAAATAAAAAAAAATATAAAAGTAAACAGGCCAGAAATCGACCAAAGCCATAACCTCTAAGGTGATACATTTCAGATAAATAAATAATACTCTTTTCTGGCTCTAATTAAGGCATGCATAAGTTGTAATGTTTTTTTTAGGTTTAAATAAAATAGTTTCTCGTAATCAGTTTTTCTTTCAAGCAACCCACAACTAAATCAGAGATCCACGAGTGTTTTTGGGCCCAGCAACACTCGCTCTGTTTAACTGTAATCGACAAATTATGAAATTGAAATAAATTGAGTTTTCATCTGGTAACACAAGGAACGTTAGTAGTAGTAGTAGTAGTAGCAGAGGAAAAGCATAACACCCCTATAATTCACTGCCTAACCCTAACACTCATCACACTGACAGTCCCTGAGGTCAGCTAAACCACTTATATAATAAACAGTTATAGCCAAATTCTTACAAATCTTTTTACTTCTCTCTTGCTTTATTTATTCATTGTATTTATTTTTTCGTTGTACAATAATAACGAAAAATAGTTTTTTTTAGAAAATAAGGAATTCTAATATTTTCTTATATATATATATATATATATATATATATATATATATATATATACTTGAAATAGTGATTTTTCTAAAACGCAATTGCAAAATTTTGAAATGACCAATCAAAATCCAAATATAATCTGAGAAACAGTAAAAATGTTAATGTTCAAGTTCTTCTGAGTTTTTAAAAACCGAATAAGATACTCAGCTATAAATTTATTCAACCATATAGCCTGCTAGTGCAGTTTAAAAATATAGTCGATATTAAAATATTTAAAAAGAAGTTCGAAGACATGGCACTGTGAGGAAGTATTCTATCCAGTGAGGTGTACGGGCCAGGGGGCCTCAAGGCCCAGGGACTGTCGGGACTAGGGCTTTTTTTAAGTTAAAGTACAACAGTTGTCTTCTAAATATTTTAATAGTTCATTTTATATTTTTCTATACTGCTCACGCTTATTAATAGAACCATTTCAAAATTATTCTTTCCATAGCTTTATTTGATCTACAACTGTTTTTATACTGTTCAAAATGAGTGTTAGAACTTCTGAACCAAAATGCAAAATAAAATATGAACTTAACAAAATGTAAATGTTCAATGATTTAGATAAGATTGGACTGATTACTGTATTAACATAAATTGTAAGGTTTAAATTAAGATACTATTTTGTAATACGATTAATGTTTTGCCAATGCAACGTTGTGTTGTCTGTTCTGGTTAACTGTATGTATCCCATTTGTAAATCCCAATTATAAGGATATTATTATTATTTTATCCCAATTATTATTATTATTTTATTATTTGTAGGTATCCCAATTATAAAATTAAACGTCAACAAATATGGAGTGAAAATCCAATGAATGCTTTGCATATAGTCAGATACCACTACTTTTGATAGTAATTATAATTAAGACTTGGGTAAATTTATATTTATACAACTCTAATGAGAAAGTAAACTATGGGGAAACATTTCTTTCCAGTTATCAGACTGTAAAACTCACCATCAGCCTCGCAAAGGAGTGGAAGGATCTACAACAAAACGATTTTTTAAGAGAAGACAAAACACCTAAAAAGGCAGACAGAGTTTCTAATGCGAAAAAATGTATTTATATTTCATTGATGACGGAACGATGTGAAGGAATCTATGTATTAGCAGAGAGGAAATGATTCATCGTCCGTCAGTGTGTGGGTGTGTGTGTGTTCGTAATGCAATAACGTGAAAACGGCTGCACGGATCGTTTTAAAATTTTACACAACTATTTTCCAGTATACTTTCCGCTACCAGTTCAAAAATGCATCACATTCATTTAACCGTTGTTTAATAATTAACTTTAAAATTTGTAAAATTTCCATAAGGTAAAGCATTGGACGAAAATTACCTTTAGCAAAGTGCGAGAAGCTAATAAAATATTGTTTCGTAATGACGAAAAAATAATTAAAAACTATCATATTTATATGTTTTATGTAAATAATTCTAGTACTCTCCATTTATCATAATTTAATTCAATTTATCAAAAGTTTTTGAAATTTCGAGACTAAAAAACTGATGTCAGTTTTTATAAATAAAGATAACGTTGTTCTATAATGTGAGTAATGTGAGTGAGGTAATAGTTTACAACAAATTTCCCTTATAGGGAAGAAGCTATTACCGTAGTCAGCATGGTAAGACCCAGGCCCGGGACCATGATAACTTTTCGTTTTGAGGTCCCCAGACCCCAAAAACACCATTCATTCGAAACTGTATATATACTGTATACTGTATGTGTACTGTATATATATGTGTGTGTGTGTGTGTGTGTGTGTGTGTGTGTGGTGTGTGTGTGTGTGGTGTGTGTGTGTGTGTGTGTGTGTGTGTGTGTGTGTGTGTGTGTGTGTGTGTGCGTGTGCGTGCGTGCGTGCGTGCGTGCGTGCGTGCGTGCATGCGTGCGTGCGTGCGTGCGTGCGTGCAATAACTATCTCGTAAAAATGGTCCGATCTTGATAAAATTTGGTACAAACGTGTAAAGCATTATTTACGACATTAAGTTCGAAAATCAGACAGATCGACTCATCCGAAGTGGAAATTTGGGGGGGTGGGTTTGTCCCCTAAAAATATTTATTTTGAAGTTAGTAGTTAGGGCGGCCACTTGAGCGCTAACATTGGTCTTATGGAGAATAGATTAACATAGGGTCTTATGGAGAATAGATTAACATGGGGTCTTATGGAGAATAGATTAACATGGACTCTTATGGAGAATAGAATAACATGGGCTCTTATGAGGAATGGAATTAGGGTGTAATTGCTACCCCCTGTGGCTCTTTTGCTACCCTCTGTGGTTAATTATTTATCTTTTTCATCGCCTGTGGTTAATTATATACCGTTTTTGGTAATTGTTTGACCCTTGCGTCCTTCACTTTCTTCTGTGTATCTAACTACAGATCCTGTCTCTCAGCGTACTGTAGCTGGCGGGTGTAACGTGAACATTTTTAAGTAAACTGATGGGTTGAAATGTTAATTCGTGTCCTTCTGTTGTTAATCATCTAGCCTTCTGTGGTAATTATTTTAACCCTCTGTGTTTAATTATCTACTATTTTTTTGGTAATTATTTAACCCTCGCGTCCTTCAATTCCGTGTATCTATCTACAGCTCCTGTTCTCTCAGCGTACTGTAGCTGGCGGGTGTAACGTGAACATTTTTAAGTAAACTGATGGGTTGAAATGTTAATTTGTGTCCTTCTGTTGTTAATCATCTAGCCTTCTGTGGTAATTATTTAGCCCTCGCATCCTTCTGCTCTGTTAATCATCTAGCCTTCTGTGGTAATTATTTGAACTACGTTTCCTTCTACATATTTATTTTTTAACCCCAGTGCCCTTCTATACATCTAACCTCCACATCCTTCTGCGTATCTCACCTCCTTCTGCATATTTAACCACAACATCCGCAACAAGTCTCTGTCAGCAAACTCGTTGTAACCTGTGGGCTCTGTGATTTGTTACAATAAAGATGTATTTTATTAGCCGTAATTAGGCGTCCTGCCCTCTGATTGGTCCATACACCCGCAACAAACAACACTATTGCATCAGCCACCTCCCCACCACCCCCAATTACCGCTATTTTCCTCTCACTTTGCTCTCAGCTTTCATTGCGATCAGACGTGTCCCTGTGTTGCTCCGTTTGCTGCGTTTTGCAAAGATAACCTCACTTTTCCTAACCTCAATCTTGAGCGTTTGCTTACCCTATCTTACGTGTAACATAACCTCACTTTTTAATTTGTATTATATATTTTTGAGTAACATAACCTCACTTTTTCTAACCTCAATCTTTACACTCCAACTTTACTGTATTATATTCCATGCATGGTGTACTTAATTTTATTTCTGTGTTGTATTTATTGTCTTGGCTAGAGTAGTGTTGTTTTGTGTTTAATTTTTTGATTTGATAGTTTACAGTAAAGAAGTAAACAAACCCTCACTTCCTTGTGGATAAAGTAGTGTTGTGTTGACTGACATAACCTCCAGTAACCTTATTTTTTTTGCCCTGGTTCTTTTGAACTGTAAATTCACCTCAGTAACCTCACCTTCTATTCTTGTTCTTTAAAACAGTTTTGGTTAGAACAGTTTTTGTATGTGTTGACTAACAGTAACCTCACTTTTCCGAGCCGCTGAGCGAGGAAAGAGTAAGAAGAAAATTTTCCCGCCAAATTTTCCCGCCAAATTTGCGCGCCAAAAAAAAACTGGTGCCAAACCTAACCTCACTTTTCATCCCTCCAAAGTGTTACCAACTTAGCAGAGCTAATGTACCATACATAGTTATATGTATCATACATAATTATATGTACCATATATAATACTATAGTGTATAATCATATACGTACCATAATAGTGTATAATATACCATCACCAGAAAGGTAAGTGGCTATCTAACCTCACTTTCTTGTTTGATTTGACTATAGTAGTGTTGTGTAACAGTAATCTCACTTTCTATTCTTGTTCTTTTGGTTAGAGTAGTGTTTTCTACCTTCCTTAGAGTTAACTTTGGGTAACTTGTAGTTCTGATTTGACTCACGTAGTGTTAGTGTTTTTCTGACATGCGTAGTACAGGGGTACCGTGCTCTTTTGTAGATCCTCTGTACCTGTTATTTTAGAGAACTTGGTCAGTGACTTTAAAGTATCAGTTCTAGACTAACCGTTCCAATAGTAACAGTTACGTTCTCTATCTTGTTCATGTTATAACATTGGAAACTGCTACAAAGTAACGGTTCCAAATGGTTACGGTTCCAACAATGTAACAGTTCCAGCAGTACTCGTTCCAACGGTTCCAACAGTAACCGTTCCAAAAGTAACAGTTCCAGTAGACCAACCAGTGACAAAGTAACAGTTCCGTTCTCTATATAGCTCTTACAACAAGCTCTAGTTCTTCAGTCTGATTTCAGTCGTCACACTGTTCGGAAGTTCTTTTGCACTGCTCTTGCGTAGGTGTTCGTGTTTTAAACCTTCATTGGAGTTAACTTTCGATAACTTGTAGTTCTGGTTTGACTTGCTTAGTGTGTGTGTATGTTAGTGTTTTTCTGACTTGCGTAGTGGTACAGGGGTACTGTGCTCCCCTACATACTATATATCTCTTACAACAAGCTCTAGTTCTTCAGTCTGATTTCAGTCGTCACACTGGTCGGACGTTCTTTTGCGCTGCTCTTGCGTAGGTGTTCTCTTGCACAGATTATTATTGATTCTGCGTAATTCAGTTGTATCCGTGTGAGCCTGACTCTGGTCGGTGTGTTTTCTCTTTTAAGCGTTAGCACAGTTTAGCTTGTTTTCAGTATTTAATTGTTTGTTGAAAGATGGACGTTTCTAAAAAGAACCCTCAAAACCCGATAAATTTAATTAGTAAAAATCAAACCTATGTTAAAAAATTCAGACTTTACGGGACTAATACTGTTTTTAAATTTACTAACCCTCCCAATGGTATCTCTGAGTTTGATTGGATTCGTAAGGGTCTCAATCAAATTGTTGAAAAAGCTAAATCTGACGCTGAACCTACCGATTATCTAGGGTTTAAATTACAGTCAATAAATTTAAAAAGTGCTGAACCGGGGTACGTAGATTATAGACCGGTCTCTGAAGTTAGCGGTGATGTACTTTGGCAAGTTTTCGGGGGTATTGTTCAAAGTAACTCAGAATCAATTAAATCCACTGATACGTTTAAAGTAGACGTGTCACGAGTTAACGTTCCAGTAGGTTCTGGGAGGGTAAGGCCCGGCCTGTATAATACATTTTATGAGGAATCTAAAGCTAGACGGGGAATAGTTGTAATAAATAACAAAGACAATTTATGTTTGGCTAGAGCGTTGGTAGTAGGCAAAGCGTATGCAAAAAATGATCCTCAGTATAAAGCAATCCGAGAAGACAAGGGGAAAAGACAAACTTTCAGAGCTAATAAGCTCATAGCAAAAGCCCGTGTAGAAATGCCGGAGGAAGGCGCCGGTATCCCCGAGCTAGAGAAATTCCAGTCCCATCTTAAAAAATACAAAATTACCGTCTACAACTACGACAGAAAAGGCCGGGATGTCTATTTTGAGGGAGGTAATGAAGACGCTAAATTCAAAATAAATCTTCTGTTTCACAACGGTCATTATAATGTAATTACAAACTTAACTGCCGCGTTTGTATGCCATTATTTCTGTGAAGCCTGTCATATTCCCTACAATAACAAGGGTGAGCATCGATGCTCTAACAGATGCTTGTCCTGCCATACTATCTCCCCACCCTGTAAACTAGAACACGGAGGCATTACATGCCGTTTTTGCTGTCGTTTCTTCAAAAACGAGCGGTGTTTAATAGCCCATCAAGGGCAAGTTTGTAAAACTATAAAGTTCTGCCGCGACTGTAACAAAATGATTTATCCAAAAAAACGTAAGACAGCTCACGTATGCGGAGAAGTTTACTGTAAACCCTGTGAAGCGTTCAAAGACCCCACACATCAGTGTTTCATGAGGGTAGATAGGAGAACTCCCAAAGACCGTGATTTTTTGTTTATTTTCTTTGACTTGGAGACTCGCCAAGACGAGTCTCTCCCCTCTGACGAAAATCTGAAAGTACATAAAGTTAACTTGTGTGTCTCACAACAGTACTGTTTTAAATGTATTAATGGGGGTGAGTGTGAAACTTGCTCGGAACGGCAAAGGGTATTTGAAAAGGAACCGGTAAAACAGTTTATGGACTATGTGATGCAAGTTCGAAAAAAGTTTAAAGATGTTTGTGTAATTGCCCACAACGGGCAAGGTTTTGATTTCCAATTCATACTACAATATATTATGGAAGAAACTAAATTTACCCCAAAAATAACTCCTCGGGGAACTAAAATTATTTTGATGGAAATGGACAACGTCAGATTCATTGATTCACTTAGCTATTTCCCCATGGCCCTCTCTGCGCTCCCTAAAGCCTTCGACCTGCCTCCCGAGAAAAAGAAGGGCTACTTCCCGCATCTTTTCAATACATTGGAGAACCAAAATTATGTAGGCCCTATGCCCGATAAAAAATACTATTGCCCAGAGTCGATGTTTGAGAAACCACACAAGGCCTTTGAAGAATGGTATGACGAACGAGTCGCTGAAGACTACGTGTTTGATTTTAAAAAGGAAATTTTGGAGTACTGTATTTCGGACGTAGAAATCCTAGCTCAAGCGTGTATTAAGTTTAGAGCCTTGCTTCTTCAAGAGTGTAACGTAGATCCTTTTCTCGAGGCTATCACAATAGCCAGAGCGTGTAACCTGGCCTTCCGCCGTAACTTCTTAAAAGAAAATACTATTGGACTTATACCAAAATCAGGGTACCGACTGACTGACAATCAGTCAGCCGTTGCTTTACAGTGGCTAACATGGGAGGAGGAGAAACGTGGAGTAAAGATTCAACATGCGGGCCGGGGTAAAGAAGTTAAAATTAAAGGAATGAAAGTAGATGGGTTTGATGGTGAGAGAATTTATGAGTTCCACGGGTGTTATTGGCACGGCTGCCCGAAATGTTATCAATACAGCAGAGAAGAACCACTGCCGGAGGATCCTTCAGACAGTTTGCATCTCCGTTACGAGAGAACCAAGTCCAAAACGGCAAAATTTAATAGCTATGAGGTTGTAGAGATGTGGGAGTGTGAGTTTAAAAATTTGAAGAAGGACAAAAAGTTAAATCACCTGAACCAACTGTCCGTTCTAAACACACTTCCACTTAATCCTAGAGATTCCTTCTTTGGAGGCAGGACGGGCAATACTAAAACGTATTGTAAATGTGAAGAGGGAGAAACAATTCAATACGTTGATGTCTGTTCCCTCTACCCGTATGTAAATAAATATTGTAAGTATCCCGTGGGTCATCCTACTGTTTACGTTGGAAATGAGTGCCGAGAGAGAGGCCTTGAAGTAGAGGGCTTGTTAAAGTGTAAGATTCTACCTCCTTACAACTTGTATCATCCCGTACTCCCCGCAAAAATGAATAATAAATTGATGTTTGTGTTGTGTAGAACTTGCGGGGAGACTCAAAACCAAGGGGAATGTTTTCATGATAGTGAGGAAAGGGCAATGGTAGGAACATGGACCATGGATGAAATTAGAAAAGCTGTAGAAAAAGGCTATATGATTTTGGACATGTATGAGTTGTGGGAGTATGAAGTCGCTACATACGAGAAAGGGGGACTTTTTACCGATTTTATTAATAAATTCTTGAAAGTAAAGCAGGAAGCTTCAGGGTATCCCGCTTGGTGTAAAACACAGGAGGATAAAGACAAGTATGTTTCTGATTTCTTTGAGCGTGAGGGTATTCAATTGGAGAAAGACAAAATTGCTAAAAACGGGGGTTTGAGATCGGTAGCCAAACTCATGCTAAACAGTTTTTGGGGCAAGTTTGGTCAACGCGAAAACATGACAAAAACTGCAATCGTGAGAGACTCTAAAGAATTGTTCAATTCGTTAACTCAACCAGGAACAAAAGTAAAGTTTGTTGAAATAATTAACCAGGAGGTTTTATTAGTTAATTGGCAGAATGTTGATGAAGCTAGTGAGCCTCTAAAAACTGTAAATGTTGTAATTGCGGCCTACACTACAGCTCATGCGAGACTTAAACTGTATGAACACTTGGAGGCTTTGGGCGGTCAAGTCTTGTATTATGATACAGATTCGTGTATTTATTTATACCGGGAAGGACTGTACAGGGTCCCTACGGGAGATTACCTCGGTGAAATGACCGATGAATTGGCAGGTGACTACGGGCCCGGCTCTTATATCGTAGAGTTTGTTTCTGGGGGGCCTAAAACTTATGCATACCTTGTCTGGTCAACCAACAAACAGAAACTAGAATCTGTGTGTAAAATCAAGGGCCTTACCCTCAATTTAAAAACCTCCGAAACGCTAAATTTTGAACAATTGAAAAAGATGGTCCTTAGTGAAGCTGCTGAAATTTTAGAAATTGAAGAAAACAGAATCAGGAGAACAAAGAGACGAGAAGTCGTTACAGTAAGCGAAGTTAAAAAGTTTAAAATTACAGGACCCAAGAGGAAATTTAATGATGATCACGGTACCTTGCCTTTCGGCTTTAAAAAACAAAGAGTTGCTTAACGGAGCTGTCACTCACACGGGTACTGTGTGCATATACCTCTAAACATCAGCTCTATCAAATCATTCTGTTCTGAGACGCAGTAGTGAACGGACGTGCCTGTGTCTTACCCTGTATTTCTCTCCTTGTAGCATGCTTGCTGAACGAAATACATCCGCTATTCAAGCGGTGTTTTTAAAGTTTATATCTAAAAGAAAGTTAAATGAAAATTTAAAATTTCGCATTACATGCTCAGAGTATGAGTTCTTTCTTACTGGGCCAATAAATGCATGGGAATGGCCTTTGATGTTCTCGGAGTATATAGTAGATAAAATAACGGAGGACTCCTCATCAAACACCTACATTGGAGTAGCGATAAAGTACGGTGATGTTTCGGGAAATATACCGTTTCTGCCTTTAGGGAATTTAACACCGTCAGTTTTTGATGATCACTTTGAAGAAATATTTTGTAACGTTGAGAAACTATCTGGTGTTTTACGTCTTGAAGTAACACTTGTCTCAATTCCATGTTGCTACCTTCGATAAAGGTAGCACCTTTCCCTACGGAGCAGCGTTACTCTTGTATATACCAAATGTCACTAGTACAGTTACATCATTCTGCTCCAAGTCGTGGTACTGATCAGACGTTCTTTTGCGCTTCTTTTTCCTGTACTATTGAGTAAATTGTGACATGGCTGCTAAATACTATACATTCAATAACAAACCCGTATTGGTTCTGTTTGATAATGAAGGAAAGCCATGGTTTAAAGCTAAAGACGTAGCTACTGCTCTAAAGCATGTTAATTGCTGGAGTGCAGTTCGGAAACATGTAGATGACAGTGATAAATTAACTGTTGGAAGTTTTTCTGACGCCCAAAAACAGGGCGTTGGGCCTATTGAGAAAACAACGGTTTTCATAAACGAAGCCGGATTATGTTCTTTGATGTTAAAATCAACTACTCCTGAGGCAAGACTGTTAGTAAGAAGTCTGTTGCCGGAGAAGTTTTACCTTACTTACACAAATATGAAGGATGAAAGTTAACTTTAAATGTAAATTTTCTTTAAAGTCACAAGTTCCCACTGTGTGTGTGTGTGTGTGTGTGTGTGTGTGAATGAAGGTCCCTGGCGTGGGTGACGAAAAGCCCCGTAAACCTGTATGAAGGTCACTGGCGCGGGTGACAAAAAGCCCCGTAAACCTGAATGTGTGATGAAGGGCTTAGTAGATTGAGGCGCCGGGCTAACACCCCGGCTACTCCTTCGAACAACCCGGTGTGAATGAAGGATCTTGTACACTGAGGCGCCTGGCTAACAACCAGGCTACTCCTTGGAACGGTCCGTACGGTGGGACTTGTAAGAATAAAAATGAAAACTGCGCCTTGATGTCCGCGAAGTACTACGCTCAAAAAATATTTTCGAGTGGGGTCTAATAAAAAAAAGACCCGGCAGTCGCTCACCCATCAGGCAGGGCTAAACCCTTTGTAAGTCCAGGGGTGTGGGGAGGTTGGCGTAAAAAAACGTGAAACCGTTTGTTGTAATCCTCCGACTGTCAGGGAAAACCGGATGGAAAGGCGCAACAAAAAAAAAGATAAAAATAAAAACCAAATAAAAAGTATAAAAGCAAAAAAAACAAAAAAAAATAAAAAGGAGGTAGCATTTTGTTATGGAGTGGCTACCACTGTGAGAGGCGATGGTTGGGGCCTCTCACCCCAGAGGTTAGGCCTCCAGGGGAAGCTCTGGGTAACCAAAAAGAACGCGCCGACGCTCCTACGGCCTAGCCTAAAGGCTTACCGTGGTGTGGAAACGTGAGCGTTCAAAATTATTTCACTGGGGTTAGAAGTGTTTAACCGATAAATTTTAAAAAGATCCCCGTTAAAGTGAAATGTAACACATTATAATGTAGCTTCAGCGGAGGCAGGAGTAAATGACCGGATAAATTTAAGAAGTTTCGGCCAATTTATGGCACTGCCCCCTTAAAAACACCTTCAAGCTGAATTTGAGGTATTTGACGGAGAAGTTACAGCGTAAAAATACGACAGATCCGCCGTTTTACAGGACTTAAATGCAAATAACCAATCAAGTTTAAAGACTCGGAGCTAAATACTGTATAATTTCTGTCCTTCTAAAGAATGCATTTTATGCTTGTTGTCTTTTAATATGCACCCATGGTGTGTAATTTTTTGCCAACTCTCTGATATTGGTGTTGGTTACAATCCTTTTACTAGTAAATTCAGTAAAATTATATATTGATTCAGTTTGTTACAGAGTTTTACAAGCAATCAACTACAACAAAAAGACAACTCTGTATTTGTTTGACTTTACAAAATACCCTACTGTCACCAGCCTCTTCTGCATTAGTTTTAATTCTTAAACAGTGGGTCCTGAGGGTCCAACACTTAGAATCATGATAATTGAGTTGGGACCCATTTTGGGTCCCAACTACTTCCGGTGTAGGGTTATCAAAGGGATTCGTCCCCCCTTGGAGTGGGGGTATAGTTTTATTGTCTGTCCATTTCTGCTAGTTTTTACAAGCCTCTTCTCTCCTTTTAGTTAATATAACCTTGAGATTTCTAAACAGTTCAATACATGTAAAGTTTCCCAAAGTAATTCTTAAGTAACACTTAATTTACAGGCATACACAACAGCTACAATTATTCAATCATGAAGCTAAAACCCAGTTAATATACTAACAATCTAATAAAAGACAGAGACATGACCCAAAATAACAGCTAAAATACACAAAAACAGCTAAAATACACAAAAAACAGCTAAAATACACAAAAACCGCTAAAATACACAAAAAACAGGTAAAATACACAAAAAACAGCTAAAATACACAAAAAACCGCTACAAATAGCCAGAGAGCCATTTTAGCAAGGGGGAAGTATTGACCCCCTTTACCTTCACCTTAAAGAATCAGTCAAAGAATAATTTATTTTGTGTTGGTTTCTCACCAGTTTTCTTGTAGTTTGTGTCAATCACATGTATTTTACATTATCATGATTTAAGAGTGGCTGAGGTATATGATAATGTAGAGAAAACCATACCGGAAGTGGGGGTGAACGTTTTGTTCACCCCTTTGAACTATCAATCCCAAATAGTTTAAATCAATGAACCATGGCTTTACTATATTTAACATAAAAAAAGAAGCAAACACCCTGAAAAAACTAGTACAACAGAGCTTGTAGACTGTCCAATTTTGTGATGTTTTTTCTTTACATAGTTTAAATTGTAGCGTGGGTTAATAAGTAGCGAACTGCATTTCAATTGTCCCAAAAACTCTCAATATATTTAATTTTAAAGTATAGCTCCTTCAATTGTTTTGATACTTTCCCACAGTACAGAGTTTAAGTTTTGGTAATTCTTAGCGGAGGTTAACAGGTACCTATATACCGAGTTTCATTAGAATCGGCCAAGCCGTTCTCAATATATTAAATTTTAAAGTTTTACACCCTCCATCATCCCTTAAACAACCCTTTTCTACCCTCCAACAAAATTGAAAGTTATAGGATGTTAACAAGTATCCACATGTCAGGTTTCAATTATATCGTCCCACCCGTTCTTAAGATATTGATTTTTAAAGTATAGCTCCTTCAGTTATTTTGATACTACCTGCAGTACAGAGTTTAGGTTTTGGTAAATTTTAGCGGAGGTTAACAGGTACATACATGCCAAATTTCATTAAAATCGGCCAAGCTGTTCTTGAGATATTTAATTTTGAAAATTTGCCCCTTCATTTTTTGGGATGCAACCCGCAAAATTTTGGTTAAGACTTTTCATATGGGTAGATACCCCCCTGGAGTGCCTACACTACGTAGTAGGCAGTTTTCTGGGGTCAAAATGACCCTAGGACTTACCGTTTTCGAGATATTAGCAATTTTAAGATAATCAGACTCAAGAGAGAGAGAAGAAAAAGAATAAAAAAGGGATAAGTAGTGGCGCGGAGTGGTGAGGGTGAGAGGGGAAGGTGAGGGGAGTAACATAGCATGCAGAAGAATATAATATAACACACAAGAGAGAGAGAAAAGGAAGAATAAAATCAGAACACACGAGATAAATAAATAAAGCAGTGGATGGGTGAGGGGGAGAGGGGAGGGAGAAAAGATGCAGAAGATTCAAGTGCTAACAGAAGTGATCAGTAGGGTTGGCGGGAGATGGGCCCCAACATGGGGTCTTATGGGCCTAAAATCTGGCTTCTGATTGGTCGAGAGCCGGTCACGTGATTCAAGATGGCGGCGCCCATTGAGGCGTTCCCGCCAAATTTTCCCGCCAAATTTGCGCGCCAAAAAAATTGGCGCCAAACCTAACCTCACTTTTCTTCCCGCCAGATTTTCTAACCTCACTTTTCTTCCCACCAGATTCTCGTTACGTCAAAGACGGTTAAACCAAAGAGCGTGACCAAAGAAAATAAAGTCATTGATTTATGAATAATGGAGCCATTACGGCACGCTCATGGACAGTTAAGTAAGAAAGTCACGGACATTCAAAACAGTAAAGTCACAGACATTTACAACACAACGGACTGCAAACAAAAATATATATGTTGACAACTTAAGAAAAAAAAGCAACTGTTGCCAACTCACACCACGCTAACGTGACCATGTACATATACAAAAGACCATGGACACTTACATTTACTTCAAAAACTATTCCCATGTTAGGACCCACTCACTGCCAACCCTACTGATCACTTCTGTTAGCACTTGAATCTTCTGCATCTTTTCTCCCTCCCCTCTCCCCCTCACCCATCCACTGCTTTATTTATTTATCTCGTGTGTTCTGATTTTATTCTTCCTTTTCTCTCTCTCTTGTGTGTTATATTATATTCTTCTGCATGCTATGTTACTCCCCTCACCTTCCCCTCTCACCCTCACCACTCCGCGCCACTACTTATCCCTTTTTTATTCTTTTTCTTCTCTCTCTCTTGAGTCTGATTATCTTAAAATTGCTAATATCTCGAAAACGGTAAGTCCTAGGGTCATTTTGACCCCAGAAAACTGCCTACTACGTAGTGTAGGCACTCCAGGGGGGTATCTACCCATATGAAAAGTCTTAACCAAAATTTTGCGGGTTGCATCCCAAAAAATGAAGGGGCAAATTTTCAAAATTAAATATCTCAAGAACAGCTTGGCCGATTTTAATGAAATTTGGCATGTATGTACCTGTTAACCTCCGCTAAAATTTACCAAAACCTAAACTCTGTACTGCAGGTAGTATCAAAATAACTGAAGGAGCTATACTTTAAAAATCAATATCTTAAGAACGGGTGGGACGATATAATTGAAACCTGACATGTGGATACTTGTTAACATCCTATAACTTTCAATTTTGTTGGAGGGTAGAAAAGGGTTGTTTAAGGGATGATGGAGGGTGTAAAACTTTAAAATTTAATATATTGAGAACGGCTTGGCCGATTCTAATGAAACTCGGTATATAGGTACCTGTTAACCTCCGCTAAGAATTACCAAAACTTAAACTCTGTACTGTGGGAAAGTATCAAAACAATTGAAGGAGCTATACTTAAAAATTAAATATATTGAGAGTTTTTGGGACAATTGAAATGCAGTTCGCTACTTATTAACCCACGCTACAATTTAAACTATGTAAAGAAAAAACATCACAAAATTGGACAGTCTACAAGCTCTGTTGTACTAGTTTTTTCAGGGTGTTTGCTTCTTTTTTTATGTTAAATATAGTAAAGCCATGGTTCATTGATTTAAACTATTTGGGATTGATAGTTCAAAGGGGTGAACAAAACGTTCACCCCCACTTCCGGTATGGTTTTCTCTACATTATCATATACCTCAGCCACTCTTAAATCATGATAATGTAAAATACATGTGATTGACACAAACTACAAGAAAACTGGTGAGAAACCAACACAAAATAAATTATTCTTTGACTGATTCTTTAAGGTGAAGGTAGAGGGGGTCAATACTTCCCCCTTGCTAAAATGGCTCTCTGGCTATTTGTAGCGGTTTTTTGTGTATTTTAGCTGTTTTTTGTGTATTTTACCTGTTTTTTGTGTATTTTAGCGGTTTTTGTGTATTTTAGCTGTTTTTTGTGTATTTTAGCTGTTTTTGTGTATTTTAGCTGTTATTTTGGGTCATGTCTCTGTCTTTTATTAGATTGTTAGTATATTAACTGGGTTTTAGCTTCATGATTGAATAATTGTAGCTGTTGTGTATGCCTGTAAATTAAGTGTTACTTAAGAATTACTTTGGGAAACTTTACATGTATTGAACTGTTTAGAAATCTCAAGGTTATATTAACTAAAAGGAGAGAAGAGGCTTGTAAAAACTAGCAGAAATGGACAGACAATAAAACTATACCCCCACTCCAAGGGGGGACGAATCCCTTTGATAACCCTACACCGGAAGTAGTTGGGACCCAAAATGGGTCCCAACTCAATTATCATGATTCTAAGTGTTGGACCCTCAGGACCCACTGTTTAAGAATTAAAACTAATGCAGAAGAGGCTGGTGACAGTAGGGTATTTTGTAAAGTCAAACAAATACAGAGTTGTCTTTTTGTTGTAGTTGATTGCTTGTAAAACTCTGTAACAAACTGAATCAATATATAATTTTACTGAATTTACTAGTAAAAGGATTGTAACCAACACCAATATCAGAGAGTTGGCAAAAAATTACACACCATGGGTGCATATTAAAAGACAACAAGCATAAAATGCATTCTTTAGAAGGACAGAAATTATACAGTATTTAGCTCCGAGTCTTTAAACTTGATTGGTTATTTGCATTTAAGTCCTGTAAAACGGCGGATCTGTCGTATTTTTACGCTGTAACTTCTCCGTCAAATACCTCAAATTCAGCTTGAAGGTGTTTTTAAGGGGGCAGTGCCATAAATTGGCCGAAACTTCTTAAATTTATCCGGTCATTTACTCCTGCCTCCGCTGAAGCTACATTATAATGTGTTACATTTCACTTTAACGGGGATCTTTTTAAAATTTATCGGTTAAACACTTCTAACCCCAGTGAAATAATTTTGAACGCTCACGTTTCCACACCACGGTAAGCCTTTAGGCTAGGCCGTAGGAGCGTCGGCGCGTTCTTTTTGGTTACCCAGAGCTTCCCCTGGAGGCCTAACCTCTGGGGTGAGAGGCCCCAACCATCGCCTCTCACAGTGGTAGCCACTCCATAACAAAATGCTACCTCCTTTTTATTTTTTTTTGTTTTATTTGCTTTTATACTTTTTATTTGGTTTTTATTTTTATCTTTTTTTTTGTTGCGCCTTTCCATCCGGTTTTCCCTGACAGTCGGAGGATTACAACAAACGGTTTCACGTTTTTTTACGCCAACCTCCCCACACCCCTGGACTTACAAAGGGTTTAGCCCTGCCTGATGGGTGAGCGACTGCCGGGTCTTTTTTTTATTAGACCCCACTCGAAAATATTTTTTGAGCGTAGTACTTCGCGGACATCAAGGCGCAGTTTTTATTTTTATTCTTACAAGTCCCACCGTACGGACCGTTCCAAGGAGTAGCCTGGTTGTTAGCCAGGTGCCTCAGTGTACAAGATCCTTCATTCACACCGGGTTGTTCGAAGGAGTAGCCGGGGTGTTAGCCCGGCGCCTCAATCTACTAAGCCCTTCATCACACATTCAGGTTTACGGGGCTTTTTGTCACCCGCGCCAGTGACCTTCATACAGGTTTACGGGGCTTTTCGTCACCCACGCCAGGGACCTTCATTCACACACACACACACACTCACACACACACAGTGGGAACTTGTGACTTTAAAGAAAATTTACATTTAAAGTTAACTTTCATCCTTCATATTTGTGTAAGTAAGGTAAAACTTCTCCGGCAACAGACTTCTTACTAACAGTCTTGCCTCAGGAGTAGTTGATTTTAACATCAAAGAACATAATCCGGCTTCGTTTATGAAAACCGTTGTTTTCTCAATAGGCCCAACGCCCTGTTTTTGGGCGTCAGAAAAACTTCCAACAGTTAATTTATCACTGTCATCTACATGTTTCCGAACTGCACTCCAGCAATTAACATGCTTTAGAGCAGTAGCTACGTCTTTAGCTTTAAACCATGGCTTTCCTTCATTATCAAACAGAACCAATACGGGTTTGTTATTGAATGTATAGTATTTAGCAGCCATGTCACAATTTACTCAATAGTACAGGAAAAAGAAGCGCAAAAGAACGTCTGATCAGTACCACGACTTGGAGCAGAATGATGTAACTGTACTAGTGACATTTGGTATATACAAGAGTAACGCTGCTCCGTAGGGAAAGGTGCTACCTTTATCGAAGGTAGCAACATGGAATTGAGACAAGTGTTACTTCAAGACGTAAAACACCAGATAGTTTCTCAACGTTACAAAATATTTCTTCAAAGTGATCATCAAAAACTGACGGTGTTAAATTCCCTAAAGACAGAAACGGTATATTTCCCGAAACATCACCGTACTTTATCGCTACTCCAATGTAGGTGTTTGATGAGGAGTCCTCCGTTATTTTATCTACTATATACTCCGAGAACATCAAAGGCCATTCCCATGCATTTATTGGCCCAGTAAGAAAGAACTCATACTCTGAGCATGTAATGCGAAATTTTGAATTTTCATTTAACTTTCTTTTAGATATAAACTTTAAAAACACCGCTTGAATAGCGGATGTATTTCGTTCAGCAAGCATTCTACAAGGAGAGAAATACAGGGTAAGACACAGGCACGTCCGTTCACTACTGCGTCTCAGAACAGAATGATTTGATAGAGCTGATGTTTAGAGGTATATGCACACAGTACCCGTGTGAGTGACAGCTCCGTTAAGCAACTCTTTGTTTTTTAAAGCCGAAAGGCAAGGTACCGTGATCATCATTAAATTTCCTCTTGGGTCCTGTAATTTTAAACTTTTTAACTTCGCTTACTGTAACGACTTCTCGTCTCTTTGTTCTCCTGATTCTGTTTTCTTCAATTTCTAAAATTTCAGCAGCTTCACTAAGGACCATCTTTTTCAATTGTTCAAAATTTAGCGTTTCGGAGGTTTTTAAATTGAGGGTAAGGCCCTTGATTTTACACACAGATTCTAGTTTCTGTTTGTTGGTTGACCAGACAAGGTATGCATAAGTTTTAGGCCCCCCAGAAACAAACTCTACGATATAAGAGCCGGGCCCGTAGTCACCTGCCAATTCATCGGTCATTTCACCGAGGTAATCTCCCGTAGGGACCCTGTACAGTCCTTCCCGGTATAAATAAATACACGAATCTGTATCATAATACAAGACTTGACCGCCCAAAGCCTCCAAGTGTTCATACAGTTTAAGTCTCGCATGAGCTGTAGTGTAGGCCGCAATTACAACATTTACAGTTTTTAGAGGCTCACTAGCTTCATCAACATTCTGCCAATTAACTAATAAAACCTCCTGGTTAATTATTTCAACAAACTTTACTTTTGTTCCTGGTTGAGTTAACGAATTGAACAATTCTTTAGAGTCTCTCACGATTGCAGTTTTTGTCATGTTTTCGCGTTGACCAAACTTGCCCCAAAAACTGTTTAGCATGAGTTTGGCTACCGATCTCAAACCCCCGTTTTTAGCAATTTTGTCTTTCTCCAATTGAATACCCTCACGCTCAAAGAAATCAGAAACATACTTGTCTTTATCCTCCTGTGTTTTACACCAAGCGGGATACCCTGAGGCTTCCTGCTTTACTTTCAAGAATTTATTAATAAAATCGGTAAAAAGTCCCCCTTTCTCGTATGTAGCTACTTCATACTCCCACAACTCATACATGTCCAAAATCATATAGCCTTTTTCTACAGCTTTTCTAATTTCATCCATAGTCCATGTTCCTACCATTGCCCTTTCCTCACTATCATGAAAACATTCCCCTTGGTTTTGAGTCTCCCCGCAAGTTCTACACAACACAAACATCAATTTATTATTCATTTTTGCGGGGAGTACGGGATGATACAAGTTGTAAGGAGGTAGAATCTTACACTTTAACAAGCCCTCTACTTCAAGGCCTCTCTCTCGGCACTCATTTCCAACGTAAACAGTAGGATGACCCACGGGATACTTACAATATTTATTTACATACGGGTAGAGGGAACAGACATCAACGTATTGAATTGTTTCTCCCTCTTCACATTTACAATACGTTTTAGTATTGCCCGTCCTGCCTCCAAAGAAGGAATCTCTAGGATTAAGTGGAAGTGTGTTTAGAACGGACAGTTGGTTCAGGTGATTTAACTTTTTGTCCTTCTTCAAATTTTTAAACTCACACTCCCACATCTCTACAACCTCATAGCTATTAAATTTTGCCGTTTTGGACTTGGTTCTCTCGTAACGGAGATGCAAACTGTCTGAAGGATCCTCCGGCAGTGGTTCTTCTCTGCTGTATTGATAACATTTCGGGCAGTCGTGCCAATAACACCCGTGGAACTCATAAATTCTCTCACCATCAAACCCATCTACTTTCATTCCTTTAATTTTAACTTCTTTACCCCGGCCCGCATGTTGAATCTTTACTCCACGTTTCTCCTCCTCCCATGTTAGCCACTGTAAAGCAACGGCTGACTGATTGTCAGTCAGTCGGTACCCTGATTTTGGTATAAGTCCAATAGTATTTTCTTTTAAGAAGTTACGGCGGAAGGCCAGGTTACACGCTCTGGCTATTGTGATAGCCTCGAGAAAAGGATCTACGTTACACTCTTGAAGAAGCAAGGCTCTAAACTTAATACACGCTTGAGCTAGGATTTCTACGTCCGAAATACAGTACTCCAAAATTTCCTTTTTAAAATCAAACACGTAGTCTTCAGCGACTCGTTCGTCATACCATTCTTCAAAGGCCTTGTGTGGTTTCTCAAACATCGACTCTGGGCAATAGTATTTTTTATCGGGCATAGGGCCTACATAATTTTGGTTCTCCAATGTATTGAAAAGATGCGGGAAGTAGCCCTTCTTTTTCTCGGGAGGCAGGTCGAAGGCTTTAGGAAGCGCAGAGAGGGCCATGGGGAAATAGCTAAGTGAATCAATGAATCTGACGTTGTCCATTTCCATCAAAATAATTTTAGTTCCCCGAGGAGTTATTTTTGGGGTAAATTTAGTTTCTTCCATAATATATTGTAGTATGAATTGGAAATCAAAACCTTGCCCGTTGTGGGCAATTACACAAACATCTTTAAATTTTTTCGAACTTGCATCACATAGTCCATAAACTGTTTTACCGGTTCCTTTTCAAATACCCTTTGCCGTTCCGAGCAAGTTTCACACTCACCCCCATTAATACATTTAAAACAGTACTGTTGTGAGACACACAAGTTAACTTTATGTACTTTCAGATTTTCGTCAGAGGGGAGAGACTCGTCTTGGCGAGTCTCCAAGTCAAAGAAAATAAACAAAAAATCACGGTCTTTGGGAGTTCTCCTATCTACCCTCATGAAACACTGATGTGTGGGGTCTTTGAACGCTTCACAGGGTTTACAGTAAACTTCTCCGCATACGTGAGCTGTCTTACGTTTTTTTGGATAAATCATTTTGTTACAGTCGCGGCAGAACTTTATAGTTTTACAAACTTGCCCTTGATGGGCTATTAAACACCGCTCGTTTTTGAAGAAACGACAGCAAAAACGGCATGTAATGCCTCCGTGTTCTAGTTTACAGGGTGGGGAGATAGTATGGCAGGACAAGCATCTGTTAGAGCATCGATGCTCACCCTTGTTATTGTAGGGAATATGACAGGCTTCACAGAAATAATGGCATACAAACGCGGCAGTTAAGTTTGTAATTACATTATAATGACCGTTGTGAAACAGAAGATTTATTTTGAATTTAGCGTCTTCATTACCTCCCTAAAAATAGACATCCCGGCCTTTTCTGTCGTAGTTGTAGACGGTAATTTTGTATTTTTTAAGATGGGACTGGAATTTCTCTAGCTCGGGGATACCGGCGCCTTCCTCCGGCATTTCTACACGGGCTTTTGCTATGAGCTTATTAGCTCTGAAAGTTTGTCTTTTCCCCTTGTCTTCTCGGATTGCTTTATACTGAGGATCATTTTTTGCATACGCTTTGCCTACTACCAACGCTCTAGCCAAACATAAATTGTCTTTGTTATTTAATACAACTATTCCCCGTCTAGCTTTAGATTCCTCATTAAATGTATTATACAGGCCGGGCCTTACCCTCCCAGAACCTACTGGAACGTTAACTCGTGACACGTCTACTTTAAACGTATCAGTGGATTTAATTGATTCTGAGTTACTCTGAACAATACCCCCGAAAACTTGCCAAAGTACATCACCGCTAACTTCAGAGACCGGTCTATAATCTACGTACCCCGGTTCAGCACTTTTTAAATTTATTGACTGTAATTTAAACCCTAGATAATCGGTAGGTTCAGCGTCAGATTTAGCTTTTTCAACAATTTGATTGAGACCCTTACGAATCCAATCAAACTGAGAGATACCATTGGGAGGGTTAGTAAATTTAAAAACAGTATTAGTCCCGTAAAGTCTGAATTTTTTAACATAGGTTTGATTTTTACTAATTAAATTTATCGGGTTTTGAGGGTTCTTTTTAGAAACGTCCATCTTTAAACAAACAATTAAATACTGAAAACAAGCGAAACTGTGCTAACGCTTAAAAGAGAAAACACACCGACCAGAGTCAGGCTCACACGGATACAACTGAATTACGCAGAATCAATAATAATCTGTGCAAGAGAACACCTACGCAAGAGCAGCGCAAAAGAACGTCCGACCAGTGTGACGACTGAAATCAGACTGAAGAACTAGAGCTTGTTGTAAGAGATATATAGTATGTAGGGGAGCACAGTACCCCTGTACCACTACGCAAGTCAGAAAAACACTAACATACACACACACTAAGCAAGTCAAACCAGAACTACAAGTTATCGAAAGTTAACTCCAATGAAGGTTTAAAACACGAACACCTACGCAAGAGCAGTGCAAAAGAACTTCCGAACAGTGTGACGACTGAAATCAGACTGAAGAACTAGAGCTTGTTGTAAGAGCTATATAGAGAACGGAACTGTTACTTTGTCACTGGTTGGTCTACTGGAACTGTTACTTTTGGAACGGTTACTGTTGGAACCGTTGGAACGAGTACTGCTGGAACTGTTACATTGTTGGAACCGTAACCATTTGGAACCGTTACTTTGTAGCAGTTTCCAATGTTATAACATGAACAAGATAGAGAACGTAACTGTTACTATTGGAACGGTTACGTCTAGAACTGATACTTTAAAGTCACTGACCAAGTTCTCTAAAATAACAGGTACAGAGGATCTACAAAAGAGCACGGTACCCCTGTACTACGCATGTCAGAAAAACACTAACACTACGTGAGTCAAATCAGAACTACAAGTTACCCAAAGTTAACTCTAAGGAAGGTAGAAAACACTACTCTAACCAAAAGAACAAGAATAGAAAGTGAGATTACTGTTACACAACACTACTATAGTCAAATCAAACAAGAAAGTGAGGTTAGATAGCCACTTACCTTTCTGGTGATGGTATATTATACACTATTATGGTACGTATATGATTATACACTATAGTATTATATATGGTACATATAATTATGTATGATACATATAACTATGTATGGTACATTAGCTCTGCTAAGTTGGTAACACTTTGGAGGGATGAAAAGTGAGGTTAGGTTTGGCACCAGTTTTTTTTTTGGCGCGCAAATTTGGCGGGAAAATTTTCTTCTTACTCTTTCCTCGCTCAGCGGCTCGGAAAAGTGAGGTTACTGTTAGTCAACACATACAAAAACTGTTCTAACCAAAACTGTTTTAAAGAACAAGAATAGAAGGTGAGGTTACTGAGGTGAATTTACAGTTCAAAAGAACCAGGGCAAAAAAAAATAAGGTTACTGGAGGTTATGTCAGTCAACACAACACTACTTTATCCACAAGGAAGTGAGGGTTTGTTTACTTCTTTACTGTAAACTATCAAATCAAACAATTAAACACAAAACAACACTACTCTAGCCAAGACAATAAATACAACACAGAAATAAAATTAAGTACACCATGCATGGAATATAATACAGTAAAGTTGGAGTGTAAAGATTGAGGTTAGAAAAAGTGAGGTTATGTTACTCAAAAATATATAATACAAATTAAAAAGTGAGGTTATGTTACACGTAAGATAGGGTAAGCAAACGCTCAAGATTGAGGTTAGGAAAAGTGAGGTTATCTTTGCAAAACGCAGCAAACGGAGCAACACAGGGACACGTCTGATCGCAATGAAAGCTGAGAGCAAAGTGAGAGGAAAATAGCGGTAATTGGGGGTGGTGGGGAGGTGGCTGATGCAATAGTGTTGTTTGTTGCGGGTGTATGGACCAATCAGAGGGCAGGACGCCTAATTACGGCTAATAAAATACATCTTTATTGTAACAAATCACAGAGCCCACAGGTTACAACGAGTTTGCTGACAGAGACTTGTTGCGGATGTTGTGGTTAAATATGCAGAAGGAGGTGAGATACGCAGAAGGATGTGGAGGTTAGATGTATAGAAGGGCACTGGGGTTAAAAAATAAATATGTAGAAGGAAACGTAGTTCAAATAATTACCACAGAAGGCTAGATGATTAACAGAGCAGAAGGATGCGAGGGCTAAATAATTACCACAGAAGGCTAGATGATTAACAACAGAAGGACACGAATTAACATTTCAACCCATCAGTTTACTTAAAAATGTTCACGTTACACCCGCCAGCTACAGTACGCTGAGAGAACAGGAGCTGTAGATAGATACACGGAATTGAAGGACGCGAGGGTTAAATAATTACCAAAAAATAGTAGATAATTAAACACAGAGGGTTAAAATAATTACCACAGAAGGCTAGATGATTAACAACAGAAGGACACGAATTAACATTTCAACCCATCAGTTTACTTAAAAATGTTCACGTTACACCCGCCAGCTACAGTACGCTGAGAGACAGGATCTGTAGTTAGATACACAGAAGAAAGTGAAGGACGCAAGGGTCAAAAAATTACCAAAAACGGTATATAATTAACCACAGGCGATGAAAAAGATAAATAATTAACCACAGAGGGTAGCAAAAGAGCCACAGGGGGTAGCAATTACACCCTAATTCCATTCCTCATAAGAGCCCATGTTATTCTATTCTCCCATAAGAGTCCATGTTAATCTATTCTCCATAAGACCCCATGTTAATCTATTCTCCATAAGACCCTATGTTAATCTATTCTCCATAAGACCAATGTTAGCGCTCAAGTGGCCGCCCTAACTACTGAAGTTTTTACATGTAATATTTAAAAAAGTCAAATTTTAGTTTTCACCTTTGGATTCAGCTTAAACAACACACAATTTGGCGTTTTGATAATTTCTCTACTTCAATTGGATACAGAGATATTGAAAGTGCTAAACACAGTACATTGTCCAATGCTACTCTTATGGAGAATAAGACAAAAATTATAGCTAGCTTATTTATGAACTTATACTAACGAAACTTGGTATACGGCTTCACCTGGCTGTGGTCTATTGTTATTTGCACAAAAAACGCATTTTTACCGATAATTCCAGTAGCAGCAATCCTGCATCCTCAGCCCCGTGTTATTCTTACGGAGAATAAGTAAAATGTAATGTATCCCTTAATTATGATCATAAATTAATAAAACTTGGTATGTTGGTTCACCTAGTTGAGTTCTATTGATATTTGCATAAAAAACAATTTTTTGTGTTCCTTGTTGCAGCAAACCTGCGTACTCATCACCCATGTTATTCTTATAGAGAATAATCAAAACGGTATAATATGTCGCTTATTTATGAATTTAAATTGACGAAACTTGGTGTGGATTCACCTAGTTGAGTAATATTGATATTTACATGAATAGTTCCCATGTTCCCATGTTTGTAGTTCCTTGTTGCAGCAAACCTGCGTCCCCAATGTTATTCTTATGGAGAATAATTCAAATTTCATAATATATCACTTTTTTGTGAATATATTTTTATAAAACTATAGTACCTATGCGGCTTTTTGTGGTATTAAGACATATTTTGCATTGTAAATTTGCTAAGTACGCAGGTTTGCTGCGGTGGGGGTATTTTTGTTAGTTTATGATATTTAAATACACCCGTCATAGCAAACCTGCGTACTCAGCTAATTATCATACTAATATATAATACCCCGTTGCAGCAAACCTGCATACTCAGCGAATTTTAAATGGTACTTCACTAAGTCATGAAGCCACTAACCGCAAATTTCATCAAAGCACATTTATAAATAAGCGAGATATGACATCTTATTTATTCTCCATAAGAAAAACATTAAGACTGAGTATGCAGGTTTGCTGCATTAAGGACCACAACAATCTGTTTTTTTATGCAAATACCACTAGATGAAGCAACATACCAAGTATGACCAATTTATGTTCATAAACAAGCAGGATATCACATGTTTCTTATTCTCCATAAGAATAACATTATAGCTGCTGAGAAAGCAAGTTTGCTGCCATGGGGACCACACAAAATTGGTTTTGTATAAAAATCTCAGTAATCCCCAACCATATGAAGCCACATACCAAGTTTCATTAATATATATTCATTAATAAGCGAGATATAAAATAATAAAACTTATTCTCCATAAGATTAACATTGGACAACATACTGTGTTTAGCACTTTCAATATCTTGGTAACCAATTGACGTAGAGCGATAATAAAAATACTAAATTGTTTGTTTTTAAGCTGAATTTAATGGTGTAAACCAAAATCTTGGTTAGAATAATTTTGTGTAAAAAGTTCAAAAAACCAATTTTTGGGGTACAAGACCCCCAAAATCCCCCCTTATAATGATGCGATCTGTCTGGTTTACAAACTCATGAAAGTAGAGGCTGCCTTACACGTTTATACTCAATTTAATCAAGATCGGACCATTTTTACGAAGGTTATCGTGGCTACGGACACACACATACACACACACACACACACACACACACACACACACACACACATATATATATATATATATATATATATATATATATATATATATGAATTTGAACGAATGGTGTTTTTGGCATCTGGGGGCCTCAAAACGAAAAATTATCATGCTCCCAGGCCTAGGTCTTACCATGCCGACTACGGTAATAGATTCTTCCCTATAGGGGAAATTCGCTAACTGCTAATCTTGATTCGTAGTCATCACGGGCTAACCACAGAATGCAGCACACGTAACTGCTTAGTTTTTATACTCTGAATTATTTTCCCCGTTGCGAAGAACGGGATTAGCAGCTAGTTTCCAATAAAAAAATAGAGGCATACCTCACTGCATAGGAAAATTACTGTGTTATCTTTTGTTGAAGAATTTGCACCTCTAATATAATATAATTTAATATATATAAGAACGATTTATCCTATGACCTAAAATTAACCAAAATAAAAGTAGATATTTTCCTACATAGTTCCCAGGATTAAGACTATTTATTTAATATTTTGAGATGAAATTTCAACTTACGTTAACAGCACTAAATTTCATCTTCCATGGCTGAGTTTAGTCATTATATTACGCGATTATTTGAGAGTACTCCTAGTAATACCGGAGAACATGACATTATGATCGCTGAAAAGTTAAATACTTAAGAGAAATAACAACTACAATCTGAATGAGAAACCATCATGGCAAAAAAGAATAAACAAATTTATTAAAACACATCATATTACCAAGAATACACACAGCTTTAAAAGTCAAATTTGTTCTGGATTATTTGTTTTAAGAGCAATGTAAATATAATAATAATATATAAAATAGTATAATATAATAAATAATTCTGTTCAACAGAAACTTTGAAAATGATTTACTTTGCTCCATACATTTCCCCGAATCGTGGTACTTTATGGAGCTCCTAGAGTGGAAAATTAAATACCCCCGTCGCAGCAAACCTGCGTACTCAGCGAATTTCCAATGCAAATATATGGGTATCACTACTACCTAGAGCTAGTTACCAAGTATCACAAAAATACATTCATTAATAAGTTATATATAGCATTTTATTTATTCTCCATAAGAATAACATTATAAATGAGTACGCAGGTTTGCTGCAACAAGGAAGATAAGTTAGGGTGTTTTTGCAATTATCAATATAACTCAACCAGGTGAAGCTACATACCAAGTTTTATTAATTTAGGTTCATAACTAAGGGAGATATAAAACTTTACTTATTCTCTATATAAATAACATGGTGGCCGAGTATGCAGGTTTGCTGCTACCGGGAAAATCAACAAAGAACTTTTTTTGTACTATTATCAATATACCACAACTAGTTGAAGCCACATACCAAGTTTCATCAATATACATAGATAAATAATCTAAATATAACATTTTATTTATTCTCCATAAGGATAACATTGGACAACGTACTGTGTTTAGCACTTTGAATATCACTGCAACGGTTGGACGTAAAACAAAAATTAAAACGCCAAAATGATTGTTTTGTAGAGCTAAACTGATTGGTAGAAAGAAATGTGGAGTTTTTAGTGAAATTATCTGAGGAAAATCTAAAAACCGTATTCCCATAAGATTAACATGGGCAATTTTATGGACACAAAATACTGAATCAAAATACTAAATTCAAAATACTAAATTGTTTGTTTTCTTAAGCTCTACAAAATGGTTATAACCAAAATCTAGTGTTTCCAAAATTTTAGGGTGAAACGCTCAAAAAACAGATTTTTGGAAAAATTTAAACCCCCATAAAACCCCCTTCCCATAGACCGATCGATCTGGTTTTCAAACTTAAAGTCATAAATATTACTCTCCACATTTGTGCCAAATTTCATAAAAATCGGGCGCTTCTTTCAAAAGTTATCGCGGTAACGGACACACACACACACACACACACACACACACACACACACACACACACACACACACACACACACACACACATATATATATATATATACATATATATAAATTTGAACGAATAGTGTTTTTGGCATCTGGGGACCTGAAAACAAAAAGTTATCATGGTCTCGGGCTTAAGTCTTACCATGCCACCTACGGTAATAGCTTCTTCCCTATAGGGGAAATTCGCTAAAAGAAGTTTTAACACTCCAAAACAAGCTCTTAGGATAATATTAAAACTTAAAAATCAATTTGTAAAAAGGTTTTTCTCTGAATTAAGTATTTTTACAATTTTTGGAATAAACATATTGGAAACAGTCATGATGATTAAAAATGGAGAATTTAATACCTAAATTAGGTGGCTATCATGCATATAATACCCAAAATCAAAACCAATTGGCTATCACTACCTATATTGTCAACACATTGGACTTCTTCAGGAAAAACCCAGTAGAGCTGGAATAAATTTGTCTTTACAAATTCCCTCAGGAATTAATTAGTAAGTATACCTAATTTGATTTTATTGAATAAAAATATATCTGCTACAAAAACACACTATTTTTTAGGAGGTTTTAAATCAGCAGCAAGTATGTTTATTAGTGAATTTCCTTTGGAAAGTGAACTATTAGCATGACCCGCACGGTGAAACTTAAGCCCGGGGCCACCATAGAAGTTCCTAACGTGACTAACGTGACCCCCTGAACACGTTTTGGGGGGTGGTTCAAGATTATATATATATATATATGTGTGTGTGTTTGCACTCTAGCGGTCACATTTTTTATCCGATTTACTTAAAATTTGGTAGGGACGTTTCTTTCTGTAATCAGTTGGACAAGTTCGTTGGGCAAAACAATCGGACAACTCCAAACCCCTTTTTGGGGATTAATCTTTCAAATTTCGAGTTTTTGGGCCCAAAAAGGGTCAGAAAAGCCCCAGATGTAAAATTAATGCATGTGAAAAGATGGGAATTAGTGAGGCGAAAGTTTTAAGCCCTCTCTCGTCATTCTAGCATAAATATTTAACGAGTTTTTAAAGAAAATGTGTTTCGACTAAACACAGTACGTTGTCTTACGGGGGTTTTACACTATAAAACCCTGTTATTCCTTTGTTAGAGTACTTTTATCATCCCCAGCAACTCACGCCTACTTTCAAGCCTGTCTGAATCTTCTCCTAACATTATAATGCGCAAAATTGTATTCCCAGCTTTACAGGTAAATGAAACCAGGAGCATCAGAACAGCCAAAAAATCAATGTTTTCAGATTTCAATAAAAATTGGAATAAATGTTTGTTTTTACACTGATTTTTAGTTTTAAAAGTTTTTATGTGGATATTCACTTCCCTCACGTCAGCGTGCTGCGTGCGAACTCGTTTTGTTTTTGTGATTCCCCTTGAATAGATGTTTTTGGTACACTTGCTCACTTTTGTTTTTATGTATTTATGTTGTTGAATGATAAGCTTGACTATATTATATATGCTTATTATAAGAATTAAACAAAACAATGCCATTAATTCCAAACTATATTTGTACTAGAATTTCTGTAATACATAAACAATTATCAATAAAGACATTTTGATTTTATTTTAACAAAAAAAACCTCTAAAAATTCACAAAACTTAAACACTACAAATCAGTCATGAAGCCGCAAATAACACATGCAAGCAAAATTTTATTTGAAAAATTAACGATGTATCAATAGACAGATTACTCAAAACAGAAAAGAGAATTTTCAGATCATATATAAATAAAAAATATTACAAAGAAAGATACAGTTTGGAGAATAGCTTAGAATGAACCAGTAAATAAAAAATATAACCGTTGAAAATATAGATAAGATGAAAAAGAAACTAATTTTATTCAGGACATTTTAGTAAGGTCATAAAAAAAAAGAATTAGCAGGTGAATAACAAAGAAGTTGTCATGGAATAGTAAGAGCGACATTAAGTGGATTACAGAAATCAAGGAGGACATGAGGAAATTACGATGGAGGATTTGAAGTTTGGCCATAATCTTATGCACAAAAATCGCCTTATTCTTTTAATATAATAATAAAAATATCCTATATAATAATAGCGTGTACGAGGCAACGTGTAACCACCTATTCCAAGTAAACTTCTAAACGTAGAGAAGCCAGGTTGGTGTCACAAGATTTCCCTTAGGCTAAGGATGATGAAAAATACGATATCCTACATTTACTCAATTATACATTTGCAATCGGCAAAAAACACTGTTTTTTTGCCTTTTTCCGTCATCCTCATATATAAGGAACGTGTAACCACCTATTCCGAGTAAACTACTGAACGTAGAGAGGCCAGGTTGGTATCAAAAGATTTCCCTTAGGCCCAGGCTGATGAAAAAATACGATATCCTACATTTACTTCTTTATGTATAATTCTGTAAGCGAAATTTTTAAGTCAAAATTGTGGGCGTTTGAAAAATTGCAGAATGATGGGATGGGTCTCAAATTAAAGGTCTTGATTCCAGGGACTCGGGAAAAATAGCAGTGTCTTTAAAAAGCTACCAGCGAACGAGGAATAACGTAAAACATCGAAAAGAGAAAAGCATGGGAATCTCAAAACGTCTGCTTTGTTTACATTAAAACATGTGATTAAGTGCCTACTTTGTTTACAAACCGACATGTGTTCCTACTTTTATGTTGCTTTATTTTTCTCAGCATCTAAAAAATCTGATGAGCCGGAGTATTTGTAGCAAGTTAGGGGCTCTCGCCCATTCAAGCCACTAGTTTAGTTATAAGTTTGTAAATGGCAAAAACACAGTATTTATTTTGGCAATTTTTCATCAATCATTTTGTTTACCGTACTATGTTTTCACTTTCCCTTCTTTGCATCCAAATCCAATACGACAGCTGAGTAAAGTTAGGAAGTTGAGCAAGTTGTGTATGTAAACAAAGCAGACAACTATTCTTAATTAAATTTAGGTTTTTGGATTGAAATTGGCAGGCAATAAGCAACACAAATTATATGCTGAGTGGAAATATAGTTTATAATACTGTATAAAAGTGTCAGAAAAATTAATTGTAATTAAAATTCAGATTTAAGTATTCTATATTATTTATTTAAACTTCTTATTCGTTTCCTTTAATGTTGCAGTAATAATTGTGTTTTATTACTGATAATATAACTAAAGATAGAGCTTTTCCTTTGTTTAATCATGGGTAACGGAAATTATTACGACAAAGCGGCATTATAGCAGTTCATATCTGGAATTGTAGTCTTTGTGGTTGTTGCAGTTTAGGCAATTTCTATTGTTTTGTGTAAATATAACAATTAAAAGCTTTTTGTAATCTACTATGATGATAGCCACTATTCTTTCTTAAGTGCGATTTGAATATGAGTATAAAATACCATGATTAAAGGCACAAAAACACAATTCAACAAAACGTAATTGGGGGAGTTCAGGTAATTTGTATAGCTCAATAAACAATTTTAAAGTCCAAAATTCAGTTTGATTTCACAGAGTCGTTCTCTGCTATATAATATACCTTCTTTGCTATATTGGATGAAATCGGGTCAAGGTAAATGAAAATCTGGTAAGAAATTGTGATAAAAGGGATAAGAAAACTAAGGACTATTGACCTATACCACTATTAGCATTGAATACATAATTTGTATTCAGGTTAGCTAATTATATGTTTTTGTTGGTCTATCTTTAGATAGTTTGACGAAATACAATAAAGTGTTGGTAAATATGTAGACTGTGTTTATCTTTTGGTTATAAAAAACAAGGAACACAGTTAGGTAAACATGTATTGCATATTTGAGCCCAAAGAACATTTAAACATTCAATACAATTTTACTCCAGTTTTTAAGGAACAGAATTTGGCTTGAAGTTACATAAATCTTTATCTGATTCAATATCCAAAACTAAACCAACAACAACGTTTAAACTAAACCAACAACAACGTTTAAACCAAACCATCGAATTCTTCTTTTGGGCTAATTTTTGTGCAGGCGTAATAAGTTTTTCGTAAAAAGAATTTTAATACATTCTAATGAATATTTTAATATGAATATGCTTTGTTACAATAGCATCTTACAATTTCGCACGGTGATCTCCGATTTGATTACATGCATTTCAAAATTAGCGTTTTAAATAACTAACAGATACTTACATACAACTATTGTATAACTGAAACATTTTTACTATTTTTCAAAATATAACAGCTACAAAATATAAGTCTGTATGATACATACCGTATATTATGTAACTTACCAAAATCATAAATACCATGGACATTGTTGTTGAGCAATCGCTGATGACTCAGTAATGTTCAGATTTTTATATCTTTTCACAAATGGCGATAATTGGCAGTTTAAAATGACAGCACACATGTGTAAATATGTGGCAAATATATTTGTTCAACCTTGACCAAATTTGACGTATCAGCCAAGTAGGGTATATTGGCCGGTTCTGTTTGTGGCGGGTGAAAATTTGCATAATTACCCCCTTTTCCTTGGATTAATAATCGTAAGTAATATTCATTCTTCTTATTAATAGTTGTAATTTACATGAATATTAAATGTTATAAATCATTTCTATACGAAAGACATCAATGACTCATGATGTAATATTCTTGACATACTGTTTTATAACAATGGCAGATAAAATCTCAATAAACACTGATGAGGATTATGTATCAGTGAGTAAATATCTAAATGAGTTTTAATTATATCATGAGCGTCGTTTTAGACTTCATTATAGAAATTAAAGTAATTTTATATTATGTTAAAATATATAACTATCTTAAAATAGCAACATCATGCTAGAGCAAATATCTTTGTTTAGTCTCCTTTGCTATTCACTGTCAGTTTTGTATCATGATAGTTTGGGATTTGAGCTACATCTTTAGCTTCAAACCAGATTTTTATTAGCGAATTTACCCTATAGGGAAGAAGCTATTACTGTAGTCGGCATGGTAAGACATAGGCCCGTGACCATGATAACTTTTCGTTTTGAGTTCCCCAGACCCCAAAAACACCATTCGTTCGAAACTGTATATATATATGTGTGTGTGTGTGTGTGTGTGTGTGTGTGTGTGTGTGTGTGTGTGTGTGTGTGTGTGTGTGTGTGGGTGTGTGTGTGTGTGTGACCGTAGGCACGATAACTCTCGTAAAAATTATCTGATTTTGATGAAATTTGGTATAAACGTGTAAAGCGACATTTTTGACTTTAAGTTCGAAAACCAGCCAGATCGATATATCCGAAGAGGTATTTTGGGGGGGTTTTGTACCCCAAAAATGGGTTTTTTGAATTTGTTACATATAATTTTTGAAATAGTCAAATATTAGTTTTTATCATTGTATTAAGCTTAAAAAACACACACTTTGGTATTTTGAACATTCCTCTACGTCGATTGGTTACCGAGATATTGAAAGTGCTAAACACAGTACGTTGTCTAATGTTATTCTTATGGAGGAAAAGACAAATTTTATATCTCGCTTATTTATGAACGTATACTGACGAAACTTAGTATTCGGCTTCATCTGGTTGTGGTCTATTGATATTTGCTCAAAAAACAATTTTTGCCAAAGGCTCCCGTAGCAGCAAACCTGCGAACCCACCCCCCATATTATTCTTATGGAGAATAATTAAATGCAATGTCTCTCTTAATTATGAATAGTACCTGGGGGGCCGACCTTTCCTCGGGGGAAGGCCAGTCAGTTTGTTTAGATGACTTGGAGTAATATTTCACCACTTCCCCCTACTGATAATCAGATTTGTATAACTCATTTGCCTCTTTTCTACATTTTTAAGGTCACTCCAGTTGATATTTATAGCTCAGTGTCCGTTTGATTTATTTTACTACTCTATTTATGTAATCTTCACACAAATCTTTTAATCTTTGTTCTCTCTCAGGAAACCACATATTAATAATCACAAATATACAACTTGAGTATTACTTTGACAGTTCCCTGGTTGATTATGAACAGCTGTTACAATTCTTTTGTTTTGATTTGAAACTCCATAAGCCCAATGTTAACTTTTTTACTTTTCAGTTTAGTTTTTTACAGTACTTGATTTTTCCTGGGGATGAGGCCTGTCTAGAACTTATTTTTATCCCAGAAATTAGTTATTTCAAAAATTTGAAGGAAATCGTTGGAGCCGTTTTTGAGATCCGTGTCGCAAGCAAGCAAGCAAACCTTACTCATATTAGAGTATAGGATAAATGAATAAAAGCTGGTATACGACTTCACATAGTTAAGTTCTATTGATTTTAGTGTAAAAACCCATTTATTGTGTTCCTTATTGCAACAATCCTGCGTACTCAGCCCCAATGTTATTCTTATGGAGAATAATTAAAATTGTATATATCGCTTATTTCTGAATATATTTTTATGAAACTTGGTAAGTGGCTTTATGTAGTATTAAGACATTTATATATCCATTGGAAATTCGCTGAGTATGCAGGTTTGCTGCGATTGGGGTATTTGTTATTTTAAAGAGTATTGGTTTATACTTCATGTATAAAACTTTAAATATTTTTATTTCTCTTAACATAAAAGAGCAGCATCATGCATGAGCTGCCATCTTCGTTTAGTCTATATTATTCCTCATGATTGAGAGTCAGCTAACAAATTTAGATATCAAAATTAGTGACTTATTTGAATATGAAAAACATAGGATGTTAATAAAGATATGTTAAAACCAAACAATGTCCTGCATAATTCCAGTTCCTATTTTGTGTCAATAACCCCCCCCGCCTCCTTTCCGTATTTTTTTTTCTTTACAAATCTCAATAATTTGGTATGTTCTGTTCCACATCATGAACGTTGACCGTCCGTTTTCATGCGCCGTATGCGGTATGGCGTACCGACTAATATGATGCTTTTATTGATACATCATATTGTACGCCACGCGCGTACGGTGCATGGTGGTGACCCAGTCGTCTGTCCTGAGTGTGGGTCATGATTTGCTAGGGCCGAAGATCTTCGTCACCACATCATGACGGTTCCCCGCCTCCACATGCTATGCCTCCACAACCGCAGAATCCTCCTTTCCGATCCGATTAGTAATATAATTAATCATTTTCGTAGATTAGAATTTTGAAGGGGACAGCTTAAATATTCAAACTATATGATTCTACAAATCAGTATATGCATTGAAAGGTTTGTATAACTGTTGCACTAATAATTCAGGTTGGTGTTTTAGTATTGATGCAGCGCTGAGAGTTGGCTCCTGATTATAAATTTAAAGGGTAAGCATAAATGTTCAAATAATATGATTCTTCAAATAACATGCATCTTAAAATAAATATATGTATTGAAAGCGATTATATTAGTTTTACTAACAATCAACGTTGGTTTTTTCAGATATTGCCGCACCGCCGAGAGCCGGCCCCACCAACGCTCCTGACCCGCTTCCCAGGTACCCGATGAAGCCCCGAGAGGTAAGAATTATCTAGTAGTAGTAGATTTTTCTATTTTACGATAGGGAAATCCATTATGCACCATCAGGGTCTGGTGTTTACCCTGGTGTGTAGGACTCCACCCACTAAAAACCTATCGGTCCAGGCATGGGAAGCCCTCTCTGAAATGCTGTTCGCAATACTTCAAGAGGGTAACTTCGTATGCCAAAGATGGCATTCCAGCCCCGATGTTCCACCGGGTTTAGCTGCGTTGGTACATCACAGCCGTTCGGTTCTCTTTTGTTTCAGCACCCTCCTGGAGAATGCAGAAACAGAGTTCCACGATTCGGGAGTGGACGACATCTGACGATCGAGTGTGTCTGGCGAGATCGAGCCAACGGCCGCTTCGAGGTTCCTTATGTCCGCTTCCCACCTCACACAATGGAAAAAGGTGTGCAGGACATCATCGTAGTCGGAGTCACTGTACTGACATTCCAAGCTCACTGACTTTCCCATCTTGTAAAGCTAGGCCCCGAAACAACCGTGTCTGGTGAGGAGCTGGGTGAGATAAAAATCTACCTCCCCGTGGTCTCGCTCTACCCACTCTCGAAGATCCCCAATGAGTCTTGCCATCCATCTTCCTCGTTCGTCCCCCTCACAGTGATTTCGCAAATCCTCCTTAGTGCCTTCTTGGGCTTCGGTACGGCTCAAAGCACCGGTCCCATCGAAGATCCGCTTTCGCTTGAAAGAAAGAAGATCGATGGGAATCACCCCAGCAACTACAAGGACGGCTGGATCCGACACTGTGCGGTAGGCCGACGAGATCCGAAGAGCGCCTCTCTTCTGTACCGCTGCCATGTCCCCCCTCAGTCGTTTTTTTCCGGAGGGCCTCTGCCCATGTCTCACACTCGAAAAGAAGATCGGAATGGCCAACAGACATCAGCACCCGCTGCTTGCTACCAACCGGTCCACCGACAATCTTAATTAATCTGCTCAAGTTGGCCACAATCGTTTCAGCTCTCTCCATCGAAAAACTGATCTGGTCCCGGAATGTGAGCCAAAAATCCAGTCTCATACCCAGGTACTTGACAACATGTTTGTTGACAATCACTTCCCGGTCGACCGCGAGCTGAACAATAGGACTGATCCTTCGTCTGGTGAGAAGCACGATCTCGGTCTTCTCCGTCGCCAAGGACAGGCCGTTGTTACCCGTTCATCCATTCATGGCCAAGGCCAACAGCCTCTGCAGCTCATCGATATCCCGCGTGGTTATAATTGCGGTGATATAATCCGCGTAACCGACGAGGAAAGTCATTTCCGAGGCATTTCCATTCGGAGGATCCCATCGTAGGCAATGTTACGGTCCAAGAATTGTGCCCTAAGTGGTACCCGCTGTTACATCTCTCCGCCGCGGTCCATCCGACGTGTTGAAACCCAACTTCCGATCCTGTAAGTAGCTCTGCAACATCCTTAACAGGTAGAGGGGATTGCAAAATCCGTCCTCAAGGTGCCCAGCATGTCAGCCCACCTGGCTGAGTTAAACACATTCCTCACATCCAGCGTAGCTAACATGACTAGCCTTCTTGATCCGTGGTTCGCCTGCTGAGCAGCCTCAAAAGTACGGATTACCTTGCTCACAGCTCCAATCGTTTATCGACCCACTCGAAAGCCTTACTGACGATCGGAAAGTCCACCTGCCGCTTCTACTACCTGTGTGAGTCTTGGCTACAGGAGTCGCTCAAAAAGCTTCCCTGCCGTGTCTAGCATGCACAGAGGTCTATATGCAAACGGGGTTTCGGGATCTCCTTTGCCTTTGCCGATCTACACAAGGCGTTGAACTTTCCATCGCAGGGGAAACAAGCCTTCCAACAAGCAGCGGTTGTACATGTTCAGCAGCAGGATTGGAAAGTCCCGACCTACTACCTTAAGTACTTCCGATGGAATTCCATTGGGACTAAGAGCCTTGTGGCAGCGCAATGAGCCATTGACATTTGTCATTTCGTGTTCACTAAACAAAGGTATTTGTTCGGGAACCACAGCAACCTCTTCATGCGGCCTGATCTCGTGGGCCGGAAACAAAGCATCTACGATTGCCTCCAACTGAACGGAGCTCAATTTAGGGTCAGCTGTTTGGGCACCAAGCCGTCGCATAACTACTCGGTAACCCAATTCCCAATGATCGTTGTTTAGGTCATCCATCAGAGCTTTAAATTTGGAGGCTTTACTTACGGATATAGCACGCTTAAGCTCTTGTCTGGCCACCCTGAACTGTTGCATGAGTGTTTCAGGCACCATGACACCCCTTCTCCTTCTGCAACGCATGCCAGCTCGGTGTCGGTGATGTCACAATCCCACTCAATGTTGGACATGATTTCTTAATAGCTTTTACTCTTTCGAAACTCCAGACTAAATTGAATTTTGAGTCGGAGATGGTAGTGAATACGGAGTAGGGGTGACTGTTGGTTTGGTGGGGATGATGAATATGATTGGTGCGAAGTGTTTGATGTGTCGGGGTGGGGGTATCGAAGGAAATATCATTTATTGGGAAGATTCCTCTCTGCCCCTAACATGAAAAGCTCAGGTGGTCCTGATAATAAACTTTATTGTAGCCCACCGGAAATTAATCCAATTGCAAACTTGGGGAGAAAATGGGTTCAATGTTTGTTACGAAGTTTCATTCCAGAATCAAGCTTTCAAGTCGACTGTTGAATTCAAAGATGTCTGCATAATTTATAATGTCATAATCCTGATGTATTTATCATTAGGATTAATTCTACTCTTTGCCTTGATCTTCATGTAGACTTTTCCCCTTTCGTTTCATTTCTTGAAGAATATTGATAAGTTGGAATATATCTTGATTGTACTCAATCGATCTAGTAAACAATATTGATGCAGTCTCGGAGCTTCGGGCACTCGTTTCCATGATGCTTGGAATTGATCGACTTGTCAAAGTGATTGCGGGAGCAAGAATGAGTCGTTGGTTTGGTGTAATCTCAACGGAATGGTGGGAGAAGGTGATGGTGGGGATAGAGCGACCACCATTAACCATCTGCCTGGGAAAGCGAGGGGAAAATCCTTTGTCGATGAATGCAGACGTAATAGATCATTCCCAAGGTCAAGGGGTTGCTTCCCGTAGGGTTATTATGTGAATGATGTCTAATTTCACTAACTTGTACGCAATTTATATAATTATTGATTATTCAATTACATTTATGAATAGTAATTAGATAAATCAATATAAATTAGGGTAATTAGATGTAGTAATATTATTAAGAGTAAAAAAAATCCGGGTGGGGGCAAAATGGTGGATACGAAAACCCCTGGGGGGGCTAATTAGATTTATGGACATTAATTAGGGTAATTAAAAATAAAAATAAATCGTGTATGCAAATTTTCACCCGCCACACCCACCACAAACAGAACCGGCCAATATACCCTACTCAGCCTATCTACACCACCTATACACGTGTAGCAGCCAATTTGCACTAACTAAAGTTACATTATGATACATGATGAATTCACCTAACTCTTAACTAGTGGTACGCTCAAATATTTGCGTAACAGGATGAAAAACACATTCATCCCATTTCACAAATTCATTATTCATTTAATCATTTTAGAAAAAAATGATGAATGTACTTATGTTGATGTAATTTTTAATCTAAATTTAGTAACTAAACTTAAAATAAATTGTATTTACTATCGTTAAATGTTCTTTTACTTTATTTTTTTCCAAGCAATGCAAGTACTAATTGTTTATTTATCAAAAGAATAAGTGTTTAAATATACCAGCTTTGTTTATTTTACGAAATGTGTTGGGATACAGCTGTAATGAGGATAGCGGATTAACATGAAGGATGCTATGTAAACGCAATAACTTTACGTAGTTTTCAATTGATTTATGTAAATTTGTATCTATATTTTTATTTGATAAATTTAAAGTTTCAATCATAGTGTACGCAACTAACATGAACCGCATTTTGTAACTGTTTAAACCATTAAAAAACACAGAACAAAAAATGTGTGATTCAAAATTATGTCAAGTAGAGTGTGTGAGGTAATATATAACTTTAAAAAAAGTTGTTCAAAAATTTAATTTTTAAAAGATTTATAACAATATAAATTATTAGTTCTTGTAAAAATGTAATATTTTCAACACCTTAAAACACCTAAACCCGAGCGCTAGCTTCTCTGGGCTTCTCAGAGCCTAGCAGGGCCCTATAAATAAATACCACTGACAGTAATAAATGTGGAATGTGAATTAAAAAATAACTAACGATTTCGGCTCATTTTAATATATTTTTACATTTTAACCTCGAATTTTGACCGCACATTGACTTGACCGCCACCGCCTACACTGAGTGACGCCCAGACCGTGACTGCCTGTGACGCCCAGACCGTGACTGCCTGTGACATTAGATTTATTTTCATTAGGTTTTTGGTATGCCTGATTATGTAATATTTAATATGTTAACAATTATAAAAGCTCAACTGTACTCTATAAATGCATACATGAAATTACTCTTACATAGAAAATGTAATACACGTTTCATTATTATCTAGCACGCTCCTACGGCCACAGGTTCGTATCGAATGCTTTTCTTATGGGGATTAAGTTGGGATTTTAAAACGCTTGATCGTGATAACAGTGTTACATAGGCCCATCATTTTCAATAACATACTCTTTTTCAGCCTAAAGAACATACTTGTCAAGTTTTACTCTAATCAGTTGATTATGTTTTAGTTATGGCACAGAAACAAAGAATTGAGAAAGTGAATTCAATATAGACTATCTTTACATTTTATAGATTCACGTACTCCGTTCGTTCATCAATTAACAATAACTAACCTACGTACATTTTATATAAAAAATGAGCAGCCTAGCCTTGGAATATGTACCAAGGATCTGGAGAAGGGCAAGAAAAGGCTGGCAAAGGCCTTCATCTCAAAAGCTGTCAAGAAAAATATTATGGAACCGAAATCGTATCGGACCACAAGTCTTATATGTTTTCTCCTGAAAAATATGGAAAAGGTGGTGGATAACTACATTAGGATGGAGCTACTGGAGACATCTCCCTGACATCCGCAGCAACATGCATACAGGGCAGGTAGGTCAACAGATACTGCACTGCACGAACTGACCAGTATTATCAGGAAGACTCTTGATTGTAAAGAGACGGTTTTATTCGTTTTTCTAAATATATTGGAAACACCATAACTAGGTGTACGCTGATTCCTCGCGTATAAGGATAATTGAAACACATGATCAAACTTAAATCGAGTCTCATAAAAAATTCAATATCTGATTTGAGTAACATCATCAGAATACATTCCGTTATCATTTAACTACCGCCAGAATCCGGATTTTATGTCTATATAGCTATAGTTTTAGTCACTTCTCTAGGAATCAATTATCGCGGTAGCTGAGAGGTATCGCACTGGCTCTTGGAGCGCAGTGTCGCAGGTTCGGATCCCGCCGCCGACCTAACATTTTATCCGTAGAAAAACATACATACATTTATCACTTGTTTTTATCAAAGTAAATGTTGTATAAATACGTAAATTTATTTTATTTTAAAAATAAATTGAAGATTTCAGGCATGGTTTGTTGTTAGGATTGGCATGGGTGCGTTATCTTAGAACAAACAGAGCATTTTGGGCTAAGCAGTATAACTTTAGCAGTATGGTTAATTTAACTTTTAAGAGAACAGCGAATATCCTATATGAACTAATGTTAACAATTTCTATAGGCCAAGTCAAAATATCCTTAAGGATTAACAATAAATCGTCAGGCCCAGTTATTTAGATGAAAAAATGAGATTTCAATATATTGTTTCAATAGCCTAGGCTATCATGAAATTAAATGCTATAAACATGGGTTGGCCCAAGTCCGTACATGAAACTTCTAAAATGACAAGTAGCCTAAGTGTATATGCCTACATTTTATAGTCATAGGTCCAAGTTTATGATGAAAACAGCTCACTATAATATAAACCTAGGAGATGTCAAATCATTTCAGATAACCTGTACAAAAGGCTTAGTTTGGTTAGAATAGTTTAAAGCTTTTGTTTTGGTTCGCTACAACATTCCTGGTAATGTGTTTAAAGTATTTTACAACAGTTGTATTTAAAAAATGATATTTCAATAGCCTAGGCTATCATGAAATTAAATTCTATAAACATGGGTTGGTCCAAGACCGTACATAAAACTTCTAAAATGGCAAGTAGCCTAAATGTATTATTTTATACATTTTATAACCATAGGTCCAAGTTTATGATGAAAACAGCTCAGTATAATCCAAACCTAGGATTTGTCAAATCATTTCAGATAACCTGTATAAAAGGCTTATTTTGGTTAGAATAGTTTAAAGCTTTTATTTTGGTTCACTACAACATTCCTGGTAATGTGTTTAAAGTATTTTACAACATTGTATTGACAGTTTAATGTCGGCTTACTCTTACTGTAATCCAACCATATGTATGTCAAATCATTCCAAGATAAACTCCCGAAAAAAGCTGTTTGGTTAGAATAATCTATAGCTTTTATTGTGGTTACCTACTACATTACTGGTAATGTATTTTAGGTAATGTAGACAATTTTTATTATTAATTTAGTGAAAATATCTACAAAAATAAATTTTAAGGTTGTTCGCTTACTGTGACTAACTTCATCAACGCTTTCTAGACAAATTGAGGCTTTTTATACTTTTTACACACACAATATTACCAATACACAATATTACTTTTTATCACAATATTACCAATTGTCTAAGAAAATGTAATAAAACAAACTATTTTATAAGTTAAGTTAATATCTTAGTATCTATAGTCATCACAAAGGTATTTTGAGTTTTTCGATCTGCCACACGCGTCGTCTGTCATCTGTCACTGTTACAATCGTTGCCTCTGTCCGACTGACGATATTTACACAGAGTAGGCGTACTAAGGGAATATTAACTGTATGGATTTTTTTAAACGTACACTTAATAATTTATCAAAAATAATAAATATGCTCACAACTTAAAAATATACTTCGATTTATCTCTCTTGTGTGTTTTTGTTGGTAAAAAAACTGTTGTCATCCAGTATAACAAAGTATACTCTAGTAAAACTAACTATTGTTACTCTGTTGTTGAAACATAGACGTCGGCTAAATTTTAACGATTCAAGTACCACACTTTCACACTTTCACTTCGTTCAATTATCCAATTATTTTTTAATTCACATTCCACATTTATTACTTACTGTCAGTGGTATTTATTCATACCAGCCATGTGTATACCTTGGACTTAGAGCTAGTAAGGCTAGTAGCATGCAGAGATTCAGGCAACTTATTGTAAAATTTCACACAATTAAATTTAAAAGAATTACCTGTAATGGCCAGCCTGTGGTGTGGTATATCCAATTGTCCTTTTTTCCTTGTATGGTATGTGTGATAATCCTGCCTGGTGTGAAATGCATGTATGTTAGGTGTAGATTAAGACATTGTAAATGTAAAGATTAACAACGGTGCACTGTTTAGACGGACAAATAGTGGTTTGCAGTGCTCCAAAGGGCCAGCCCCAGCCATTATTCGGATTTTTTTCTGGAGCAAAAGAATTTCATGGACATGAGAGGAATGACCCCAAATTATAATTCCATATTGTATAAGGTATAAGGTAGAGCTTATATCGAGGGTTCGAATCCCGTCTCAGTCCGTGGTTTTTATGTGCAACTCAAGGAGAGGTTCACCTATCAGCAAGATTTGAAGGGGTAGGCAGCAAAATGTGGATGGCACGGATCCAAACTGATGGGATGGGTTAGTTCAGATCAAATGTTTTGCTACTTTTTAGCTATTCTTACTCTGTGTGAGTCCAGTGGAAGCTTGTTTTGTACAAGTGTTCAGAAATTAAACATTATTTTTAAATCAACAAAAAAATCACAGATTTTGGTAATTGTTTACTATATGGTAAACTCTTGGTTTTTGTAAAAGTGGTTTTAAATTGTTCCTTTTATTATTCTATAACTAGTTCAAGGGGAATTTAGCTGCGGAAAAGCCATTTTCCGCCATTTACGACGACTTTAATTTGTACGTGTAACATCCAGTCAATCTAGGGGAGCCGGTGGGATCGCGGGGTAATGGGTGGGGAGATTTCCCGTGAGCAGGGAAAAAAGGGTAATTGATGGGAGACTTGGGGTAATTCCCCTTAAATTCGGGTAAATTTGGAATTAATTGGGTATTTCATAAAAAAAATTATTTAAATTTTTAAATTAGAAATTTTGCTATGAACAAATTTTGTTAATCAAAGTATTAATGGTTTACTATACAAATTATTAAAGCTACTTTAAATCCTTATTTTATATACATTTGTGTAAAAATGTAAAGCCTTATTTTATATAAATTTTTGTAAAAATATGTTAGAGTGAACCTGCAAAGCCCATTCCCACAGGGCCACCAATAGTGATTGGATGGTATATACACATAGTAAAGTGGTTGGAAATGGCAAATAATGGCTTTTATGTGGGCTAATGCCTTTTGAACTAGTTATATAATATTGAAAGGAAGAAATTAAAACTACTTCTACATCTAGAGAATAATAAGATGCTGTTACGCGTAGGTTGCTTATTACCAAATAACTAGTTACTGTGTTTGTAAAACAGTGAATTACAGTAAATACAGAGTATACGGTTATTAACTACATCTAAAAACTGTCATGCCCTGGGTCGCGCCTACGTCACGACAAACTGTCGCCTTCGGCGACAGGTTTCTTTTATAATGGAAACTATAGCCAGGCTATCAGTGCCCCCCCAAGTCGGGGCCTCTTAAGTTGATTATTTGGCTTAATTCAGGTGTGTGATATTATTAGATGTTGGTTATTAACTAGATCTAAAATTAGTTATACTAAACCTGCCAAACCTAACCTAACTAGGGGTTTGAGAATGGAGTTACATGTTTTATATGCTACTCTATTTGTTCAACAGCTGTCCAACAACTTGTCCAACTTGCTATTTGGCAAAGTACCTAACCTAACAGGCCGCCATACTGATCCCAACAACCAACTATGCCAATCAATACTTTAAATGAAAACAAAACTAATAATTACTAATAATAACGCTTTTGGCAGTTTCATTCTTACTTATGTTTTTTATTTTTACCTAAACGTTTCGATGCCACTTTGGACATCTTCATCGGTAGGAAGGTTATATAAATATATACATATATATAATATATAATATATATAAATTAATATATATATATAAATATATATAAGGTTTTGCTATATGTATATATATGAAGGTTTATATAACCTTCCTACCGATGAAGATGTTCAAAGTGGCATCGAAACGTTTAGGTAAAAATAAAAAACATAAGTAAGGATGAAACTGCCAAAAGCGTTATTATTAGTAATTATAACAATGGCTTACTTAAGTTTAAGAATTGAAAAAAAACTAATAATCTATAACTACAGTTCAAAACCAAATGCTAGCGTTAATCAAACAAATTAACGACGATACATATTTTAATTTAACAAATACTAAAACAATCTGTAAGTAAACTACAAAAAGTTACAAATCCAATCACTAACTTTTAACAGTTAAGTTGATTCCAAATTCATACAAATTAACAAAAATTACTGATTGTTAGTATTTTGGCGGATAGAGTTCCCCAGCCGCAGTGAAGAAAACATGGCCAAAAAACTCAAACCGGTAGCGCTTGACAAACACATACCGAGCAAGATAACCGACGAAATGCTCTTTTCGGTTGCCATACTTAGGAGCTGCACGTCAAGCTTCCCGCCAGGTCCTCTCCACAATATTCGTGTGTGCACCTGACTGCGGATCAACAAAATTGTTTGAGTGATTCACAGTAAGGTGACGAAACTCTTACTGCTCGAGTTTCCGGTACGCCCTCCAGCAATCGGTTATCACTGTTGTTCCAGGGAGAGCCCAACGACGAATAAGTCGTATCAGTGTTTTTGCTCTACGATCAGGTACAGGAACAACAAAGGTACGCCTTGATACTCGTTCGATTGCACCTAGAAGCCACTGACCCTCGATGATCCGACCGCGATTGTATTTACGTTTGCTAAACTTGGCTTCGTCAATGTCTACAATCTCGCCCGGACCACCGATTCGTTCACTGTTGCGTTGGAAGTGATCAACGTACACCTCCCTAACGAACGACTTCCAGTCAACAACAGTTCTGCTAGACAATCGGTAGTTTCGTACAAGAAAGTCTTGTGGAGCGTCTAAAAATAAAATTTGGAGTATTAGACGCCAGAATCGTTTCAGGGACAGTTTTGAACCTGCCAAAAAACTACCTTCCGTACCAAAACCATGCCATCTGCATATCGCTGGTTTCTGCTTTCCGATTAATACTTTATTTCCGCATAGGAAGTCAAGCGTTTTTCAATTCAAGTGAAATTCTTGACCACATTTTCGACAAGAAGTTGTACGTTTTAAAACGCGATGGTCAATGAGGAACTCTACAATTTCATCTTCGGTAAAGTCATGAAGTTCTTCGAATGTTTTTTCACAAATGACACAAGCCATTTGGATTTTGATTGGGTTTGGATTGGATTTTAACACTAAAAAGAAAAATGATTTATTAATATTGATAAAAATAATAGGCCTACCATCTGTTTCGTGTGAGATTTTCTGATTTTGTTTGGATGTCATTGTTACCACTAGGCCTGAGACTAATCAAGAATCTAACTATTTGGCCTAAATTATTTGCCACCATTATTTGTAGGTGGTGTAGTGATTATATATTCTTATAACATGATGACTGGATAAATCACAAAAAAGATAGGTCATACTGTTGAATAAGAATAATGGTTCCACCAACAGAACTAATTTTATACAATGTACATTTATATTAAAATATCAAATTAATGAGAATTCAATATAGGCTAATAACCAGAACAAAAAGTTTAACAACAAAGATAATAAAATATTCAGATTAAAAGTTCAATTGTAAAATTTTAGTTTACGCTCAAAAGAGATAATGAGTACGGTAGGCGTAATGGCGGCTGTACAATAAGAATATTTGGTCCCACCAACAGAAATAAAATACTACACAATATATCACAATAATATAAATAAACATTAAAGTTGATGAGAATTTGAAGTACTCACCAGAATAAATAGTTTTAACAACAACAAACAATGACGATAAATAATAAAGGTAAATGTAATGCAAATTTCAACTTTTAAATTTAAGTAATACCGCCAAACAAGACAGATAACAGATGAATAAAGGCCGTACCGGCGTTACTTGAACAAGGAACTATGGGGCTGTTCTAACTAATGCACAAAACCCCATCTCAATAAATATTGGAATAAATGTATGTTTTTACACAGATTTTGAGTTTTAAAAGTTTTTATTTTGAAATTCACTTCCCTCACGTCAGCGTGCTGCGTGTGAACTTGTTTAAAATATGGTGATTTTTAGGTTTTAAGATTCCAACCTTTCCTCCAACATATCTTCTAACCATACTTCACAGATCGCCCCAGCCTCACGATCCACCACCTTGCAAACATCAGCTCGCACTATTACCCCCACCACTAAACCCCATATAAACCCCCCTACCTCTCACTCATGGCCACTGTAGTAGGCACCCGTTAAAAAAACCTGTTTAAAGTGTGTCCCTATTTCCACCCCCTAAACCATTTCACGAGCATGAAAGCTCCAATTCCTCGCCACTGTAGCAGGCAAAAAAAGTCCTGTTGCAGTGTGTCCCTCTTCCCCCCAAACAACCCTATCCGAGGGCTGGAGAGGGCCCAAGCGCCCTACAGTCACAGTGGGCCAGGGAATTTCCCGCTCACTGGAATTTCACGAAACGAAAGAACGAACCATTTCTGGCGCCGACAATCAGAATCTGAATCGGCGTGCACTCTGGACGTACCGTTGTGGCACTTGTTCCTATTGGCTGCCAGAAAATCAGCTGATTTCTGAAGCAGTACTTATATCTGCCGCTAGATCGTAGCACCTGTCAGAGATTCGATTTATACCAATAGGACCAACCTACCAACAACAAACCTTATACCAAGGCCACACTAAATAAACAAGGGGGGGCTGAACCTCCCACCAAGAGATACAACTTTTATTTAGAGGTACATTTCGCTGGCCCGGCCATATTTAAAATTTAAAATTTAAAATTTAGTGTTGCCTCGATTATACCCCTCTACCACTCCATTCTTTGACTTATAAACAATCAGAGTATATACTATACCGATTGTTTTATATTGTGATACAAAAAAATAAAATAAATAATGTATTACCTATATATGAGTCGCCAGTAATTGAAGATTTAGTTTTGTTGTGTTGGCAGGCCGCCTAATTTAAAGTTGTGTCGCGACCGTTAAATTATAATCATTTGGGGACGACACCTTCATAGTGGCACACTCGTAGAAATTGTAAGTTAATTTAGAAGTTGTACAAAACCTATAATTTGCCATCAATGTATAATTTCACAGTTATTTGTAATATTGTTCTTTTCTCATGATAAATCCTAGTCAAACCTGTGAATGTAAATTCAATAATTTCACTGATATAAGTTAGGTAATTATTGCTTTTGCTAAACTGAACATGTTAATTTGCTATCAGATTTCTTCACTTGTATTAAATATATTTTGGCTCTGTAAAGTTTTAAAATGAAAGTAATCTGTATTATTTAATAACTAACCTTAAGTATGATATGATGTCCGCAGACGAGTTGCAGTGTCTTGGCGTACCTAAAGCCTCTAGGTGTCTCCCATCAAAGAGTAAGATCATTCCAATACTTTGTTTAAATAATTATGGTGTTGGACTTTTAAATAATAAATTGATATAATTTACATTATCCACCCAACTATTTAAAGGATATATATATCGCATGTAAATGGAAGAAATGATTATTTAATTATAGAAGAATATGTACATTTATTTGATAATTTGGAAGACTCACAATATATAATGTTACACAAAGGTGCTGTTTTTTATTTAAAATATCCAAGTGCCCACAACATCTGCTAAGCTTAGCCCGTTTTCTTGATAACGTGGTCTTGCCCACTTGGTAAAATCAAAATTTATTAAAATGTTACCCTAATCGGTCTAATTTGGGTATAATACTTAACTAAACAATTTCACTATACCCCTTGGATTTTAGGCTCCTCAAATGACAAATGAAGTGGGCCCAGTATCGGAACATTCAAAACGTTTTCATATTAAGCTTACGATCGATCTGACGAACTTCGGATTACAGTCGAGCAATTGAATCACTACACTACCCAGCCAGTTTTTTTCCAATCCTCTACTCAAATACGAACAATAATTAATTGTTTTTGTTTGTTTGAAAAATGTAATGCAGTTGAACGATTTTGTTAAAACTTTGGAGTTATAGATGCTTTTGAACCTAAAAAATCGATTGGTAAAAACCTCAACCCCAGGAAAACTCATATTCCGTAAAAAATAATTTGAAAATTGAAAATTTTAACTGGTCTTACGGAGATTAAAATAAAAACAAAAGAATCATAACAGATGTGAGTAAATTAACAGTGAATTGTCAAAGTAGCACTTGCATATGGTAAAGTATCAACAAGTGATTTCTTGAAAACAGTGACTAAAAAAATAATTGAATAACAATTGCATAAAGTGTGGACGTAATATATAAATTAATCAAATATGTATACATCAAACATACCTATACACAGAGCTCTCCGTTTCTGATTAAAATTGGACTACAATATTTATTATTTAAAAATTAATTAGTCTCTTGATTGAATATTTATTAAAGTAGTATCAGAATTTAATTAAAAAATAAGTAAATTTGACTACTGTAATTTGAAACGAAGTTAAAAAAAAAGATCGTAAGAATTGTGCGGCGGATATACAAAGTTGAAGCAGTAAGCAGTTCCGTTAAAATCCGCTAGAATGAGTGAGGTGTGCTGTAGGAGCCTACCGCTCACATCCATTTGTACCAATGCATTGAACATCTCGCAAAATAATACCTGGGAATACTCATTATTCTCAGATATACTTATTGTATGTAAGAAAAATAGAAAAGTATACTTATTGGTTTATACCTATGGAGGCCGAGATTGCCAAGATGTCATGAACCATACAACTGTACGCGATGTTACGTTTCATAAACACCTGCAGTAGACAGTAACAGTGAAATACAGTTCGAATTTAGCAAAAAACTTGCCCAACGTGCCTTTTCCGCTTCAACATTAAGAACAGTTAAAAAATGATACATTTTTAGACGTTATTGGAGGGTTACAGTTAGTAAGTGAATTGTTTCTAATTAAATAGAACCAAAATACCACTTACTTCTTATTGATAACACTAAAAATGTTAATCAATTTTGAAGCTAAAACAAAATTACCTATAGAAAGTTACACTCATAATTTCTTTATTTCGAAAAAACTATATCGTTCATGGATTAAAACAATTACAACATGAACTAAGTTACGTTGTATAATAAATATTGTCATTGTTAAGACAAAATTAAGGATTAAGTGATTTTTTATTTTGCAAACTGGCTAATTAAGTTATTATGAATCAGTTCCTTTGTAATTTTTAAGTTTCCCTAAATTGAAAGCACCAGCCCATTAAGCATGGTACAATAAGCGTGTAATAGTAATACGTGCTTCAGTTGATAGGATAGATTATGCAGGTCCTTTTATAATAGTAAAACAAATGTAGCATGGCTAACGTTGCAGAACTGTTTTAAACGTAAATAATTAGTAAAGTTGATTTATTCTTTAGATAGGTGATTGCTTCTTTCGGCCTCCTAGAGTTAGGCTTGTAACAAATTTTAGTTACGAACTTCTCAAATTATTAGTACTTATACTGATTAGTCTTTCTTTGGTTTATCAAAACCAGGATTGCAAAGAAAATTATACTAGGTTATATTAGGATTGATTTAAGTTTTTGGAATTTTAAAATTATTAAAAAATAAAAGAAACAGTAACTTTCAATATTCAGTTGCGTAACCCTCAGTTTGTAGTCACGGCAGCTCTGAACATCTTGTTCCGTGACCTTAACTTAGTAAAAAGTTTAATATTAACCTCCAATTTCATGATATTGTTTAAGCTGAGTAGTTTCAAAATATAACGACACATCCAGCGTTTAAAATAATACGTTGATATTAATAATAAACGAACATAAAAGAATATTGAAAAGTTAATTACATAAAAAACTAATAGCAATTAAATATTGTACAGGTTTATTTGAACTGTAAAACATTTGTTCGAAAACAAATACATCACTTTTTAGAATTAATTATAGACATTAGAGGCTAACAGGTAAATAATTAAATATAATAAAATTTGTAATTGTTGAGTAAATTTCATAAATATTATGATTTGATGTCTCAAACAAGATTACTTTAAAGGGAAGTTTAATGACGCACTAAGAAGGTGTCCATCAAGACTATACTAGGCGAGGTTGTTGGCAAGAGCCTCTTCAATTGCTTGTAAAGTAAGTTCTTGGGACTTGGCGCACAAACTCCCCTCAGCTAGTTAGAAACTAATCGGGAACTTTCAAAGTTTGCTATCATCGTATACTAAAATATTGGAAGGTAAATCATGTATAATAAACAAGGCCAATTAACTGTGTTCTTGCAATAGTATGATTTTTGTCACTTTACAGGGGTTTAAATTATGGACGGGTTTGTATTGACTCTAAATAAACTACATTTATTAGCATATAATACATTCCTTGTAAGTTCATGTGATAAAAAATACATTTAAATTTTTGTAAATATAAAAATTTCCAAATAAAACCAAGCTAAAATCGGGGGACAATATTGGATTAACTATTTACATTTATCACAGCACTTTGAAAAGATTGTTATATTGCAAACTAAATCTCTTGATTTCAAGAGCGTTATACACTGTATTGTTCTTTGTTTAAAATTCATTGTTGGTGATGGGAAGTTTATGTTATTCGAGAAATTTTTGAGGAGATTTTCCATCACTTGTTAGTAAAATCAAAGTTTCACGACGTTTCGGGATCTGTAATTCAGGTGAAAAGAATACCTAGAACATAACAAAATTAGTGTCACAATCCAGGTAAGCTGGAAAAACACTGTATTGGATAAAATACTTTACCAATGCCAGATTTCCGACAGTATACTTACGTAATTGTTTTTTTCACTCTCCAGCAACAAATATTTAAAAACTCGCCCTACCAATGATTAGATACATATTTGATTTCACATTAAAATTCGAACATATGCTGTTGTTAAACAATAACAAGTAATGGGTCATGGCAAAAGAATGCCGGGATTTTGATTAATTGCCATTTAAACTGTTAAAGGTGATTTAAATGTTTTTGTTTGCTTTTAAATGTGAAGAAAATGTCAAAGTTTCTTATAAATTAGTGAGTTTTAATGTAAGACTCATTACAATCGCACAGTTCGTGGATTCGCTCAACCGGTTGACTACGCAGAGGAGCTCATATTTCGTTCCACAGAATTCCATTGTTGGTGAAAAAATATTTACTTTAAAATGTTACAGACCGTCAATAGTCATTTTGCTTTTATAAAATATGGCGGGTAAGAAAAAAAAATATAATACCCCTCCTCAACAAAAAGGCTGTCCAAGAGACAGGCTGAAAGCTGCCATGACGTTGATGCGTTTGAGCTGTTCTCACTCTACCTCCAAGGTTTTACGGTGACTGATTGATTCTCAGCCTCAACCAATTTTTCATCTTTGCCCCTCTTAAGAATACTTTTTGTATGTTTAACCAAGAAGAAATTATGTACCTGTTACAATTGAAATATAGTGTAACCACTTTATGTGGTATATACAGATACAGGCTGAAACTCCATAATCTCATTTTAGCGGAAAATTGAGGGATTGAAAGGTATTTTTGGAAACATGATGCACAAATCGTGAGAAACTAAAAATGTGTTTTCCGTAGGAAATTTTCTACCACGTTCTGTAAGGAGTTGGTTTCGAAATTTTAATGGGAGAGAAGGTAAAATGTAAAATGGACATCCAGTTAAAGATGTCTGCTAATAGAACGTATTTGCTGACCTTGACATGGTGTTAACCCGATTTGTAGCCATGGGCAGTCTACAACGTGCTGTAATCTTGCTTAGTTGATTGATTTCATTGGCCAATACACGAATTTTGTGATCAAAAAATACAAATGGTATTACCAGTTATTTGAGCTATTTCTATTTTACTGTAACATCTGTTGTCACTCTGGATAACTGTAGTTAAATAAACTACACAATTAACTGTTTTCAAAGTGTTAGCCAAATAAACCAAGGGTTGTCCTTACTTTCATAATGAATGGTGGAAGAGTTAATATCCTATAACCACATATACGAAGATAGAGGTTTTTATTACACTTTATTTGCCAAAATGGGTTATAAATACTCGACTAGTTTATTCCTATAAAAAATAAAAAAACCGCTTTTGTAAGTTATAAATTTGGCTCGGTATTCTCGGGTTACAGCGAGAATAACAAAAATTCACCTTAACAAATAACATATATCACTGCCATAAATACTTTACGCCTATAGTTTTGGTCACGTAAAACGAAATTAATTCAAAAACTCTCGTATTTTACAATGACGAATGTAAACCTTACCATTTTAAAACAATTTCCTGACACAAAATAGTTTTCACTCATTATCTAGGGTCTGCAGGCTACACAATAGCTCGCCATCCCCGGGAGTATAGCCAGTCTTATCAGTGGCTTTGTTGTACGTATATAGCTTTCATTATGACGATGATCTCCCAAGCTACAGCCTTATCACTGTGTGTAGGACACCTCTCCACCCCTATCACAAAATGAGGTGGAAGCTAGTCAGATATTCATCCGGACAAGACGCCACTTTGGGATCAACCTAGCAGGGTGTGAAGCTAGGAGACTCGTTGAAACATATTATGTTTGACTGAACAATTACCACAACCAATTTATTGGCACATACATCCTTTAATTAAAATAATACGCTACCAATCTTTCAGGAATATGAAATTACCTTTTTCTTATCACCGACATGAAAAATAGTTCTCGGTGGAGCTAGATTTTTCCCAAATAATTGCTATTATAAAAACAAACAGTTCACCTATTACGGGTGTGTTGTTTATAGTTTTTATACATGTTTGTGTATGAAATCGTAATCAGTTGTAAGAAATAGTCTGATTGAGGTAATTATATCAATACTATGTATTACAATTTGCAGGCACATTTTTCCCTCATTATAGAGTATTTTCAAACCTTGACTCTATATAGTTTTTTTGTTATTTGTAGTGTGCTCGGGTCAAGTGCCTTTTATGCAATGGTAGCTGTTGGCCTCGGCCTACGTGAACTTTAAGTCATAATTGCGGTAGCTTTAAGCTACTATTTACGTGAGTTTCTACAAGTTATCCTGTATACGTGTAAGTGTATAAGTGAATTATATATGTGAGTTGATAGATATGCACCTCTAAAGAATATAAATAAATGATGCAAGGCCCTAAAACAAATATCAATAAAGCTGGCGAAATAAAGCCGAACGACCCTGAAACTCAATACGCCTTATAAAGCAACTACATAATACGTAATAACTACGTAATAATGTGTAATTTGATCAGTCATGCATTAGAAGACAATAACGAAATAAAAAAAACCTGAAATTCTCCCAACTAACAGGAACAAATTACTCAAATTTAACAGATGTTTCCGAAAGTTAAAGAAGTGATGATTGATTATTCATCGGATCATTAGAATGTTTAACCACCGAGTTAGGCGGGTCAATTCCAGTTGACGAACCCTCTCCGGCCCTTCTCTGATTGACTTTGATATTGATATTATTCACTAATTATTCACAAACACTTCAACATCATTATATTGTATAGGTCACTTAATGAAGTCACATTTTTAACCTTTATTTAAATAAAAGAATATTTATATTGATTTGAATAAACCGTACGAACAAAATGTTTAAAGGAAAGATGTATTAATTAAGTTTGAGAGTAGCAATGCAAGTATTTTTCTTCATAAGAACAATGACAAATGCGTACATAAAATACCTTCACTAAAATACATTTTTTTGGAAGATTTAGGACGAAGCTTGTTTGAACCTATATCAAGTTAAGTAATATTTCAGAAATATCATTTTCCGGTCTGATGGAAAACTTTTAAACAATATGTACGCACTAAAATTCTAACCACCAAGGTTTCGGACCACTCTGGTCAGTAAGTAGTATTACTGTGTCCACCGTTCCCCGTTGGCGCCTAGGAGAGGCTACACCCAGCAAACTGGTCTTTAGAAAACGCATGTTTACCGGAAAACAATATTAAGTGTCAAACAAATTTGGACACAAAATAGTAGTACAATGTATAAATAAAATGTTGAAACTAGAGTTATTATTGAAAATGGTTTAATACATCCTAAGGCTTAGGACACACATTTTGTTGGAAGAGCACTGACGCGCGATCTGACACCCAACCTTCTTTGTGTAGACGTCGGATGACAGGCCTTTCAATAATGCTGACACTTTGTTGTTACAAGGAAAGTAAAGTGACTTAAACAACAGAACATTGTATCCAGCTATTATATTATGACGAACTTGTGGAAATTTGATTGCATTTAAATCACAAATCGAGGATTTGGTTTTAAACATATACTTTTTTCACAAATTTTCATAACATTTTCCTTAATTTGTTATTCTTGAGAAATTTATGTTTGCAAGTTTTAAATAGGTATTTTTTACATTTTTAATAGGTATTTTTCAAAAACTTTAAATTTCTCCAAGTTGTGATATAGTATTGTTTTAAAGTTATATTGAATTGCAGATTTCTATCTTAAAGGTTTATTGATCTATGACAGATATCGTAAAACACAGAAAGACGAAATACTAGGTACCAGAGAGATCCTTATTTATGTGATAAAATATTATTGTCTCAACCCAAAATCATTTTTTGCTGATTAGTGCCAGAGTACCAGTACCAGACACTGTATGGCAACTCACTAGGCACAGGCGACGCCGCGACGACGCCGCGACTTAACATGTGAGTGGATGTTACATGACCAAGTGGTGGTTAGTGGGAATCAAAATTCCATCAATAACTCAAAATAAGGAGAAAGTAAAAGTGTATACCTTATAAATTACGCATATTTACACTATAACACCAGTATTAAATTACATAATACATAATTAAAAGTTGTTATATACTTTTTTGTGCTCAGAAAGTCATGGCACACTGATTAGTGATTTACATTTCTCTTCAAGTTTTTGAAGAGACTAAATAAACTACATTAAGTAAATCTATTTGGTTGTTTAAATGTCGCAAAAAAAATTAAAACATAATTTTCAGCGTCAAAGAACTTCACACAGGCAGAACCTAAAATAAAAATAAACACACGCCACTTACAGGGCTAATAGTGGTGATTCTCTAAATTAAGAACTAAAAATAAGAACTATAGCTCATTTCTTAAGTTGATGTTTTTAGAAAGATAGCTACGTTTGGTAAAAGTAAAAGTAACATAAAGCTAATACAGTATATTCATGACATGAACAATCATAACTTAAATGCTGTGATCGTAAACAAATCTATGGTTATAGTTATTAATTTTAATAAATTAATTTGAAAGCCAGATTAATAAATGGATTTTATCCATGAAAGCCACATTTTTTATAAATTAATATGGTAATCCAAATAAGTCATCAGATAATTTATCATATTAGTTTTCCTGTAAAATCTAGAATATTTGCAGTAAAGTAATAAAAAGCATTTTATAAACTGTTGTTTTATTTTAAAAGGAAATATTATCTGTTATAATGTTGTTTCATTACAAGTAACGAGCTTCACTTTCTAAATGGTCAAGTTAGTCTTATGGAAAATCAGGTTTTAAGTTCCTTAAAATTACTTAAACATTTGATTACGTAAGTAAAGCAAGGATCAGAAGAAGTAGAAAGATGAATTTTATTTTATTGCTGAAGTTTAATACAATGTTTGCATTTAACTTAATTTTGCAGGAACTTAATTTGTGAACTTTCACTAACTGTAACTGTGCAGGAAGAGTCATCTCTGCTTGGATACTCCTCAGCATTACCTACGCTCCAACGAGTTTCAATAGAGAATATATATTCATACGGATGTGTTGGCACAGGAACTTTGGCTCTCTAAACTATATTATTCATTTTGATGTTTGAATACCTACTGACAACTATTGCTGTGAAATACAACGCGATCAAAACCAACGATGCGAGCATGCCTCTTTGTGCTGTCTATTAAAGGTGGCTGTGAAGTTTAACAAATTTGCAAATTGCTCGTTTCCTCAGGTAGGGCTTACAACTTTGCTACGTATAATCCAACCCTCTCTTATATATAAATAATACATGACATAGTAGAAAGAAAAGGTTTTTTCAAGCGTAACATTTTAGGAATAAATTGTATAGCTTTAACGTTAAATAGCTACGAGATTGTATATCTAGTAGTTTTTTAATGTTATACTAAAACGTATCCCTGAATAATTGCTACAAAAATACTTTGGATTAAATTATACTTTATAAGTTTATATATTAAAATAATTACAGGATTTTATAACTCATAGCAAATTTAACAGGAAGATATGCTCGTAAACTCGAGATGTTGCAATAAAATAATAATTTATTTATTAGCATGATACGTGTTGTATAACTCGATAACGTGTTATAACTGTATAACGTGTTGTATAACTAAGCAGGATAAATAAAATACGTCTTACAACTCTGTAAAATATATTTACACTTATACTGTACTTACATACAAGACGGTAAAATATACACAAAAGATGGCACAAGGCGACCGATTTCAACCAGTTACACCGGTCATCATCAGGCCCAATCAGAGAATCTATTATTTAGTCAAGTTTTAAATATATATATCGAATATCTGTGCTTTAAAATGAAATAAAAATTCATCTTTTAAAACCACTATAACGTTTTTAACATTTAAGTAAGCGTATTAGATTTAACATTTGTTTTGAATAGTTTGCGTTGTATATTTGATAAAATACATTTATATTATTGTGAATTAATGAAAAAATACTATGTAATTAAAACATCAAATTTAAATTCGATGATCGAATGAAGAGGTTGAAATACTACTTAGAACTTATTTTTGGGGTTTTTTCTACCTGGAGGTACTAAATTGAAATTCAACATGATTTACATTTAGATTAAATATAAAAGTTTAATGGGTCAAAACCCATTAAACTGATCTCAGACTCAGATCTCAGGACTTTTCCCAAGCGTCAATCAAAAATACAATATTTATAGTACATGTTTGATCATTACAAGGGCATGATGCATACATTGCATCATTGAAATTATAGTTTCTGAGTAGTATTGACGATTACTGTTGGTATATGTAATTAGAGCAACTTATACTTCAATGCAACTACACAGCGTCTACCTAAATTAATTATTCATTTAAAACAAACATTAAGTAATTTAAATGAACTAAACTGCCAAAGTTTAATTGTGTAGTTCTGTATTAACGTAATACGTTTATTCAAAATCTAGAATTAATATTTATACGTTTAGGAGTTGTAAATAAAATTAAAACTTTTTAAGAAAGTAGTTTATCGATCATTAATATTCAGGTGAAATTTGTTATAGTGAAAATGTTTTAGTGTGCATGTTTGTGAATAAGAATCGACCTCAGGTGGAGAGAGGTTTTCTGCCACAAACGAAGAGTTACGAGGAAGCCAGCAGAAATATCGTTCACCTCCCTTTTGTTAAGTGGAAACCATCTTGTGGTAAACAAACGACTTTGCAAAATAACCGTCTTACTCTTAGAAATTTCAATATAATTTTCACTTTTCATCGGGTTGTATGTCAAAAGTAAAAGTGTATCCACCAAAACTTTAGAATGCACCCTAAGGAATTTTTGGTTATCCAAATTATTATGAAAAAAGATAGTTGATAGTGAAAGATCCCGTATAAGATAGTAAAACATGTTTAAGCTAAAATTATCTAAAGTAATAACAAAAATAATACCCATTTTTATAGCCCCTGAGCTGCTTCTATGACTAAATTGAACATATATGTAACATTTGTTACAACTTTATGAGCTGATTGACGTAGGTAATATTTTAATTTAGTAAAAATAATACAATTAACTGTGTATTTTTTGTGTGATGAATTTGGAAGAACTACCCACCCAACAATAATGGGAACGTTTTAAAGGCAACAAATCGTAATGAACTGACACATCTGTTTTTTTTTATTTGTCATACATGTAACCCTAATGCAGATACTCTTTATTTTCTCTGTAATAATAACAATATAGCTGCTGAATACTCCGGTTTGCTGTCATATGGACTACAAAAAATTAAATTGGTATGCTAATATTTAAATCTTTTCAAATGAGAATACGTTGTAAATTGTTAAAATTTGTTATCATAAAATGTCTCTCTTCAAATTCACATGCAAACAATTTACTTGTAACTTATTCGTAACCATATAACTTCAAGCTTTTGTTTGATAAAGTGTCAAACACTATCTAAGGCAGTGATGCAGCCAATTACTTTTATACGTGTATTCAAACAGTAGATCCTATCCTACAATTAATTAGTACGTTAAAAATTGCCTGTTTGACAGTAAAAATTGAAACATGTCCTAGCATTAAACCAAGGGATGGAATCACCTAACAATAAACGTGGTGCACGATTGCACGATGCTTCCTCAAAACTTTGCTCAGTACATTACAAATGAAGTACAAATATTTTTCGCTGGATGTGCCGCACATTATGAAACATAAAACTTCCATAACCTTATTCGTGTAAGAACTATAACCTTAAGTAAGAGAACCAACCAGATGTCATAAAGCGTTTGAATGTAAAGTTATAGATTAAAAATCATGGTGTTATACATTGAATTTATGTTACTACCCCTTAGCATTTTTCTTAATAAATCATCAACGGACCATAATTTGATTTAACTAAACGTAGAGGCCATATAGTAAATTGAAATAAAAAAACTTGCGAACCATGTTTTATGTAGAACACAATCACAACTGGATTTTTTCGCAGCTATATTTCTCTTAGCTCTAAATTTGTCAAATACAACGAACTAAACATATTTTATAGCATGTTTTCTAAAAAGTAAATAATTCATGTCAAATTATTTTGAATGTATGGGAAGATTTGAAACGTAGACATCAGCTAGTGATTACTCATCGTAGCGCATCATTTTACAAATATTGCGCTAAATTATTGTAACATCAAAATTATAAGTGAGATGGAAGACATAATCGTACAATATGCAGATAAGGAGAGCAACTAGTGTAATAGTGGCCAGGAAGCCGGAAGCATTGCTAGGAACGTTACGCGGTACTTGGAAACAATAGTTGCAACCAAATGCCTTGTAACTATTATCGTTTATCGCCCTGTATGGCAGTAATGGTGGTCAGGAAGCCGGAGAGCATTGCCAGGAACGTTACGCGGTACTTGGAAACAATAGCTGCAACCAAATGCCCTGTAACTGTTATCGTTTATCGCCCTGTAGTGCAGTAATAGTGGTCAGGAAGCCGGAGAGCATTGCTAGGAACGTTACGCGGTACTTGGAAACAATAGCTGCAACCAAATGCCCTATAACTATTATCGTTTATCGCCCTGTAGTGCAGTAATAGTGGTCAGGAAGCCGGAGAGCATTGCTAGGAACGTTACGCGGTACTTGGAAACAATAGCTGCAACCAAATGCCCTATAACTATTATCGTTTATCGCCCTGTAGTGCAGTAATAGTGGTCAGGAAGCCGGAGAGCATTGCTAGGAACGTTACGCGGTACTTGGAAACAATAGCTGCAACCAAATGCCTTGTAACTATTATCATTTATCGCCCTGTATGGCAGTAATAGTAGTCAGGAAGCCGGAGAGCATTGCTAGGAACGTTACGCGGTACTTGGAAACAATAGCTGCAACCGAATGCCCTGTAACTATTATCGTTTATCGCCCTGTAGTGCAGTAATAGAGGTCAGGAAGCCGGAGAGCATTGCCAGGAACGTTACGCGGTACTTGGAACCAATAGCTGCAACCAAATGCCCTGTAACTATTATCGTTTATCGCCCTGTAGTGCAGTAATAGTGGTCAGGAAGCCGGAGAGCATTGCTAGGAACTTGGAAACAATAGCTGCAACCAAATGCCCTGTAACTATTATCGTTTATCGCCCTGTATGGCATTAATAGTGGTCAGGAAGCCGGAGAGCATTGCTAGGAACGTTACGCGGTACTTGGAAACAATAGCTGCAACCAAATGCCCTGTAACTATTATCGTTTATCGCCCTGTAGTGCAGTAATAGTGGTCAGTAAGCCGGAGAGCATTGCTAGGAACGTTACGCGGTACTTGGAAACAATAGCTGCAACCAAATGCCTTGTAAGTATTATCATTTATCGCCCTGTAGTGCAGTAATAGTGGTCAGGAAGCCGGAGAGCATTGCTAGGAACGTTACGCGGTACTTGGAAACAATAGCTGCAACCAAATGCCCTGTAACTATAATCGTTTATCGCCCTGTAGTGCAGTAATAGTGGTCAGTAAGCCGGAGAGCATTGCTAGGAACGTTACGCGGTACTTGGAAACAATAGCTGCAACCAAATGCCTTGTAACTATTATCATTTATCGCCCTGGATGGCAGTAATAGTGGTCAGGAAGCCGGAGAGCATTGCTAGGAACGTTACGCGGTACTTGGAAACAATAGCTGCAACCAAATGCCCTGTAACTATTATCGTTTATCGCCCTGTAGTGCAGTAATAGTGGTCAGTAAGCCGGAGAGCATTGCTAGGAACGTTACGCGGTACTTGGAAACAATAGCTGCAACCAAATGCCTTGTAACTATTATCATTTATCGCCCTGGATGGCAGTAATAGTGGTCAGGAAGCCGGAGAGCATTGCTAGGAACGTTACGCGGTACTTGGAAACAATAGCTGCAACCAAATGCCCTGTAACTATAATCGTTTATCGCCCTGTAGTGCAGTAATAGTGGTCAGGAAGCCGGAGAGCATTGCTAGGAACGTTACGCGGTACTTGGAAACAATAGCTGCAACCAAATGCCCTGTAACTATTATCGTTTATCGCCCTGTAGTGCAGTAATAGTGGTCAGGAAGCCGGAGAGCATTGCTAGGAACGTTACGCGGTACTTGGAAACAATAGCTGCAACCAAATGCCTTGTAACTATTATCGTTTATCGCCCTGTATGGCAGTAATGGTGGTCAGGAAGCCGGAGAGAATTGCTAGGAACGTTACGCGGTACTTGGAAACAATAGCTGCAACCAAATGCCTTGTAACTATTATCGTTTATCGCCCTGTATGGCAGTAATAGTGGTCAGGAAGCCGGAGAGAATTGCTAGGAACGTTACGCGGTACTTGGAAACAATAGCTGCAACCAAATGCCCTGTAACTATTATCGTTTATCGCCCTGTAGTGCAGTTTCATACTAACCCTCGCTTTTTAGTTGGTTTCAAAGTTATTTCAAAATTCTTTGCATTTGCTACGGAAGAGAGCTGACGTAAACTGTTTTAATGTAAATAAATCGTAGCTGTGTACATAACCAATGTCGCCTTTCATTTAATATTATGAACTGTAATGGTGAGCGAAGTCTATCTGTGTATTAGGGGTTTTCTTTTATGGCTGTTTTGCTACACCAGTTAGCCTTTTATGAATACGAATTTGCTTAAATTATTATTTACAAATACCTACTTCAATACTGCAGCTGATAACAGTTATTTTAAAATCCTTATATGTAATACGTGAAGCAGTTTTTTGTAAACGCAACTCCTCCCGTCTTTCTTGACAAATTTTAATGTTTGAAGTTTCAAAAAATTTGTCTCAGTTTGTAGTTTTGCAATATAGTTTTTAATTTTCGATATTTATATTCTCAAGGACACGAGCTGCCCTCGAAGTTTGTTTTTGCCCATAAGATTTTTCCCATGGGGAATAATTGTATTGCAATTGAAGCTGTTAACACATTATTGACAGGTTATTAGCAATACCAGATGTTACAAGTAAAAAAGTTTTGTTTCTACATAGCTTTGAGCAGTGAAATGTTGTATGCAGAGGAGATATTTAAATTTGGTTTATCTGTCTGTTTATTGATAAATCAGGTTTGTTTCGCGTTTCACTAAAAAAGACTGAGCCGTATGAAATAAAACAATTTGCTTATTTTCGTGTGGAGCAGGAAACGTCTAAGCTTCTGAAAATCATTACGTACGTCATTATGATTATGCCCATTGTTCTATCACTGCCCCAAAGAAGATCTCATGGGTACAGGTTACTCAACCAACCACTGTAGAAGGTACTATATTTGTTCTACACAGAGAAAAATGGAATGGTTGTCATGACCAATATACGATTAGTTAACGAAAGTGGTTGGCCAGGAAAGGTTATCGTAAACAAAGCAACAGTTAGTTTAACTTTTCGTAGTAGTTGTTTCAAGAATCCGGAAATGGTTTATCATATTGAGTTGTTTTTAATAGTTGTTAAGGTTTGTGCTAACCCACCAAACAGGTAACGTTCAGCAACTTGTTAAAGTAACTACTTTAAACTGGTTAGCTGAAACCAATGCCTTCATGAATTGCGCCTTTTTGTGCTTCAATTTGGCGCCAAGATTATACCGTGGCAGTGGCAGTCTTTGTGAGTTCCTGCATGGATGATAAAGTTGTGTTTGGATGAGTAGTTGTGAACTACTCTAATAAGTTGGGGGTTGTACGATTTAATACCACGTTTTGAAGGTAAGTTATCAGATAATTACCAGCTTTCTTTTATGATTAAAGTTATTTGATCCAAACAATTAATTAATTTACAATCCTACTACATGGAGGTCTTTGTACAACATTTCTTTTGAATCATTCATTTCGTCCTCGTAAAACTGTTAGGCCTCCTTTTCTTATGAATGCATAATCCTTGATCTAGACAGAACAAATTAAAACTTAGATGTAGAACCCAGCAATTTTGGCTATTCTTCCAAGAGCTAAGTTAAGCCTGGGGTTCTAGGACTGTCTAGGTTAAGCATTGAGGCTAACAACTAAATGAATATGGGTTGTAACAAACTAGATTATGGGGTTATTACAACTACTTTGAAAATTGAGGATTGGTTAATTTAACCAGTCAAGCTGTTTGGTTCAACTTAGAGAATATAGGTTGTAACAACTACATTTGTGATTAATCCAACTACTTTGAAACAAATTCGTTATTTTAACCAATGAATTTATTGGTTAACTTAACTTATAAAATTGTTTGTTCCAACATATAATTTTTAACTCTCTGAGCTTAGTTAATTGAACTCATACAAATAGTTGTCCATATAGTAACCTCTGATATTGGTTGAACTAACTTATAAAAAAACTTGGATTAACCAATCATTTTTCTCTGTGTAATGAGCATTTAGTCAACTAATTTATCTTTTACCACAGAATGGAGGAAACACTTGCTTTATGATTTACTATAACTACTCCACAAAGGTATACTAAACAATATAAAATAACGGTACGACAACGAAACATTGGTTAGGGAACACATAAGCCCTTCCATCATGGTATTTAAAGCTCGTTTGTCTAGGTAGTCATTGTGATCATAATGCTGAATTTTTTATTTGTTTTTAAGTCCATCATGCACAAACTACATGACTTATTGAGCAGATATTTGGAAGAAGATAGGTCCATCCAAAAAAATCAGTTATGAGCTTATTCCCGTTCCAATGAGACTCGGCCCTATTAATGTCCTTTAAGATTTCTATTTTAACATATACTTACTAGACCGATTGAACAAATAATTGGCAGAAAGACAGCAGGCAATGGGAATGTACCATAAGCAGAAATATGTCTATACTTTCCGTCCCTTTTGTCCTTTGCTCCATTGGCCTTTAACATTTTAATTCAAATAACACTGATCGTTATTAGTTCACTGGACCGACTGAACATGCATTTGTTAAAAAGATAGATATTACATCACAATTAAACCACGACATTAGTCTATCCCTGTCCCAAAACTGTTTTAGGACCCTCCAATGTTGGAGCTATCAAATTTGTGGGAAAAGAAATAAGTTCTAATCAGGCCTCATACCCAGAAAAATAAAGTTGTGCATAAAAAGTTGTTCGAAAAAACAACATTGGGTTTAGGGTTAAGGTTAAGGTTTAAGTATAAATACAATCAAAATAACCTTAACAGCTGTTCAGAAACAACCGGTCAGTTGTAAAAAGAACACTCACTTGGTAAAGTATAAGCATGTGATTTTTGTGAGAATAGTAATTAGAACCAATCTTTATACATTTAATGTATAGATTATTAGGTTATGTATACATTTCTAGAATCATTAAAAATTAAGATAGAATAATTAAATATAATGGGGACATGTCCAAAATAAAACGAAACAATCAAATCAACACAGTAAATATGAGAGGAACCGAGAAGATAGACATTTTGAACAAACTGACTGGCTTTTCAAGCAAAGCTTGGTCCCCCAGGAGATGAAGTACTTTAACAAATGTATCAAACTTTTCAAATATAATATTGCACTATGATCACGAGCGAAGCCGCGACGGGTTATTAGTGTAATTCTAATACTTGTTAGTTGTATAAGATTAACATAGAAACTTTGTTGGCCGAAGGGTCGGGTTGTAAAAAGTTGGAGAGCTAATATAAGCTAACACGTCCAAAAGTCCCAAGTGTAAAAGCTAAGCTCATGCAAAGTTTCTGATTTGTTGGGTACAATTAGGTGCTAACCCGTAACAGACAAAAAGGAGTTTTATAAGTATAGTTTCGTAAATATAAGTAAAATATTGTATATAAGCACATGACATACAATATTTTATTATTATAGAATGCCAATCATATATGTAATGGTTTAATCCCGCTCCAGCTAAATGTTTTTAATATTTAATTGTTAATCTACGAAGAAACGCCCTCACTCAAGTTAAGCCCATCTAAAAACATATTGCTATGGAAACCAATTAACTCCTGGCTCTATCCATCAAGTGGACGTATGGAGCAAACACGGTTTTAGCGTTGCTGAGTAAGCAAAGATAACTAGATGGGTTACGTTTAAAAGATTTTGCATGATTTGTAATTAAGAGTTTCTATAATATTGTTACCTAAAAAAGATAGGTACTCAATCCTACCTATAAATGCATTAACAAAGTTGTAACTTTCCTACTGAGCATGGATTATGTGGATATCATCTCACCCAACACATTACAACATCCTAACAGGTTCACTTTACGTTAAGTTAAAACTGGTGTAAGAGACTGCTCACTGACTAATTACAGCAGAAAATACAAGGCATAGAAGACCGAAACTGCGTGGTTGATCTTTCCCCGTTAGAGTGCAATAAGTAGGAATTCAGAAAAATTCGGTTTATTTTCAACATGACGGTCGTGTTTCATGATAAAACCTAAGAGCTCAAATGGTTTTGACCAAATTGAGTATTCCCGATACTGAAAAAGAAAACGGCCCTAAAGTTTCACAATGGCGGTAAAATATTAATTTTACCGATACTTTCATGTATTTTTTGATTCCTACAAAACTCGATATTTATTTATTTTGTATGTTTGTGATTTTTACGATATTAGTTTTTATATCCCATATTAATAACCACCGTCGTTAGAAATTATAAACAAGTCCTGAGCAAAATAGCACCAGAAATGTAGATTAATTTAACATAGGGCCTATACGTAATCTTTCTTAAACCAATTTGGTACTCGTCAAAATCAAAATTTATATGTAATTTTTTAAATGCTTATATGTTCAAAATTCCAAAAATTTAAATGATAGCATATGTCAAAAAGCTTATCGAATAGGTCTTGTAAAACCTAGCAACTTTATAATTCACACCAACCTTGTATCTCTTTTTTATTTTATTTGCAAACAGCAAAAAATATTATTTTTCCGTATAAAATGCAAATTTATTTGCATAATAATTGTAAGTATTTAATTTGTTATGTACAATTAACATTGATATTAACTTTTCAAGAAAGCCCTAATGTAGCATACCAGAGTAAAGATGAGTTTATCACGAGTATGAAATCTGAATCGGAAAAAATATACGAGTTATGATTTAGAAAATACAGGGAGTAGTCTAGGCGGGAGATGGGTCTTAACATGGGGTCTTATGGGCCTAAAATCTGGCTTCTGATTGGTCTAATTAGGTCACGTGATTCAAGATGGCGGCGCCCATGGTGGCGTTCCCGCCAAATTTGCGCGCCAAAAAAAATTGGCGCCAAACCTAACCTCACTTTTCATCCCTCCAAAGTGTTACCAACCTAGCAGAGCTAATGTACCATACATAATTATATGTATAATTATATGTACCATATATAACGCCACAGAGTATAATCATATATGTACCATAATAATATACCATCACCTAATTATATGTACCATACATAATTAAATATACCATATATAACGCTACAGTGTATAATCATAAATATATATATATATATATATGTACCATATATAACGCCACAGAGTATAATCATATATATATATATATATATATATGTACCATAATAGTGTATAATATACCATCACCAGAAAGGTAAGTGGCTATCTAACCTCACTTAGCCAGTGTTGCCACTCTAAACGCTACCTACAAAACCTAAATTAGTTACGCAAAATTATTATATGTATTATGTCAAACTATCTAAATTATTATATGTATTATGTCAAACTATCTAAATTATTATATGTATATATTACGTCACGCCACGATGTGTTACCAACCTATGGCAATGTATATTTCGCAAGAAAGTGCCGCTAACCCAATATATAAAACTATTACATGTATATATCACAAGAAAGCGTTGCAAAAAAACTCAAAAATCGCTAATATCTCGAAAACGGTAAGTCCTAGGGTCATTCTGACCCCAGAAAACTGCCTACTACGTAGTGTAGGCACTCCAGGGGGGTATCTACCCATATGAAAAGTCCTAACCAAAATATTGCGGGTTGCATCTCAAAAAATGAAGGGGCAAATTTTCAAAATTAAATATCTCGAGAACGGCTTGGCCGATTTTAATGAAACTTGGCATGTATGTACCTGTTAACCTCCACTACTATTTAAAAAAAAACTTAAACTCTGTACTGCGGGAAAGTATCAACAGATCGAAGGAGCTATATTTTAAAAATCAATATCTTAAGAACGGGTGGGACGATATAATTGAAACTTGACATGTGGATACTTGTTAACATCCTCTAACCTTCAATCTTGTTTGAGGGTAGAAGAGGGTTGTTTAAGGGATGATGGAGGGTGTAAAACTTTAAAATTTAATATATTGAGAACGGCTTGGCCGATTCTAATGAAACTCGGTATGTAGGTACCTGTTAACCTCCGCTACTATTTAAAAAAAACTTAAACCCTGTACTGCGGGAAAGTATCAACAGATCGAAGGAGCTATATTTTAAAAATCAATATCCCAAGAACAGCTTGGCCGATTTTAATGAAATTTGGTATGTATGTACCTGTTAACATCCTTTACATCTTACAAAAAACTTAACCTCTGCACTGCGGGCAAGTATCAAAATAATTGAAGGGGTACTAATAAATACCTTAAATCTCGCAGCATAATCGGGGGGAACGCGGTGGTCTAGTGGTTAGCGCCTTGGACTACGGTTCAGGAGGTCCCGGGTTCGATTCCCTCTTTAGGTTCTTCATCAAAGGTATTGTACATCTCTGGATATACTCTCCCTTCCTTTACCTACTGGAATGTTTATCCGTGCTACATCTACTCTAAACGTGTCGGTAGACTTAATAGATTCTGAATTTGACTGAAGAATACCTCCAAAAACTTCCCAAAGGACATCGCAGGGAACATAGCATGATCTAGGCTAAGTAAGGCATACTCTCACAGGGGGAACTTTTTTAAAACTACAAACTAACCTGTAATAGAACAAAGAAAAATACAAGCCAAAATAAATCCGAGAGGAGTGGTGGCGATTAGTTCGCCCGAGCCTCAGCCAGTCGCTATGGTACCATCACTCTGTGTCTTGAACGTATATGTAGTGCATTTCAAATCAAACATTAGTTTTTAAGTATTGAACCCAAACCTACAGTGAAAGACAGTAGTGACCTACAGTGGACCACAGTGCCTATACTACTTCACTCTAGGGTGTCTACTGTTAATATACCATCACCAGAAAGGTAAGTGAAATAATACTCACGAAATATGCTGTATAATGATATCTGTATTTAAGAAGGCTATTAATATTCTTCTTCTTCTTCACCTCCTCCGACCCCACTCCCCATCTCTTCTTCTTCTTCACCTCCTCCGACTCCACTCCCCATCTCTTCATCCTCACTTCCTCCGCCTTCACTCCCCAGCTCTCCAGGTTCCGCTCCTCTCTCCATCTCTCCAGGCTCCGCTCCTCCGTCTCCTCTCCACCTCTCCTCAGGTCCCGCCAGCCACAGCCTTCCCCCGTCAACTGTAACAGAAAAACATTACGGTTAGCCACTGCCTCTACTTAACCTGACCATAATCTATCGTTAAATAAAATTTTGAACGCTCACGTTTCCCCACCACGGTAAGCTTTTAGGCTAGGCCGTAGGAGCGTCGGCGCGTTCTTTTTGGTTACCCAGAGCTTCCCCTGGAGGCCTAACCTCTGGGGTGAGAGGCCCCAACCATCGCCTCTCACAGTGGTAGCCACTCCATAACAAAATGCTACCTCCTTTTATTTTTTTTGTATTCTCTGTCAATCCGTTCATTGTGTATGAGGAAGGTAGTCATTTACTAAGACAAAGTCCGTTCATTTTAACACCTTTCAACTCTACATTTACTAAGATAAACAGAGAATCTTTTGTTTTTTATATTTTTTTATATTTTTATTTTTATATTTTTTTTTTGTTGCGCCTTTCCATCCGGTTTTCCCTGACAGTCGGAGGATTACGACAAACGGTTTCACGGTTTTTTAGGCCAACCTCCCCACACCCCTGGACTTACAAAGGGTTTAGCCCAGCCTGATGGGTGAGCGACTGCCGGGTCTTTTTTTTTATTAGACCCCACTCGAAAATATTTTTCGAGCGTAGTACTTCGCGGACATCAAGGCGCAGTTTTCATTTTTATTTCTATGTACAATACAATCTACAAGTTCATAACTATCGCTACTATTTACAATATTAATCTCTTTAACATTAGGGTGAAATTCCCGAAGGAATTGAGCCTTTTCATGACCCTTTGTATAAATAGTTTCAAAAGGTTTACAGAGTGAGCTTAAAAGCTCCTCACTATACTCTACTTCGCCATCGTCCCACTTAATGTGGTGATAATGACGGGTCAGCCAACGGGCTGTCCTTTGCATTTTACTATTTAAACAATCAAAGCTGTATGGAGGTCGGAACACAATCTGTGTTCTATACGACCTCCCAACTATAGCAAGTTCTTTAATAATAAATCTGTTATTATTGCTTTTGAAGCCGTGAAATTGAACTATAGCTTCCATAATGAAACCTCTTGATATAGACGGTCAGCTACGTGAGGCGGTAATTGATCCGTACACTGTTCAGCATCGGTTAATACTTGATTAATAAAAACTTTAATAATATCCTCTATATAAAATAATTCTAAAAGAGAGCGGCCGATTAAAGGAATATTTCTTACAAGTTGATCCCACTCATTAAAGTTTAGAGCCAAGGAGTGCTCACCGTCAGAGACACAAACGTACTGCTGACCAAAAATTGTAGTGACCCTTATAACCGCCCTGCCTTCTACCGATATACAACACTGATATTTACCCAAGAGTGCTAAAGTTATTTCATTGAACCTGTCAACTAGCTGACAGTAAGAATCGTAACTCCAAAATACAACGCCTTTTCTCCCTTTAATCAATACACCCAAACTATATTCTCGATTTTTAAAAATACCCGACACGACACATTTAGTTAATTCGGGGTCCAAGAAATGGACTGACTTTAAAAATACACCGGTCATTAAATTAATAGGCTCGACCGACCGAGGGAGCGGCACAGCGTCTGCCTCCGGTGAAGTCATCTCTGCTACTGATCGTCTTCAGAGTCTTCAGACTCTGTCTTACAATCGCTATTGTCAAACTCTGTACACCGTTTAACTATAACGCTATCGGCCCCCGGGGGTAATTGAAAGTTTTCTTCAGAGCTATCAAATGTATAACTGTCTAATATTTCCCTTCTAACTAAAACCCAGTTTTTGTAATATTCTACTTCAACCCAATCGTAACGACGCATGTTTACTCAACGACTACTAGCCAGAGACTGAACTAACGGACGTACGGATGTATTCTTTTTTACCCCCACCCCTTTGATTACAATACGAGTCACGTGACTCTCTGGGCCCACAGTTTAGAAATTACACTGGAAATCCTTTCTTCCGTTAATTTTATACGTCTTAAAAACCTGGCTCTGTCCCGTGCCATTTGTTCCCATTCTGATTTCCTGTCTTCAGCGGGCAAACTGTATATTTTTGTAACTACCGGGTCGGAGAAACTAACTCGAGATTTTCCTGACATCTCCCGTGATCGGTGTGTATGTGTAGTGACAGTCGTGGATTATGAGACAGTATGCCCAAGTATTGGCTGGGATGGGAGTTTTAGCTTGAATCTCAAGCCTGACGTCCACTGGCCCTGTTTTAATAGTATCGTCCTGTTTTGAACAGTCAATTACGTATAAAGGGCACTTGGTTTTAAAATCGTCAAAGTTTAATATAGGTGAACCAATTCTTCCGTAATACGAGTTTTGGAAGGTAGCAAACATGTCATAGAACAAGGTGGTGTTCCCACGAAGGTTATCGTACGGGTAAAAGTTTGAGTTTAAATAAAGTTTTACATCAGTTAGGTCGCAAGCGTCAAATTGTGACATGTCCTTTGTTAAGTCGTTCTTTCTGCCTGTCTGGAAAGCCAGAACAACATACCGGGGTTTTTCCGTTTGGTTGGACGTTTTCAGTGTCCAAGATAATGTTTCAGTATTCGGAAGGTTTGGGTATTCAATCATTTCCCATTGACGGAATGGGAGATGGATCGCGGGATCTTTCTCAATAAATTTATACAATTTTAATTTTTGAGCGTCATTTACTGTTATATGAGGCATACGCCAGTAGATTTTTTCAATTTTTAATTCTAAAGCCCCGGCCTCCGTAGTTTTTACAGCATTATTATCTGTAGCCGAGCGTAAAAATATTAATTCTTGTTTTACGTTCACCAACACCCGCCTGTAGTCTTCGGCGAAACCTAGCAAGAGTTTTAGAGGTATAGAATATATAAAATTGGTCACTTTTTCAGAGTTACCAGGGCCTAGCCAGCAGGCGTTCTTGAGAGTGTTTGTTTCTTCCGAGCGAATGGATAGGATATTTTTTAAAGTAGTAGTAATACCGACATTTTTTGTTCTATCAATCTCCTTGCCACAAACCTCGTAGCGAATTTCTTCAAACATAAAGGCCACTGCGTTATTTACAAAGGATACGTCCAGAGCAGCCCCATCCGCCTTTTTAGCGCTGACTTTACCGTGAATTACAATAAAGCTCTCAAACGGAGCTGTAATTATGTCCTGTTGTAATATCGGTATTCTAATTTCATCATTATTATTGTAAGTTGTACTTGCATACGGCTGATGTGAGTGCAACTCCATCCCTGTTATCAAGTCATCGTACACAGCCTGGCTGTCTATCGCTAGTAGCGCCATTTTTTAATACTTTAAAACCGAGAGAACGAAGGAACGACACGTTTTTACAAGTTAACACCTTGACTTTCTGAACACTACTGACTTGCTGCCCCGCGGGCATTCCCCTAAATAGTAGCCCCATTACTGCGCCTGAGATGTAGTCTAACAGAAATTCTTTCTCCGCGAAAGTTAACAAGATTACCGTCCTGGTCTTTTAGAGACACTGTCAAGTTGTTGATCCTTTGACTGATGACCGGTAAATAAATGACATTCCTCGGTAATTCTATTATTTTATAGCCCGGTGGTTCGGCCGGGTAGAACTCGTGTATAACATGACCCTCGACTCCGTTCAAGTATGACCCGCGTGTGACATTACATTCGACCCGTATAGAATTAACTTTTATTATATCTACAGGTAGTTCCGAAACATGTTGTTTATTAGCCTTGTATATTTGTTTTTTGTAACCCAAGAGTGTCCCCAACGATTGCTCTTTAGTAAAGTCAATTTTCTTAGAACAATATATCGTAACCTTTAAAGTGTTGTTATTTGGTTTTAATGTAAACTGGATTTCTTTCGACAGTTGAGATTGTATATATTTTTCAATGTCCTCAATTTCGTAAGACCCTTCAGGGATTGTAATACTTTTATCATCACCGTAGTAAAACTTATCATTAATGTCTTTCTCAATGTTTGGTATAGAATTATAAGTGGTCAGTTCAATTAAACCAAGCTCCCATTCACCCTTGCTAACATCTATGGGAAACGCTAGCTCGTGCGATAAAACACTAGTAGCTCCCGTGAGACAAAACATTACTACAGAGAAACTTTAAGCACAAATGTCCACAAACAACTGAGTCAAACTTCTGTTGCCTTTCATAATTATAGTACAGTTCACATCCACTCAGGTATCGTGAGATCTCCTGTGGTGGTCTTAAGTTTCCAAAACTGTCATAGTAATAGACTTTTTTATCAATCTTCTTGTAACAAACCCAGTGAGTACCCTGCCCAGTTGTACTGTCCAAGTTAACTATAGCAGATTCACATTTTCTCGGGCGTTTCGGTAAACTGTCCCGCATGTATATCCCTCTAAAGTTTGGAATTTTTAATAATCTCGCGTATTTGATTAAATCATAATTTGTAAGTGGTTTTATCGGTATTGAGATGCTTTTTTTTTCGTTCTCCTTTTCTTTCTTCTACCTGCACCTTTCTTAGTACCCGCACCTTCCTTTCTATAGGGTCTTAGATACAATCCTCGGCCTCTGGTACGTTTAGCGGGGCGTTTCTTCTTACGGCCTCCTCCAAATTTTGTTTTTGCCTTCATGGCTGTGGTGACTGCCCAAGCAGCGGCTTTCTCACCAACACTGGCGTCACTAGACTTGAATCTCTGCCAAGCGCGTTCCGCCAACTCTTTATCAGCTTGCCTTCGCCTCTCACTATCGGAGTAACGCGAGTATGCTATATCGTGGACCTTACAGGCTTCGTCTAGCCCGTTTATTCCTTTGTCTCCTCGTGCCAATCTCTCTTTTAACCTCGTGCCAGGTCCACAGTACTGATAACCGGGGATGTGTAATTCGACAGGTAGTAAATCTATAGCTTTGTTCAACACCGATGAAACAATACCTCCGCCTCGCACGACCGCTAGTTTACGTCTGAGAGGTTTCCTTCTAGTCTTAGCCATTTTATTGTAAATATTTAATCACCTCGTACAGTCTATTCAGCAGAGTCTCACGTATACACGGAATTTTTAAAACTTCAAAAATGTCAGGCACCGTACGAGACACAGCGTTTGTGAACTCGTTGTACTCCAAGACCCCACTGTCAGTTATAAAGTAAATCATTCCATTTATATATCTAAAGGCACCACGACTGTGGGCGGGGATACCGTACAGTGTAGACGAAACCATACCCATAAACACCCCAGTAAAGTCGCACTCGTTAATTTCAATCAGATACCAATCGTTAATAATCATGTAGCTCTTCCCCGTGTTAGTTGCAAAGGCCGCGTTAACTTTGTGTACCGTTCTACCGGCTATGTTATTGACATTATACATTGTAATCAAGGACAGTGAGGGGTATCTAAATAAAAATACTTCATTGCCCACAAACAACGCGATATCCCCATTCGGCCTCTGGTAAATGGCCGATATTTCAGTAAAGTTTCGTGGTAAGAATTTGAGCCAGTGTGATATTCTTCTTGGCCGTGTTGAATCCTCAGGAATCCTGTCTGCAGGGTCCAGACTTATAATCCATACATAATCCCTAAAGAAAGCAAATATCCTTTTGTTCACAATAACGTACGTATCAATTTGACCTTTTAATTCGCAAATATCGCGTTTTTCAAATGTTTCGGGTGGTGTCTCAGGTGTTGTACTGCTTGGTGTGGTAGAGGTTGTTGTAGTTGTCGTAGTGGTGGTAGTAGTAGTGGTAGACGATGGTTTGGGTGATGTAGGGGGCCGACCATACAAAAACTCCATAGCGAGTCTGTCATCTCTACTTAGTTCATATTCGTTCAAGTCAACAATTCCTGCAGGATCCCTATTGAAGGGAAACATTACAGATTTATCATCGCCGGAATGGTCCAAGCCTAGGGCGTGACCAATCTCATGAACCAAAGTTAGAAAGAATGAAACGTTTCCATATCGTGGTAAATCCATAGTGAAATCCCAGTTTTCTTCCGAATCAAAGTGTATGTCCGTTTGGTTATAACCAGTGTTGGGGAGATAGGCGTGAGCCAAAACTAACCCAGGACCGTCAAAGTCATAAGGGCAAGTATCTTGTCTAGAGTAAAATACATGTTGTCTAGATGCTGAGAACGATATTATTATTGTGGGGTTTTTAATATCCTTTTTAAAAGTAATATTAGCGTGTTTGGCCCATAAATCGAATGCTTTTTGAATTAGGTGGGGGTACTGTGGTGTTCCGTATTGGTACCACGTTATTACCGATGTATTCCACTTTCTATTGGGTAAAGCCGAGAATGGTAGTATATTGTCTTTATGTCCACATCTGGGAGTTTTCATAAGCTTCAGAGTGGCATCATCAAATATGCCCGTTGGCTCAAGACGAAAATTCTCTTGAAATTGTTTCACTGCAGAAGTAATGTCCTGTGTCAAAGCGTTTTTCTCGAGATAACCATAATAAGTCAAATAATCTACTGACTTGTTGCACGAGGCAAGAGGCAGCATAAACAGTAAGAGAACCAACATCTTCGACGGTTCGGAGTAGACTAATCAGTGTTCCTCGGTTTAAGTGGCTTTATATATTCAGCTTCCGTCCTGAGGAGATTGGGGAAAGAAACAGTATCATCAAATATCCCCGTGGGCTCAAGACGAAAATTCTCTTTAATTTGTTTCAAGAGAAGCTCCACTCAGTCCCTCTTCAGTCATAAAGAGATCATAAGTATCAGGCGGAAGAGGTTTGACGTCTTCTACTTTAGACTCTTCACCACCTTCTAACCCGTCAGCAAACAAAACTTCCCAGTTTAAGTCATAATTTTCACCCGGCGTGGCAGCCCTACCAGTTTGTTTTTTGTTAATATAATTAAAGAGCATTGTACCAAATTTGTTCAACCGTTTCTCGTGAAAATCTTTATTACTAGTTATTAGACCTTCGCATTTTGACAGTCTGGCCTTGAGACCGGTTAAGTCAAACTGTTGATTAGCGAGGTTAGTGGTTATAGGCAATATCTCTTTTTCCACGTATGCCTTTGTCACTGCATCGCTGGGGCCTGTTGGTAAAGCTAAATTAGTTATTTGTTTATTATTAGCGTCATATTTATCGTTGGAGATAGTCATACTAAGTTTTTTTAGTGTGCCCAAATTAACTGCGTCCAAGGAATCTACAGGGTTAGCTACACTCCATAGTCTTTTGTTTTGCATATTGAATCTCTGAACGTCAGAAGGTATAGATTTATGGTCAACATAATTCTTTGTAGCAGCGTCGAGCGGCTGTACCGGTGTAGCCAATTTACATAACCGTTTATTTTGCATATCATAGTCACCTTGGGGTGTTAAATTGAAACCCTCTCCCTTGGGACCTTTGACGGTCTCACCTCGGGATTTCCGGCTACTACGTCCAAACTTGTCAATGGTCATTTTAATAATGCTTTAAACCTACTGTTACCAGCTCCTTTTATATAGCCGGCCTCTCTCAGTTCCTCGACGATACTCAGTATTTCATTGCCATGGACTCTGTTTCCAGTCTCTGTTGACATGGCTATGTGTCTTAGTCTACTTACCAATTCATTGGCGTCGTCCCAGAGTATAATATCACGGGATCTTGCATTCTTCCACGCTAGACCCTTGCCCACTCTGACCGGGAATAGGTCTTTAATAATTCGTCTGTACTTTAGATTGTTGTCCCTTCTAATTTGATTTTGGAATTTGTATCCTTTCTTGTGAGCGTTGGTGGCGATAATAATACTCTTATAGGTATTAAGATCGTCTTCATCGTATATATCCTCGTCAGGGGTTCTCTTAAATATGAGCTCATACAAGCCTTCAGTAGGTCTATATCTTGTGTTGTTTATTAGAATAGTTCCATCGTTGTCAAAGTCTAACACCTTATCTCCCATCATTAAATTACTGCCTTCGTATCTAGGGCCGTAGTCATGATCAATAACTCGGACCTTACCGCTAGCATCTTTTAAAAGCAGTGTCATATATCTCACTGTCATGGGGTTACTAAACTGACTTTCAATATATTGGGACGCTGTTTCCAGTCCCGAAGGGGACGATACAATTTGCTTTAACCCGCTGGTTTCAGGTGTAGATACACTCTGCGGAATAAATTCAGCTATTTCTCCTTCATCATCTGTAGTATCGTATTCCATTGGCTCTTCTTTAAAGGTTACGGGTTCAGTTTTTATGTCGGCTGTGTTTGTTGTCGTTTTTCTAAGTTCTTGAATAATTGGTTTATACTGCTTCTCAAGCAAAATATCACTTTCCTCGGATCCTTCCTTAAACATTTTATACTTTCTCTTAATAGCATTACGCAGCTCTATGAGCCGATTTGTCAGTTGCTGTTTACTGCTTCGCTTCATAATCATAAATGATAACTTTCAACCAACACATCTATATATAAGGCATTCCGACTTGCCTGAAAAACAGGGGCTTTCTTACTGCAGTATTTTCCGCAAAATTTATTCTTGTCCTTGAAATAGAAAGAGCACAAGTTTGATTTAACATTATGAAGTTGACCGTTAAAACCTCTTAAATCGTTGTACGTGTAGGTGCGTACTATTATAGTTCAGTTACAAAACTGTCCATTCCTACCCTGTACCTTCCCTTATAAGGGTCCAGTGTTTTGTCAATTACAAGGAATCCAAAGTTGTCTCGCCACGCTTGAGCGCATATTTCTTTAAATTTTTCAAATGACATGTCTGTAGTGACATGATCGGTGTATACATGTCTTAGGTTCTTCTCGTCTTGTTTAAATAAAATAATAAAGTTACAGTTATCCCTCACCAACTGTTTGGGTATAGCACTGTATGTCTGCCCTAAATAAAATGTATCTAAATTGTTATGTCTACCCATGGTAAAAAAGTTACGTATATTGTTATGTTTTTCGCAGGAAATATCGTCAAAGATCATTATAGAGTTTGGTTTAGTTTGATTTGGGTGTATAACTAAACTATTATCGTCAAATTCATGATACCCAACCTCCTTAGGCATAACCTGTTTAAGTAATTTGTATTTAGGTTGATAGAGGGACTTTGAAAAAACATAGATATTTTCAAATCTTAAACCGTTTGGGTCAAACAATAAATTGAATAAAACATTGGTCTTCCCACAGGAACTCGGCCCTGCGATTATACAACGTATTGAATCAGGCAGTAATACACCGTGTTTATTATTCTTAACCATGCCCGTTCCCGAGAAATAATCATCAAGATTCACTACAGGAAAACCGACTTCCTGTTTCTCAACCCGCATAATGACTGATTACATCACCATACCCGCAAACAGATTTATACATCCTGTGGCCTTCCATGGAAGTCGTGACCAGCCTCTATCACACCAAGTCCTTGGCATCAATCCAACTGTCATGGCTGCTATCATACCCCCTCCATCGTACAAAGAGTCTGTCTCCTTTCCTTTTTAATACTTTGTCAACTAAATAAATGTCACCGGTTTTTGACTTGCTAATTTCTTCAGCATAAAACCCACCTTTAAGTATTTCCCCTCTGTTATCTTTTAATATGTATGTTATTGGTTTTGTCGGTTTAATCGCGTATACTGTAAACGTCTCATTTGTCCAATTAGGCAAATACCCTTTCTTAAACACTCTTTTTACTTTACTGATTCTAACACTGTCACCTAATTTTATTTTTTGTTTAAGAATTTTATGTTTTGGTTTTTTAACTTTATTTATTCTCTTTAGAATGTCTTTGACATGTTTCTGTCTTACATCCTGGGGTTTCATACCTATAGTCCTGTGCTTTGTGTGATTGTAAGAATTTACAATTTCTGGCAATAAACTTACCCACTCATAACTACCTCTGGCAGTAAATAACTTGTACATTTTTGTCTTGAGAGTTCTGTTTAATCTTTCCACGATACTTGCTTTTAGTTCTGAATACGTAAAATAGTGATTGATTTTATACTTTTTCATTAGAGCATTTACATGTTTATTAAAAAAGTCGGTACCTTGATCCGTTTGAAAATTTTTTATTTTATATTTAGCTAAGATGGGTTCTAAAGCTTTAGCGACTTGCGGCCCTGACTTGTCTTTTAACGGAATAGCAAAAGCTATGAGCAAACAAAGGATAGAGATTTTTTTAAAGACAAACCATGGCCCCTCCACCGCCATGGTCCGTGGAGACCTTCCAAAAACAAACTAGCTGTCTCCCCCGTTTTTTTTTATTTTTACTTTTATACTTTTTTTGTATTTTACTTTTATATTTTTTTTTGTTTCACCCACCGGACCGTTCCAAGGAGTAGCCCGGGTGTTAGCCAGGCGCCTCAATGTACAAGGTCCTTCTTTCACCCGAGGTCTTTTCGAAGGAGTAGCCGGGTTGTTACCCCGGCGTCGCAATCTACTGGACCCCTCATTCACACATGGGCCGTTCGAAGGAGTAGCCGGGGTGTTAGCCCAGCGTCTCAATCTACTTGGCCCCCTTTCAGGTTTACGGGGCTTTTCGTCACCCGCGCCATTGACCTTCATTCAGGTTTACGGGGCTTTTCGTCACCCGCGCCAGAGACCTCCATTCATACAGTGGGGATTTTTGCATTATTCAAGACTTGCTCAACTATATTTACAGAGGTGAGGATATTGTTATGGGCAGATTCAATGTGATTACCATAACTCCTCATAACCTCTTTAGCTTTATTCAATATATATATTACAATATATTACTAAGGGGAAGTCAGTGCAGTTCAGAGAGTATATTACTACACTTAACTTCCTCATCAATATTTACTGATACTGTACAACACTGTACGGGCAGATCATTAAATATATAGGAGGCTATATGAGACATTTTAAACAAACAAATCGGATTATGTTACGCAAAGAGCAGCGCAGGGAGTGAATCGCTCCTCCCGTAATTCCTGTCGGGTTACTCGAGTCTTTGTATCTTTTTATAGCCAAATGGTAAGGTGTCGTACTCACCCTCGAGCCTCCTTTTAGGTCCTGTGATTTTAAACTTTTTAATTTCGCTTACTGTTACAATATCTCTGTCTTTAGTCCTCCTGATTCTATTCTCTTCAATTTCTAAAATTTCAGCAGCTTCACTAAGGACCATCTTTTTCAATTGCTCAAAGTTTAGCGTTTCGGAGGTTTTTAGGTTGAGGGTGAGGCCTTTGATTTTACACACAGATTCTAGTTTTTGTTTGTTGGTTGACCAGACAAGGTATGCATAAGTTTTAGGCCCCCCAGAAACGAATTCAACAATATAAGAGCCGGGTCCGTACTCGCTTGCCAATTCATCGGTCATTTCCCCGAGGTAATCTCCCGTAGGGACCCTGTACAACCCTCCCCGGTAGAAATAAATACATGAGTCCGTGTCATAGTAAAGGACTTGCCCACCCAAAGCCTCCAAGTGTTCATAAAGTTTAAGTCTCGCCTGGGCAGTGGTGTAGGCCGCAATTACAACATTTACATTTCTCAAAGGTTCCCCAACTTCCTCAATATATTCCCAGCTTACAACAACAACCTCTTCGTTAACAAGCTGGATCCTGTTGACTTGTACTTCTGGACTTATTAACATGTTAAACAAAACTTTAGATTCCCTTACAATTGTTGCTTTAGTTTGGTTCTCCCTCTGTCCGAATTTTCCCCAGAATGAATTTAACATTAATTTTGCCAATTGTCTCAAACCCCCGTTCTTAACGATTCTGTCCTTGTCCAATTTAATGCCCTCATGTTGGAAATAGTCTGAAATGTATTTATCTTTATCCTCTTCTGTCTTACACCAGCTAGGATAGCCTGAGGCTTCCTGCTTCATTTTCAAGAATTTATTAATAAAATCTGTAAAAAGTCCCCCTTTCTCGTATGTGGCGACCTCATACTCCCACAACTCATACATATCAAGCACAACGTATCCTTTCTCTACAGATTTCCTGATTTCATCCATAGTCCATGTCCCAACTAACGCCCTTTCACTACTCTCATGTTCACAATCCCCCTGATTTTGAATTTCCCCGCAAGTTTTACACAACACAAACATCAATTTATTATTCATTTTTGTTGGGAGAACCGGGTGGTAGAGATCCCGAGGTGGCAGAATTTTACATTTCAACAAACCATCTACATTTAGTCCTCGCTGCCTGCACTCCCTATCTCCCACATAGATTGTAGGGTGGCCCAAAGGATATTTGCCATATTTATTTACATATGGATAGAGAGAACATACATCAACATATTGAATTGTTTCTCCCCCTTCACATTTACAATAGGTTTTTGCATTGCCCGTTCTGCCTCCAAAGAACGCTTGTCTAGGGTCAAGGGGAAGGTTGTTGAGGATCGGCAGGCTGTTCAAGTGTTTAAGGTTTTTATCTTTCTTTAGTTTACGGAACTCACACTCCCACATTACTGCAACTTCGTAGTCACTGATTTTTGACATCTTTTTCAAAGTTCTTTCATATCTTAAATTAAGTGAATCTGAGGGATCCTCCTTCAGAGGAGCCTCTCGATTGTAAGGGAAACATTTTGGACACCCGTGCCAATAACACCCGTGAAACTCATAAATTCGCTCACCATCAAACCCGTCTACTTTTACCCCGTTAATTTTAACTTCTTTGCCTCGGCCAGCGTGCTCAATCCTCACTCCCCGTTCCTCCTCTTCCCAGCTTAGCCATTGAAGGGCCGCTGTAGATTGGTTGTCAGTCAGTCTGTACCCTGATTTTGGTATAAGTCCGATTGTGTCTGGTTTTAGAAAATTGCGGCGGAAGGCCAAGTTACAGGCACTAGCAATAGTTACGGCCTCGAGGAAAGGGTCTACGTTACATTCTTTCAAGAAAATACTTCTGAATTTAAGACAGGACTGAGCTAGGATTTCTACGTCTGAAATACAGTACTCCAGGATTTCTTTTTGAAAATCAAAAATATAGTTACTCGCTACTTGTTCCTCGTACCAAATCTCAAATGCCTTGTGTGGTTTCTCAAACATAGACTCGGGGCAGTAGTATTTTTTATCGGGCATAGGGCCTACATAATTTTGGTTTGCCAATGTATTGAAAAGATGCGGGAAGTAGCCCTTCTTTTTCTCGGGAGGCAGGTCAAAGGCTTTAGGGAGCGCAGAGAGGGCCATGGGGAAATAGCTTAGGGAGTCAATGAATCTTACGTTGTCCATTTCCATCAAAATAATTTTAGTTCCCCTCATTACCAGCTCAGGCGTGAATTTTGTTTCTTCCATTATATGTTTTAGTAAAAACTGAAAATCAAAGCCCTGCCCGTTATGGGCAATTACACAGACATTTTTGAACTGTTTACGAACTTGCATCACATACTCCATGAATTGGTGAACCGGGTCAGAGTTGAAGACTCTTGTACGGTTTCTACATGTCATGCAAAATTTACCATCGATACAATTAAAGCAAAATTGTTGTGAGACGCACAGGTTAACTTGATGTACTTTTTGTTCAGGGTCAGAGGGAAGAGACTCGTCTTGGCGAGTCTCCAAGTCAAAGAAAATGAAAAGGTAGTCTTTAGTTTTAGGTTTTCCTTCATTGGGTTGCATGTAGCATTTATGATTGGGATCTTTGAATGCATTGCAGGGTTTACAAAAAACTTCCCCGCATCTGTGAGGTCCTGATCTCTCTTTTAGGTTAATCAATTTCCCACAATCAAGAAACTTTTTATAAGCTTTGCATCTATCAACCTTATGGGCAATAAAACAGCGCTGGTTTCTCATAGTCATGTTACAGTCTGGGCAAACTATTCCCCCATGCTCCTCTTTACAGGGAGGCGAGATGGTTTGGCAGTAGGGGCAGATGTTTGAGCATCTGTGCCTAGCTTTGTGTTCGAAAGGGACATGGCAAGCTTCGCAAAAGTAAGTGCAGGCGAAAGCCGCGGTCAAACTGTTGATTACGTTGTAGTGCCGATTGTGAAAAAGCAAGTTAATTTTAAATTTAGGATTTTCAACAGCTCCTTCAAAGTAAACATCACGGCCTTTTCTGTCGTAGTTGTAGACCGTGATTTTGAAATCTTTTAGCAGGTCCTGAAACTTTTCCAATTCGGGGATACCGGCGCCTTCCTCTGAGATCTCTACCCTAGCCCGCTGAACAAGTTCTCTGGCCCTAAACGTTTGTCTTTTACCCAGGTATTTTCGGATTGCCTTATACTGAGGGTCTTTAGTCAAGTTTGCTATGGCCACCACCAAAGCCCGAGGGAGACACAAATTATCTTTGTTATTGATTACAACTATTCCCCGTCTAGCTTTACACTCCTCTTCAAAAGTATTATACAAGCCAGGCCTTACTTTTCCAGAACCTACAGGGAGATTAACTCGGGTGCATTCAACTTGAAACGTATCAGTGGATTTAATTGATTCTGAGTTACTTTGAACAATACCCCCGAAAATTTGCCAAAGAATGTCTTCATTTACTTCGTTCGCGGGCCGGAAAGCTACAAAACCAGGTTCTTTTGATTTTAAATTTAAACTGTGCAAGGTGAAACCAAGCTGATCGTTTTCATGGGCCCGCTCTTTCATGTCATTGACAATTTTGGCAAAACCTTGTCGTAGCCAATCAATTTCGGTTGTTTCAGGAGGAGGGTTAGAAAATTTAAAAATGGTTCTTGTACCGTAAAGTCTAAAGTGTTTTACATAAGTATCGTCAGAACTGAGTATCTCGACAGGATTTACAGCCATTTTGGAAGGATTACTATAGTACAAAGTAAGGTACACAGAATACAATAATACAAATTAAAAAGTGAGGTTATGTTACTCAAAAATATATAATACAAATCAAAAGTGAGGTTATGTTACACAGAATACAATAATATAAATCAAAAGTGAGGTTATGTTACACAGAATACAATAATACAAATAAAAAGTGAGGTTATGTTACACGTAAGATAGGGTCAGCAAACGCTCAAGATTGAGGTTAGAAAAACGCAGCAAACAGAGCAACACGGGGACACGTCTGATCGCAATGAAAGCTGAGAGCAAAGTGAGAGGAAAATAGCGGTAATTGGGGGTGGTGGGGAGGTGGCTGATGCAATAGTGTTGTTTGTTGCGGGTGTATGGACCAATCAGAGGGCAGGACGCTTAATTACAACCAATGGGGTGCGAGCTTATTCCGGCCAATCACAGAACAGTATTTTAACAGGTAACGGAAGGTTTACTGACAAATAATGTTGCGGATGTTGCGGTTATGTAACGTAAAAAGTGTACTTACTTGAACCAGTGATCTCACTAGACATACATGAGTGACATGTATACAAGATACGCCACTCATGTTTCAACCACGCGTGCAGCCTAGGGTATATGCAATAATGGTACATGATATCTATGATCGGGGTCGCTTGTACCAAGTGCCCCCGATCACAAGCATCATGCACCCACAAAGGCATGAGGCGGGAGGAAATCACTGGGAAGTCAATGCAGAAGGGCTCCATAGCTACGACTGACGCTGAGCAGTGCCGAGAGCATGAGCTAATCACAACAACTTCCGCATGATAAAATACTGACCTTGAGATATAAGGCTGCCGCCGAGCAGTGCCAAGAGCGTGAGCTAATCGCGACCACTTCCGCATGATAAAGTAAACTTGACCGAGAAATTGTATTACCGGGGGGGGGGGGATTAGACATAAATGGCTTAAAACTTTGACAGGTTCCCGCCTAGCCCTAATTAATAGAAAGACTGAGGGTCATGAGAATATTACCGAAAATTTGGAGTATCTAAGTTAAAATGTTACTATGCGTACTTACAGCTCGACATGATCACAGAAGAGGAGGCGTGGAGGCCTCTCATCCAGCTCCTGCAGTGATAGATGCTGGCAGGATCCTTGGAACCTCCCGTACTCGGGGCAGTGCCGGGACATTAAAAATATTATAGGCAAATAAATAAGTAAATAATTGTACTCACACACAAGAGCAGGTGATCAACGGTCCAACAGTTGTTGGTCTTCCACACCTACAATACAGGGGCCGTGGATGGTCTGGCGGGCTGGTGGAATACCCGAGCGGCTCCCAGAAGCTGACTTCATGGGCTTCGATGTCGTAACATCCACCTTGGGGTATGTATATCTGTAAGACAAAGAAACAGTATTAAGATAAGCAGCAGTTATTAAATAATAACAAATATCATTTACTACCTTACCGTACTTACCATAAAGCAATCAAAACAGTATCGTTTTCTGAGCCCAAGTTTATACCCAATGTGATGTATTGAGTAACAGTTGGTTCTGTGTTCAAATATTAACTGTCGTCTGATTAGGAACGGAAGGTTTAAATTTTGAATTTCATGTAGGAATTTAAATTTCGAACAATATCGCTGAAGGCAAAGTTGAGTAAGGCTCAGAGGCGACATGACGAACGACTGAGAGAGGAGCAGAGTGATTGTGTGTGTGTGTGTGTGTGTGTGTGTGTGTGTGTGTGTGTGTGTGTGTGTGTGTGTGTGTGTGTGTGTGTGTGTGTGTGTGTGTGTGTGTTTGTGTGTTGGGGTTTTATAGATTGTTTGCTGTTATTTGGACTGAGGTTATGTTTTTATACATTTATTTGTTTATTTTCAGAGTGGAACTGCAGTTTCCTTGAATATTATTACGGACCTTCACCACCTTTTCCAGGTATTGTTTTTACACTGATTTTGAGTTGACATTATTATTTAAGTATTTATTTTAATATTGATTGATTCGTATTCATATATTAATATATTTTATTTGTTTCCTTTTTAGGCCAGTAGCTCTACAGCGAGTTTGACCGAGCTGCGACCTCTATCTCAGGTTAGTAAATTACAGTGTTTGCAAAACTTTTTAAGGCTGTTTTTTTTATAATAGGCGTGCATTCGGTTTCAAATTAAAATGGCTACTTTAACAAATATGTTAGTATATATAGTTTATGTACCTTTTGTTTTCAGGTTAGGGAGCGCTCTCCAGTTGCTCGCCCTAACACTCCAACCCCGGGGTCGCAGCCAATGGAGCTCCCATCATTCAGGGCGGCACGGCAAGAGGCTGCCACTCATGATCGGATCAGGGTGCTTCCTGCCTGGATGACCGCTTGGCGGCAGCGTGGCTTTCGGCAGGAAAATCATGTAAGTATAAAGTAAGGTTTAATTAAGATTTGCATTTTTAGATTTAAAACTATTATTTTAATAATAATAATAATAATTATATAATTTTCAGGTGCCGAACGTAGCCAGCAGCTCTGTAAGGATGAACAGCTCTGAAAGGCTGGGAAAGGCTTGAGCAACCCTATGCTGGCGCGGATGGGCCAGCTGCTGCGGGCCCTGCGAGCCTCGAGCTGTATTGGTAGGTTTAATATATTCTCACTTAATATGATAATTTAGGTTTGATTATAAATTAACAAACTAACGGATCTGTCAATCGTTTCAGCGTAATGTTCGGGAAATGTAGGATAATAAGTAGACTTAGGATTTTTTGAAAGGTAATTATTTTGTAAAGTAAATGTTTTTAAAGTCACTGTTTTTTTGAGATAATATTTGAAATTGTCCTAACTGTAATTGTTTTTAAGCTATAAAGTTTTTAAAGAAGTGCATGTTTTGAGTTAATTGTGGTTGATTGATTTAAAATAGTATTTAAAAGAGTAATTATTTTGTTTAAACTTAAAGTAAGAACATTTTATTTGAAGTTGATTTTGTACAATAATAAGTCAACAAGTAGAGTCGTTTTATTTTTGTTATCAGAATTGGTAAATTTTAAAAAGATGTAATTATTATTTAACAAGTGAAGATGAAAAATCATTCTGTATTAATATTGTTTCTACTGTAAAATTGTTTTCTTTGAATCAGTAATGAATCAAGTATTTAATTGGTTTTAAATAAATAAATATAGTTTATTTGAAATGAATTTGATTTTTACTCACCCTGTGCATAGAAGCGGAGTGAGCACTGCACACATCACCGGACATGAATGTAGACTGGACATCAGAGTATTTATTATGCATGTTTCACTGCCTCATTGGCTATTCAGGACGAGCGGTGTGTCACGGACTCAAAGACGCTCGTTGTACGTGCAGCGGTTACCGCTCGCAGTAGGTGTAACCGCTCAGGACGTGCCGTGGTTAGGCAATCATGGCACGCGAGCGCACGGCCCAAGGTAATGTGTATTGAGTTTCTCTGTATTAACTAAACTGAGTTGTTAACAGAGTATTATTTCACTTACCTTTCTGGTGATGGTATATTATACACTATTATGGTACATATATATATATATATATATATATATATATATATGATTATACTCTGTGGCGTTATATATGGTACATATATATATATATATATATTTATGATTATACACTGTGGCGTTATATATGGTATATTTAATTATGTATGGTACATATAATTAGGTGATGGTATATTATTATGGTACATATATGATTATACACTGTAGCGTTTATATATGGTACATATAATTATACATATAATTATGTATGGTACATTAGCTCTGCTAGGTTGGTAACACTTTGGAGGGATGAAAAGTGAGGTTAGGTTTGGCGCCAATTTTTTTTGGCGCGCAAATTTGGCGGGAACGCCACCATGGGCGCCGCCATCTTGAATCACGTGACCTAATTAGACCAATCAGAAGCCAGATTTTAGGCCCATAAGACCCCATGTTAAGACCCATCTCCCGCCTAGACTACTACAGGGTATTCCGTAACTGTCAATAATTTACACAAGAATTAGCGCCATTTTGGGACGCATTAAAGTAAGTGAATTCTGTTTTATCCAAAATGTATCTTTTAACGAGACATTTGAAATGATGTATTATTTGCTTATTTGTATATTTGTTTACCTAAGAAAATTTTGAGATGCGACCCATGATTCGAAATCTTTTGGAAAATGGCCGCCACGGCCTCCAGGGGGTGATTGGCCGATGGTTCCAAATCCAAATTTGTTCATATTACAACGGGTTACCTCTAAGCCAAATTTGGTGCTTTTATCAACAAGTGTACAATAATAGCAGCTAATCCTCTGTGCTATTAGAGAAACATGGTAATCGAGAGCTTTGGCGAATCTGAAGTCAAAACTTTCCCAAGTTTATTTTCGTCCTTAACATTTTTAATTGTTTCAAAGGTGGTTTGAAGCATATATTTGATATGCATCTAAAATTCAATAATTGTTTAAAGGTACCAGACAAAATTACGGATATTATACAAGTATTATTAATTTTCCCCTCCATAAATATATCTTAACTAAATGACAATAAATCTTTAACCAATAGCTTTTTCCAGTCCCGTATTTCATGTTAGATAAAGCGCGGGAAAGACTGGTGAAGTAAAAATTAATTGATTTTCCATTTAAAATACAAACCAAATCCAAGAGGGGTCGTGTGGGTTAATCAAACAGCGCATGGGTGACGGACTCCTTTAACCGAGTTAACGCCTTCTAAACCTTCTAAAATACACATGGTCATAAAAGGTTTTAATATAAAAACTGTTTCCATTAACTTCCTTTGACATTTTTATAGAAAATCAAGAACTAATAAATATTACATTATTCAACCTGTTTCCATTTTAACAGATTTAATTTTTTTTGCACAAAATTAGTTTTCTACCACATTTAATACATACGAATAACTCCAAAATAAAATTCAAATTTCAGTGTTATATCTTTATATGTTTCACTATTTAATACATTCACTTTAGGCTTATATTACAGTGTAAATAAACTATAAAATGTCCACAAAAAATATACAATAAGTGTAAATAAGTCTAAATTTTTAACATATGCTTAGAATTTTAAGTTTTAATCACTAGTTTTGATGTCCCTGAATAATTTTGATGTATTTTGTATGCCTTCCAGATATGAAGGAGGCCCAAGCTGTGACTGAGGATCAACACATCTGCATAGTTTATGAGGTAACTAAAACTACTCGCTTCTGAGCCGAAATTGAGTTTCCCGAGAATTTAGATGACCCTCTTTGAAGACGACCGATTGTGGAAAACTCCATTAGACCTCGAGATTCAACAAACCATCCGCCAGAATCCTAAAAAAATATACTTGGTTAACTACACTAATATAACAAAATTATATGATTTTACATATTTATTGTTTTACTGTTGTGTTTCTGATTTCTCCATAGTAGCTAGGACCTACTAGCTGCTTCGTAAGTGATAACGCTGTAACCAAAAACCCGGTTATTTGAAAACGTCACTTGCTTTTACCATGTTACTGAATAAGCAAATCGACATACATTATGTTACACCCAAAGAACCGTGGGGCGTAGCTTAAAGGGATTTTTGAAACGCGAGATTACATGCGTAGCACACACATACTAACAACCTTTAGGCAAAATCTTTGTCCAATCCGTTTAGGAGTTTTTGCTCTGGAACAGTACAGAGATGACTATAGTGAGACACCATATGCCTTTATAGTAGTAGAAAAACTTGGTTGACCCATAGTTTTTATAACTGTAATCAGAACGGCCTTCGTAACACTGCTTTGTATTGATAAAAAAAAACAAAAAAAACAGTTTGTTTCTCTGTTAAACATGTACTACGGTTTCAGTTCTGTTTTAAATCAAAATAGCAAGGAATACAGTTTTCTTTAACAGAATGATAATTTGTTTTTAATGCCAATTCTATATAATTTACGCTATTTTATAATGTTGCGGCCCAGTGGTTTAGAGCCCACCATAAGCTTGGTCATTAAACTGAGCCATGTTATTTATCCGTTATTCGTACATTTTGTATATTTGTTGTATATTAGTCATAGTCTCATCGTTCTTTCTTACCCATCTAAAATTTGCATTTGTATGTAAAGTGATGTTATGCTGTTAGAATGTAATTAAATAAATTAATCAATAAACTAAGGACTACAGTACTAGTCATCTCCCTCCACTGGCTTAAAAAAATAAAATCTGTTATAATTGTTGTTAATCAGATGATTTAGTTTAGCTTCTTCTTGAAAGTAAATTATAATCAGTTTGTGAGAACTAATTAGAAAAATAGGTTAGGCTATCAGAATTGTAAAATAGTTTGAAATTTCGTAACAATTTGTGTTTAGGTTTTTAAAATAAGATAACTTAAATTATATTAAACTTATTTTATGTATATTTTGGTAAAATCTGTATTGATGCTCCCGATCCAATGTGTTTGTTTATCCTGTTTATTCATTTCAAGAGCCAAGTTTCGATCAGCGCAGCACATTCTGTTTAATCCTTACTCTAAATAAACCAAGGTGAGGAAAATTAATTAACACTAAAGTGGGGATTACTGTTACATTTGTTCTGTTATGAGTGGATTCTCACGTCGTCTTTACTTCCACAGCTTATCCACATTTCTGACACATGACTGCCATTCTAAATGTTACCTTCATTCAATGGTGTAATGCTATAGCGTCAACACCAAAGGTCTAATTATCCTCCAATCTTATAAAAAGGATCTCCGATGCAATAAAATCTGCAATTTGAATATGAACAACATTGTTTTAAGTGTTTTTAAATCTAGAATTGGAGATGGAATTACCTGTGGCATGAACTGAGTTGTATTATTTTCTGGTAATTTAGAGAAAGGCGTGTTAAATTTATTGCAGTATAGAATATTTATGATATAATAGTAAAAGAAAATGTATTTGTTACAATTTTACATGTGAAATGTAAAGGGGTTTTTAAGTAAAACGAAACTGTACAAAATACATTATACAATTATTAGTCTTTGATCATATTTTATCAACAGTGATTTTTTTATCATGGACATCAGAAAAACTACGCCTATCATTCTGTAAAATTAATTACATCACCCAACACAAATTTACCTTTGTATTTCCAGTAAAATATGTAAAATTGTTTGTTTAGTTAAATATAAAAAAGGGATGCAAATCTTAATTAAATATATCTTATTATATATTGGAAAGTAACGAGAGGAAACTAAAACAGTCTTTTTATGTCACAAACTCAAAGGTAAACCTGTCTCCGATCTGGGGATTTGATCCTTTGTTGAAATTGGAATTTTTCCAATCAAAGAATAGGATAATCTCAAGTCTAAAGTCTGCTTCATACACCAATCTCTAGTAAACACTTCCCACTATTTTCAGTTTATTTAATTTAAATGTCTTAAAACACTTCTATTTATTGTATTACTATTATAATTGTTGTATAAATCGATTATAACTATTTCAGTAGATTTATGCAATGGAAAAGAAAACGATTTAATGGAAATTGGTTTTATATTATTTATTAAATATGTTACAATACGAATATATCTGAGCTGTCAGAAGTAGCTGCAGTTGTAGTAGCTCTGTCGACGCCTTGTGCTTTGGTCTGAGGTAATATCATTTGTAACCATCCAGGCCAGGTGTTGGAAACAAACATTAATACTCTCCCAGCCATTCTCTCTAGTAATTTATCATGAGCTATAAATTGTTGTAAAGTTAATAAATTTAACCTTAAAATTCCAGGTCGTAACAAATAGCTACATACTTTTAAATAATTGTTAAGGATTACTTTGCTATAAATTATCCCGAGAATTGTTTCCTGACGTAAAATTTAAAACAAGATTAGTTGATAGTTTATAAAATAAATTACATCTAATTAAAAAAAGTTGAGTTGTACCAGCTAAATAGCAATTTTAGGTTCAAAAGAGTACTTTTGTCTCATTGTACAATGGCCTCAAATAGGAGATACAAAAAAAAGACATTTTGTGCTGGGAAAATATAAAAATAATAAATATGATATTGAATGTTTTATTGAGCCATTTTTCTCAGATAAATATTAGAGATTTCATAGAAAATAGTACTCTTTAAATGGTATTGATAAATTTAGATCAATTAGATTATAGAATCTAGATTTGATTTAGATCAGTATGATTGTTTTCTTTGCGTGTGTATCTAATGTTTATGAAATTCTTTAATGATTAAAAGGCTGATTATTGCTAACTCATTTTATCAAAAAAATGTATCATTAACATATGAAACTAAATTTTTAACATAGGAAAAACTTCCTACGGCTCTTTAATGCTACAGAGCAGCAATTTTGACTATTGATTACTTGAAGACTTTAATTGTCAAAGATAGTTGAAAAAAAGAGTTTTGAACCTGACGTTATTTTAGCAATCAACAATGAAGAATGATACTCGTATATTTTTAAATTACTGGGTAAGAGTAAAAACTACATAAACCGTCATTTTCAACGAACAATCAAGTTGTGAGTTGTTGGCCTTGTAGACTAAACTGTTTCGCAGACTAAATGGGTGTTATTCACAAAATATGTCATAAGTTCGTTAGTAAATTGGTTTATTGAATTCAATAATTGATCTAACAGATATTGCAGTTTTTATGTTTTGATTTACACTGTAAATATTTCTAAGTGGTCAAAGTGGTGATTTTTCGCTCAATAAAAAAATAAAGTACTAACATAAGGTGAATGTAGTCATTGAAAATTTGCTACATAGCAAGAGTGACGATCCAGCTATATAGTTTAAAATACATTATATTAAGTTAATTCTCAGACCTGGAAAAATAGTAGGTATACTTTTTAAACAACTCGTGACCATATATCTCAGCGTTATTGTTGCAATTAATAAACTTGAAGATAATTTAATAACAATTCTTCAAGACGATACCGTAATTTAACTAAACGAGGTTCTTGCTAAGAGCCTCTTCAACTGTCTGTGAAGTTCTTGGGACTTGGCTCACGACTCTCCCTCAAGTAGTTAGAAACTGGGAAGTTTTCTATGGTTGCCAGTTTAATAATTGGCAATTAAAGTAGTTGTGGTTAGTGAATAACCCACTACAAATCATCTATAAAACTTCAAAATAATTGTAATAAGTGATTAATGTTTATGATTGTAGCTTAAATAATGTATTACGCTATATTGATTTTAAAATATAGTTATTTGTGTATTAAGTGCAACTTTGTCTCCCTGAGGGAAATTGTTGGCACCCAATGCCGTAGGCGAGGGCGAAAATTGTATCGAGGGAGACAATGTACTTTACTCCCGTAATACACACAACATTTTTCCCACATCCCAAAATCCACAAGTATCCATAAGTATTCAAATTTACAATCGCTGTCCATTTTGGTTACGTAATGCGTTATACCTAACCACCGAACTTGGAACGTTAATTGCAGCTGAGCGAAGCGAAATATCAATCAGCTGATCCGATTCCGTTATAGCTGCAGCGATAATTATTACAGCGAAATATCAGCTTATTGTGTTCCGCATGTTTTAGCTACAGCGTTGCCAGTTCTTCACTGAACTGTGTTGCCAGATTGTCAATGTTATTCTTATGGGTTTACTTTGTTTCCCGGCGGGAGACAAAGTAGCACTTTACTCTTTCATTACAAGGAGTAAAATTCGACTTTACACAGTATGTGGGGGAAAACATATTTGTTATATACAATTGATTTTATTAGATACTGCATTCAGTTCATTGATACTATTAATGATAAACTCGTGAAGGAAGTACGCTTAAATTAGCGAAATACTGTTGGGTAAACTATTTATTGAGCCCCTACCCGATGAACTATATGACTTAAAACTTCGCTGCGGGCGACACCGTACGGTGTGAGATTTTCAAAATAGCGGCAGAGTGAAAATCTTGGCAGAAACTGGAAAAAACCACTTGGGACCTTCTATCATACAAAGGCATGTTTTTATGACAAAATACCTTTTAGTGTTTGGATAATGTTAACCATTTTCTAGCCGCAGTGAACTTGTTAAGGGGTTCAAAACGTCTAGGTGAAGCATATATTTTTGGAAACATTATAAGTTAATCAATTAAAATTATTATAACAATACTGAACTCCAAATTAACTTTTACAATTAATTATTTGTTTATTACGGTCTGTAAGTGGTTATAAGGTATTTTTAATAGGATCACAGAACACATTTTACATATAATAAAAGTTCTCTACTAGGAATCTTGTTTGCGGAAATGTATTCAGTGAAACTAAGTAAGTTCGTCCTTTAAACCGTAAACAATTAAGCCGGTCTATTCATTAAAAATTATTTGTTCAAAATAAAGTTTTCAATCCCAACTTTGTTCAAATACGACCTCAAAATATTTGTCTTTCGGCTTTTATATTAACACTAAAAGGAATGAAAATGAATTACTGTTTCTTAATAAACGAATCTAAACTCAAACTAAAAGACATTTACAAAAATTTATATTTAAACACTTTTTACAAATTGGAAAAAATATTCATATGCTCTGTGTTTTAAAATTGAACTGTGGCCTTGAAATTTACCATTTATATCTCGATTTTACAAGCCTCGTATTACGGTATGGATTTAAAAAGAATAACTTTGTTACAAATACGTCTGTTAAACTTGTTACATCTGAGGAATAGGTTTCTTGCACCTGTTACCTATTTCAATCCTATTTAGGATATGATATCATATTTTAGCAATAACGGAGAATTTTCGTTAATTAGGAAGGGTTTTGGTTAAAAATATGCATTAAACGTTTGAATAAGCACGCAAAATCTATCTAAGACTGTGAATGACAAGATCATACAAAACGTAAAATTAATTTTATATCCTGCCGAAAGTTGTTTCGACGTAGAAGGAAAAAATCTCTTATTCCACAATCATTATTTTCAAGATGAATCATTTCCTGACACAAATAAGTTTCGTCCCATTGTCTATGGTGAGCAGGCAGCACAATAGCCTGTCATCTCCGGACGGCATAGACAGTCTTATCAGTGTCTTTGTCGCATGTATATAGCTTCCATTATGGCGATGCTCTCCCAAGCTAAAGCATTATTAATGGGTGTAGGATATCCCAACCCCTATCACAAAATGAAGTATCTGTGGAACTTACAATCCCAGACAAGACATATAAGGTCTGTATAGGACTCAACCTGCCAAGACCGTGAAACCTAACTGGGGACAGTGAGAAGGGTTCGTAAGCCCGTCAGGGAGAATAAGAGACGTTTTGGAATAAGGAAAAAATTATAGAAACGTCTGAGAATAAAACATTTGTATTTGCTGCGTGTCGTGATAATCCTGATTAATTATCTTCATTTTACTAAACTGATACAATAATACATTCTCCAAAAGATCAAAACAAAGTTTGAAAGCTAATAGGATGAACCCCGAGTTAAAGTGATAGTCCAAGTATCTGATGACATCGCTTATAAATGCCTATGATAAGAGCAACTTTTTGGTAAGTTGTGAGAGCTGGACTGACCGGATACCTGTCCCTTGAATAGTTTAAACACACTCCTATTTATTTTTAAGTGCAACAGATATATTTTTTTACATTAATTTAAAGGAAACAAAATTAAGCTATTACATCATTTATATTTTTTAATTGCATTGAATTTATTGTGTTAAGCAGTACGATGCAATACCTTGCAGTTTATTGGGCAGCACTCACCATTGTTGACTCAAAGTGAAGCCGTTGTCCCTAGTAGATAAACAAAAACCCCCCAAAACGAAGAAATTCGCTCAAACACAACCGCAGACTTCACATTAAAACACGACGTTTCGTTCTTAATTTTCAGGTACGATTACCACGACTCTGGTTTAGGCGTTAAAATTGTATCCACTCTCCCCAATCCTTATCGATGTTTCCACCACTCAAGGTACATAAATAAATATCAGTCCAGCTAACAGTGACTTATACTTTCAAATTTGGTCATTACAATGTGTAGTTTATGTGTAGTTCAAGCAAGTGACATGACACCAGTTGGCATCCGTGTTATCTCATCGATTTAATTCAACTTTTATACTTATTTGTCTTATGATATCCATTTTCATATCCAACTATCTTTCAGTTACTATTACGGTAGTTTTCACCTTTATCACGTCTTCTTAAACTGTTACTTAAGTTACTCCTAACCTTTTGTCATGCAAACTTCTCCTGTTCCTTACAGTAGCTTTCAGCATCAGGTTATGTGGCCCTTAGCTTGTAATTACGGTAGTTCACAACTTAGTGTTACTTAAATTGTATTTACAAGAAGTCTCAACTTCACGTGTGTTCCCTAAAGTTGGTTTAATATGTTAATACACATTTTAAAAGAATTAATTGTATACTGGTTACTCTCTGATTATGTTATTCAAGGCCCTACAACCGCATTATTGTGAGAGTGGCATTGTAAGGTCAAACTAAGTTCAAACTACTTTTTGTCTTATCAAATTAATACGTGTCGAGACCTAAAAGTCCTTACTGTTAATCTAGATATAGTAGTTGCAAATTTTTTGATATAATAGAATGTGTCTAAATATTAACCTTACGTCTGAAAACCTATTCACTGAAATACTTACAAAAATCAACCTGCTGGTTTAACTAGGAACAGAGACTTTAAATCAAATACATGTTTCCGGAAGTGATGATTTATTATTCATTGAATAATTAAAATGTTTAACCACCGAGTTAGGAGGGTCAATGCAAGTTGACGAACCCTCTCTGGCTCTTCTCTGATTGAGTTTGGAATTGATATAATTTACTAATTATTACCTTTAATCAGGAACCTTTTGTTAGAAAGGTTTTATTTATCGAAGGTATATGTTAAACCTGGTTATAATGAAATATGTACCAATTACTTAATACGTGTTCATAGGTTATGAAATTATCTTTATAGGACAGGGTAATTAATAGGGCATTGGAGATTGACAACCTTGGACGAATTTCTTCAAAGTAACAATGTTCATTGAGCACACAATAAATGTTTTGATGGGATAATATACAAATTTAAAGAAATAAAAGTTAATTATTTCAATACTTTTTAGGAAATGGAAATATTTTATTACACTCTTACAGAATTATATAGAAAAATGGGCAATTATTTTTAAGAGAACTCTTAATTCGAGGTGCAGTAAGTACAGTAGTTTTGTTTCCAAAACAGCAATATATAATTTTTATTACTATTGTTTATGGAGGCTCAAACTAAATGGCTGCTCTCAGATGAGCTCTTAGTCATACATAGTATACGAATAATAATAAGCAGAAATATGTTTACTGGAAATTGATCCCTGGGGTAATCTAGTTTGTCAACTTGCTTCCTATAGAGTTAAGTAAACGTTCCTTAATTTGATCTAAAAAAACTCTTTTATGGAATTAGATATTTAACATGAATTATATCTTTAACACGTTAGTGACATATTTAGCACAGAGACTGATTAGAAGTAGCAATCTGTCCGGTAATGAGCGCGATAAGCACCTCGGATGGTGTTTCAGTAGAACTCATACATTCTATTCTTTACGCTTAAATAAACTACTTAAAGATAACGTTGTTAAAACGTGTAAGTCATTAAAAAGTACAAGAAATCAAAGCGATACTCAAAAATCAAACATTCAACACCGTAAGAAGCCCAAACTGTTAGCAAGGAACATTTTGGATACGACCTAAGCCTTAGAACAAACATTTAGTTAGGAGAGCGATGCCGCTAGTGATCTGACAACCACCCTCCTTTGTGTTAGGAGAGCGATGCCGCTAGTGATCTGACAACCACCCTCCTTTGTGTTAGGAGAGCGATGCCGCTAGTGATCTGACACCCACCCTCCTTTGTGTTAGGAGAGCGAGTCCGCTAGTGATCTGACAACCACCCTCCTTTGTGTTAGGAGAGCGATGCCGCTAGTGATCTGACACCCACCCTCCTTTGTGTTAAGAGAGCGATGCCGCTAGTGAACTGACAACCACCCTCCTTTGTGTTAGGAAAGCGATGCCGCTAGTGATCTGACACCCACCCTCCTTTGTGTTAGGAGAGCGATGCCGCTAGTGATCTGACACCCACCCTCCTTTGTGTTAGGAGAGTGATGCCGCTAGTGATCTGACACCCACCCTCCTTTGTGTTAGGAGAGCGATGCCGCTAGTGATCTGACACCCACCCTCCTTTGTGTTAGGAGAGCGATGCCGCTAGTGATCTGACACCCACCCTCCTTTGTGTTAGGAGAGCGAGTCCGCTAGTGATCTGACAACCACCCTCCTTTGTGTTAGGAGAGCGAGTCCGCTAGTGATCTGACACCCACCCTCCTTTGTGTTAGGAGAGCGATGCCGCTAGTGATCTGACACCCACCCTCCTTTGTGTTAGGAGAGCGATGCCGCTAGTGATCTGACACCCACCCTCCTATGTGTTAGGAGAGCGATGCCGCTAGTGATCTGACACCCACCCTCCTTTGTGTTAGGAGAGCGATGCCGCTAGTGATCTGACACCCACCCTCCTTTGTGCAGAAGGGAGGATTTCAATAATGTCTTCACTTATTGTCGTTACAGCGGAAGTATGTTGACATACAAAAGAAAACAACACATCTGCTAAGTTCCAGAAAACTTGTCAACATTGCAGCACAGTATTTAAATAAATAAAATTATATGGGTGATGAGCTTTTGCTTACCATGCACTATAACATATATATAAAGTATACACACATGTTATACTTTCTAGCTTTATTTTTCCATTATGTTACCAATTAATAATGCTATCTGAGAACTGATCGATATTTATCTAGATAATATCAAGACCAGGGTTTGAACCTTTCTATTCGTATTCATTATAAAGTCAGTGGCGTTAAAATAAAAAAAATCTAGAAATTTAACTAACTAGAGTTTGTTTTTGTATGTAGTGTAATACACATAGTTTAATGGCTTTATGTTACTATTGTTAATCCTATTCTACTAGTAAAATCAAAATCTCACCAGGGAACTGCACTATCTGAGTGTGCTGCTCTCTGTGGATAACCATTGGAACTATGTAAAAAAAATAAGATTGCAGGGAAATAACTGGAAGGAAGGATAGCTAAATGAATAAGGGATACTTGTTTCATGATCTCGTAAAGGCAACATTGACCGTTTAACGACCGGTTTTCAGTGCCCTAAAAGATTGCCAAAACAAAAAATAACTTTTTTTTCGTACTGGCTATCAACCTATTTAATGTATTTTGAACAGTTTGAGTGTCATGTAAAAAGCTTAAATGTAAATTATATATGTTATAATATATTTTTAAAATTGTCTATAACTAAATTAAACAAATTATCAATTTAAATAAAACAAAATATTATTACATTCAATGTATACTACGTGTACGTTAATATTATATATTATTATTTATTTTTTAAATAATATTTCAGATTTACTGTTGCAATAATGATATTCAATTTGTATTACGTGTTTAAAATAAATGAGTTTAATTATGCCTTTATTATTAAAGAAATCAAAATTATTATTAAAATCAGTGCAAGAAACGGAGAGTGTGCTGTACAAAAAATTAATTGCAAAGATCGGGTCGGGCTAGATGTAGTCCCTGATAACAACAAACCAAACACGTCCGAAGAAGATCCTGAACAATCAAAACAATCCGTTTTCTACCTCCTTCCAAGAAAACAAATTGCTATTTTGAAAGAAGAAAAAAACGAATTCTAGTGGAAAATTGAATAATTACATTGGTTATTTAATCAAAAAATTTGTGAATAAACATTTTAAATTTAATGCGATATATCAACTGTTATAAATGTGACAATAAGGAACATACACTATTGGTATCTTAAAAAACAACTACTTGTTTTTTTTTTTCAAAGTGAAAATTAGGGAAATAAATTCTATGAATAATTGCAATAATAAACAACTGGTGCATTGGTTGTTAAAGCAACAGCTATATCTAATATTACCTTCTGTCATCCCTTTGCCTGAGGGTTTTGCTGTAAACAACTCAAAGACAAATTTAATTTACGCCTTTTCGCCTGTAAAACTAGGGAATTTGTTTCGTTAATTTACCCCGTATATTACATACAGCTGTGCGTGCTAAAATATGTGGTGAGTGACAAATAACACGTTTTGAGGAATAACTTTCGAATTTTAAGGCCGAAGGGGCAGAAACCTTCATGTTTTTATAAAGAATACTTAGATTGCCCAGATATATTAGGAAGACATTTATGCAACATTTAAGTCACTTTTCATTTGTTTTGCTATGCTTACAGAACTTAAAGTACTACAGATAAGCTATAGAGAGTAAAAGTACTATGCTCGTGCAACGAGACAAATGATTTTCATATGTATTAATGAAATTACAATGATGTAAATATTTTCAGTAGGTGTGCCTGACCAATCAAACCCTTTTAATCAGGCCGAACAAAATATGATAAAGTATTATACATTGTTATGAGAGGCATTTAAAGAGATCCATACTGCTACATGAGCTATTTTATGATATTTTACTTCTATGATGGTGTAAATGGTAGGAATACAATCTAAAAGGACTCATATAGATAAGGAATATATAATATTGCGATAATTTTACAATGGAATACTATGCAGCAGAGTATATAAAGTTTTAGGTTTTATTTACAACTGTCTCCCACTTTCCAGGTTGAAATAAGCTTGATTTATGCTGAAGGATAAATTGTGTTTCTTGTATTTATTACTGTATTACATACAAAAGTAAAATGCTAAACATTATACAAGATTACATTTAACACAACCACAGAATACTCGTAGTGTTAAGTCGCTGAAGTGTAAACACTGATTCAACTTTTAGAAGCGTTTAAATACGTTTGTTTAAGTAATGTTAAGTACAAGTATTGTAGAGGTGGAGATGATTAGATTATCACGGAAATATTTTATGTTAATAAAGTACTATCGTAAGGCAATACGGGAAAAATGAGTGGAACACTGTACACGTTAATTAGAACATACAGTAACGCAAAACGGCTTGGCGAGATAACGTGGCATACTAAATATTTTCTGTGTATAATATGGGTATAAAATAAAACATTTAAAATAATGCGAAAATTTACCCAAGACAATTTTTGAAATATCCAACCAGGATTTCTTTCACTTGGTTAATTCTGACAGAAAATTGTAACAATCTAAAATAATTAAAATTATTGTTTATATACATACCCCTAATGAGTGTAAACAAAATAATGTGAAAATTCAATAGATATGTGGTGATTTCCCAAGTTCATGTTATCATTTCCTAGCTCAGTTGATACAAATTTAACCACGGAAAATTGTCGATACCATATATATGAAGCATTGACAAAAAATAACTTGATCAAAGCTTGTCAATTGGTATTAAACAAAAAAATTCATAAACAAACAAATAACTTGATGGGATAGTGTCGTGTTTCTGAAATGGTAAAACACGACCATTAATATATATATACTGATGGTAAAATATAAGCAACTTTTAAAACAATAGATAACCACAGCTAGATTAGAAACTTAAAAAAATGTTGTTTTTGTGTCTATATAACAGCGTACATCAAATCTTTACTTGAATAACAAGTAACTTGGAAAATACATAACAATTTAATTGGAAAAAATATAGAATAATAAAACTATATTTGCATCCATAGAAAATCAATTTTTTTCAATCACCTGATTAGAAAATTTTGCATTGAGATCTTGAAGAGAGCTTCGAACATAACCAGGTTAGTCCAACAGCTTTTTGACTGAAGGGGAACTTCAATCTGAACACCGCGCCAAACTAAGCACAATGTATACCCTATTAGAAAGTTACTCTTGACCAGTCCCTTGTCAACATATCAAACAATCGAATACAGCCATAAACATTATCTTACTTCATTGAACAAACTTAAACAGCAAGGATATTTTACATTAGATAAAGTCTTACAGAAGCGTCTAGAGGATTCAATATAAAATACGTGGCACAACGAGCTTATACTAAAGCGAGCGCTGCATGTGGAAAAATTTGGAATCTCAGTTAAATACATTGTTTTAGCGAATTTCCCCTATAGGGAAGAAGCTATTACCGTAGGTCTCATGGTAAGACTTAAGCCCGAGACCATGATAACTTTTCATTTTGAGGTCCCCAGATGCCAAAAACACCATTCGTTCAAATTTTTATATATGTATATATATATATATTTATATATATATATATTTATATATATATATATATTATATATATATATATATATATATATATATATATATATATGTGTCCGTAAGCACGATAACTCTCGTAAAAAAGGTCCGATCTTAATGAAATTTGGTACAAATGTGTAAAGTACCATTTATTTGAACGAGTTCGAAAACCAGATGAATCGCACCATCCGAAGGGGGGTTTTTGGGGGGTTTTGTACCCCAAAAATGTGTTTTTTGGGGTTTTCACATGTAATTTTAATTTAAATCAAATTTTAATTTATACCATTGAATTAAGCTTAAAAAAACAAACAATTTGGTATTTTTATCATTGCTCTACGTCAATTGGTTACCGAGATATTGAAAGTGCTAAACACAGTACGTTGTCTAATGTTATTCTTATGGAGAAAAAGAAAAATTGTATATCTCGCTTATTTATGAACATAAACTGGCGAAATTTGGCATATGGCTTGATCTGGTTGTGGTTTATTGTTGTTTGCAAAAAAAAAACAATTTTTTGCCTATGGTTCCTGTAGCAGCAAACCTAGGTACTTAGTCCCCATGTTATTCTTATGGAAAATACTTAAAATGTTATATATCGCTTATTTATGAATGTATATGGATGAAACTTGGTATGTGACTTCACTAAGATGAGTTCTATTGATATTTGCATAAAAACCCATTATTTTGTATGCCTTGTTGCAGCAAACCTGCATACTCATCCCCAATGTTATTCTTATGGAGAATAATTAATATTTGAAATATCACTTGTTTGTGAATACATTTCTTATGAATCCTGTTAAGTGTTTTAATGTGTTATGTTATATATTCATTGGAAATTCGCTGAGTATGCAGGTTTGCTGCAACGGGGGTATTTGTTTACTATTATTGCGAGCCCATCTACGTCACATCAGCTGATCATGCACACATCTCTTTTTTATAAATCTTGATCGGCAGCCTCTTTTTACCTTACTTTGTCCGTCCACTAGACTATGAAAATGCGCTTGGAACGTACCCAGCAATGGAAGAGGTGAACCGTTGTAGTATGATTTGTTCAGTACTGATAACATTTAAATGCCAGGACTGGGATTCGAACCCACAACATGGTTCTGGAGTCCGTTGCGTCGCCTTGACCACTACGCCTTCGACTCAAACCATTAGATTAATTATTTACCATTAAGTTAAGATTTTTCTGCACAATGATATTGTTCTATATTCAAATCTAATACATCTTAAATGCGGAAACAAAGAAAGTATTATGGGAAACTGATATTTTTGAATAGCTAAAAACTTGTGAAATTTACTGTCAGTGGAATTGTGAATGGTGGTGACACTGTTTGGTGAAATATGTGATGTGTTCTCGATGTATTGAGCGACCTAATGGCAGCTATTGCCATAACACGTTGTGAGTCACTAGTCCTATCACTTGAGACAGACGTTACACAACTCACACTAAGTGGTGGTAGGTTTGTGACGATGCGTGTGAATTACCAGTGTAATAGAGCTTGTGAGGCCAAAGGAGAAAATTAGTGTGCCATAGAAATATCTGAGAAGAAAATTGGAAAAAACTCAGCTACCGTTTTATATGTGACTGAAAATTTGTACTGAAAAGTAAATAACAGTATATCAGAATCACCAGACCCCAACTTTGAAACTATTTAAGAATTTAAGGTGTCAATTGGTGAAATCTATTTTTGGGAACAGCTTTTAAAATTTATATTCGTGTTGTAATCGGAGAGTTAGCTAATGTTTTTTGAATTACGATGGTGTCACAAAGGCTCTTCAAAAGTAAATAAGGCACTTTATTACAGATAAATTTATAAAAGTGGTTGGAGACTGAATGAAGAAGATGACATAACAAAATAAAGCTAATGACTTATAATAAAACATGGAACAAAAACAATGTGAATGAACCATAGGGTTTTTCCGGGGTAATATTGAAATGTTTTAAAGAATAAAGAATTTCAAATCGATATTTCGAAATATTTTCATATAAAAGGCAGTCATTCTCCAGCCGAGACACTTTTACTCGTCGACATGCTTAGTTATCTCAATAAAAACAAAGTGGTTTAGAAGATGTTTTTTCAACCAATGGAAGCAAAACTTTCCTCGAGGCAAACGTTTCTTGTCTGCGATTGACCATGATGACCAACTCAGTGATTAGAAAGGTTAAGACTCTAAAAATATAGAAGATTAATAAGAGTAACGTAAAAAATGAGAATGGGCCGGTGTTAATTACAAATTATTTCTAGTTAAATAGTACTAGGAAATGGAAAATTTCATTACATTTGTTGAAAGTTAAGTATAACAATTTAAAATAGTTTTAGCTCTAGGTATTGCAAACAAAATCTCACTGTCAATTCGTATACTATATATATTTAAAAGTTGTAAAATATATTTCGTTATAGTCTTGAACTAGATTAATGTCATTGGTTTGGTTTATACACTATACTATTAAATGTAACTTCACTTTGTCCTCGGAACCTTGCGTCATGGTGAAAGTCACTTAAGCAAACTCCTTAGTTAATTAAACGTAAGCACGCGTCTGTTGCAGAGCTAAAAGCAGCGTTCCCCCGTCAGAATTTAATAATCTTCCTGCCTAAATAACCCTTGACTTAGCTAGATCACAACCTTAATTTAAGGCCATTTAATCGTCCTCCGGTAGTTAATTGTTAAAGTAAGCTTTTTAAAATTAAAATACATGTCGTATTGTAAAATTTATAAACAAGAATTGCATATACTGTACTTTAAGTAGGGCTCCTAAATTGTGTGATTTTATGCTAAGTTATTGTTTAGTCATGAGAACAGTTGTTTAAATTGATGAATCGTTTAGTGATATAAGATGTTTTCCCGATACAAGGAAACATATATCAGTTAGTTGGCAGCTGGTTTGTTTAACGATCTACTGATAAGATAGTCACTTTTACTTTCTCCCTCTATACATAGTATATGGAGAAAGTATTGTTTTCGTCAAAATTTTCGAATTTGAGTTGTTAGTGGAAATATTAGTCTTGGTGCTCCCTGAACCCAAAAAAGTGGTTTTTACGTGATGTCTGTGTGTGTGTGTGTGTGTGTGTGTGTGTGTGTGTGTGTGTGTCCGTGTGTGTGTGTGTGTGTGTGTGTGTGTGTGTGTGTGTGTGTGTGTGTGTGTGTGTGTGTCTGTGTGGATGTGTACAGAGCTAGAGCCCTAACCAATGGGCCGATTTTGATTAAATTTGGTATGTAGGTACTAATCCACGATATCTCCAGGCGTATTTTTATTTTTTTGAATTTTTGATTTTTAAGGGTAATTATCCCCCAAAAACCGCCAAAAAACATGAAAAATCCAAATTTCTCAAAAACGGCTGTAACGATTTTGGTTAAACTTTAGTCGTTTGTAGAACTTTAGTTTTCCAACAAAATGACACCACCCACATTCCTGTAAAAATTCGGGTTCAGAAATTACGGGACTTACAACATCCAAAATTCAGTTTTTTGGATTTTTCATAAAAATACATAAATATAAAAAAATATTACTATTCACCATTAAAAAGAGCTCAAAAAACTAAATAATTTAGTATTTTGAATTACTATTCTACGATTGCTGGTTTCGGAGAAAACTGAAATTTTCATTTAGCGGTAAACGCAGTACGTTGTTCAATGTTATTCTTATGGGGAATACAAAAATTACTATTTCTCTCTTATTTACTGATCAATTTCATTCAAACTTGATATGCTTGTCAATTAAGCATGACCAACTGAGTTAATTTGAAATATGTTGCCCCTTAATATCCCTGGGGGGGAATAGGGGGCATTTCCCCTCTTAAAACCCCGAGTGTAGCAATGGATCCTGTAGTGCCTCAAAAGCAGGGATTTGGGTGGATGTTTCTTAAAACAACTTGTTTACAAGATTTTCTGTACATTCGACCGTGCTTTGTATTCTATATTTAGTAAATAAAAAGTAATTTATTCATTAAAGTTGGGCTAAAAGGGAGAAAGTATGTGTCAGTTTCCTGATACCGTTTATTTATAATATATGATCCATATATGTTACTACTCAGTTGTACAAAAAGCATATTTAGGAAACATTAATTCATTACGTTTTTCTTCTTCAACTGCCTTTGAATCATACAAATTAAGGTTTTTTGTGGATATTTTGAATACCAAATATAAAACAAAATTTATTGCTGCAGGTACTGCATGAATTAATGACTTGGTTTATGAATAATTTATGACTAGTCACATACAGTACATAAATAGCAAGAAAATGATTCGCCTACCAATTGCGCTTACAAAATTTCCTGGAGGAAACTATGTAATATTAGTAAGCAATGCAGAAAGTGTTTCCTTTCAAAAGTGTTGGAAAGTGTTGATGAATTCCCTTTTCAAAGTATATAAAGCCTTATAGCCAATTTGTTATCTACAATTATTCTTTTTATTAAAATTGGTTGGTGAAAATGATATTCCAGAGCAAAGTTTCTATCTAATACCTATAAGTTCGTACTGCAATAATATTATTCCTGCTCAGTACATAGAAAATCGCTGAAATAATAAAAACAAACTACTAAGTTTTTATGAATCGTACTTACCCTTTTAGTAAAAAAATAATATAAAGCACTTCATAAGGACCATAAATTGCTTTTTAGCGAATTTCCCCTATAGGGAAGAAGCTATTACCGTAGATCTCATGGTAAGACTTAAGCCCGAGACCATGATAACTTTTTGTTTTGATGTCCCCAGATGTCAAAAACACTATTCGTTCAAATTTATATATATATACATACATATCTCTCTCTCTCTCTCTCTCTCTCTAAATATATATATATATATATATGTGTGTGTGTGTGTGTGTGTGTGTGTGTGTGTGTGTGTGTGTGTGTGTGTGTGTGTGTGTGTGTCCGTGAATGCGAACTTGAGTAAAAAACGTCCGATTTCGATGAAATTTGGCTCAAATGTGTAAAGTGTCATTCATGACTAAGTTCGAAAACCAGAAAATCGGACCATGGGAAGGGAGGTTTAGGGCGTTTTAAATGATCAAAAAATCATTTTTTTGCATTTTTCACCCTAACATTAAAAAAAAAACTTAATTTTGGTTTTTACTATTATAGAGCTTGAAAAAAACAAATATTATAGTTTTTGAATTATTAACCTAGGTTGAGTGGTTGCGGAGAAAATACATAAAACGTACAGTAGAACTTCGATAGTTCGACACTTTTTAGACTAAAGGAGTGTCGAACTATCGAACTGTCGAACTATAGGGAGTATATGGAAGATTTTAACACAGGGAGTATTATGATCAGAAAAACAATAGCGTATCACGAAAGTATCAAAAACGTGTTTAACTCCCGCAGCGTCTCGAGCGAACTGACTTGACCTACTTACTGGAAAGGGTGGGGAAGGGGGTGGATAGCATGGGGTAGGGGGTAGGAAGGAAGTTATTTATAGAAAATACAGTAACACATGTTCGCGAAAACAATAAGCGAGCTCCCATCACTGACCGGAGAACCCATCAAGGACACTATCGGTCGCCGCTACTGTCATGTAATGTCGTCACGGCCCGCGTCGAAGTATACAGACTGTCGAACTATCGAGTGTCGAACTATTGAGGTTCTACTGTACTCATAAAATCTCCCATGTTAATCTTATGGGAAAAAGGTTTTTAGTTTTTCCTCAGTTCATTTCAATGTAAACTTCACATTTGCTTTTACCAATCAGTTCAGCTCCACAAAACAATCATTTTGGAGTTTAAATTGTGATTCTACATCCAACCGTTGCAGAGATATTCAAAGTGCTAAACACAGTACGTTGTCCAATGTAATCCTTATGGAGAATAAATAAAATTTGATATCTCGATTATTTATGAGCGTATGTTGATGAAACTTGTTATGTGGCTTCACGTAGTTCTATTTTGTTGATATTCGTACTAAATAATGATTTTTGTTGATTATCCCCGTGGCAGCAAACCTGCGTACTCAGGCCCCATGTTATTCTTATGGAGAAGAAGTAAAGTGTAATCACTCCCTTAATTATGAACATAAATTAATAAAACTTGGTATGTAGCTTAAACTTGTTGAGTTATATTGATATGAGCATAAAAACCCATTTTTTTGTTCATTTTTGCAGCAAACCTGCTTACTCAGCCCCCATGTTTTTCTTATGGAGAATAATTAAAATGTTATATAGCGCTTATTTATGATTGAATAATGATGAAACTTGGTATGTGGCTTCGCCTAGTTCAATTCTATCTATATTTTCATAAAAACCAATTGTTTGTGTTCCTTGTTTCAGCAAACCTACGTACTCATCACCAATGTTATTCTTATGAAGAATAATTAAAATTGTATAAGATAAAGATTGTATAAATTGTTGCATAATTGTATCGCTTATGTGTGAATATATTTTTATGAAACTTGGTATGCAGCTTTATGTGGTATTAAGACATATGTTATGCATTGTAAATTCGCTGAGTACGCAGGTTTGCTGTGACGGGGGTATTTATTTTTTGTTTTCAATGGATTTGACCACTCTTACCTTTAAAGGTTTTGATTTCATTAATGGAGTCTGAAATTCACAGGCAGAAAATCCTTTCAGCTGAATTTATTCAACTTAATTATTTAACACGATGAAAATAAAATAAAATTTGTTTCAATTTAGTTTGTTTTGAGATTTTATTTGTTATTAAAATATGAAGACTCCTCTATCGTAAACAACATGTTCGGTCGGGTGAAATTGTCCAACTGATCGGACGACTGTCTAATTTGATGTTGAATGATTGGAATGTTCAACTCAGGAAAACATCAACATTAACCTAAATAGTATTCAATATTACAGATAAAAATGTATAATTTAAAGAATAATGTCCAGTTATATTGTAAATTTAATTGTTATATTAATTCATATAACTGAACATGTGTATAACAGACATTAGTCAGAAAATCTCTTTAATAGTGTTTGTTGATAAATTAAAGGCCCTAACCCAGCAAATTATTTAATAAAAATACTATTTATAATATTGCTAATGTAAAGTATATAATCCTTGAGGGAATTTACTTATAAATTCAACAAAGCTTTGCACTTTTTCTAAAATAATTTGATACAAAATCAGGCATAGGGTTTAATTAAAAACTTTATATAATTTACCTAATCAACATTCAATCTACCGGGGAGGACGCCGCTTTAGCTCTTAAAGTGACACAAGGTTGGTTGTAATTAGTTTAAGGATCAGCCCGAATGGAATCTAACGATGATGCAGTATTTCCTGTTTTACTTTCAACTTAAGAAAATTGTTTTCACTAAATCAATTTAAATTGATTGACTTCAAGTTGTTAATTTAAGTATAACAAGTTTAATAGATTCAACATAAATTACTAATCGATGTGGTATTAATTTATTTTTGTGTAAATAAAAAAGCTCAAATAATAAAAAAGGTTAACCTATTTTTAGATTGTCCTGTTATGAGAAATCCTCTAGAAAATAATGTTTTTCCTTTAATTAAGTGTAAAACATCATACAATGAAAAAACGAGTAATTTACTCTTAGACCATTATTGAAATACTGGCTGTTCATCAATGTGTGTTAATGGCCGTGATTTTAATAATAAAAAGTAATGCTCTTTAATGGTATGCTATACTGTATAAAACTAAAATTTGATAATTACTTCGTGAAGACATTGTTTGTTAAGTAATAAAGTTCTTAATAATTAGTGCATTACAAAAATTAAAGATTCGGAAACAAATTTTGGTTTGAAACAATCATGATATTGTGTTATGGGTATACTTGTTGTTGTATAAATATATCAGATACAGTTGAAAAAATACCTACTTTATATGAATGAAAGTGCTGAATACCTACCATTAGTGTCGACAGGAGTTTTATAGTACCGAACAAGATTAAACTTGTCATTTGGTTGTAGTTTGAAATGTATTGAACTAATTATATATTCTACCACACTTATCAGTTAAATTGGCCATTGCAATGTGCATTTAGTTTCTGGACATTAAACCGAGCTATGAAGTCAGAAAATTACATCTTCCCATTGTTAAGGGACGTGATACTTTCACATACATTTTACAACGCTCTTAAACTCTCATTAAATTAGAATCTCAAACATGCTTAGTCTTAACTAAATCATATTTAGATGCCGTTGCTTTAAAACCCATAAAACATTTACAACTGTAAGGGAAAATATACCCCCTTGCAGCAAACCTGCATACTCAGCGAATTTTGTAATGGTACTTGACTAAGTCATGAAGCGACTAACCAACTTTAATCAAAGCATATTAATAAATAAGCAAAATTTGACATTTTACTGATTCCCCATAAGAAAAACATTAGGGCTGAGTATACAGGTTTGCTGCATCAAGGACCACAAAATCTGGTTTTATGCAAATACCAATGGATCATCTCCTGACGAAGCAACATACCAAGATTTATCAATTTATGTTCATAAACAAGCAAGATATCACATGTTTATTATTCTCCATAAGAATAACATTATAGCTGCTGTGTACGCAGGTTTTCTGCCATGGGGACCACAAAAAATGAGTTTTGTATGCAAATAGCATTAAAACCCTACCTTATAAAGCCACAAGATTATTTAATATATGTTCATTAATAAGCGAGATATACAATTTTACTTATTCTTAATAATATTAACATTGGACAACATACTGTATTTAGCCCTCTCAATATCTCGGTAACCAATTGACGTAGAGGGATGATCAAAATACCAAATTGTTTTTTTTTTTTAAGCTGAATCTTTTGGTGCAAACCAAATTTGGGTTTAAAAAGAGTTATATGTAAAAAGTTCAAAAAACCCATTTTTGGGATACAAAACCCCCCCAAAACCCCCTTATAGTAGAGCGACCTGACTGGTTCTCGAACTAATGAAAATAGATGCTGCCTTACACGTTTATACCAAATTTCATCAAGATCGGACCATTTTTACGAAATTTATCATGTCTACGGACACACACACACATATATATATATATATATAAATATACATATACGTATATGTATATATATGTACAGTGTGTAAAAAAGTCCGTCCCCCCTTTAATTTTTTTGATTGTTAAAACAAACAAATCACGTTTGGGGAACGATACTAACTTAACCCAAGTATCTTTTGACGTTGTCGAAAATTTTGAGTGTCCCCCAAAAATGGGGGATTTTGGGGGAAACTCAAAATTTTCAAATGTAAACCCCTTCTGAGTGACCCCTCATTTTAAAGAACTTTAAAAAAATAGGCGAATGGTGGAGGTTGGAGGTCTGTAACATGTTTCTAACCAAAATGGCAGCTTGTCAAAGTTTTGAATACAACTCATTCTTGGAACCTGGCGTCTTAGATTTTTGGAGTTTTAATCATTTGATTTAGCATTTTCAATATCTCTGTAGCCATTTGACGTAGAGAAATGATCAAAACATCAAATTTTGTGTTTTTTAAGTTGAATCAAATGGTGAAAAATAAATTTAGACTTTTTAAAATATTACATGTAAAAACTTCAAAAAACCTATTTTTGGGGTACAAAACCCCCCAAAATACCACTTCGGATATGGCGATCTGTCTGGTTTTCAAACTTAAAGTCATAAATGCTGCTTTACACGTTTGTACCAAATTTCATCAAAATCGGACCATTTTTACGAGAGTTATCACACCCACGGTCACACACATATTCGTTCGAAACACATTCGTTTTATATATATATATACAGTTTCGAACGAATGGTGTTTTTGAGGTCTGGGGACCTCAAAACTAAAAGTTATCATGGTCCTGAGCCTAGGTCTTACCATGCCGACTACGGTAATAGCTTCTTCCCTATAGGGGAAATTTGCTAAAATAAATAAAGTATCCCCTGATAGTAATTTGTAGTTACTATAAATGTGTATTTGATTTAATAAATAACATAAATTGTTCAATTAAAAGGCCTACTTAACTCGCCAAAACAAAAACTTTTACGAACGGATAAAACTGAACTACGGGTAAAATAAAAAAATGTGAATTTCGTTCAACAGTTTAGTTTGACGACGCGGTAAAACTCGGAATACGTGAACATTACACCTTGTGAAAATTACTGTGGATGCAAACCAACACAACATCCCCACTACATTCTCCCCTCAAGCCTTTATTTAACCAAAATAATTGGCTTGTTTTGCACAAACCTTTATGCCATGTTTACATTTGTCGGGTTCAAAGGCATAACATAATTTGTTGGCATTTTTTTCAATAGTGAAAACTTATTACAAGCCTACAGTAAATGAATTTAAATATATTGGAAGAATGAAGGCCTCAAACTATTGACTGGACATCACTAAACGTAATAATATGATCGCCAAAGATTTAATATAGGAAACATTTAAAGACAAATAAAGTAAAACATAAAAATAGAATTTCATTTTGTACAGGGAAGAGAATAATTTACAGTAAGGAAGCCGGAAAGCATATTCATGAATGTTAGACAGTACTTTGAAACAATAGCTGCAACTAAAGTTCATGTAGCCACTTTCTTTCATCGTCCAATAGTACAGATTCATAATAATCAGTTGTTTCAGTACAATTTAAATCCCATTTCATAAGATTGCGTTCGTTTATTGAGGGAAATCTGAAACTCTTTTAATAATGTAAATTCATAATGTTGTTGTGTACACATGTCCAATATAACCTTTAACATTTTAATATAAATCATTTTCAAAATTTTACATATATTCTAAGCATAACCTACTCTAGCAATCTGGTTAATCGGTTTTAGCGAATTTCCCCTATAGGGAAGAAGCTATTACCGTAGTCGGCATGGTAAGACCTAGGCCCGGGACCATTATAACTTTTCGTTTAGAGGTCCCCAGATGCCAAAAACACCATTCGTACAAAACTGTATATATATATATATATATATATATATATATATATATATATATATATATATATATACGTGTGTCCGTGGAAGCTATAACTCTCTTAAAAATGGTCCGATTTTGATGAAATTTTATACAAACATGTAAAGCAACATTTATGACTTAAGTTCGAAAACCAGTCAGATCGCTTGATCGCTTGATTTGGGGGGAGGGATTTGTACCCCAAAAGTTTTTTGAGGTTTTTAGATATTATATTTTATTTAGTATATCAAATTTTATTTGTCACCATTAAATTCAGCTTAAAAAACAAACAATTCGGGTGTTTGATCATTGTTCTAGGTCAATTCGTTATAGAGATATTGAATGTGCTAAACACAGTTCGTTATCCAATGTTATCCTGACGAAACTTTGTATATTGCTTCATATCATTATGGGCTATTGATAATTGCACGAAAAACGATTTTTTTGCGATAATTCCCGTAGCAGCAAACCTGTGTACTTAACCCCCATGTTATTCTTATAGAGAATAAGTAAAATGTTATCTCCCTTAATTATGAACATAAATTAATAACATTTGGTATGTGGCTTCTCCTAGTTGAGTTATACAAATAATAGCGTAAAAACCCATTTTTGTGTACCTTGTTTTAGAAAACCTGCATCCTCACACGCCATGTTATTCTTATGGAGAATAATTAAATTGTCATAAATAATTTATTTATGAATGTATATTGATGAAACTTGGTATGTGGCTTTAAGTGGTATTAAGATACAAATATATGCATTGGAAATTTGCTGAGTACGCAGGTTTGCTGCTACGAGGGTATTTAATATTGGTCATCAAAAACAAATTTAACCGCTCAAGTTTTATCCCATCTGTAATATATTACTATGGAAATTAGTTTTACTTCTCGCTCTATCCATCAAGAGGCATTACGGAGCAAACACGGGTTAACGCTGCTGAGCACTTAAAGATAAATCACGTTAAATACTATCAATATTAAAACTGGATTTTGGTTTAACATTAAAATTGGTTTAAAGTTGCCTTTTATCTGCCTTCTCTGATATAAATATGTACAATTCGCAACTTTTATCTTAGGCATTGGCTTTCTTTAGGTCTTTAATAGGGAATTGAAGAAGTTTGTAACACCAAACCAAAAGTTTTTGTAGTTTCAGATTATTTATTTCAGCAGTTACGTAAATGAAATATAAAAACTGTAAGGTGTTACCAATAAGTGATGTTGTTGTGTATCTGCATCTAGATAGTTACAAACTTCATGTTTTAATTTTCTGTAAAAGAGTAGGGTAATAAAACATGAACCAAGAAGTAATGATATATTGCCTTTTAAGTAAAAAGCACTGAAATAAAAAATTATAGCTGCTCAATTTATTTGTAATCAACAAAAACTAAAGACTATTATAAAGTTATTTACTTTAACTATTCATGAAAAGAAAATACTATAGTTATGCAAAAAAAAAACAAAGTACAGGGTATAGATGGTATGGTTTAGTACTGTACAATATATTGTATATACCTAAGAAAAAAAACCCTTATCAGAGGGAATTATTTCTATATTTTAAGACTTAATTATGTTAATATTTAAAAATCTTGTAGTTGTGAATGAATTAGTAAACAAATGTTAACTGCCAGTTATTTGTACGATAGGTTATGTAGAAAAATAATAATTGCTATCTAATGGCCAACAAAAGCTTAATGCTTCCCTGACCCGAGTTTAACGTTAGCTCCAATGAGGAAAATTCGTTGGTAAACTAACTTTAACGATTTATTGCTATCCATTTATAGCTTGAATGTGTAGAGAGAATGGTTAGTGACAGTTGATTTGACGTGGCAGCGCCATTTCAGTACAAACACTATTAGCCAGGACGGGTCGATGGGATTAAAACAAACAGCGTATGTGTGACAAACTCTTTTAACCAGTTATTATTCTTATGAAATACAAATACTCATAACTGAAAATTTACTTGCAATAAAAACGGTTTGTGTTATTTCATGCCAACTCTTTTAGAAAATCAATACCTAATATCGTAGTATTGAAACTGTTTAATGTTTTAAGACATTTGACTGATTTAAAAACTATATATTTTCTACTACACTAGATGTAAAAGCCTACTATTAAATTAAGTTTTGAGGACAGCATCATTGTCAACGTGTCGGTATGTAACAGATCCTCATTATTTTCGATTTATAATACAGGAAACATTGATATTGTATCGTATTGTAGTTGAATAAACAAAAAGCGAAATAAATACACATTTTTAACAGCTGTATATAACGTGAATTTAAATATCTAGCATTGATATCCTACATGATGACCTTGATGTCATTTGATGCATTTCAGATATCGGGATTGTTCCAGCTGAGACAGAGGACTGATACGTCTGCATAATCTTTCAGATGGCTAAAACCTCTTGCTTCTGAGCCAAAATTGAGTTCCCCGAGAATTTAGGAGACCTGCTTTGACGATGGCCGATTGTGGAAAAATCCTAATCTTTGCCCTTGTGGTTAGAGAAAATCCATTCACAAGAATCCTGAAAGATATGATTGTTTAAAAACCTACAATATTGTATTAGAAATTAAATTTGATTAAGAGATTTAGATTAAGATTTAGTTTAGCTTTGAGTTAATGTTCTGTTTGTAATATCAGGGGTACGTTTATTGGTAATGAGACGGTTTAGGTCTAACAAAGTTTGGGAAACCATAAGTGTCAGAATATATTTATTTTTTTAACCTGTACTTAGGTATGTAGGTTATAAGAGCTCATGAAAAATATTTAATTGGGAGAATAACCCTTCTTTACCTGTGTGTTTGTTAAAAATCACGCACCTTTCATGCAACTTCATAAGAACTGAGTTTCAATCAGCGAAGCGAATTTTGTTTAATCCTGCCTTTAAACCAATTCACGTGATAACAATTAAAAACTGCGACAGTGGGTATTCTTTATCGCTCGAAACGAGTTGTATTGTGAAATACAGAACACGTTTGTTTTGATGTAAAATATTTACGAAATATATATTAAATGCTAGCAGTATGTAGGCCTAAAGATTACGATTTTACATGCAAGAAATAAAGGGGTTTTTAATCAACCTTTAACTGTATTACAAAATACAATGTAGGAATCATAAAAATTTTGTTATACTTAATTAACAGCAGTTTAAAGATGTGAAACTGTAAACCGTACAAAAACGATTCTGTGAATTAAAAAAACACTCAGCATGAGTAAATGCCCCCGTCGCAGCAAACCTGCATACTCAGCGAAATTCCAATGGAGATATAAATGCCTTAATACTACATAAAGCCACTTACCAAGTTTCATAAAAATATATTGACAAATAAGCGGTACATACAATTTTAATTATTCTCTATAAGAAAAACATTGGGGCTGAGTACGCCGGTTTGCTGCAACAAGGAACAAAAAAAATGTGTTTTTATGCTAATATTAATATAAATCAGTTAGGTGAAGTCGTATACCAGTTTTTATTAATTTATGTTCATAATTAAGGGAGACATAGCATTTAATTATTCTCCATAAGAATAACATGGGGCTGAGTACGCAGGTTTGCTGCTACGGGAGCCTTTGGAAAAAAATTGTTTTTTTGGAGCAAATATCAATAAACCACAACCAGATGAAGCCTTATACCAAGTTTCGTCAATATACGTTCATAAATAAGCGAGATATAAAAGTTTTCTTTTCCTCCATAAGAATAACATTGGACAACGTACTGTGTTTAGAACTTTCAATATATCGGTAAGCAATTGACGTAGAGAAATGATAAAATACCAAATTGTGTGTGTTTTTAAGGTAAATCCAATTGTAAAAAACTAATATTTGACTATTTCAAAAATTATATGTAAAAATTAAAAAAAATTTTTGGGGTACAAAACCTCCCCAAAATACCTCTTCGGATGGAGCGATCTGGCTGGTTTTCGAACTTAAAGTCATAAATGCAGCTTTAAACGTTTATACCAAATTTCAACAAAATCGGATCATTTTTACGAGAGTTATCGTGCTCACGGACACCACACACACACACACACACACACACACACACACACACACACACACACACACACACACACACACACACACACACACACACACACACACACACACACACACACACACACACACACACACACACACACACACACACCCACACACACACACACACACATACAGTTTCGAACGAACGGTGTTTTTGGGGTCTGGGGACCTCAAAACAAAAAGTTATCATGGTCCCGGGCCTAGGTCTTACAATGCCGACTACGGTAATAGCTTCTTCCCTATAGGGGAAATTCGCTAATTCCCTATAGGGAAATTCGCTAAATCATTGAGTAAGAGAAATAAAACAATAGATACTTGTACTTAGGTATGTAGGTTTAGGTTATATAAAAATATGATAACTCACAGCTCATGAAAAATATTTAATTGGAAGAATAACCCTTCCTTACCTGTGTGTTTGTTATAAATCACGCACCTTTCATGCAACTGCTCCGTTTATAAGAACTGAGTTTCAATCAGCGAAGCGAATTCGGTTTAATCCTGCCTCTAAACGAACTCACGCGATAATAATTAAAAAGTGCGACTGTGGGGATTACTTTATCGTTCGAAACGAGTTGTATTGTGAAATACAGGAACACGTTTGTTTTGGCGTAAAGTATTTTCGAAATATATATTAAATGCTAGCAGTATGTAGGCATATAGGGTACGATTTTACACGCAAGAATTAAAGGGTTTTTTAATCAACCTTTAACTGTATTACAAAATACAATGTAGGAATCGTAAAAATTTTGTTATAATTAATTAACAGCAGTTTAAATATGTGAAACTGTAAACCGTACAAAAAACGATTCTGTGAAATAAAAAACACTCAGCATGAGTAAAAACATTAAATAAGAGGAATAAAACAATAGATAAGTGAAAGGTTTAAATACAATTTTCGAATAGAAATATTTAATAACAACTATGAAGATAACAATAGAAATGAAACGTCGAAGAGACGAAAATGAAAATACTCACTTTTTGGAGAAAATGTGAGGGATGAAACCCGATTTAGATCTCAGGTTAAACACATCTTTTGTTCGGCGGATTTGAGGCTTTGTCAAGATTCGAATTTGCCAACTCAAACAAAGGGAAGGATTTCGCTAAGTCTGGTTTAAGACCTAACCTTTAATAAAACACGTTCGTCGCTTTTGATTTTGAAATCAATATGTCCTAATATTTGTTTTTAAGATTATTGTACTGCTACTACGGTTACAAAAGCCTAACCTGATTATAAACGTACATTTTAGTTTTCATCACTTATAATGATTTGAGTTAATAATTGTCCTCTAATAATAAATACGATGAAAAAGTAAACTAATATCTGCAAAATTGTTTCAAACTTCCTTATGCAGAAGTTACAATACGAATATATCTGAGCTGTTAGAAGTAGCTGCAGTTGTAGTAGCTCTGTCGACGCCTTTTGCTTTAGTCTGGGGTAATAACGCAAAATCCATCCAGGCCAGGTTTTGGCAACAAATATTAACACTCTCCCAAACATTCTCTGTAACAATTCATCATAAACAATAGGTTGTTGTACAGTTAATAAATTTAATCTTATAACACCAGATCGTAACCGATAGATAAAACATTCTCAAACTTAAACAAATTTATTTTATGTTCTTTTAACTTTACTGAGTGTTATCCCAAGGAATCTTTTCTAAATAACATTGATAATAAACAATATACACTCATAGAACCCGTTGATTTGATTTATTTATTTAACACGATATCAATAACAGTTACAATATATATATATATATTCTTGTCTTACATTAAAGATGTATTATAAACGAGACTTGAAATAATTACTTCTGCCTTATTTCACGGGACTCATAATGACTCTAAAGCATTATTACTGAGGTAATTATGGAATATGAGAAACATTACTGTATACTACAAACATATTCATGTTATCCTAAAAAGAATCTAAATAATCATCTGTATCTTTTTCTTAGAATCATCTGACTTATTAAAAAATATTTTTTCAAATAAGTTATCAATACTATAACTCTCGATATATAGTAATAGACGTGTTCTTTTCATTTATGTATACATAAAAACACCAAAAAGCATCGGTACAACAATTGTTAGTTTTATTTACAAGAAAATAAACTCAGAGCACAATTTTCACGTATTTTCATTTTCTTGACCGTATACTGAAAAAAGTTAATAACCGATACTTAGCTTTAATGTAAAAACAAAGAAGAAAATTAACAAAATAATTAAGAATAATTACATTACTAAACGTTTATTAAAATCTATATTAATATCAATGTCCTTTAAAAAATATAAACATTTTAAAGCTATAACACATCTTTTTATGAGTCCAACACTGTAAAACTGTTAGTGTCAAAATAAAGTATCTTGGAATAAGTCGGTATAGTTTGCAAGTAAATAACGATGCTGATATTTTCTGTAACTAAGAAGAGTGAATTCTTGGAACAATTTCAAACCACTTATAACAGCATTTTCAATTACTCTTTACTTAACTGATGAAGTATTTTTAATAGAAGTTATTACTGCTATTACATCTTTAATTGACATTTTATTTTAATCAATATAATATTTAAAAACATAATTATATTACACATGTAAATTGAATTTGTTATAATTAAAAAAAAAAAAACGCACTGGAAGGTTGTATCTACTACCAGGAATAAGCGAAAAAGTGTGTTGCGAGATAATAAATCATGTAAATCATATACAGGGACAAAGTTCAAACATAAAACTTTAATTGCATAATTTTATTGCTAATGCATGTATTACACAGAATATTTTTTGTAAAAGAACCACAAACAATACCTTATAACATAGTAAACTTAACTTTATTTTTATTATTCATGATATATAATTCAAAAATATATATTACTATCAGTATAACTGCCTGAAAATATTCCTGAGTGCTGTTAGGGGAGCCGTCCAAAAAATTACCTTTTAATTCATCTCTCAAATAAATGATTTGGGACAGCTCTCTCTTCTAATTGCATCAGGTAATGCGTTAAACAACTTAACGCCAGACGAATTTCATTGCCTCTCAAGAAATGATTTAACTCTATGATTCGAGTCTGTTATTAGTATTTTTTAAGATGTGTATGATTACTGAACAAATAGTACTTATTTTTCAAATAGATTTTTTAAACTGGGAAATATACAACGGAGAAAATGTAATAATGCTTTGCCTCCTGAATATTCTTCTGCAAGAGTAACACAAGCCCCTCAGCAGGGTTTTCTGATGATTGTACTTATTGCCTACTTTTGAAGTCATAAAATCATTTAAGTTTCGTAAATTTAATTCCCCAAAGTGACTACATCATACTAACAAGGAAACACCAAGCCGTATTTGCAGTTAGTGACCTGAAGTTTACAACTGCAAACCGTCTAATTGCAAATATTCCTGAAGCTACATTTCTACAAAGATGATTGATATGGTTATAAAATTACTCTCCAAGGTAACTCCAAAAGATTGATCAGATCAAAGTAGCTATCAAGGAGCTATAAATCTAAAACTAAGCCAGCGTTAGCGTTAGCGTTTTTTTTTAATTATAACAAGTTCAATTTACATGTGTTTGGATTGTGTTTTTAGAATTATGTTTTTAAATATTATATTGATTAAAAAATAAGATGTCAATTAAAGATGTAATATCAGTAATAACTTCCATTAAAAATACTTCATCAGTTAAGTAAAGAGTAATTAAAAATGCTGTTATGAGTGGTTTGAAATTGTTCCAAGAATTCACTCTTCTTAGTTACAGAAAATATCAGCATCTTATATTATAAGGAATTGTTATTATGTGTTGGATACGACACATCTGTAATGTTACAAAAAAAACTCAAATTATCTTTAAAGAATTATTGATTTAAAGTTTTCTGAAGGCACTGATTCATTGCTTTTATTTCAGGACAAGCTTGATGAAGTGCTGTCGAAGGTACGGGTCAGGCACACTGAAAGTCGGGGTAGAGGAGAGCATGTCGAGTATCTAGCAGATTGAGTAAAACGAGGAATGGACTCAACGCAAAGCTTATATGCAACATCGCTTAATAACAAGTTGAAGTCTGTCTCCATAAATCAACCATGAGCAGGGCCTAACAGGATCTTACTGCCTATTCCCTTTTTCCTGAAAGGGATTGATTCCAAAGCAACCTCTTTTGATTGACTATTACTGATACTTAATGAATTTTGGACCCTAAACAAATTGACCTTAAACCCCTTTTCTTATATGTTATTACCAAAAACAAAAACCCATCAAAATAAACACTTTATTGTTTAACTTTTCAAAATGTAGATATTCGTTTAGTTTTTACATAATTTTCTGAGTTTTAATCCTATAAGAGTTAATACATTAACTCTTTTGAACCATTTTATATTCAAATTCAACTTTAAACATTCATATTTTAAGATATTTAGTAATGAGGCACTAAAAATTAATTATTTGCAAAATTTCACCGAATTTATCAATTCTTTGAAGAATATTTTATACTATGTTTAAGTAATTGTTGTTTAGTCTTTTGTAATTACATTTTCCAAGTAACACAGTTAAGTCGGTTATTATATAACAGAGTATAATGGCTGAAGAAAACCCTGCACCGTCTCTCTATAATTATATTAGCATTAGTTATTAATTTAATATGACACACATGAAACACATGCAAGCAGCTTACGCTCCTGTTAAGCTTTATAGTAATTATGTTAAAACTATAATATAGATGCGTGTTAGTTGTAGCGACTGACGATCATTGCACAATTTAATTTAAAAATGGTTTTATATGTTTAATAAGATAGAATGCATTTTTTATAACTTGTATTGCTGTTAAAAGGCAAGTGTTTAATGATCCACGACTAATTATTGGGTATGTGTATCAATCGATAAAAAAGAAAAACAAAGTAGCCTATGTTCTCAATATAAATTTACGTATGGAAAATTATTTATTAACTAGATTTAGTTACTAACTATTTTACTAACTATGATTGGACAAGTGTAAAAAACCTAATAAATACAAGTTTATTTTAGGATTCCATCAGTAAATTGAATTTAAATTTAACAACCCATATTATTTAAATTGATCACAATGGGTTCAGTTTATGCAATTTAAATGATTATTCCAAAAGCTATATTTAAATAATCATTTAATTGTTTCAGATCATTAGGATACTTCATAAACTTAATATTTAAAACAATAAGGAGCTTTTATATATTTTTATCTGAAGTAGATATTTATAAGAAATTTCAAATATAGCAAAAAGAGCCGTACTCACTGAAGCCAGGCAATTACGACGTTCCTTTGTTAATTTTAAATCGATTTCGGTGATTAACGCACCAATAATCGTCCTGATTCGTAGTTGTGTATTAAAAACCTTATTAAAAAACATATATAGTCAAAATTGATTTGTGGGACTAGTAATTTATAAAGAACCGCACGTGGCTAAACCGCACGTGGGAAACACAAGGGAGCCTGGGAGCGGAGCTTGCACTAGCAAAAGTTTCAAATGTACAATGGGAAACATTAAAACAACGTATCAAATAGAAGGGTAAACACTTTGTGGGAAAGTTGCGTGCCTAGAAATCAAAGAACCTACCAACTGGCAGTATCAGCATTCAAAATGGTGTATTTTCGCTGACAGATGATCAGCCAATCAAATAGAGGCGTGGCTAATCGGCAACCTGATTGGTTAATAGATTATGGGATGGTAAAAATCTGGGGGAAACATGAAGAGAGAGAAGGGAGGAATGAAAGAGGGAGGAATGAAGACGATTGAAGAGAGTCATTCTTGGGAGGGATAGGAAAGGAGCATTAGGGACAAGGGACAAAGGACATCTAGGGAACGAGTATTAAGCCGCCCTTAGAGTTCCACAACAACTGTCACCGAGATTCACACTTCAGGCGTGTTAACAGATTCCTCATCACTAGAGAGTGTCACCATCCCAGCCGAGAGAGTCCAGGACGGGGAAGCAGACGGAAGGCAACCGACACAGATTTCCAGAGACGTTCGAGCGGAGCCCCCCTGCGGGACGAGCGACCCCGAACTCCGGTCGAGCGAGGGCCCCGGCACTACTAACTTACGGTATTTGGAACATCGTCAGATTGGTGCACAGAGAGTTAGGCTCCATTTTCCAAAAATGTAATTTAACTTAATAAAAGCTCAACTAACGGTACAAGTAAGCTCTTGAGTAATAAACATAATTAAATCTATTTGTAGGAATCACATTAAATAAGGTTTGCCTGTAAATAAGTAAAACGTTGAGTAAAGCGTCTTAATAGACAGTAAGGGAAAATAAGCGTTAAAATACTTAAACGTGAAGTAATTAAAGAATAAAATGTTTAGGGCCCTGTGTAAATATAATTAAGGAATTTTCAATAAATAAGTGTTGTATACAATTTTGATTTGGGGATGTTTAAATAATTAATCGTTGTGTGAGAACTCAATTTTGGGAAAGAGTACGGACCCAAGTCCCTGTCATAGGATATGCTCTAGTAGCAGGGTTGCCCTTTTAACTGTGTTATATATTAGAGTAGATTTTGTGGGAGCATAATAAATTAGATTTAGATTTTAGACTTGACGATTTGTTTTAGGAGGGTTCACTTTGTTACGTGCTTGAGTGTGTCGTTGTATCTTATTTTATCATGCTCATTTTTATCTATTTGGATTACTGAGACCGTGAAGTAATTATTGTATGAGGGATATATAATGGCAAAAGGACACTAAATCAGTGATAGCCTAACCCTTACAGAAACAGTGATTTGAATATCTGTTAATGCTTTGAGAAATAGAGACTTTTAAACATATTCCCGAATAGCGCCATTTTTCTTGTAGAGGGGCAGTATCCTTTGTCTATTGTATGTTACATATATCCAGTTTGTTTAGCTCTTATTTGCGCATCTTTTATTTGTAAGCATGCATTCTGATTTAAAAGTGTGTAATAAAACAATGTATATATTTTATCTGTGTTTGCTCAATATTCGATCCTAGAGTTTTCTCTCACAGGCTAAGTGAGAATATAATTAGTGTATCAGTCAGTTCAAAGTTAGTTACCTTTTTCGAACTAAGTAAGAGAATTTTACTGTATCAAAACCAACAACATTATAGTATTTTAAATTTAAGTTTAAGATTGGTCATTTGTCCTTCTGAAAGGCATTCGTTAAAAAAATATGAGTTTGGCACATGATACAACCCATAAAGAATGATTATAATAAATTTCGTAAAATTAATAAGTAAATGAGTAAAAATACAGTATATTTGCAAGGGCAGATGATTCGAAGTGAATGTAAATCAAAACCTAATGAATTTACAAATTATTAGGCCGAAGGTTTTAGCCGCTCCTGGTGCCCTTGCCTTTAAAACGACTGGAATGAGTCTGAAGTGACAATTGGAAAAAAATATTGAGGCCTAAGGCCTAAGGTCTTCATATTAGAATAAATAGTTCTTATGATAGATAAGTGTTTTGAGAGCTTATGTAACTTAATACAATAACTGTAACATTCTTAGACTTACAGTTTCCTCATGCAATTTTCTTGCTTAACGCGTTTCAGCCCACTTCATAAAGCTGATTAGAAGCAATTATAAGGTATCGTTTTATTTTCATGTTTGTGCACTCATCAGAATATAAATACATATTTTCTATAATAATAGGCAAGATACAAGAGTACCACTCGACATGGAATATAGGGTTTGCTTTAGCGAATTTTTACGTATTTTTAAAAGTGTTTCTCCTTGTACTTAAGATTTATATCACATTTACTTTTTGATGTCAAATTTGATAATTGGTAAATGTTTATAGAAAAAAAGGTTTCATCATAGAGTTTAGTAAAATAAGTTACATTTAATAAGTTAGTTTTACGAACAAAACGTGAATAGCGAAATCAAACGTTTTTAATGTTACACTACCTAAGAAATGTATACGTGCAATCTATACCAGAAGTAGTTTTGCTGTGTTTTATTGCTGTTTTATCACAGGAGCAAATTCAATCTAATGACAAAGAAATCGTTAGAGAGGTTTTAAAGAAATAACAAATACTCTCACTGAAAACAACAAATGTTTGATGTTAAAGCCTTTGTACTTTTGAAACTATCATAATTATCTGGGATTTCCTTTATTTTGGTATTTTTACAATGTGTGGAGTAGAATCGAAGGGATGAGTATCCTGTTTATAGACAAATATTACTTTGCAAACGTGCAAGCCCAATTCACTTTATTCTCTGTTTTGTTTTAAAATTTTATATTTCATTAACATATAGAATGTAAGTTTTTTTTATCTAAAAAGTTATTTAAAAAATGTATTTTAGGTTAAAAGCTAGATCGTGTAATAAACAGGGTGGATGAAAAGTTACTGGTATTAAAAAAAACTGCTGTAAATTGCTTTTTAATATTTCTGATTTTATGTTGGCAATAGTGTCGTAATATTGAATACTTGGCTACATGTTGGTATACGAATGAAAAAATAAAACAGTGGAAGAATTAGAAAATAGAATTCAAGAGTTTGTCACTAACATCCCAATTATCTTCCTTCAGAAGAGGGTAAATTGTATCCCTGTCCGTTTGAGGAAGCTAGGTGACAACACCAGAGCCTATGTTGAGATTTAACTGATTCCTATGTTTTATTAAGTAGAGAAGTACATGTATGTTGTTTTTTAATAAATAACGATCATTATTACAGAATGTACAACAGTTTTTAGTACCTAGTTACTTTTAAACCACCTTGAATATATAAATTTGAGTTGGTAAAGAGGCCATGTGACGAATAAAAAACTTCTGACTGACAGAGGATATTTCCTCGATAACTCCAATCTTACGGGGTTTTGCGAACTGACATTATAAGACTGCTAACCCCTCTTTAGAGAGATCGATGTTTTTGTAATCAGGCTAGTTTTATATAAGTGGCAAATTTTCACCTTCCTTATAAGTAGTGTGGGAAGGGGACTTCTGGGCCAAGTGATTGACAGCTTCCGGTCACGTGACCGGAAGCGCTGAGTCATTAAATACGTCATCTGAGGCTGAGCCAGTGACGTAGGCGGTTTTGTGACGTAATGAGTGAAAGGTTAAAGTTCAAGGTCACGGGGAGGTAATTTTAAAAAAGTACTACCTCGCACGCGTAAAATCCGATTGTGATTCGATAGTTTTAATTCGATAAAAATATCGAATGAAAAAATCGAATGAAGCAATCGAATGATACGAGTGCGAGGTAGTACTATTTCATTTATTACTTTTTTTTACTTTTCTTTTTATTTACAATAAGTTATGTTTACAATAATTTATGTTTACAATAGTTCCCCGTTGTTCGTTGTCATCGATGTTGTTGATCCGGACGAGTTGCGGCCATCACTTCGCTTTCTGATGAAAGACGGTAGATACTTCGATTCCTGCGCAGAGTCCATGTTGTTTTTTGATGCGTAAAGTTCCAAAGATAAATCGTAACCGGACGCAATGAGAAGTCTTAACTCTTCATTAAAAGCCTCGAGGTCTTGGAAAGTCGCCAGATGAATAGAGTCATAACGAATACACCTAATTTTGATGGACATTTCAACAGAGAGCTCGATGTACACTGGTCAAGAGCCGGAGGTGTACTGACTATTCGCTAGCTAGCGTTTTGGTATCAAACAAAATAGTGGGGGTAAAGGTGTGGTGGGGCGGAGCAGATGGCGGACGGCAGATGGTAGGCGGCAGGTGGCAAGTGCGCGGCAGATGGTTGCTACTACATCCACCATCATTAGTCAAACCCTATTAGGGATGCCATTATTGCTTCTGCATCAGTAGATATTGTGCTAGAAACTTCATGTACTTGTATTTCATCATTTGTATTGTCAGCTTGCTCAATATTAAAAGAAGAACATGTGGAAGAAACAGTAGTGCCTTGTATTTGCGAATCCATGTGAACTATGCAAGAGCCGCAGGTATACTGAAGTGATACAAGCATGTAGGATAGACACTCGCCTTTACCCCCCACCACACCAGTTTCCCCCACCAAGTTTTCACATCGCACAATAACTACGGGACATGCATTAGTTAGGGTCTAGCTCTGACTCTGTGAGGATCGGAGCTCCGTAACTGAAAACATTAACAATTCTTGCTCGACACTGTTTTTACGCAATCATAACAGTCACTGTGATCTAATTTATTGCATGTACTCATATGATGCATCTTGCGTAGCAGACAACTTGCTAAGAATGTTTCAGCCTGGAGTATTCTACGGCGAAATCGCTCACAATCCACTAACAGCGTAGACCTTCTATCTTCACAGTCGGAGAAGTAGAAGGTGGTGGCAGGCGGACTGTTGAAGGACACCTTCGTCATATTTCTGTAAAACTGTGACATCTTTAGAATAACACAAACTCTATAGGTAGATGTTAATCCTGCAAGAGCTAAAAGTATAATGATATAGCGCTAGCGTGTATGATACCCACCCAACCTACCCGCACAACAACGTTACCTCGGTATACTTTAAACTATAAATAACTTGTCGTAGTTTAATCCATAAACAAAGTATTAATGTCAGGCCTTGAAAGTGTTGTTTTCGCGCTGTTTCTTCCCTAATCTCAGTCGGATCTGAATTATATTCGCACCATCTTGTTCGTCTGATTAACCCGCGTAATTTGAGTACCCACTCGCTATACTTTAACCCAATAATAAAGAAGTTATTAGTATGTAACCTTGAAAACATTGGTTTTTTTCGCTATTTCTGCTATACCGTTGGTCGGATCTGAATTCTGTTTGCACCATCTTGTTCGTCTGATTAACCCGCGTAATTTGAGTACCCACTCGCTATACTTTAACCCAATAATAAAGAAGCTATTAGTATGTAACCTTGAAAACATTGGTTTTTTCGCTATTTCTGCTATACCGTTGGTCGGATCTGAATTCTGTTTGCACCATCTTGTTTGTCTGATCAATTCGCGTAATTTGAGTACCCACATGACATACTTTGGACAAACTTTGTAGTTTTTTCGCTTCTGCTACTATACCCTTGGCCGGATCAAAATTCTGTTTGCACCTCCTTGTTCGTCTGATCAATTCGCGTAATTTGAGTACCCACATGACATACTTTGGAAAAACTTTGTACCCCCCCCCCCCTCCCCAACATGGGTCATGTTCAAGGTCAAGGTCAAGTTCAAGGACTTTGGGACTTAGAAAATTTCACAAAGTGGGCTGCACAAACAAACTCTCCTGCCTATGTACAGGCCAAGTCCCTAACTTGAAATGCTTAGGGTGGTCCTGAAAAGGACCGTTTGCGTGCTGAAGGTTGGTCGGGATAAGGATCAGTTCAAACTTTATTCTTCAAAACCCACTTTACCCTCCCATCTTTTCTGGTTAAGAATAACTCCTGTGTATCAGGTATCAGAGGAGGTGGCGGTGGGAGAGACTGCGGCAGACGCACCTCGATGTAGTGGATGGTGTGTTGAAACAGGAACACGTGGTCCCCGTTGGTTGCCACATATTTATACTCCGTCATCCGCTTCAGATTTCGAAACTCGACCTTGGAGACTTCAAACGGCGTCACCAAGTCGTTCAGCCCCATCACCCTTGTCCGTTGCATCACCTCATCGACAGTCGGTGTTGGAGACGAAGGTTGAGCCGCCGATGTAGAAGGCCGAGGCTGAGCCGATGTAGAAGGTCGAGGCTGAGTCGAGGGTCGTTGTTCAAAATACAGCGGATGACCATGGAGATTCCGTTTGAGAGACTTCAAAGTTGAAGGTCTCTTAAACCCGCTCCTTCTTTCCGTCGACCTCTTCAAAGATTCCTTTAAGCGCTGGAGTTTTTCAGGAGTCAGAGGAGAAGACATGGTGTAAATAGGATGGAAGAGAAAATGGATAAGATAGAGTTGGATAGAGCACGTGTGTACTGGTTGCAATCCAAAGCCGGAATGAGGCGGCTGGCAGAGTGAAGCAGGTCGTAAAGTGAAACCTTGCCCTATCCATATATGGGTAGAAAGCTGAGGACTGGTTTAGAACCGGCCCCCCCCCCCCTGACGGACCCCCCCCCCGACGGAACCCCCCCCCTGACGGAACCCCCCCCCCTGACGGAACCCCCCCCCCCCCCTGACGGACCCCCCCCCCTGACGGAACCCCCCCCCCCTGACGGACCCCCCCCCCTGACGGAACCCCCCCCCCTTTTTGGGTCATGTTCAAGGTCAAGGTCAAGGTCGAGGGAAAAATGTTCTTGGAAGTGCGGGATAAAATCCCGCAACGAAGCAGGATTATCCCTTATCCCGCTTTCCCCTTAATATCCCGATTTCCCATTCTCCGTCTATATAACCCGAGATTTCGAGCGTCTCTTCGCAGTAGCCTGCCGCCCGTTGCGATGAACGTCCCACTGGGTTGCAGTGCCTGCTGCAGCGTAGGTCTGTTAAGTGTGCGTTGGGCCCGACGCGCAATTAAGAGATCCGCGCCCTTGCATGTTTAGTTAGTTTGTTTAAGCATGTTAGATAACGCTTGTAGTTTGCTGCTAGGTAATGTAGTTAGTTTAACTGTAGTTAGTTTGGTGTTGGTTTTAAAGTGTCTTTGAAGTGTTTTTTATTTACTAATGAAATATGTACTTTTCTTTCACGCTCCCATTCAAAAAGGTATGGCACGAAAACCGACCTTATGTCTTTAAATATCTCAGGGGGATTATGTTTCTCAAATAAACACCTTTCCTAACCCCTTACAAAAAGGTACGGCACGAAAACCGACCTTGAGTCATTACGGCGCGCAAACCGGATGACTTTACCTATCTTAACCCTTACTCACGAGAAACAGATTCAGTCAGTTTGCTTATTTTTGGTTAAATTTAAGGGGACCTTGGTCAGGTAATTATTGTACTTCGGTTCGTAAAACTCTGACGCCTACACAGTGATGAACGTCCTTGCGGTTTCAGAGTGCACGACTGTTGTTAACTGACCATTTTGCTTATCTTGGGGGGGATACATCTTCGGGGAAATAAACTTAAGGGGACCTTGGTCAGGTATTATTGTACTTCGGTTCGTAGTACTCTGACGCCTACACAGTGATGAACGTCCTTGCGGTTTCAGAATGCGCGACTGTTGTAAACTGACCATATCGTTTGTTTGTTGGGTGAATATTTTTTTCGGGGGAGAGGTTAGTGTTCCGTTATCAGGTTTATTGCCTATAATTGCGAGCTTTAAACTAGTCCTCTTCTCCTAATACAGAGCGGGGAATAGAGCAGTTTGTGGTCCAAGTGAGAATCACTTACTGCTCTATTCCCCGTTTTGGCAACATGTTCAGATGACCTTGACCCACTTCGGGACTTAGAGAAAATTATTGTTTGGTAAAAACATTTACTCTTACAATAATACCCCTTCCCTATCACTACCCCCCCCCTTTCTTCAATTTACCTCCCACCACGGATCGTCGGCTATAAAAGCGGGGGCTGACCGCAGAGGTCTCACAGTCTCAGGCTGACAGCCTAGCTAGCTGTTCGCCTTAGCTGTCTGTAATAGCATCTTTAGTATATAGGTGGTACCCCTGTATACTAAAGATTCTACCTTAGCATGTTTGTATGTTATGCATGTTAGTTTGTTTTTTAGATTATAGCTTGTAGTTTGCTGCTAGAAAATGTAGTTAGTGTTGGTGTTTGTAATTATTTGTGGTGTTGGTCTTTGAAGTGTTTTATTTACTAATGAAATATGTACTTTTCTTTCACGCTTCACGCTCCCATTCAAAAAGGTATGGCACGAAAACCAACCTTATGTCTTTAAATATCTCAGGGGGGATTATGTTTCTCAAATAAACACCTTTCCTAACCCCTTACAAAAAGGTACGGCACGAAAACCGACCTTGAGTCATTACGGCATGAAAACCGGATGACTTTTTTACCTATCTTAGCCCTCACTTACGAGAAACAGATTCAGTTAGTTTGCTTATCTTGGTTAAATCTAAGGGGATCTTGGTCAGGTGATTATTGTACTTCGGTTCGTAGTACTCTGGCGCCTACACAGTGATGAACGTCCTTGCGGTTTCAGAGTGCACGACTGTTGTTAACTGACCATTTTGCTTATCTTGGGGGGATACATCTTCGGGGAAATAAACTTAAGGGGACCTTGGTCAGGTATTATTGTACTTCGGTTCGTAGTACTCTGACGCCTACACAGTGATGAACGTCCTTGCGGTTTCAGAGTGCGCGACTGTTGTAAACTGACCATATCGTTTGTTTGTTGGGTGAATAATTTTTCGGGGGAGAGGTTAGTGTTCCGTTATCAGGTTTATTGCCTATAATTGCGAGCTTTAAACTAGTCCTCTTCTCCTAATACAGAGCGGGGAATAGAGCAGTTTGTGGTCCAAGTGAGAATCACTTACTGCTCTATTCCCCGTTTTGGCAACATGTTCAGATGACCTTGACCCACTTCGGGACTTAGAGAAAATTATTGTTTGGTAAAAACATTTACTCTTACAATAATACCCCTTCCCTATCACTACCCCCCCCTTCCTTTCTTCAATTTACCTCCCACCACGGATCGTCGGCTATAAAAGCGGGGGCTGACCGCAGAGGTCTCACAGTCTCAGGCTGACAGCCTAGCTAGCTGTTCGCCTTAGCTGTCTGTAATAGCATCTTTAGTATATAGGTGGTACCCCTGTATACTAAAGATTCTACCTTAGCATGTTTGTATGTTATGCATGTTAGTTTGTTTTTTAGATTATAGCTTGTAGTTTGCTGCTAGAAAATGTAGTTAGTGTTGGTGTTTGTAATTATTTGTGGTGTTGGTCTTTGAAGTGTTTTATTTACTAATGAAATATGTACTTTTCTTTCACGCTTTAAAACTGATCTTGGTCAAAACTTTGGTTCGCAGTTGCCTGGCGCCCGTTACTGACCAACGTCCGACTGGGTTTCAGGATGTTGTTGACCTTTGTAAAACCGACCTTGGTTGGTATGTCCTTTTCTTACACGCTATAACTAACCTTGGTCAAAACTTTGGTTCACAGTTGCCTGGCGCCCGTTACTGACCAACGTCCGACTGGGTTTCAGGATGCTGTTGACCTTTGTAAAACCGACCTTGGTTGGTCTTTGTAAAATTAATTTTAACTGATCAGTATGTTTCTCATCCTTTTCCTAACCCCTTACAAAAAGGTATGGCGCGCAAACCGACCTTATGTCAATACGGCGCGCAAACCGGTTGACATTACCCATCTTACCCTTGAGAAACTTTTGCAAATACTCCCTGCAAACCATTTGTAACTTCCTTTTGTTTGGATAAATTAACAAAAGGTTCTGTTATCAGGTTTATTGCCTATAACTGTGACCTTTCTTCAAAATTCACTTCCCTAATACAGAGCGGGGAATAGAGCAGTTTGTGGTCCAAGTGGGAATCACTTACTGCTCTATTCCCCGTTTTGGCAACATGTTCAGATGACCTTGACCCACTTCGGGACTTAGAAAAAATCTTTGTTTGGTAAGATATTGGAAGATGTCTGAAGAACATCTTCAAGAATTTGGACTAACATCTGCTCCGAAGATTTATCGCGGTGAACAAGCAGTGAAACACTTTGTAGATAATTTGTTTTACATTGCCTCTAAGGTGGAAGAACTCTACAAAATTAAAATACCGATGCAACCTATGGAAGAACACCAACTTCAACATCACAATTTGGCAACAACATGTTATCTGTGTAATAACCTATTTACACCAGATAACGTTAAAGTGCGCGATCACGACCATCTTACAGGAGCCTACAGAGGTGCAGCCTGTAACGCTTGCAACTTAAATTACAAAGTACCATCTTTTATACCCGTTGTTCTACATAACCTTAGCGGATATGACTCTCATTTCATAATCCCGGAGTTAGGAAGAGATGATGGGGCGATAGATGTTTTGGCAACAACAATGGAAAAATTTATAAGCTTCTCTAAAAAGGTTGACAAAATAAAACTTAGGTTTATTGATTCGTTTAGATTTATGCCTTCTAGTTACAAGACAGAAAATATTTACCAGTTTAAAATATATTAAATTTTCCTGTTGGAGAAAATTGTCCTTGTTAAATACAAAGCGGGGAATAGATCAGTTTATGGTTTAAAATGAAATCATTTCCTGCTCTATTCCCCGTTTTGGCAAATATGCTCAATGTCATTGACCCAAATACAGAATTTTGTAGCCTCCAGCTAAAAACTTAAACTTAACCTAAAACGTACCCCCACCACTTTTTCTAGGGTATAAATAGGGGTGCATTTGCAGTGTTTTTCATTATTACGTTGACCCTTGTGAAGAGCACGCCTACATTATGATTCGCTGCGATATTTGTAAAGCTTCTTTCAGAGATGAATGGCTTTTAACCATTCATAAAGAATTGAAACATAACATCAATACAAATACAGAAGAACCAAATGAAGAAGAATTAGATTCAATCGACCAACAATTAGCAAAACATCAAGAAGAACAAAATGAAGAAGAGCACAACGAAGAAAAAGAAGAAAATGAAGAAAAAGAAGAAAATGAAGTTTCAAGACCAAGTGTCATTCATTATGCACCTGGACCATCAGTAAATGTGGAACTACACGCCCGAGCACTTCCGGGTAATGTTGTAACCCACTTTAAAATTGACAATACAAAATTGAAACTTGAAGAATTTTTAAATAACGCAAAAGGATTGGTTAGCAAAACTCTGAAAAATGAATTAAAAAGATTAAATTTTATTAAATTTGGACTATTACTGGATGCTTTATTTTCAAACATTCAAAATGAAACCTCACCGAGAGGTTTCTTAACAAAAAACCGAACTATTATGTTTTCGTCAGATATTGATTCAATCGTATCTGAATGTTTTGAAGAGCTAATGACAAAAATACAAGAACACGAAGGAAGAGGATCTGGATGGAGTTTGTTAAGCATCACAGGGCTAGACTTAAGAGTGCACAAACACGGTTATGGAATTCGTGGCAGTAGCTATATCCCTTTACCAAAAAAGATTAGTGATACCAAATCCTGTATTAATGTGCAAAATGAAGATAATGAATGTTTTAAATACGTTATGTTGGCTAAATATGTAAAAAACCATCCTGAAAGACCAAATCAAGCATATGAAGAAGTTCAACATAAGTATAATTTTCAGGGAATGACTTACCCTGTTGCAATTACTGATATATCAAAATTTGAAAAGCGAAATCCTTCAGCTTCTGTCAACATTTTCGGCTTAGATTCGTCAAACAATGCGTACCCCTTGCGCATAACACCTATTGAGCGCAGAGATCATACGGATTTGCTATTGATCACTAAAGGGGACATATCCCACTATGTCTATATAAAAAACTTTGGAGCTCTTGTATCTAAACAAATATCAAAAAAACACGGAGAGAAAACCATTTGTAAAAGATGTTTTTGTCATGTAGGCAAACCATTAAGAAGGGGAGGTTCAGAATGGTTAGTAGAACATCAAAGGTTATGTAATGGAAACTATGAGGTTAGAATTAAATTGCCACATTCCAGCAAGGCGCAGATAAAATTTGACAAAGTAATACAACAATACCGTGTACCTGTTGCTGTTTACGCTGATTTCGAGTCTTCTTTACATCCGCTTGAACAACAAGAAGAGGACGTTACAAGAAGAAGCAAATACCAACTTCATTCACCAAACAGTTATTGCATACTAATTAAATCCACGTTGACTGAAGACCATCTTCAAAAATATGGACTATCATCTTCTCCAAAGATTTATCGCGGTGAAGAAGCAGCCAAATACTTTGTCGATGATCTGTATGACATAGCTGCAAAGGTAGAAGAACTGTATGGAACAAAGGTGCCCATGTCACCTATGGAAGAAGAAGAGCTTCAACATTATGATTCAACAACAACGTGTTATCTGTGTAATAACACCTTTACACCGGATAACGTTAAAGTTCGTGACCACGATCATCTTACGGGAGCGTACAGAGGTGCAGCCTGTAACGCTTGCAACTTGAACTACAAACTACCATATTTCATTCCCGTAGTTCTGCACAATCTGAGTGGTTATGATTCGCACTTCATAATCCCCGAACTAGGAAGAGATAATGGAGCAATAGACGTTTTGGCTACTACAATGGAAAAATTTATAAGCTTTTCAAAAAAGGTGGGTAGAATTAAATTAAGGTTTGTTGATTCATTTAGATTTATGCCTTCAAGCCTCATGAAATTATCTGAAAATCTAAGAAGAACAGATTTGATAGAAACAAGCAAAATTGTACCTAATAGTAAAATGGATTTGGTTCTTCGAAAAGGAGTCTTCCCCTATGATTACATCGATGGACTGCATAGATTTGATGAAACATCACTACCTCCACCAGAACACTTCAGAAACAAACTTAATGATTCGGAAATATCACTTGAGGACTATCAACACGCACGTCGAGTATGGAACGAGTTAGATATGAAGACCTTAGGAGATTACTCGGACTTTTATGTCAAACTAGATGTAACTCTTCTTTGCGATGTAATGGAAGAATTCCGAAACACCTGTTTTGCTGCATACGGTTTGGACCCTCTACATTCGTATACTTCACCAGGATTAGCTTGGCAAGCCATGTTAAAAGAAACAAAATGCAAACTCCAACTTTTAACAGACATTGACATGGTTTTAATGGTTGAAGCTGGAGTAAGAGGCGGATTGACCCAAAGTGTTACCAGACATGTCAAAGCCAACAACAAATACCTTCCCGATTACGATGAAACCAAACCGTCGACCTATTTAGGATATTTCGATGAAAATAACCTGTACGGATGGGCTATGTCAAACCCACTTCCTTTTGATAACTTTAAATGGATTAATCCCGACTCTATTGACGATATTTTACAAATTCCGAAACATGGTGACACTGGATATATTTTGGATTGCGATTTTGAATACCCTGAAAATTTACATGATCTTCATTATGACCTTCCACTTCTTGCTAAAACAGAGATTTCACCAATTGGAAAACACCCCAAATTAATGATGACATTAAATAATAAACAACGCTACGTGGCTCACTTTTGGGTAGTTCAACAAGCTATCGAATTAGGACTACGTCTAACAAAAATTAATAGAGTTTTGGAATTTTCTCAATCATGCTGGTTGAAACCCTACATTGATTCAAATACCATCAGAAGAGCAGCAGCTACATCAGACTTTCAAAAAGATTTCTTTAAATTAATGAATAATGCAATATTTGGAAAAACATTGGAAAACAAAAGAAGACACAAAAATGTTAAACTTGTTACCGACGCAAAAAAATTACAGAAACTAGTACAGCAGCCAAATTTTGGAACATCTATAATTATTAATGAAAAACTTGTAGCAGTGTCCATGAAGAAGACGAGTGTGAAGATGGATCGTCCTTTGTATATAGGCATGTCAATCTTGGACATCTCAAAAACACACATGTACGATTTTCACTACAACAAAATGGTGGCGTTCTACGGAAGAGAAAATATATCTATTACATATATGGACACTGACGCTTTCATATATCGCATAGTAACATTGGACATGTATAAAGATTTACGTACATTTATTTACAAGAATGACTTTGATTTCTCCGATTATCCAAAAGATCATCCAAACTACGATAATGGCAGACACAAAAAAGTACTAGGCAAATTCAAGGATGAGGCTAATGGTGTTCTACTTGAAGAGATTGTTGCACTGATGTCTAAACTATATTCTTTGAAACTCTATAATGAAAAAGAAGAAGAAGAAGAAGAAAAGAAGAATAGCTATATTAAGAAAGCTAAAGGTGTAAAGAGTTTATATTTAAAGAAAAAAGTGCATTTTGAACACTACAAGCAATGCTTATTTGAGGATAACATCATTACAGCTAAATTCAACACCATCAGAAGTTTTAACCATCAGCTGTACAGCGTGACTGAAGTTAAAAAAGCGCTATCCTGTAATGACGACAAAAGACAAACCCTTCCAGACAACATCCACACTTTACCATTCGGTCACTATTCCCTCAACCCTATTGACTAATAACCCTTTCATCGTCCTAGATCCTCTATCCTTTTCCTTTCCGTAAAAAAAGGGGAAACACAGCAATGTTAAGCTGTGTTTCCCCTTTTTTTACACAAGTTTTGAATGACCTTGAACTATATGTATATATAAGCAGATTTATACAAAAGAATATTTAATACCATATCAGCTGCCTTCGTGAAACCATCATGTCAGACCTGAAGGAGAAGATTATTAATGAACTACACAAACCTGCAAGAATAAAGTTTCCAAGAAGAAATACTGTTATAAAAGGGATAAATGATCTATATCAAGCGGATTTAATTGAAATGCGACCGCATAGCAGGATAAACAAAGGATTTAAATATATACTCACAATTATTAATTGTTTTACAAAAGTTGCAGACGCTTTGCCTCTAAAGGACAAGACTGGTAAAAGCGTAACAGAAGCCATGGAAATAGCCATAAAAAGAGATAAAAACAAAATTAAACATTTACAAACTGATGATGGAACAGAATACTTTAATACAAACTTTGCACAGTTAATGAATAAATATAAAATAAATCATTATTCTACAAATTCAAAGAAAAAAGCAGCTATTGTAGAAAGATTCAATAGAACCTTAAAAGGAGCACTGTATAAACAATTTTCAAAAAGAGGTTCTTACGTATGGTATGATGTTTTACCACAATTAATAAATGATTATAACAACAGGTTTCATAGAACTATCGGTATGAAACCTAACAAAGTAAATAGAAGAAATGCAAAAGATGTATTAAAACGCATAAAGAAAAATACAAAGCCTAAAGTAGAAAAAATGCAGCCAAGAAAATTTAATGTAAGTGATAAAGTACGGATTAGTAAATATAAGGGAGTGTTTACCAAGAAATACCTTCCCAATTGGACGAATGAAGTTTTTACAGTGTATAAAGTGCAACCGACTGTACCTGAAACGTATATCTTAAAAGATAACAAAGGAGATTTGTTGGAAGGTGCTTTTTATGGACATGAAATGTTAAAGTCAACAGTAGGTGATGTATATCTTGTTGAAAAAGTGTTACAAAGAAAAAAGGACGCAGTTAAAGTGCGGTGGTTAGGGTTTAACAAAACTGAGGATTCATGGATACCTATAAAGGACTTGGTTTAATGCAAGCAACTCATTTCATCGTTAACCTTTGAGCAGGATGGAGATTATTCACCATAAAGATCGATTCAATATTAATAACATAGATGATTTAACTGTGGATAACGTTAAAATCAACAATGGTAAACACGGTAGTTTACTTCCAAACACTGTTCGATGTATAGTAAGTGGTCCCTCAAACTGTGGAAAGACCAATGTTGTCTTTAATTTGATCACTAATCCGCAGGGATTAAGGTTTAATAACCTATATATTTTTTCAAAGTCTCTACATCAACCAAAGTATAAATTGCTGGATAAAATCCTATCTGATGTGACTGATGTTAATTTTTACAAATTTAACGCTAGTGATAGCATTATGCAACCAAACGAAGCGAAACCGTATTCTGTATTTATATTTGACGATGTATCTTGTGAAAATCAGGATACTATTAGAAACTACTTTGCCATGGGAAGACATAATAACATCGACAGCATATATATAGGACAAACTTATAGCAAAATCCCAAAACAACTTATCAGGGATAATGCAAATATTCTAATTGTATTCAAACAAGATGATACTAACCTAAAACATATATATAGCGATCATGTGAATGCGGATATGCCATTTGAAAAGTTTAAAGAGCTTTGCGGAAAAGCATGGGCGGAAAAGTATGGATTTTTGGTTATTATGAAAGATCAAGCTATAAAAGATGGTCGTTATAGAATAGGTTTTGATAAATTCGTTTTAATACACTGATTAGCGGTATTACTGTACAAGTCGTCAAGGCGTGAAGATGGTTAACCAGGAAAAGCTATTAAAGGAAATAAAATCACTTAGTGATTCTATTAGACAAAAAAACCGAGCTTTAAAATCAGGTATAAATGAAAGAGAGCAATTTTTAGAAACAACATTCAAACCTGTTACTGAACCTTTAAAGCGATTAGCACAAAATATGGAAAAACCTTCAATTCGCTTCGAAGGAGACAAAATGCTACCAATTTCCAAATATGAAGAAGAATTTCAAAATGATGAAAGTTTTGGCCAGTTACATACATCTGAAGAAAGCGACGAGTATGAAGAAAGCGGGGATATAGAGGATTTAAAGGAAAAGGACATTGCAGAAGATACAAGTACAGAAGATACAAGTGCGGAAGATACAAGAGCAGAAGAAGAGGATATCAACCCATCCAACTTAAGCAAATTAGGCACAGATATTATGTTTAAAGGAACACTTGGAAGAAAATATACATTAAAAATGTTACATGGCACACATGCTAATCGAAATTATCATACATATGGAGCTAGAATAGAGGATAAAGGATTAATGATTGGAGATAGAAAGTTAGATATAAACGAAAATGATGATATAGTTATTGGTGATAAGAAATATAAAGGTACAACAGGTTTGTTTGAACTCATCTTTAAAAATAATCCTGGTAAATATACTAAAAAGGATTTACAATTGTTTAAAAATATACTAGAGTATACAAATGCACATAGAAAAAAATATTCCAAAGACCTACCTATTCATAGAAACAGGTCAATAAAATACACAAACATTATATCTAGTCTTTTCCCCTCGAAATCAAATAAAGCTCCAATTAAAAGAAGAGCTTTATCTTCTGCTGAATTAAATGTTTTGCATAAAAAAAGAAAAACAACTGATCCTACTACATCTGGAAGGGGATTATTAAAAAATTTGTATAAAACCAATATAATATATTACAACGATATAAATAAGTTAGTTGATCGAATGAGGTTATTACATGAAGCTATGGAAGCCGGGCACACTGGTTTAGAAAACGAATGGGTAGCTTTGGTTGATGAACTGCGAAAACGAGAAATAATTGTTCAGTAGACGTATATATATATATATATATATATATATATAGTAAGAACCTAAACGATAGCGATTCAGTTACATCATGAGTGTGGACAAGTTTGGACGGTATTCCGAGTTTGGAGTAAAATCTGGATATAGTGAAAAAAGAGCTGGGTTTCCGTTAACACCTGATGGTAATTATAATTTTGAAGGAAAAGTAATTCAAAATGTTGGTGATCCGCTTTTGTCTTCTGATGCGGTTACGGTACAATACATGGATAAAAGAACCCCAATTGTACACGAAGACCATTGGGGGTTTTCCGGTAAAAGGTTAAGCAATATAAAACATCCCATTTATGATGGTGAAGCAGTAAATTTAGCGACTTTAAAATTGTTAACGATTTACAAAAAGAATGAAACTGATACAAGCTATGATGTAAAAAAATTAAAATTGTCAAATGTAGGTGATTGTGAGCAGGATGGAGACGCTGTAAATAAGAAAATATTTGATATAGTACACAAGAAATGGACTACAGAATATGAAAAACATATGGAAAGGTTTGGTGCAGCTTTATTTAATTATATCCATCGGGCTTCAGGAAGAGCTGTAGCTTCAGATGTTGACAGCCACAACTATTTAGACTGGAAAAAGATACACAATCCAGAAAAACCTAATCAATTAGATAAACCGTCTGAGCCTTCTAAAGCCAAGACATTAGGAAAGGGGGATCAAGTGAATGTGATTAATGAACCAACAGAAAACGATGAAGATTACATAAGAGAAAAAAGAATTTAAATACCCATGATAAGGGATAAAGCATCAGTCATATTCGAGAGATGATACAGAGAGGATGATGGAATCCAATATTACTGCGTGGAGTTTAATATCTCAAGAGCCGAGATTTCCCCAAGGAGTGCTGACAGATGGTTTTGTTCAACGGTTTGATAGATATATGGATTGGGAACAACTTTCCATACACTACCTCTTCACAATGACTATGTTAAGAATTTATTTTCACAGAGTTAACTGGATTCATATTTTACAAAGACAACAGTTTTCAGAAGACTTCCTTGTAGAGATGACATCAAATTTTAATAACTGTTGGGAAGTAATAAGTAAATATCAAAATCTCTCTGAAAATTACATTGACAATTTTAAAGATAAACTAGACTGGAATGTGTTATTTAATTATCAACGATTAAGTGGCAAGTTTCTAAGGGAACATGACAACTATTTAGATTTTATTCATTTTACCGAAAACAACGATACCATCACCAGCGGAGAAACATTTGAAACATCTTCAATTACACCTTATTTCTATTTTTACTACTTTTATTTATTATGTCTACATTTAATTAATTAATCCATTTCTATATAATAAATGGATTTTAAACAGTATATATAATACAAGAAGCCAAGACTAATATTACATTCATTCTAAAACATTTATAGAGTGCACCTACTGATTGTAAGTTTGGCTATAAATAGTCATGCCGAGGGCTAAACGCATCAGTCATAATCGAGAGAGATTACAGAGAGGAAGGGGAATAGCATCAACAGCATTTTCTCTATTAAGTAAACCGGTTGGAGCTATAGTTAACAAGGCGATTGATTTATTACCTGTGGAATTACATTTACCTGGAGGATATCAATATTGTGGTCCTGGAACCAAATTAGAGAAACGGCTTGCTAGAGGAGATCCTGGAATAAATAAGCTTGATCAGGCTTGTAAACAGCACGATATAGCGTATTCCAAATTTGGTGATACAAAAAATAGATCAATAGCAGATAGAGCACTTTCTGAGAAAGCTTGGCAAAGAGTAAAATCTAGTGACGCGAGTATTGGTGAAAAAGCAGCGTCTTTAGCAGTAACAGCAGCAATGAAAGCAAAAACTACGTTTGGAGGAGGAAAGAGAAGAAGGCGTGGGAAAAGACCCGCTAAGAAACAAGGAGGTAATATCAGAAGAAAACGTCGATCTACTAGTGGTAAAGGTAAAAAGAAACCAACAATATGGTCAATGATAAAAAAGGGAGGAGGACTATACCTAAGACCGTATCGTGTGTATTAAATAAGAAAGAGCAATTAATAATTAAAAACAAAGAATTAACCAATGAAGAACTGATTACATATGCTTCTTGTTTGAAAATCCCATTTTTTAGAGGAGTATTTATGAAAGATGAATTACCGGTTAAAATGTGGAAAAATGAGACTGGTATAGTAAATTTGGATAATAGTGAAGGATTAGGCACTCATTGGGTGTGTTACAAGAAACTTGGTGAAACGATTTATTATTTCGACAGTTTTGGAAACCTTCCACCACCGAAAGAACTTCAACAATACTTTCGTGCGGCAGAAAATGTTTTTTACAATTATACAAGAAAACAACCTGATGATACATCCATTTGCGGTCATTTATGTTTAGACTTTTTAGCTAAAAGTGTTAGTCAACTTTAAGATGTCTTCGTATACAGTGTCATTAACCGGTAACTCATGTACTTTGCGCAGTATTCTGTTTCCAGCGCTACGTTTGCAAAAAGGAAGACTATGGGAAGCCGCATTATTGGATTTAACAACATATAACTCTATTCCAAACGTTAGTGAAGGAATTAATAACAAAATACATTATTACAAGACAAAAGATAATAAAGGAAAATATTCAGCTTTGGAAGAATTCAGTTTACCAACAGGAGCTTATGAAATTGATAATATAAATGAAGTTATACAAAAACATATGGGAAAAGAAAATATAACGATAAAAGGCAATAACAATACAATGAAAGCCGAAATTACTTCTAAGTATTATATTGATTTTGGCCAAGAACGTTCAATTGGTAGTTTATTGGGGTTTTCTAAGGAAACAAAGGTATTAGAACCTAATACAACTCATTCTGGGAATAGAACTGTGACGATCATCAAAGTAAACAGCATAGACATTACATGTAACATTATACAAGGATCCTACAGAGATGGAGAAAATCGGCATATATTACACACATTCTACCCATCAGTCGCACCGGGTTTCAAGATAGTAGAAAAGCCTCAAAACCTTGTGTACCTACCGTTAAACACCAGTTTCATTTCAGACATCGTGCTGAACATAGTGGATCAAGACGGAAACCTTATTGACTTTCGAGGAGAAGCTATTACTGTAAGAATACATATAAAATCATCCGCTTAGATAATGGGGTTATCATTTAAAAAGAGAGAGCCAACCAGCAAAGAGGTCAGTAGCTCATCAGCTGTAGAAGGATTAACAAGTGACAACATTCGTTTTCTAGAAGAAATTGGATTAAAAGTCATTAACAATGGATATACTGGATATAGCGCAGGGCCCAACATTCGACGAGACCTTATGGGAAAAGGAATATCACACGCACAACCCTTACGCTTCGTCCAAATTAAACAATAACGATGAAATTAGGATTCCTATACAACAACAAGACATTTATACTCTTCCATGCGAAAGTTATTTATATATTGAAGGAAAAGTAACAAAAGCTGACGGTACTGTTGGAACCACTGTTCCGTTCATAAATAATCCTATGGCATTTTTGTTTGACGAGATTAGATATGAAATTTCAGGAGTTACAGTCGATTCAACAAAAAAGGTTGGAATTTCCAGTACATTAAAAGGATTAGCGTCTTTAACACCAAATGAGAAGAATCTGTTAGCTGTTGCAGGATGGGTTGCACCAGACAAAAGTATAATTACTCCTGACGCTTCGGGAAACTTTGATTATTACGTACCTTTAAGATTACTTTTAGGATTTGCTGAAGATTACAGAAGAATAATAATAAATGTAAAACAAGAACTAGTTTTATTAAGGTCATCAAACGATAATGATATTATTAAAGCATCTGCTGGAACAACTGAAGCCAATTTAGACTGGAAACTAACATTAGACAAGATTGTTTGGAGAGTACCACATGTGCGACTAAATGATGAACACAGGATTACATTATTAAGAAAGTTAAAATCCGATCGAGACATTGTAATGCCATTCAGAAGCTGGGAGTTTCATGAATACCCCGTTTTACCTACAACACAACGGCATACATGGACTGTAAAAACTTCTACTCATTTGGAAAAAGCGAGATATGTAATATTTGGATTACAAACAAAGAAGAAAAGTATAATAACTGAAAATGCTGGTGAATTTGACCATTGTAAATTAACAAACTGTAAAGTGTTCCTGAATTCACAATTCTTTCCCTACGACAACTTTAATATTTCTTTTGATAAAAAAAGGTACAGTGTTTTATACGATATGTACGCTAGGTTCCAAAATTCATATTACGGCAAAACAAATACACCTCTACTATCTCCCGTACAGTTTGAATCGAAAGCTCCGATTGTTGTAATTGATTGTTCCAAACAAAATGAATCTGTAAAATCGTCTAGTGTTGATATAAAAATAGAAATGGAATTTCAAGAAAACGTACCTGCAAATACATCTGCGTATTGATTAATTTTGCACGATAAAATTGTTACATACACACCGTTGACCGGTATTGTAAAGACAGTATTGTAAAACGTTGTACCACCACCGGCACCGCCACTGTCGCTAACCTATAAATAGCGGAGCAACAATGCAGGTCTTCAGTTGATCGTCTATCGTCGCATGGGTAACATCTTCTACAAAATGAGTTCTCCATCTGTTGTACAAGGTGATGCAGAGGTAGCACCGTTATTGGAACGTGATAATACTAGTGAAGAAGAAATCATCAAGGAAATAACTGCATTTTTAAAGTTTGGTAAAAGAGATAGAGAGGAGGAAAGTAATGCAGAACCATCAAAGGTAGTACCAAAGAGGAAGAAGAAAGTTGAAGAAAATATTCCTCCTCACATTTTAACTGAAGTTTTTTTGCGAATCTTTTACCCCATCTCAGCATGCATCAGTAAAAGTGTATCAGTTGGATTGATGAAGTCATTGGATTATTCCCCTACAGTAATACTACACCATGGAACAAAAAAGGTTTTATTTTCGCAAAATGCTTGGGAGTCATTTTTGAAACATGTACATTTAATAGAATGTTATTTAACTAACAGTTTGTGTGGAAGGAAAACACATATTCGACTTTTGGATTGTGACAATGAAATCGATATTGTTAAACATCGTGGACAACTACAAGTGCGAATTAGAGACTTGACTCAACATGAAAATAAGATTCTACTGTCACGTGAAGAATTCTACGTTTTAAACTACGCAACAGAACCTATTACAAGGTACATGAGACAGTTGGTATTTGCAAGCGCTATTATTAAAGAATATTTGGTCGATACTTTGGAAAAACAACCTGATAGCACCATCGTGTACGGACCTGTGGATACATCTATTTTTAATAGAATACCTCATGAAGTTTGCATGTGGAGAAAGTTAAAGGATTTTGAACCACTTGTAGAAATCGCTACAGAAGCTACAGAAGAAACAACACAGGAAGAAGAAACGGAGAAACAAGAAGAAGAAAACGAAACACAAGAAGAAGAAGAAGTTAAAAAAGACTAAAGTTTGACTTAGTAAAGAAGAACACACGTGGGGTAGGCCTATTGGGGACGGTGCCCACGTTAAATATACACCAACGCGCCTGCAACTGTACGGCCTGGTATTTAACCTACCGTGGTGTGGAAAACAGTTTAGTTGATCGCTAGGTGCCATGATGAGCGGAGGGGATGAAGAAGTGAGTGTAAAGCCTTGTGTAATAGAATTTCAAGCATTTCGAAATAATGATGATAGGTTTATTATCAAGGAATTAGTAATTTTAGACTTGCTTACATTTGTAGCCTACCCATTCATGTTTGATGCTCCTTTTTCTTTTAACAAACTTAACACCAAAGCAAAAAGTACAAACAAATGGATAACAAACTACTTTCATCACATACATTGGTATGAAGGATTTATAAGCTACAGTAATCTGCACAGTATTATGTTTAACTTTTGCAAACAATATTCACATATATACACAAGAGGATTAGAAAAAAAGAACTGGATACAAAAGTACACGCACGGTGATGTTTTCGATATAACTATTAGTAAGGACTTTAACATTAATCTCGGTAATATTTGTGTCGCTGCAAAAGATCTTAAACACGGCCAAACAAACTGTGCATTATACAACGCGTATCGTTTGGCTGCTTACTTGAAACAAACGCAGGAATGTGGTGGGGGTAGCGGAGAACAGAAATGTGGTGGGGGTAGCGGGGCCTATAAATACGAGGAGACAGCACCGCTCCAGCACGAGTATTATTCGAGACTCCGAAGAGGCAACATCACAGAAGACACCACAACCACCACTGACGAAGATGGCATCACAACAGTTTCTACAAACACTGGTTGATCAATTCAACACTCATTCAAAATCCGACCTTCTGCTAACTAAAAAGTGTTCAGAACTAAAAGAACAAAAACACTACATTATTCATAACATCAAGAAAGTGGAAACCACACATGGAGAAGCAATTCTAGTTTCATTGAGCGAAGGACCTTTCTCTCCAGGAGATGAGCCGAAGTTTCAAGTATTTCTTCCAAAACGATTTGTTCAACTGCTACAAAATGAAGATTTGCGAGATATTAAACCGGGGACGTTGTATTTGGTATCACACGGTGTAAGCGGCAACAACTCGACGGAACTCACTCTGCACATCACGCATCCTTGTACATAATGTCTTTGTTTGTATTTTTCTGTTTGTATTTCTAGTCATCAATGTTAGACTTAAGCTTATTGTATTGTAAGATGTTTGTTTAATAAAGAAAATAAAAAAAAAAATAAAAAAAAATAAAAACAGCAACACAGCAGTATATTATTTTATATACTGCTGTGTTGCTTTTTTTAAATTCAAATGGATGACCTTGAACTTTCATTCAGGGTTAACTTATGAAGAGGTATAAAAGAGAGGGAGCAGTGAAGTTAGTCTCAGTCTTGTCTAACACACGCTGCAGCTAACATGTCGGTGCCACCTATGAACAATTTATTTTTCGATAACAATTTGAAGACATATTGTTGCGAGTTACAATGTTTTAAAATACCAGGCGATCAAGTTGACGGGAAAGCTTGTCGTAAGTGCAAGTGTTTCAGCTATTGCATATGTAGATGTAAAACGTATCAAATGAACCGACAAGATAAAATACAAGAATTACGCCGAAGGATTGCATTACTGTGGCGGCGAATGTAGTAGCAACCATCTGCCTCGCACCAGCTGCCATCTGCCGCCTGCCATCTGCCGTCCGCCATCTGCTCCGCCCCACCACACCTTTACCCCCACTATTTTGTTTGATACCAAAACGCTAGCTAGCGAATAGTCAGTACACCTCCGGCTCTTGACCAGTGTACATCGAGCTCTCTGTTGAAATGTCCATCAAAATTAGGTGTATTCATTATGACTCTATTCATCTGGCGACTTTCCAAGACCTCGAGGCTTTTAATGAAGAGTTAAGACTTCTCATTGCGTCCGGTTACGATTTATCTTTGGATCTTTACGCATCAAAAAACAACATGGACTCTGCGCAGGAATCGAAGTATCTACCGTCTTTCATCAGAAAGCGAAGTGATGGCCGCAACTCGTCCGGATCAACAACATCGATGACAACGAACAACGGGGAACTATTGTAAACATAAATTATTGTAAACATAACTTATTGTAAATAAAAAGAAAAGTAAAAAAAAGTAATAAATGAAATAGTACTACCTCGCACTCGTATCATTCGATTGCTTCATTCGATTTTTTCATTCGATATTTTTATCGAATTAAAACTATCGAATCACAATCGGATTTTACGCGTGCGAGGTAGTACTTTTTTAAAATTACCTCCCCGTGACCTTGAACTTTAACCTTTCACTCATTACGTCACAAAACCGCCTACGTCACTGGCTCAGCCTCAGATGACGTATTTAATGACTCAGCGCTTCCGGTCACGTGACCGGAAGCTGTCAATCACTTGGCCCAGAAGTCCCCTTCCCACACTACTCTTATAATATATTCCTGAAGATTGAGCAATGTGATAAAAAGGGGGTAAGTAATTTTGAGTAAAAAAAACAACCGCCATTACATTTTCAAATTTGTGCATTAATTAAATCACATTACCATACTCTCTTACAACAAGGTCTGTTTGATTGTAACTGAAAAACGGCACGAATGATTTCCTTCATATTTCGTAACCAACAAACTTTTAGGGTAAATATGTGTTCTAAAAATTCTGATTTTGTAAACAATAACTAATTCGAAAGTTTACAAACATTCCATTTTGCTATTAGAGTTTGAATCCAAACAAAATCATGATTAAATCTGTTCAAAAACAATCAAATCCTGAGGAAGTATTTTCAATAAGCAATGCTCGGTCCCCCATGCACCTAATTATTATTATTAAGGAATCACGTTTACGTTCACTATAATCTGTAACGCATGTAACTCCAAAAACAACTCAGTAGAATAACATGATTTTCTGAAGGTTTAGTAAAACTAGGAACTTTTTCAAGTTCGTCCAATGTTTTTACAACATTTAAATATTCCCTAACATCATTGTTTTATAAGTTGTTTTATCCATATGTTTTGAGCATTACAATACATACTGTTAGTCTGTTATTTGTAAGCAAATTTTTTAACATTAGTCTATCCCTTGACAGAAAGAAATATAATTAGCGGGATGAAAAAAAACACATCCCAAGCTAAATAATTTTGTTTAAAGTAATTAAGGTACCTAAATAAAAATAAAATAAACAAATAGTACTTTTTGAAGTTATTAAAAATACAAGTTTATCAACAAACCAATGCATAATTCTCGCTAATTGACATCCGGTTTGCAGACGTTAACCCTGAAACCAAAGATGTTGACTCAGAGCAGTTATTATCTTTAGATAAATCAATTATTTCAAAACTCAATATAAATGTAATATCCAATAACAATCAATATAATAGACGAAACAAGAACTATATCCGGGCGACATTATGGAGACCAATTAGAATTATGGTGAGATAGCTAGTTGTAGATGGTTTGATAGTGTAGTGAGGGACGGTGATATCAGCTGATAGGGTGATAGCGTAATCAGTAGGCCAGTGGTGTTATCAGTGATGGCGATGTCCGCGAGAGTGTTGGGCGTACTGCTCGCCGCTGTCTTCGGCTTCTGTATAGCTGAGGATGTCCACACCCCTGCTTTGGAGGTCTCAATCGTCAATGGCACCGGCTTCAACATTTCCATTCCAGGTTAGTACTTTGAGATGCATCCTGTGAATGTTTACAAAGCAAAATACCCTACATTTAACTAAATTAAAAAATAACTATGATTTGATGGGGTGAACATTTGTAGATGTATCTTTTTGAAATATAATTCAAATCTATGGAATAAATCGTTTTTGGGATAACACTGAAGAGGCCAATTTAGATCAAGAGGGTTCAACTGGCCGAGCTGTACATGACATTGGAAAAAAGTTACAACAAATCATGCTATTTTGGTAAACATAGGGGGTAGCTATTTACCTTAAGGACGCTAAGGTAAATATAACTAAGCAAAATTAATTAATTAATCTAGCAAAATATAATTAAAATAATTTACCGTAAACTGTTCTATGATTTTTCATCATTCATCTCCGTTTCCAACCGCATTTGTTACTGCTTGGATTCATAACTTTATACAATTGTCATATAAACTTCAAAGTCCAAATAAAAAAAATCAGAAAATAACAAAAATTTGATTTAAAAAATGGGGTGTTTAAAATTGTTTTAATTTATGTAGTTAGTGGTTAGTATCCAAAACAATAAATTGAATTTCAAATTTGAAATCAAATTAACGTGGTTAGGTGAAATATTTACGGGAATGAACATTATTTGAACACAAAATACATTTCTGTGAAATAGAATAAGGTGAAATTACCAGTAGAATAATGATTATACCATAAACAACGTGGTATATAAAGAAAGGAAATCAATTAGCCATTTGGGACAGTTCATCCAAGCCGTTATTTTCTGATGGTGTCAACTTGAATGAGCACAAATGTTTATTGTTTTAAGTTTTACTCTTTTCCACTTAAAGTACAATCGAGACTTTTAAAAATAAATTTATTATAATTTTTAAATTATTTATTATTAAATATTGTTAAGAAAACGAGGTGACATTATTTAGGTGTGAAAACATATTTGTACTCAATATTAGTTTTATCTCATATTTTGAATATAGTTTTATGGTGTTCATTATTCTCTATATTTGTTTAACTATTTAAAATTTATTTCACGATTTGTACTTGTTTCTTAAATTCCTTATTTATTATATAATTGTATAACAATTGCACCTATTAGACAGCTAACGAATGAAGCGCACTGTTAAACAGTAGCCTAATATTTTTTGATAAACGTATTAAAAAGAAATATTGAATAGCTTAAACAAAATAATGACTCTTAAAATTTTAAGCCTACATTTTATCAATATGTATACATTTTATTTTTCAAGTGGATAATATGATTTTCCTGCATTGGTTATCTGCCAAACTAAATGGTTTTTGACAACATTTCGTGTGTTTTTAGAAAACTTATCGTGTGAGGTTGGACATCTTCAGTGTTCCAAGTTTGTTAAATTAACATTAAACTCCCAAAGAACTTGGTTGTTCTTCGGATAACATCATTCATTACGGAGAGAGAGGGTCTGTTTTAACAATCTTCCATTTTCTATTACAACTGAATTACTCGTTTATTAAGAGCAAAAAGCGATTCGTTATCAAGAAGATGCAGGAAAGACTATAATAATTATTACTTAATTACAATCACAAATTATTTCGATAAAGAAAACTTTGGTTAGCGTAGTTACTAAGCGTAGTCTCCTATCCTACACCTGGGTTGCTTGGGTCGTAGTAAACATATTGTATAAGCAGTTTTGGTTTATAATATTTAAACAAATATTGGGCGTAAAGTGAGATAGGAAGTACTACAGTTTGCATTCTACAATAGATCAAAATAAAACCACTAACAACATAAGGCCAGATAAACTTTACACATTATACACTAAGCTGTATTTCCCTGATATACACACCTTACACACATTTTCCGTTACAGAGGCAGGGAAGGAGATGATGGACTTTAGATACTACGTGTCGTTCAATACGGAGTTCAAGGACGTGAAGGAGTTGTACTGCAAGGGGCGGGTGGAGTGTGTCTCCCCCAGGTCCAAGTTCAAGCTTCACAAGGACCGGGAGATGAAGGAGGGCGACACCCTGTACTTCTACCTCATCGGCAACAGGAAACCAGAGAACTTCCAGATGGAACGCGTCTACGAGGTGAGTGAAATAGACAACAACCTTTTAATAAACAACTTTTTTGGGTTGGTATGATTAAAGAATGTAACAAAATACATAAAAGACATTTAGGATTATACGGAACTCACTTACACGTTGTTAAATATGGATAGAAAATGGCACACACCCCGGATGTTGATCGCTATCCTGTAGACGAATGTGTGATAGGGCCGATCGAAATCGATTCCCATATATACAATTTTTATCGTATTGTTTGTGAGTATAGTATGAGCGTAAATATAATTTCAAGTTATGTAAGACCTTTTGAGTTACATGCAAATTTAATAGGTTAACATAAACGTCAGATACAATTTTATGATTTGTGGTTAAAATAAATCTATTTTAATTTAGAAACGTTCATGGCAAAACTAGTGACGTATTTGTTGTGGATAGTGTTTGAATTTTATTTTACAAGGTACATGTTTACAATACCTAACTACTAACCTAACGATTTTAACGATTTTAAACATGTACCTTTATGTACATATTGAAACATTCACAAAGCATATACTCAATTATTTACTCGTAAAAATTAGAAAATTGATCATTACGAAATGTTGTGAGAAGTGTTGTGAAGCACTGAACGGCACCAGTTTTTAACGTATAAATTTGTTTTCATTAATGACTGATATGATCATTTATGATATTAAAAAAACTGCATATAGAGTGAATTCATCAACAACAACAAAATTCAGATATTTAGTTTTAGCATAATAATCATACATACTACGGCAGACGAGATTATATAAACGTGATAGCGGTATGAATAGACTATTAACATAAATGGAAACGAGTGAACATAGTTCTGCGGTGTTTAAGGCAACATAAAAACAGGGTGGCTGAAAAGTAACTAAACATTTACACATTTCAGAAAATTAAAGGGTCTGTTTGACACTCTCACAACAAAAATTAAATACATAAATAATTGATCTCAAATGCTTGTAACTAAACTAAACTAGAGGTTACTTAGAGAGCTTCAAAAAAAGAATAAATACCTAATATTACAGATTTATATGACCCCTTCCATAAGAATTATTGAACCAGAAGATTACCTTTTTACAAAATATTTCATCCAAAGTCAATAATCGTAAATATGACTGAAGTAATCGTATCGTGAATGAAGTAATTTTATTATTTGTTGGGTCTACCTACAAAAATAATATCTTCTGTAGTAAAGTTATAAACATGCCGTAAGAAGTAAAATATAAACTATTAGAAAATAATACTTATAATAAATCTGAATAATATTCCCGATGAACAAAAAATTTAACAAGCAAATAAAAATCAACATATAAAGTATCTCACTTAATTGTTGAAAGTAAAGTTACTAGACATGGGATGGTCAAGCGATGTTAAAGCGAACAAAACGATGTTTTAATTACGAAATTTAATATTTTCTTCCCACGCAAATGTTAATGTAGGATATTATGTAGAATACTATTTTTGAAAACAAATTTAGGTTCCGATACACCTCGGAGAATTGTAATGATAACTAATTAGTCGATGTACTGTTTAAAGTGTAACATGCAGCAGGTAAAATTTCCTAGGTTGTTGTATTTAGTTGTACCAAACTTATGATAGGTTTTGAACGAAGCGATAACTTAATCCAAACCCTATTGAACAAAAAAGGTTGATAACATAAATTAAAATAACAATTATTCAATAATATTTTAAAAAAGTCGAACTATACTGTTAGAGATTAGAAGAATATAAGTTCATTTATGATAATTTAATATATCCTTACTTAAATAAACGATCATTGCATATTAATAAAACATTTACAGGTTTTATTAAAAAATAAAAAATTGTATGAAAAACATGTTCTAACGATAACATTTGCTTTTAGGTTAAGAAAAACGAAGAGGGTAATTTGGAGTTTCAAGAGAAAAGTTCTCGAGCAAGCTTGGAGAAGGAAGGACTTTGGTACGAACATGAGAAACTTGACAAACTTCAGGAGACAAACCCTTGAATTTGGACTTTCTAAAAACCTGTATTCGTAAAAGGTTAAGGCACGGGTAGAAACAAAATCACAACTAAGCTTTTAATTATCTTTTACGTGTGATAAAACACTCAACCATATGTCCATTCAAAGATCGAAGTAGCTTTTTGAAACAACTTAAAAAATAAGCAATTATGTTAAAATTAAAGGTAAAAACATGCAATTTGATCTATTTTTATTTACCAATTTATTTTCCTTGTCTTAGACCTAAAAAATGTTTATAAATATATACTTAACTTAGCATAATAACTACACGAATCACTCCATATATTCTTTTGATCAATATAATACTTTTCATTAAAAAACATCCTTCAAACAAAAAAGGGAAGTTTTGACCAACGATTTATCTTGCCATACTTCATCCGACCATAACCTCGCACCTATGTTGTTGACACAATTCAAAAATAAAGTTTATACTTATTTTTTAGGTCACAGGATTTTAAACAATCAAGTGCCATACAATATTTACTGTTTGTTTCAAACTTACGGTGTTCTATAATTAAATACAAAATTAAAGTTATTGTTACTTTGTTTGGTTATCATGTTATAAAAGTCTAAGTTTATTTGCAGTTAAAAAATAAAGTTTTATTCCTTTATTTGGTACAAGGTAAGTATTAGGTTTAAGGCTTATGGATCGACACCTAGTAGGTTATACATATTATATGAATAAGCTCTGTGGAAACCCAAAAAATGAATACTTTAAGGAACAATTTACAAGAGTAAAACAATAGGTTAATTCAGTTGATCAGTTTATATACACTTTTTATAAATACTTGTTCAAATATGTGGTTACAGAAAGTCAACAATATCAAATGTAGTAACACACTTTTATACCGCATCCCCAACACTTGAAATGGAGACATTACTAGACTTGGCTTTCCTCCAATCGAGAACGGTTCGATCAGGTCATTCCCCTGTAACGTCATATCCCAAGGCCCAATCGAAACTAGCTTTAGATAAATGCAATAATATCTACCATTTAAATACTTGTTAACTGATTAAAGCGCTATTTAACTCTACTAATTATCTTGTGAAACAAATTATAAATACCCCCGTAGCAGCAAACCTGCGTACTCAGCGAATTTCCAATGCAGATATAAATGTCTTAATACTAAATAGCACCAAGCTTACCAAGTTTCATAAAAATATATTCACAAGTAAGCGATATATACGATTTTAATTATTATCCATAAGAATAACATTGGGGCTGAGTACGCAGGTTTGCTGCAACAAGGAACACAAAATAATGGGTTTTTAGGCAAATATCATTAGAACTCATCTAAGTAAAGTCACATACCAAGTTTCATCCATATACATTCATAAATAACCGATATATAACATTTTAAGTATTTTTTACATAAGAATAACATGGGGGCCAAGTACCTAGGTTTGCTGCTACAGGAACCATAGGCGAAAAATTTTTTTGTGCAAACAACAATAAACCACAACCAGATCAAGCCAAATACCAAATTTCGCCAGTTTATGTTCATAAATAAGCGAGATATACAATTTTTCTTTTTCTCCATAAGAATAACATTAGACAACGTACTGTGTTTAGCACTTTCAATATCTCGGTAACCAATTGACTAGAGCAATGATCAAAATACTAAATTGTTTGTTTTTTTAAGCTGAATTTAATGGTATAAATTAAAATTTGATTTAAATTAAAATTACATGTCAAAACCCCAAAATACCCCCCGTCGCAGCAAACCTGCGTACTCAGCGAATTTCCAATGCATTGATATGTTTCTCACTAGTACATAAAGCCACTCACCAATTTTGACAAAAATACATTCATAAATAAGTTATTTATTACATTTTATTTATTCCCCATAAGAATAACATTAGGACTGAGTACGCAGGTTTGCTGCAACGAGGAAGATAAGAAATGATTTTTTATGCAATTATCAATATAACTGAACCAGGTGAAGCTACTTACCATGTTTTATTAATTTAATTTAATTTAATTAATTTATTAAGTTTATACTTATTTTTTAGGTCACAGGATTTTAAACAATCAAGTGCCATACAATATTTACTGTTTGTTTCAAACTTACGGTGTTCTATAATTAAATACAAAATTAAAGTTATTGTTACTTTGTTTGGTTATCATGTTATAAAAGTCTAAGTTTATTTGCAGTTAAAAAATAAAGTTTTATTCCTTTATTTGGTACAAGGTAAGTATTAGGTTTAAGGCTTATGGATCGACACCTAGTAGGTTATACATATTATATGAATAAGCTCTGTGGAAACCCAAAAAATGAATACTTTAAGGAACAATTTACAAGAGTAAAACAATAGGTTAATTCAGTTGATCAGTTTATATACACTTTTTATAAATACTTGTTCAAATATGTGGTTACAGAAAGTCAACAATATCAAATGTAGTAACACACTTTTATACCGCATCCCCAACACTTGAAATGGAGACATTACTAGACTTGGCTTTCCTCCAATCGAGAACGGTTCGATCAGGTCATTCCCCTGTAACGTCATATCCCAAGGCCCAATCGAAACTAGCTTTAGATAAATGCAATAATATCTACCATTTAAATACTTGTTAACTGATTAAAGCGCTATTTAACTCTACTAATTATCTTGTGAAACAAATTATAAATACCCCCGTAGCAGCAAACCTGCGTACTCAGCGAATTTCCAATGCAGATATAAATGTCTTAATACTAAATAGCACCGCTTACCAAGTTTCATAAAAATATATTCACAAGTAAGCGATATATACGATTTTAATTATTCTCCATAAGAATAACATTGGGGCTGAGTACGCAGGTTTGCTGCAACAAGGAACACAAAATAATGGGTTTTTAGGCAAATATCATTAGAACTCATCTAAGTAAAGTCACATACCAAGTTTCATCCATATACATTCATAAATAACCGATATATAACATTTTAAGTATTTTTTACATAAGAATAACATGGGGGCCAAGTACCTAGGTTTGCTGCTACAGGAACCATAGGCGAAAAATTTTTTTGTGCAAACAACAATAAACCACAACCAGATCAAGCCAAATACCAAATTTCGCCAGTTTATGTTCATAAATAAGCGAGATATACAATTTTTCTTTTTCTCCATAAGAATAACATTAGACAACGTACTGTGTTTAGCACTTTCAATATCTCGGTAACCAATTGACTAGAGCAATGATCAAAATACTAAATTGTTTGTTTTTTTAAGCTGAATTTAATGGTATAAATTAAAATTTGATTTAAATTAAAATTACATGTCAAAACCCCAAAATACCCCCCGTCGCAGCAAACCTGCGTACTCAGCGAATTTCCAATGCATTGATATGTTTCTCACTAGTACATAAAGCCACTCACCAATTTTGACAAAAATACATTCATAAATAAGTTATTTATTACATTTTATTTATTCCCCATAAGAATAACATTAGGACTGAGTACGCAGGTTTGCTGCAACGAGGAAGATAAGAAATGATTTTTTATGCAATTATCAATATAACTGAACCAGGTGAAGCTACTTACCATGTTTTATTAATTTATGTTCATAATTAAGGGAGATATAAAACTTTACTTATTCTCCATAAGAATAACATTAGGGCTGAGTATGCAGGTTAGCTGCTACGGGGACAATCAACAAAACATTTATTTTTTGTGCAATTATCAATATACCAGTACAACATGAAGCCACATACCAAATTTCATCAATATACATTAATAAATAATCAAGATATCCAATTTTATTTATTCTCCATAAGGATAACATTGGACAACGTACTGTATTTAGCACTTTGAATATCTCTGCAACGGTTTGACGTAGAATCACAATTTAAACACCAAAATGATTGTTTTGTGGAGCTGAAGTGATTGGTAAAAGAAAATGTGAAGTTTAAAGTAAAATTAACTGAGGAAAAGCCAAAAACCTTTTTCCCATAAGATTAACATGGGAGATTTTATGAGCATGTTTTTTGGATTTTTTCCGCAACCACTTAACCTAGGTTAATAATTCAAAATACCATATTATTTGTTTTTTTAAGCTCTATAACATGGTCTAAACCAAAATTAAGTGTTTTAAAAATTTTAGGGTAAAAAATGCAAAAAACTGATTTTTGGAAAATTTAAAACCCCCATAAACCCCCCTTCCCATGGTCCGATTTTTCTGGTTTTCGAACTTAAAGTCATAAATGTCAGTTTACAAATTTGAGCCAAATTTCATCGAAATCGGACGTTTTTTACTCAAGTTATCGCATTCACGGACACATATATATATATATATATATATATATATATATATATATAGATATATATATATATATATATAGATATATATATACATATATATAAATTTGAACGAATAGTGTTTTGGACATCTGGGGACATCAAAACAAAAAGTTATCATGGTCTCGGGCTTAAGTCTTACCATGAGACCTACGGTAATAGCTTCTTCCCTATTGGGGAAATTCGCTAAAACACATTTTTGGGGTACAAAACCCCCCAAAAGCCCCCCTTCGGATGGTGCGATTCATCTGGTTTTTGAACTCGTTCAAATAAATGGTACTTTACACATTTGTACCAAATTTAATTAAGATCGGACCTTTTTTACGAGAGTTTCGTGCTTACGGACACACATATATATAAAAATTTGAACGAATGGTGTTTTTGGCATCTGGGGACCTCAAAATGAAAAGTTATCATGGTCTCGGGCTTAAGTCTTACCATGAGACCTACGGTAATAGCTTCTTCCCTATAGGGGAAATTCGCTAAAATAAAAACCAGAACAACTATTACAATTTCTTATTGAACAACTGTAAATAACGTGCTATATTTTAAGAAAAGAACTTTTGATTTAGATTTTGGTACCTTTTAATTTACAGTTTACATTATCTTAGTTAGCAAAATCAATAATGAACGTTGCCGTTTGCCGTTTGTTCAATTTTGGAAACAAGTTTCATGGTCACAGCTAAATTTCACGTTGTAGGTACCTAAACACACACACTTCTGTTATTTGTTAACAGAAGTATTTTGCAAACGCCTAAAGTTGGTTTAAATAAAACTTATTGGATATTTTATCTTGATTTGTCATGTTTGAGGTTGCCGCCGGATTTTGGTGAAGATGTATCTGTTCGTTCCAAATGACGGACCATTTACCTACAAGATTGATGATAAAATAAAAACTAATTTTGGGTTTATTTATAAAAGCTAATGTTTATAATTTATATGTATGTTATACTTAGTATTATTTGGGCACGTTTAGTCGGGCAATGCTTGTTTCATGCTTGTAATGCTTGCGTCTATCTGGAACATGTTGTAGTTGTAACGTGCCATTGACTAAACATTAAACATGTTTAGTGAATTTCCTATGGAAAAATGAACTTTTAGCATGACACGCACGGTGAAACTTAAGCCCAGGACCACAATAGAAGTTCATAACATGACCCCTGAACACGTTTTGGGGGGTTGTTCAAAATTATATACATATGCTGCTATTCATTTGTTGATGTCTTTTTATCATCCCCAGCAACCTCGCGCCTACTTTTAATCCTCACTGGACCTTCTCCTAACATTATAATGCGCAATACTGTATTCCCAGCATTGCATGTAAATAGAACCAGGAGCATCAGAACAGCCAGAAAATAAATGTCTTCAGATTTCAATAAAAATAGGAATAAATGTATATTTTAACACTGATTTGGATTTTAAAAGTTTGTTATGTGGAAATTCACTTCCCTCACGTTAGCGTGCTGCGTGCGAACTCGTTTATTTATTACGTTTTAAATATTTCATCTTTGTGTTTTATAATATAAAAAATAACAACAATTAAACTATTTAATAATTATAGCTTGCATAGCTTATTTTCTGTTAATTTGTTGAACATTTAATTTAATTGCAAATGATCTTCCGTATAACATATTTTCAAATATTGTAATTTTGAATTTCGTTGTTTAACTGATACTATATTGGCGTTTAACGCTTAATTGCACAATTTTAACTTAAACCGTTGTTATAATATGTAAAACGATTATAAAAAGGCTGCCCATGACGTGAGGATGTATTTTACTAATGAGATAACAGTTTCAATATAATTTTAAAACATACTGAATCTCATGAGACCGAGGGAAAGTAGAGTTGAATGAATCGTTTTATTATTTATTCAGAGTCCATTAGCACAGACTTTTCATGAGTTTACTTTCCGCCCCAGGTAAGTGGGTTCAAAATGATTTCGAATTTTAATTTAATATTTGAAAACGAAAACCTTTTTATACTTATGAAGTAAATTTTCACATTAAACTTCACGAATATTCTTTTTATCATGAATTTACTTTTCAAGATTTTGTAATGTTTAACGTTTGTGCAGTTTAACTTCAATTACATATTTCAGGAAATCTAAAGTATAGAATTATAATAAACATGAGGTCACTTTGTAAACCTTTAGGTATTATTTACTTAGTTACTTGTTATAGTTTACCTGCCAACTTTAGTAAATGAGATACACAGAATGTTGTAAACAAGTAGAATATTCATAACTAGGTTTTCACAGTTTGTTTACTAAATTCGTTAAGATTGGTAGAGAAAAAAAATTGAAGACTCATAACTAAGTTACAAAGTTTGCATGTTTATGAAATTAAATCACTAAACACCAGTAACTTCGTTTTTGCACCGACCTGTAAAGCTCTCAGAGTTAGTGAACATTGAAAGTAGAACAAAGTTTGCTACTTGTTCATTTATTTGAAAGTGTCGATCCGAAATAAGTAAATCAAGCTTAATCACAAAGCTAGAAAAGCTGACACGTTGGTAATTAAGTAAATTGCGAACAGAGAAACTTTCAGTTTTCCATTTCTACGTTTTATATATATGGAAAATGTTAATCTCAATATCAGTCAACAAAACAGTCCACTTTGAATATCACACAGTAACATTGCCTTTTAAGGTCAAAGGATGTTGACCTTAGGTTGAGGAAATCACTACTTCAATCTCATATAGTTAGGCACAACCAAGAGTTAATAAGGATACTTTTGTGACGTTGGGCCTTTGATGCTACGGCGAGTTGACCTAGGTATATAAGCCAATATGGACGGGGTTCCGAAATGTCTCACTTTGAAGTTTCAAGTTTGTAAATGTATGTCCTTCCCATTACGATGATTTAAATTTATCCGACCAAATAGTAGAGTTTTCAACTATTAAAGGTGTGGTATGGATAAAAATTAAACGCAATTGCGGGTAATTTATATATAATATCCTGATATCCTTTTGTAACGAGAACCTTTCTGTTATAATTAATCGAATCGACGAATCATTGATTAAAACTAGCTACTTAATCAGTAGCTGTGCGTTTTACAATTTTCAAAATTCAAATCTGAAGGGCGTAAACCGCCTTTAAAATTACTATTTGCCTGGTATGAAATAACAAGCACATCAATTTTAATTAATTACTAAAAAATATAATTAAAAGATTAATACAAAAAATTGTAATACTATTGATTGGTTTTAAAATTATTTTATTTGAATTAAACAACATTTTAAATGATTTATTTCAACTTCAAGCACAGTTTTTCAGCATTAACGTATATTCATTTTTTAAATATTGAAGTAGCAACATAATGTGTTTGGAGCTTATCAACAAGTTTTCTCGATTTCGAACAACAGATACACTACATAACATTTGTTTTAATTAGGATAGATTGAGCCTAAAGTTGTTTACAAACAATATACTACGACAACAGAATGAAAAAATGAAATATAACTGATACAAGTATGAATAATAAATATATGTTATTAAAAACATTAAAATAAAACTGAACATACTTTAATTTGTAAAGGAAAAGGGAATTATTAAGATATAATATCAATGCTAGGGATATCAATGCCAGTTAATCAAAATACAAATAGCTAACAGCTTTAGTTTTATAATCAGTTCAGTAGACAAAAAAAAGTCCTGTCGCAGTGTGTTCATCTCTCCTCCCCCCAAACCATCCCCTGGCCACTGTAGCAGGCAAAAAAAAGAAAAAAAAGTCCTGTTGCAGTGTGTTCACCTCTAACCCCAAACCATTCCCTGGCCACTGTAGCAGGCAACGAAAAAAAAAATAATAAAAAAGTCCTGTTGCAGTGTGTTCACCTCCAACCCCAAACCATTCCCTGGCCACTGTAGCAGGCAACGAAAAAAAAATAATAAAAAAGTCCTGTTGCAGTGCGTCAATCTCCCCCTCACCAACCAACTCTATCCAACGGCTGAAGAGGGCCCAAGCGCCCTAAAGCAGCATCAGTGGGACAGGGACTTTCCCGCCCACTGGAACCTCACAAAACAACAAGTTCAGTAGACAATGTTGACAACAGCGTAGTAACAGTGTTACTACATTACTAATGACAATAGTGTTGTAACAGTGATAACAGTGATAAATTTTGAAGAAGTAGCTAAGGATGACCTCGTAAAACTCTCATAGAGAAGTTTTGGTTTTATAGATAACATTTTCTTAGGATGGGCTTTTCTTAGCTACAATGTGAACAATCTTAAATGAGTACATCTTGAAGCTAGCCTAATTTCATACGAATATCCTGATTTATAATTAAAACAGTCTTGAATTGACACTTAAATGAATATACTGAACATAGCTTTGTGTTAGGAAACCCTCTTGCTAATTGAGAAAGCCCCCTAAGGGAATAATTGATAAAACGGGGCTTTATACTCTGCTTTCGCTCCCAACGACTGCTTACTTACTTATAATACAAAGTCCCTTGTTCATGAAAAAGTACTAAAGATACAATTTTGAATGTGCACTTTCACTAGGAAGTAAAATCATAATTGTTTGGAAAACTTTGAATATGCAGTTTGTTTAGTTTAAAATAGGTTAATATCTTTGACTGTTGTATCAACTATCAATGTTAAAGGGTTTTGTATTGTTCTGGCTTCTTTCTGGCTGTTAAAGTTTCAGAGGAGGGGGCCGGTCGTATTAATATTACATGGTTTTAGATTTAGCATATTTTAAAAACCTATTTGGCTAGCTTTACCTAACATTAGATCAAATGTATTGGTATGATGAAATATTTTAATAACCACTGCCATTATTCATATATTAAAATTCAAAAAAACCTGAGAAAATTCAGATATTTCAAAAAAGTCTTATTGTAAAATAATTGCATATAGGATAAATAAATATAGTATTTATGATACTTTATTTGCATTTTTCTGTTTAGTTTTTAAACAAACATCAATGCAAACTAAAACGAGTTCGCACGCAGCACGCTGACGTGAGGGAAGTGAATTTCCACATAAAAACTTTTAAAACTCAAAATCAATGTAAAAACATACATTTATAAAATTTTTATTTAAATCTGAAAACACTGATTTTTTGGCTGTTCTGATCCTCCTGGTTTCATTTACTTGCAAAGCTGGGAATACAATTTTGCGCATTATAAGGTTAGGAGAAGGTCCATACAGGCTTGAAAGTAGATATGAGGTTGCTGGGGATGGTAAAAGTACTCTAAAAAAGGAATAACATGTTTTTCTAGTGTAAAACCCCCATAAGACAACGTACTGTGTTTGGTCGATACATATTTTCTTTAATAACTCGGTAAATATTTATGCTAGAATGACGAGAGAGGGCTTAAAACTTTCGCCTCTCTAATTCCCATCTTTTTCAATGCTTTGATGTTACATCTGGGGCTTTTCCGACCCTTTTTGGGCCCAAAAACTCGAAATTTGACAGATTAATCCCCCAAAAAAGGGGTTTCAAATTTTCCGATTGTTTTGCCCAACGAACTTGTCCAACTGATTACAGAAAGGAACGTCCCTACCAAATATGAAGTAAATCGGACAAAAAATGCGACCGCTAGAGTGCAAACACATATATATATATATATATATATATATATATATATATATATATATGTCTATATATATATATATAAAACTTTGAACGACCCCCAAAACTTGTTCAGAGGGTCACGTTAGGAACTTCTATGGTGGTCCCGGGCTTTAAGTTTCACCGTGCGGGTCATGCTAATAGTTCACTTTCCAAAGGAAATTCACTAACAAAGAAAGCTAAAATGAAAACTATTCAGCTATACATTGTATTCATACAGCTAATTATGTGTTATCATATGCAAGGTGTCATGCGTTTGCTGTTCTTCTATGAAATTTTTAACTTAAATTCTGAAATAAGAAAGAAATTACAGTATAAAAAATGCATATTAATTCTGAGATGAGTATTAACACACTACAGTAAAGCGTTACTAATTGTATAAGTTGGTGTTTAAAATAGTCACCACAATAAATAGTCGTATTATGTTTTTTTTATTTGCTTAGAGAATGTTATAGTTATAGAGTAACAGAATAAGAGGCAATCTCATACTCTACGACGTTTTAGCGAATTTCCCCTATAGGGAAGAAGCTATTACCGTGGCATGGTAAGAATTTAGCCCGGGACCATGATAACTTTTTGTTTTGAGGCCCCCAGATGCCAAAAACACTATTTGTTCAAATTTATATATATATAAAAGTAATGATGTATATCTACCTTAGTTATGAACCTAAACAAACTACTGGCCTTTCCCCTAGCAAAGCTCGGCCCCCAGGTACTATTGATAATTGCAAGAAATAATATTTCTTAATTTCCTCGTTGCAGCAAACCTGCGAACTCAACCCTAATGTTATTTTTATGAAGAATAAATAAAATGCTATATATCACTTATTTATGAATGTGTTTTTGTGAAACTTGGTAAGTGGCTCTATGTAGTAGTGAAGCATATATATATGCATTGGAAATTCGATGAGTAAGCAGGTTTTCTGCGGCGGGGGTATTTGTTTATGAAACGGTTTTCATATTGACGTTTTTATTTCGAACCCATAGACTCCAATAATAGAACTATGAAAAATTTAGTTTACCGTGGTGAGTATTGCAGAAGATTATAATATTGTTTATATACAAGGAATAAATACAGAACGTTTACTCTAATGCCATTTAATGTGCATTTATTATTTGTGGAAGTTTTGTAGCTTAGTTGAAGTTCTAATTAATTAAGCAGCATAAATCAGTTGATTACTAACGAGACATAGAACTATATTAGACCCTCTGATGATATTGAAAGGCTGTTTCACTTAATCAGCCATCTGTACATCTGTATTTTTGAAACTCATAATAGCGATGGATTTGAATTTATTTTTTGATTTATTTGGACTTTACCTATGGCTTCTAGTGTTTAAAAACTACACTAAGAGTTTGATATTTAGATGTAAGTAGGGTTCACTTGATAACGGGAGGAGTTTCCTTACCTCCCGAAACATCTGTACATGTTAATAAAACTGTTCAAAGAATCCTAACAAGCAAAGCCTAGATATTAAGTTTTTAACAGTGAATCCAATAAGAAAATTTATTATAATAGTTTTAGAGTTTTTATTTGCAAAAGTCAACTAATTAGTCTTCTTGAAAAATGGGGACAAAGTTTAAAGGTCTCACCATTATTGGGTTTAATTTTAATTGTATTTAAATAAACGGTATCAGGAAACTGACACATACTTTCTCCCTTTTAGCCCAACTTTAATGAATAAACTACTTTTTATTTACTAAATATAGATTGCAAAGCACGGCCGAATGTACAGAAAATCTTGTAAACAAGTTGTTTTCAAAAACATCCACCCAAATCCCTGATTTGGAGGCACTACAGAATCCATTGCTACACACGTGGTTTTAAGACGGGAAATGCCCCCTATTCCCAGGGTTATTAAGGGGCAACATATTTCGAATTTCCTCTGTTGGTCAATGCTAACTTGACAAGCATATCAAGTTTGAACGAAATTGATCAGTGAATAAGAGAGAAATAGTAATTGTTGTATTCCCCATAAGAATAAAATTGGACAACGTACTGCGTTTACCGCAAAATTTAAATTTTCTCTGCAACCAGCAATCGTAGAATAGTAATTCAAAATACTAAATTATTTAGTTTTTTTAGCTCTTTTTAATGGTGGTTAGTAGTATTTTTTTATATTTATGTTTTTTTAATAAAAATCCAAAAAAACTGAAATTTTGTTGTTTTAAGTCCTGTTATTTCTGAACCCGACATTTTACTGAAATTCGGGTGATGTCATTTTGTTGGAAAACTAAAGCTCTACAAACGACTAAAGTTGAATTAAAATCGTTTGAGCAGTTTTTGTGATATTTTGATTTTCATGTCTTTTGGCGGTTTTTGGGGGATAATTACCTTAAAAATACAATTAAAAAAATTAAAAAAAACACATGGAGATATCGAGGATTAGTACCTACATACAAAATTTTATAAAAATCGGACCTTTGGTTAGGGCTGTAGCTCTGAACACATCCAGACAGACAGACAGACATCACGTAAAAATCACTGTCTTGGGTTAAGGGAGCACCAAAACAAATATTCCCACTAACAACTCTAATTCAAAAATTTTTATGAAACAATACTTTCTCCATATACCACGTATAAAGGGAGAAAGTAAAAGAGGAAAATACAGTTTTTAAAGCTGCAATTCTTAACAGAGCTCTGAGAAAGCAATCAATATTACCATTTGTTTCAGCCTTGGTTTCAAGTCACTGAACTGATGAATGGATAGAGTAGTGAAAAAAGAAAACTGTCATAGTATAGAGAGTTATAGTTATAAAGGTAATATCAGTAAAATCTTGCAGTGAAGATTTTAAATCTTATATTTCAGAATTCATCAATTTAGTGTATGGTTCAATAAAACCAAATATTCCATATTAAGATTGTTATAAAGAGGGAAGGGAACAATATTTCATGATTTGAGGCGAAGTATCGGTCAGATCAGTAATGAGTATTAACGATGCACCTGACCTCCCAAGGTGGCAGGATACAATATTCATTTCCCAGTGTTTCCTATTAGTTTTCTATAATATATAACACAAAAATATTATAAAAGTTTAATGTTATACGTTTTAAATAACGTAATCTTTTTTTAAGCAGTAATTTGTTACTTAATTCGTGTTCTAAATTGTAGTTTTGAACTTGTAAACCTCATTATTTTGTAAATAATTTAATTATGTTTGTTATTTATGAAATTGAAGGTAGTATATTTGATAACATAATTTTATTTGGCAGATAATTTTTTTATCTTTCCTACAAAAAGGTGCTGACACGAATAAACGTCAATGACATGAGCAGGTACAAGATTTAATAGCAGATACTGAAATATCAGTGAATGTTATGTATATGTTATTTAATATTGATTAACCCGTGAAGGCTTATAAAGAATTTTAAAACTTTTTATTTAGAAATAGAAAAGTACAAAAACCTCCGATTAGACTCCACATGTTTTTTTCAAAAACATTACAAAAAAAATGATTATAACATTATAAAGAGGAAAAAATACAACTTTAAGAAAACCTCCTTTTTATTATGAAAAGGGATAAGTAATACATACGTAATATTAAACAATAACACATACTATCGTTAGTAAATATTACCTATACTATACAGTCTTCTTTATCGTATTAAGATTTTCATTTCATTTTTTAAAATGTTGTAATCTTAGTCTCATAAATATTTAACGATATTGGAATTTTGAAATCGTAATTAAAAGATTTAACCATTGAGGTTGATAGTCTCGAACTTATGATTAAATACCAGTTAATGAGGAAAACCTGTGAGTTAAAATATTTTGGCATGACATTGTATGGAAAGGTCAAGCGAGCGAATTCAAACATTATTAAGTATATCTGATGGTGATAACTTTAATCCATCTGAAATGAATCTTGAGGCTGACCACGTTGTGCTATTGAGCGACACCTATAATAGTTCCTTGGATTGCCTGGATATTTTTTCGATTGTTGTTTTCAAGTACCAGCATGTTCGTCGTAGTTTTTAGAACAGTTTTCCTCAAAAATATTACAGAGGTTGTATTCTCTTGATAACTTTGAAGAATGGAATGAAGTCAATAAGGAATGTGAAACAGCAGATATTAGAGAATTTCCTTTGGAAAGTAAACTATTAGCATGACCCGCACGGTGAAACCTAAGCCCGGGACCACCATAGAAGTTCCTAACGTGACCCCCTGAACACGTTTTGGGGGGTCGTTCAAAATGTTTTATATATATATATATATATATATATATGTGTGTGTGTGTGTGTGTGTGTGTGTGTGTGTGTGTGTGTGTGTGTGTGTGTGTGTGTGTGTGTGTGTGTGTGTGTGTGTGTGTGTGATTGCACTCTAGCGGTCGCATTTTTTGTCCGATTAGCTTCAAATTTGGTAGGGACGTTCCTTTCTGTAATCAGTTGGACAGGTTCGTTGGGCAACACAATCGGAAAACTCTAAACCACTTTTATGGGGTTTAATCTTTACAATTTCTAGTTTTGAGCCTAAAAAGGACCAGTAAAAAGATGGGAATTAGTGAGGTAAAAGTTTTAAGCCCTCTATCAGTAGGGGGCAATAGCCGATTCAAAACCAGCAAAGGCGCGGTGAGGATGCGAGGATGCACCTCCCCCCCCCGTGACGTCAGCCCCCCCGTCACGTGACCATAACCTAACGTGAACCTATCAAGTTAAACCTCACCCATCTGCCTTATTTCATATAATTTGTTTTTTTCTTTTTTTTCGGTTTTCTTAGGTGTCTTTATTAGCTTACTTTAGTTGAACCCTCCGATAGCTTACTGCTGCTGCGAAACCATTAGAGAGGAAGCCACCGACCCTCTCCTTTACTTCATTTAGTTCCGCCGGTACATTGGCGGTAAACCACCTGGGGAAGAAATGCATCCGCCCGTCCTCCTCTATGTAGCCGAGGCGGAGGATTATTAGGCCGTGGTTCATTTCATTTTCGATCTTTTGTAAGGCGATGGCCACAGTGTAGGGGCAGCACAAGACATGTGTGATGTCCGAAATGATGCTCCGTTGGTTGTCGAAAAGAGAATGAGGGTTTGGCTAATAAACAAGCCATTACTGCGTTGTAAACAAGTGGAATGTTCCAGAAGTCTTCACCGCTCAGTGGAAAGCCCTCTTCAAATCTGTCAACGATGTAAACAAGCTATTATCGTATTGACTGTTTCTCACCCTCGTGGAATAACCCCATGTGTCGTCGCTACGTGGTCACTCAACAGTTGTTTGCGAGCTCAGACTAGTGTTGGCTTTTGCGATGGAGAAACATAACCCACCGTCTCTCGCTGAACTGTCGGCGATAGCTATTAGACACTATAGATGTTCATTATATAAGGGGTTAGGTGCTTTACCGGTATCCATTCAGCGATACATCGCTTCTTGCTTGAAGGGCAGTGTACGACGCTATGTGCCGGTGTTTCCTAGAGGTGTAGAGGACGAGCGTGTTAGAGAGCTGTATAAGAAGTATGACCGACATATAGTGTATCAGTGTAGGCGTTGTGACGATAGAAACCATTACTGTGGTAACCTGTTATACGAGGTACCAAATACGACCAGGACAGTGTTTCGCTGTGTAAATAGTGAAGAATATTACAAGTGCTTCTGCTGTGGACGGAGTGCATGGGAGTGCAATTGGTGGAGTAATGACAATTACCTGACCTTCCTACTAATGGTAATGGATACTTTGACGGTGAGGGAGGGGTCTAAGCACTCTGGATACTTATATTTTTAAAATAAAGTTGTATATCCTTACCCCTTTTCCAAAAAAAAAGAAAACTACTAATTATCTAAGTCTTAGCTTTAACAGCAAAGGCGCAGTGAGGATGCAAGGGATGACGTCAGCCCCCCCCCCGTATGATTATTATTTTATTCAGAATAATATCCTTTATTTTATTTAGAAAAGTGATACCTAACTTACCCTCCGTTTACTATAACCCTCGCATATACCGGGGGATTAGCTTCTCGAAGGAGCCAAACTATGGCGTTGTGGCATGAGACGTGTGTCGGTATTAAATCCAAGTCTCCCAGGTCAGCCCTAAGTTGTCGACACTTGTGTGGGGCTAACGGTCTTTCTAACCAGAAGTCAATATGTAATTTACCGAGGAAGCATCTCGTATAATAATATACCGTTTGTAGAAATACCTCTGCGTCTATTGAATCCACTTCTGATATTGTGGAATTGATATGGAATGGCTTTGTTACTGGGTAGGATCCTACCGGCTCTGAAATCATCGTAAATAAACGAAACATGGTGTACCGCTTGCCAGTAATGCTAGAAGGAGACTGGCGAGTAGGACTGAAGGTGTAAACAACTCGGAGGGCAACTCGGAGGAAACCTCCATGACGTCATCCTCATGCCTACGTGACCGCCACAGTCTGTTTACTCATTAGCGGTTCCAGTGGAAAGTCCCTCGGCGTCAACAACTAGTTTACTTAAGCGCGCTATCTACCCGGACTACATCAGTGTCTAGTGGCAGTTCGTACTGTGAGGACGTAGGTGCTTTCCGTGGTGACTATTTGTGCGACTGTGTGGAGCGTTCTCTTTGAATATCTTAAAATGTAAGTAACATGTAATTCACTTTTTTGTTGTTTCATTAGCCGATTTACCAATGCTCTAAATCCTAATTAGCTAAAATTAATATTTAATGTTTTGCATATCTCAGTACACTGAGCCTTGTCCTTGTTTCTTTTCAGATGGAGATGAGTGAAACTGTAATGACCTTGGAACAGTTGTGTTTTATAACGATTAAAATTAATGAACCAAATTTAAAAAGCAAAATAGACTCACTTCCACTCCTTTTTAAAAACTGTTTGAGTGAAATAAAATTTGGTTTTGCTTTTAAATCGAAATTTCGAGTGCCTAGTGGAATTACAGACGAGGGTGAAATCGCTATGTGTGAGCGTAACAAAGACAAAGACGTGTACTAGTGTTGGGAATGTCATAGCAGCGATTCTTGCCATTTATTTCTATCCAATATTATTAAAAGAGTTAGATCCACCTCGTTCCCAGGGGTACCGCTACCAAAGTGTTTTTGCTGTGACAACTGTGCCTTTGTGGCGGACGGGGAATACAGATACCCGATGTTTTTGTAGATGGCCGTTCCTCGTATGTGTGATGTCTGCGGCCGCGTCTTCGCGAATGCTGGAAACCTGGCCCGTCACACAGCATCCGCCCACAACGACCGCCATTACGAGTGCCATGTCTGCGGCAGACGCTTCGGGCGAAGCGACAACTTACAACGCCACCTTGCCGCAGTTCATCCTTCTACTCCTCACGACCAAGCGCCAGGTACAGTTTTATGTTAAATAAGAAACCGCCAGTAGATCTGTTAAGCATGCCTTCTTCTTCGATATCCTCATCCATGACGTCACGGTGCGCCCGTGGACTTTGGTAACTAATGACCTGTTTTTGAGAGAGAGTAAACGGCCTTAGCCGGGTAAACAGATTCGAGTAGTAAACAAGGGGCTGCCAGCCCTCTGTGTAGTTTCTCACCCTTGTATTTACTGGGCTCAGGTAAACTGGCGATCGAGATGAGGAAGTAAGAGGTCGCCAGTCCTCTGTGTAGTTCCTCACCCTCGTGTTTATTGGGTAACTAATAGGACTTGTTTTCCTGTTCGCAGGCTGTCCATGCCCGCTGTGCGCTGTCGCCCTGGTGGGCCCCGAGGATCTGCGCCACCACATGGAAGCGGTCCACGGTGCGAGCCCGTCAGCTTCGACCTCCTCCTCTTCCTCCTCCTCCGCTGCAACGCCACCCGCCAGAGACCTACGGCCCGAGTGCGACGCTTGCGGGCGGCGATTCTCCCGTGAGGACCTGCTCCGGCGTCACGTGCAGCTGGTGCACGTTAACAAGGCTCGCTGCCCCGAGTGCGGTGCTCTGCTCTGCAAGACCGCGTACCTCCAGCGACACGTGGCGAGTGCTCACCGTGGCAGGAGGTTCGTGTGCAACTACTGCGACCGAGAGTTCACCCGGCGCTACAACCGAGACCAGCACGAGGCTCACAACTGTCCAGTCGTGAGGAACCTCGTTTTGGACGAGATGCCGCGCCTGCCCGTCCTGTCACCCAAGCCATGCCCAGGACCCAGCTCCGAGCCCCAGCCCGGACCCAGCCACGAGCCTCAGCCCGGACCCAGTCGCGAGCCTCAGCCCGGACCCAGCACAGCACCTGACGGGATGGTGGGCAGAGGACTGCCCACGTTCCGCACCATCCCACGGGCGTTCCGCGGACGGCTCATGACCTTCGGTCTGTCCCGGCCCATGGAGGACTTCCTGACCGTTGACGATGCACTGGTGCTGCTGTTCGACAGCGTCCTAGAACTGCTGGCCGATGTCAGGACCCGACACCCGAACATCAAGGTCAACATGGTCCTGGAGTGCGAATTCACCAACGTCCACGGGGCCACTTGCCTGCGGGCCTTCAAGACGAAGAACGTGCCTCTCACTGCCGCGTCCAACTTGGAGGTGTTCCTGTCGGCTTCCTTCCACAAGCTGGTGGAAGAGAAGGAGCAGTGCCTGCTAGTGGGCAGTGGGTGGAGCTATCTCCGTATACGTGACTTGGAGATCCGCGTCAACCTCTATACCCCGTTGGGAGAACGTGGAGCCCGGTTCATCCAGCTTCCCAGGGCCATCTGCGAGACGCGCGCTGTCATCAACGTGCACAACGTCGATGACATGTGCTTCGCATACGCTATCCTGGCCAAGTTCGTCGCGCAACACCCGGAGAGGCCTGCAGCGTATACACCGGACATAATGGCTCCCTACGATTGGACTGGCCTACGCTTCCCCGTGGCTGTGAAGGACATCAAAGCCTTTGAGAGGAAGAACGCCATCATCGTCAACGTATACGGGATCGAGCGTGTCATGGTGGGGAGACGCCCCGACGGATCGCCAAAGCTCCAGGACCGCGTGTTCCCGCTGAAGATATGCAAGCGGGAGTTGGAGGATCACCGGGACCTGTTGTACGTGACCACCGGCGGGGACAGTCACTACGCCTACATCGCGAACGTCAGCAGACTAGTCCGTCCTCAGCTAACGTCTCACGGCCACACTATCCACGTGTGCAAGCGATGTTTCGCTTATTTTGACAACCAGCCCAACAAGCTGGAACTGTCCGGTGCCGAGCGTCTGGAGGAGCACATGCGATACTGCACCGCCAAGGCCCCCCTCCTCTTGGACATGTCCAATAAGCAGCAGATCCGCTTCACCCATCCCGAGTACACTCGGCGTGAGCGCTTTTGCGTTTACGCGGACTTTGAGTGTGCTCTGCAGCCCATCGCTGTTGACCCGGTGGAAGCGCCGCCCGGCACGAGGCCCCTGCAAATGCACGTCCCGTACGCCTTCGCTTACCAGATCGTGGACTCGCTCGGCCTGGAGGAGTTTGAGCCCCGCGTCTACTTCGGGGCCGACGCGTCCAAGGTGTTCATGGAAAGGTTGAAGATGGACGTGCTGGTGCTGTGGGACCTCCTGACCAACATGGTCCTACCACAGCCCGTCTTGAACGACCAGGAGATGGGCCAGTTCATCGCGGCCACCGTCTGCTACCTCTGCGGGAAGGAGTTCACGGACCAGGACGTCAAGGTGCGGGACCACAACCACGCCCCGCCTTACGAGTTCCGAGGAGCCGCTCACTGCTCGTGCAACCTCAGGTACCGGGAGCAGCGACACATCAACTGCTACTTCCACAACCTGTCCAACTACGACGCCTACTTCGTAGTGCGGGAGTTGGCCATCGACCCCGGCGACGTGGACGTGTTGGTGCACACGGAGGAGCGGTACATCGCTTTTACCAAGCGATTCCACTTTGGCCAACCCGGAGTTAACCCGCGACGGAGCAGCTTCGCGGTGCCCTTCCTGGACACGTACAGGTTCACTGTCCATGAGCCTGGCCAGCCTCACCGCGGGACTTCCCACGGACACGATGCGCGAGATGAGGAAGCGCTTCCCCGACGACCGGCTGTTCGACCTGATGCGCAGGAAGGGCGTGTTCCCCTACGACTTCGTGACGTCCTACGACACGCTGTACAGGACCAGGGAGCTGCCACCCAAGGAGGCGTTCAGGAACTCCATGACCCTGGAGGACATCAAGGACGAGGAGTACGAGCACGCTCTCAACGTGTGGCGAGCCTTCGAGTGTCGACACCTCAAAGACTACGCCGACAAGTACCTGCGATGCGACATCGCCCTGCTCACCGATGTCTTTGAGCAGTTCCGCGACACTTCGCTGGCAGAGTACGGGCTGTACCCCGCACACTACTACACCCTGCCGTCCTACGCGTGGGACGTGATGCTCAAGACCTGCGACGTGGAGCTGGACACGCTGCAGGACTTCGACATGTACCTGTTCGTGGAGCAGGGGATCCGGGGAGGGATCTCACAGGCTATCACCCGCTACGCCAAGGCCAACCACGACAGGTGCCCGGACTACCGCCCGGACGAGCCCACGCGCTTCCTCCTGTACCTGGACGCCAACAACTTGTACGGCTGGGCCATATCCCAGTGCCTGCCGACCGGAGACTTCCAGTGGCTCAGCCGTGAGGAACTCCAGGCGTTGGACATAGCGGCGCTGGACGCGGAGGCCGATCGAGGCTACATCCTGGAAGTGGACCTGCACTACCCCGCGCGCCTACACGACCTGCACAAGGACCTTCCCTACTGCTGCGAGACGAAGCGTCCGCCGATAGGGAACTTCCCCAAACTGTTGACGACCCTGGACGACAAGGCGCACTACATCTGCCATTTTAGGGTCTTGCAGCAGGCGCTGCAAAACGGATTGGAGCTGGTCGCGGTGCATCGAGCGATCTCGTTTCGCCAGTCGCGGTGGTTGGAACCGTACATCCTCATGAACACCGAGCTGCGGAAGAAGGCCAGGACGAAGTTCGAACAGGACTTCTTCAAGCTCATGAATAACGCGGTCTTCGGCAAAACCATGGAGAATGTACGGAAGCGCCTCAACGTCAAGCTGGTGTGTACCCCGGAGAAGTTCTCCAAGTACTTTGCCAGATCCAACTTCCTGGACCGAACGTACTACACGGAGGACGTGGCCCTGGTGCATCTGTCCAAAGTCAACATCGTGTTTGTCAAGCCGGTCTACGTAGGCATGTCAGTCCTGGAGCTGAGCAAGTGGCTCATGTACGAGTTCCTGCGGAAGATGAAGGAGCGCTACGGTGACCACCTCACCATGGAGTACATGGACACGGAAAGCTTCGTCTTTGACATAGTGTCCCAGGACGTCTACGCCGAGATGAAGGAGCACCTGGACGACTTTGACACCAGCGGCTTCCCGAGGTCCCACCCCTGCTACAGCCCCGTCAACGCCAAGGTCTTCGGAAAGTTTAAGGACGAGTGTAACGCCCTGTCCTTATTCGAGTACCTCGGCCTGCGGTCCAAGTTGTACTTCATGGACATAGAGGACGCGGCGACAGGCGGCAGTAAGGCTCTCAAGCGAGCCAAGGGGGTGGCGAAGGGCGTTGTGAAAAACGTCCTCACCCCCGACGACTACAGGGAGTGCTTATTCAACGGGGTCCAAAAGCACACCACCAACGTCCGGTTCCAGTCCCACCTGCACCGAGTCTACACCGTGCAGGTGGACAAGCTCAGCCTCAACTCCACTGATGACAAGCGGCTCGTCCTCCCCGACAACATCCGCACTCTACCGTGGGGACATAAAGATATCCCGCTACATCTAGCCAGGAGGAGGAGGAGAGGGGAACATCCGCAGCGGATGGAGGTGGATGGTGAGGAAGAGGAGGAGGGACAGCGCCAGCCCGAGGACGAAGACGAGGAAGAAGAGGAATTCCCCGTCTAGTTGTATATATTAATTATAAGAAAAAAAATTGTATATAGTATTTGTAAGTAATTATACGATAATAGCTTTATGTACAGCATGAACCCGAGTTGTTTATTTCCCCCCTTTGCTCACTCAAAGGTCACAACCCGTTAGGCTCAGAAACACTCAAGTGTGAGAGAAAGGAGTTATGGGCCGTTTGGCCCGAGCCGTGCAGCTTAAAAAGCCCCTGCCAACCGAGAGCGATTGGCGGCGCGTGTCGGGGACGGCCCTGAAGGAGTTGCCCAGGAAGGAATTACTCAGCGGTCTGCTGATGTCCGAGGGGTCACCCTCGAGTTAGTCAGCGGCTTGCTGATGTCCGAGGGGTCTCGTGGCGCGCCCTCTTTGGCGGCCTTCACTGCCGCTTGGCGGGGGCTCAGCCAGTGACGCCGCTGGTATATAAACCTGAGGTCCAGCCCCGCTGTCTCAGTTTTGCTAATTTCTTTTATTTTTTTCTTTTTTCAAAATTTAGTAAGGAGAAAGGAGAAATGAAAACACAAGCTTTACCATAACGAGACATGTATTGTACAGTAATAAGGTTACATACACATACTATAAAAACCTTACAAACTAGTTTTAAGCGAATATGGAGTGGAAGAGCCTGCGGACCAGAGTGTCGTTGATGGCGGGCGTGGTAAGGTCGAAGAGCTGGACGTAGTCGCTGAGTGACGTGCGGAGAACAGCCCGGCAGTACAGGTAAGTGAGGCTATAGTAGCCGCAAACAGAAGTATCGTAGTCCTGGAGCGAAAACCTGTTGTAGATGTATTGGCGGTGATGGGGATTGCGCCTCAGGAACCTTTGAAAGTCGGCCTGGTATGGTGGCCTCCCGTAGCTGTCCAGGTACTCGAGTCTGTCCTCTTCCGAGCAGTAAAACGCCACCCAGTGTTCGCCTCCCTCGGTGTGTGCCACCGTGTTGGATACGATGGCGGTGAGAGGCTTGACTGGCACGTCCGGTAGTTGGTCAGAGGCGTAGACCGCGACGTCCCGCAGTCCGGGGATCCTCGCCAGGCATTCTCTGATCTGAACGGTATTCATCGTGGACGGAAGCAGCATAGGCAGCTTGAGATCGACGGGTCTGGCCTGTCGTTAGCCACGAGCCAGTCCCGCAAGACGATGCAGTTATGAAGGGCGCAACGGTTGTGGGAGCTCTTATGGTGGCGACAGCGCAGAGTGTGATAGGTGGGCGGACCGTTGAGCGACCCGCAGCCCAGATCCTCCATGTCCTGAGCGGCGGTGGCGGCGGGTTCGGTTATGAGGTGGCGTCGTACGAAGTCCCTCTGCTGCGATCCCTTGACGTAGACCAAGTGGCGATGGATGAGGCAGGAGCGCAGCTTGTCCAGCAGGGCGACGTACGCGATGTCTCTCTGGTCCCACTCCAAGCCGTGGCAGTGGCGCGTAAGCCAGACGCTCTCGCGCTGTCTCTCTGGAGTCAGGAGGTCCTTGCTGAAGGGCGGTCGGGCGATGTGATGTAGGAGCAGCGTGCCGGTAGTCACGTCCACCACGCAGACCTCTTTCAGTAGAAAGTCGTTGTCGCTGTCCTTGAAGCACTGCATGTCCATCACCACGCTTCCATGATGACAGCGCGTTGGCATTGGCTCGTTGTAGATCGGTGGCGGCACGTCCATCTCGTACGGTTGTTCAAACTGATCTGAGCGCGCGCCGCTGATCTGAGCGCGCGTCGCTGTCGAGCGACCTTGGACGGGTCGCAATTCTTGCGCATGCGCACCGCCATCACCTAACGGTCCGCACGGTGGCCTTGAGCGCGCGGCAACTCGTTTACCTGCCAAAGTCCACAGTCACGTTGCGGTGACGGTCCACCTCCACGACGTTGTCCAACTCGGCGTACACTATACAGTTGACGGCCTCTTCTATCGCTTTGGCGAAACCGATCTCTATGCGCAGGTTACCGTTGCGCACCAGGTTCCAGTGGCTGGGTTGAGTGGCCGCCATATCGGGCGTCATATCAAATGCCATCAGACAGTATCCGTAGGCGTATTCGTTGCGACTGATTTCGTTACCGCTGTCTGAGAAATTGATGCCGGTACCGGTGTACAGCGTGTGGTAGGCGAGCACGCACAACTCCTTACCGAACGTGTAATCCGGTTGAAGCGGCTTACTTGGCACTTGCTCGCCGTCTATGTACAGCGCGAAGAAGTTCACGTAGTAGTGGGAGAAGTTGAACGGGTTCTTCTTGTAGTCTCCGTTGAACGCCTGATTGCTGACCAGGCCAACTATGATGCGCTTCGGCAGTTGACCCAGAAACACGCTGTCCAGAGTCTTGTTGCTGATACCAGTGGGTAGCGTGAAGGATTTCACTTCCACGCGCGTAATGGGATATTTGGCTGTGCCCGACTCCGATTTCTTTGACCCGATCAGGTGAAAGCGCATCTCCACGCCGTTTAACATGAACTTCTCCTGGTTGCACAGGTCGACGTGCAGATGTCCGACCATGTCCGCGTAACGGCTGGCCTTGATAAACACCCTCCGGTTCTTGAGCCCGGAATTATCCTCCTCAGTATTGTCCATGTACCCGGCATAGTCCTCGTAGAACAACTCCGCGGTGAGGTGCGATGTCTTGGCATCACCGCAGTAGGACAACAGGTTCTCCAGGTAGGCGCGATAGGCGTACGTGTTGTTCTGAGGAGACACCAGTTTGTTGTTCAGCTACAGGTCCACTTGACTGAACATCGAGTGCAACCAGTTGTTAATCGGGCCCACTACTTTTATCGCTTGTTCGCCCGTTACAGCGTCTCCGTTAGCCGATTTAACGGTAGCCTTCACATGCAGTAGCGTCTGTGACAGATCCGTGTACTCGTCCCCATGACCCGGAACTATGAACTCCACGGGCGAGTCGTCAGTCAGGGAGGAGATGGGCTTGTACTGCACCCATTTACCACTCTCTATACTGGTCTGCATGGGCGGCGGCGAGAACAGGTCCAACTCGGTCTTAACACACTCGCACGACTTCTGATGTAGAAACGCCATTACCCAAAGATGTCCTTCGCGGTACTCCTGCTCTTCTTACGTCACACAACAGTCTTGCTTTTCCTCTTCTTAGCGACGCGTTTTGCAGGCTTCCTTTTCCTCTTGGACGTGGCGCTCTTCTTCCTCGCTCCGAGGAGTTTAGCCAGAGACTGAGGAGTGACCCGCTGTACACACCTCTTCTTATAGGTGCTGGAACCGCCACCACTCAGCAAGCAATCCAGTTTTCCATCGGCCTTGTGTTTCAGCGACCCGGTAAACTGCCTGAGCCGGGCGTTGGCCGCAACTCGGGGGTCAGCTGTGCCCGCCGCCACGTCGCCCAAGAAGCCCACGCCGGACCTCAGCGCCTCCTTGCCCAGCGCCGATGCACCGGATCTGATCAACGGGACCACTGTACGTATCAACCTGCCTAGGAAACTGCCGATGCCATGACCGCGTTGGAAAGCGGCTCCTCTGAATACGGAGGACACTCCGTGCCCAGACTGCTGTTGGCGGTAGTACGCCAGATAGGGGTCGTTCGGGTTCATTGCTGCTACTGCTCTCTGCGCAGGTGAAGCTTCATGCACGTAGTCCCTAAGTGGAATGGCAGGTGGTGTCCGACGCTGTCCCTTAAATCGATTTCCACGCTATCGAAATAGCTCTTCATCAACGGCACGTAGTCGGTGAAGTGCACGGTGGTACTCGCGCCGTAGATGTAGTTTTTTGCGTCGATATTCACAATCTTCAACAAGGGCGCTACCGTATCGCCTACTAGCTGGGGTTCTGACAGGTCGCAGTACACGTACATGAACGAAGGGATCCCGGCCAGTAAGTTGGACGGTCTTATAGCTTTTCTATGTTTGATCAAATCCACATTGTGCACGTCGTATCCCAACTGCAACGCTTGGGTGGGGCTAAATTCCAGTTGCACCACAGTCTGGTCTATCGAGATCAATTCCACCATCCCGGTCTCCTTGTCGTACTCGAATTGGCATTGGTACAGGTCCAGTTTTGGAATGGCGTTGATGGCGTTGACCAGTTCATCGATGTCTTTATAGTTTCCGGCTTCCACCTTTACAGCGGTCAGTGCAGGCTTGTCGGTGTCGTCCTTAGTGTAGAGGTATACGCGAGCGTCCTCTCCCACTGTGACGAACGATTACGGGTAATGGACCTCGACTAAAGCGACTTCACATTCGCCATCGCCACCCAATCGCACGACTGACGGTGGATGGGTGATTAGCCACGGTGTTGTTTGGATAGTAGTCCATGGAGCTGTTGCTGGGCAGCGTCAGGTACAGCTGTCTGCGCTTTGTCGTCATAGCAGCTGTTGAACTTCGGATGCGGGTACCCACGAGTTGAAGTCCTCTCCGTAACCGACCCAGTTGACCAAATAGCGCTTACTGCGGCCTCGGCCTTTGGTGTCCAGTATTTTATATATTTGGTACAGGCAGTCCGGGGCGACGGTCACCTTTTGCATCTCGTGCTCGTAGAAGCACCCTTCCAGCGGCGTGCCGTTAAGGTCGCGCAACACGTACAGGGACAGGGGAAGCGATCCGTATACGTGGTCCACCACGAACAGCTCCTTACTCCAATTGGTCTCGTAACTCTTAGCGAACGTACCCTTCTCCTTGGCTATGCGCACCGTGTCGCCCGGCTCGAACCTGGGCTTGTGCCGCCGGATCGCCTTTCCGTACATGTGGCGCCACGCCTTGTACACCGTTTGACCATCGCCGCTGTCCACGTCCGCGGCCGCCACCCAGGCTCTTGTGCGGGCTGCGGTTGTAGGCGTCCACAAGCCTGTCCAACACGTCCACGTAGCGATACGTGTTCTTTTAGGTCAGGTAGCACCACATGCGGGTCTTGAGAGTGCGGTTGACTCGCTCCACCACCGCCGCCTTCACGTCGGGGTTCTGCGTGGTGACGTACGTGACGCCGTGGCTCTTGAACACTCGCTTGGTAGCGGCCCCGGTGAACTCCGTCCCCTTGTCGGTCTGTAGACAGCGAGGAGTCGCCTCAGCGAATATTCCCTCGAACGCGGCGGCCACTTCGGGCCCGCTTTTCCTCCTTAGCGGTACCGCAAACAGCCGCTTGCTGAATACGTCGATCACAGTCAGCAGGTAGTTGACTCCGTCGTTGTACCGGCTCAGGCCGCGCATGTCGTTCAGGTCCGCCTGCCACAGTTCGCGGGCCCAAACACGATGTAGCGGCTGCGGGGAAACCGCTTGCGCGCCGGCTTGTGCAGCGTGTACGCGTCCTGAGCGCGCAGCCAGTCGGCTACCCGGCGTTTCGGTAGGCGCGCGGCTCTGGCCAGGGCGACCACCCCACCGAGAGAACCGGGCTGGCTCGGGTCGTACTACAGCTTCTCCATTACGGTGAGAACAGCTCCCAGTTGTCCAATGACCGCTCCCTCATTAACGTGTTCCCAAGTTAACGTATCCAAGGGTATTTCCAAGGTTAACGTATTCCCAGTTAATACCTTTCGCCTGGCGGCTGGTTGGGACCTCGGTCTTAGGCGTTGCGGCATCGGTGTAGTCCTCAGCGGTATGGGTGTGGACGTAGCTAAAGCGCTTCCCGAAGGGCTCGACGTGGTATCCACGCCTAGAAACGCTAACACCGCGGAGTTGCCTACATGTTGTTTGGGCACGTTCATGGCCCTCAACGCGCTCATCACCTCTTCCCAACCGGGAGGTAAGCTATCGAGCTTTCGCACTCTCACTATGGCGTGTAGGATGTCTACTATGTTAGTGCCGGTGATCTTCTGACCGTTCACGTACACGCCCCAGTCAGCGTCCCAAGTGATGGGACTGTCTCGGCGGTTCATGATCCGCAACAGGCTGCGCGCATCTGGCTTGTAGACCTTGGGGAAGGTCTCCACGATCTCTTACACTAGGGCGATGAACTTGCGATGCGTGCGGCCTGGTCCCTCACTCGTTTCTTCCTCCTGGAAAATGGGTAGGCCTATAGGCTGGCGCTTGGCCGCGGAGAAGTGCAGGAACCGCTGCAACACCTGTTGGTACTGTTTCCACTTCTCGGTGTCATCCAGCCGATTGTCACTCAATATGCGCTGCATCTCGACGTCCAGGCTGGACGGCTTGGTGACACTGGCAGCAGCGCCGCCACCACTGTCACTGGGCCCCTCGCGCATCCGCTCTACGAGCTCCTGCGGTACAACCACCATCTTCCTAGCGTACTCCATGTCCGATTAGCTGCTGCGCTAGAACGGGCAGAACAGCGTTCAACAGCAGAGGTAGGAAGATCCCTCCGCCCCGTTGGACGAGGTAGTGGCTCTTCTTGGCCCAACCCTTGCCGCGTTTCACCAGCCGTCTGAGCGCCCGTTTGTGTTTGCACAATTTGCGTTTGAGGCAGGGGGAAAGTGATACGTTTCCGCGTAGCACGTTATACGCGCACTCGCACAATGACTTGATGCGACTCTTGTCACACGCTTTTAACAGGGCCTTGCGTTCTTTGGGCGTAGCGTGTATTAGGGCCCTCAGCAGCGCCGCGTCTTTCTTCACGCAATGTGACATAATGACTGACACTGGCGTGCGCTCAGCCTATTTATCACTTCTTCTTGGGCAGGTACACGTAGTTTACCGGGTCGTCTGGGAAGATGGCCGAACGTATGCGCATCTCTTCGGGCGTGGACTGTTTCAGGTCTATGAGCAGGTAGGCGTGCGGGTCGCGCGTGGCGTCCGCGTCAGCCTCCTCCACGAATTTGGGGTTTTCCGTGTATACTTGACGGGCCAGGTGTTTGATCTGAGCGCGGTCCCTGGGATTCTTGAAACACACTATGTAATGAGCGTTCAGCGATATGTCGCGCTGGCCCCTGCCCTGGTGAAACAGGTTTTGCGTGATGAAGAACACGCTCATGTTGCGGTGGTGCGAGCCCTTGGTGAACAGGTCCGCCACGCCGGGGCCAGCCTCGCGCATCATGTCGTCGACGATGACCAGGGCGGGCTCGCTACCGTCGTAGTCGTCCAGGTCTGGCAGGCCGGCTACGTAGCGCACGGCAGAGTCCGCACGGCTCTTGCCACCACCGCCACCACTGCCATAGTGCCAAGTGATACGGGCGAACCGCGTATCGCACATGTGGTCGGCGTGCTCTATGAAGCGAGCCACGAAGTGCGACTTGCCACTGCCCGAGGGCCCGGCCACGATGGTGGTGAACGGGTGTTTCCATTCAAGTCCATGGCGTCTACTGACCGCCGTGCACCGCTACCTCGGCTCTTGTAACTAAATTCTTTTTCTTGCTTCTTTTTATTTGATTTACTTTTATGTTTCAATTTTGAAAGGAAATAAGGGAATAGGAAATAACAATTATTTAAAAAAATTCTAGGAGAGGGTTTTTGCTGCCAGGAGGGCCGCTCCTCTTTACAAGGCTCGTCCTCGGCCCCACGCCAACGTTGTACTTGGAGATGGCGCTATCGTCCAGGACTGTGAGATAGCGTCGAGGCATGTAAATCCGGATCGGGTCGTCGCCAACAAGACCCTCCAAGGTGGCCATAATCGCCTCGCCGTACGGTGTGTCTACTCGCTCAAACGAGCGAATCGGGTATACCGCGTTGTCCCGCAGATCTGCGATGCAAGTGTAACCCGCGGCCTTGCAGCTGTTGAGGGCTGTCCTGAGGTCCATCTTCTGGTCCGTGTTGAGCATGGCGCAGCGGCTGGATGCAGAATGACTGGCTCTTGCTGCCGAGTCGCCTTTTATAGGCGGTGTCTAATTGCCGAATCGCGCGTATCAACAACATGATGACATAGTTATTCAGTAGGGGCGGCAGTCGGTTGCCGCTAACATGGAGTTATATGGAGCACAGCTGATGTGGTGGCTTCACTCAGAGGGTCAACCACGTGACCAAAAAAAAGGGGGCCATGACCTCAAAAAATTACCAGTGGTACCAACTTAGTTGCTAACTTAGACAAAAAATTCCCAGAGTGTTATACGTAGTAATAATATATGCATAGTAATAATATATATACATGGTAATTATATATACATAGTAATTATATATACATAATTATATATATTATACTACGTGAGAGTGAGTGAGTGACTGCGCAGACCTGCGCGTCACGCCTCAGTGCCCGCGCGTCACACCTCAGCGCCCACCCCAGGTAATCAAGACACAGAGTGTGGTGACTAATTAATTTATTCTAAGTGCTGTACATGGTGACGGTGAGTGGTGCAGCTGGCAGGTGGCAGGTGGTGCTGGGCTCAGCCATCGCTGGTGCGTTGATGGTGGAGCCGTGGGCGCGTGATGGTGGAGTCGGTGAGCGGGGGTCGGGGGGGCGGTGGGGTGCAGGTGGAGCGGTGGAGTCGGTGAGCGGGGGCCAGGGGGTGGTGGGGTCCTGTAACATAACAAATAATGTGATCAGCAATCTCTACGTGATTGGTCGGAATAAGGATATATGCTAATGGTTATAATTAGCGTTCTGCGCTCTGATTGGTTTACACAAATACAGAGAACAAAAATTAACATTGTTACTCCATCACTCTGCCTCTGGCCTTCGTGCAGGTAAGAGCCATTACTGTTTGTTGCTATCGGCGTAACTGTTGGCTTATTTTGTATGTGTTGAGATTACCTTCGCAATGGCAGGAAACCCTGTTGAAATTATAAGTACCGATGATACATATATTAGACACTTTAGACTTTACGGAACAAAAACCATTTTTAAATTCACCAAACCTCCTGCAAAAACAAACGAAATTGATTGGCTCAGACAAGGTTTTGCCAAAATTGTAAATGAGTTGAAGGGCCAAGCCTATGAAAATGATCAGCTCGGATTTACACTACAATCTCTAAACTTAAAAAGTACAGAGCCCGGGTATATTGGTTTTCGGCCCGCAGGTGAAATTAATGAAGATATCCTTTGGCAAATTTTCGGGGGAATTGTTCAGTCAAATTCCGAAACTATTAAATCTACCGACACATTTAAAGTGGAATGTACCCGAGTTAATCTCCCTGTGGGTTCCGGGAGGGTACGACCTGGATTTTACAACACCTTTGTCGAAGAGTGTAAAGCTAGGAAGGGAATTGTTGTAATTAATAATAAAGACAATTTATGTCTCCCTCGGGCTTTGGTAGTAGCTATGGCTAAAATCACTAATGATCCTCAGTATAAAGCAATCCGAGACGACAAGGGTAAAAGACAAACATTCAGGGCCAAGGAACCTATTCGGCGGGCTAGGGTAGAGATCTCTGAGGAAGGTGCAGGAATCCCCGAATTGGAAAAAATTCAGGACTTGTTAAAAGATTACAAAATCACAGTTTATAATTATGATAGAAAAGGCCGAGATGTCTACTTTGAAGGCCGTGTTGAAAATCCTAAATTTAAAATAAATCTGCTCTTTCACAATCGGCACTAAAACGTAATCAACAGTTTGACCGCTGCTTTCGCCTGTAACTACTTTTGCGAAGCATGTCATGTTCCCTATGACCACAAAGATAAACACAGATGTACTAATATTTGTCCTCAATGCCAAACTAACTCTCCACCCTGTAAACTTGAACATGGGGGAATAATTTGCCCGGACTGTAACATGACTTTGAGAAACCAGCACTGTTTTATTGCTCACCAAGTCGATAGATGTAAAACAGTAAAAAAGTGTCTAGACTGCGGGAAACTGATTAATTTAAAAGAGAGATCAGGACCTCACAAATGCGGGGAAGTTTATTGTAAACCTTGTGAAGCGTTCAAAGATCCCAATCATAAATGCTACATGCAACCCAATAAAGGAAAACCTAAATCTAAAGACTTCCTGTTTATTTTATTTGACTTTGAAACAAGGCAGGACGAGTCACTCCCCTCAGATCCAGATAAAAAAGTTCACAAAGTTAACCTGTGCGTCTCGCAACAATATTGCAATCAGTGTATAGAAGGTAAAATTTGTACGACCTGTAACAACCGTACAAGAGTCTTCAACTCTGACCCGGTTAAAGATTTTATAGACTATGTAATGAGTGTTAGAAAACAGTTTAAAAATGTTTGTGTGATTGCTCACAACGGGCAAGGATTTGATTTTCAGTTTTTGTTAAAGTACATCATGGAAGAAACAAAATTCACGCCGGAGCTGGTAATGAGGGGAACTAAAATCATTCTTATGGAACTGGACAATTTGAGATTTGTTGACTCACTTAGTTATTTTCCCATGGCCCTCGCTGCACTCCCTAAAGCTTTTGATATACCTCCCGAGAAAAAGAAAGGTTATTTCCTGCATCTTTTTAACACTGTGGCAAATCAAAATTATGTAGGCCCGATACCCGACAAAAAGTATTACTGCCCGGAATCAATGTTTGAGAAACCTCACGAAGCTTTCGAGATTTGGTACGACGAGCAAGTGGCGAGTAACTACGTGTTTGATTTTAAAAATGAAATCTTGGAGTATTATATCTCTGACGTGGAAATCCTAGCCCAAGCGTGTATAAAATTTAGAGCCTTGCTTCTTGAACAATGTAACGTAGACCCATTTCTCGAGGCCGTAACTATTGCTAGCGCCTGTAACTTAGCTTTTCGGCGTAACTTTATAAAACCAAACACAATAGGTTTGATTCCTAAAAACGGTTACAGACTGACTGTCAATCAGTCAGCCGTTGCTTTACAATGGTTAACATGGGAAGAGGAGAAACGAGGGTTGAGGATTCAACACGCGGGCCGGGGTAAAGAAGTTAAAATTAATGGAATGAAAGTTGATGGGTTTGACGGTGAGCGAATTTATGAGTTTCACGGGTGTTACTGGCACGGGTGCCCGAAATGTTTTCCTTATAACAGAGAGGCTCCTCTGAAGGAGGATCCCTCTGATTCACTCGCCTTAAGGTATGAAAGAACTTTGAAAAAAATGGCAAAAATGAGTGACTACGAAACTATAGAAATGTGGGAGTGTGAATTTAGAGCATTAAAGAAAGATAACAAACTTAAACATTTAAATAACCTTCCGATTCTCAACAATCTGCCCCTCGACCCTAGGCAAGCGTTCTTTGGAGGCAGAACGGGCAATACAAAAACATATCATAAATGTAAAGAGGGAGAAACGATACAGTATGTAGATGTTTGCTCCCTTTATCCGTTTGTAAATAAATATGGAAAATATCCTTTAGGCCACCCTACAATCTATGTGGGAGATAGGGAGTGCAGGCAGAGAGGTATGCAGGTAGATGGTTTGTTAAAATGTAAGATTCTGCCACCTCGAGATCTCTACCATCCCGTACTCCCCGCTAAAATGAATAATAAATTAATGTTTGTTTTGTGTAAAACTTGTGGGGAAACATTAAACCAAGAAGATTGTGAACATGAGAGTGAGGAAAGGGCAATGGTAGGAACATGGACCATGGATGAAATTAGAAAAGCTATAGAGAAAGGTTACGTTGTGCTGGACATGTACGAGTTGTGGGAGTACGAGGTAGCCACATATGAAAACGGAGGTTTGTTTACAAATTTTATAAATCAATTCTTAAAAATCAAGCAGGAAGCCTCAGGCTATCCCGCTTGGTGTAAGACTGAATATGATAAAGAAAAGTACATTTCAGACTATTTCCAACACGAGGGAGTTAAATTAGACAAAGACAAAATTGCTAAAAACAGGGGGTTTGAGGCAATTGGCTAAATTAATGTTAAACAGTTTTTGGGGAAAATTCGGACAGAGGGAGAACCAAACTAAGGCAATGATTGTAAGAGATCCCAAAACACTCTTTGAAATGATGACAAACCCAGAAGTAAAAGTCAACAGGATTCAGATAATTAATGAGACGGTAGTGGTTGTTAGTTGGGAGTATCTCGAAGAGGTTGGGGAACCTTTGAGAAATGTAAATGTTGTAATTGCGGCCTACACTACAGCCCAGGCTAGATTAAAGTTGTATGAACATCTAGATGCTTTAGGAGGTCAAGTAATTTATTATGATACTGACTCGACCTTGTACGTATACCGTGGTGGTTTGTACAGAGTCCCTACGGGAGATTACCTCGGGGAAATGACGGACGAATTGGCAAGCGAGTACGGGCCCGGCTCTTATATTGTAGAGTTTGTTTCTGGGGGACCAAAGACTTACTCTTACCTTGTCTGGTCAACCAAAAAACAAAAGTTAGAATCAGTTTGTAAAATCAAGGGCCTAACATTAAACATGAAAACCTCCGAAACTTTAAACTTTGAAGCTCTAAAAAAGATGGTCCTCAGTGAAACAAAAGAGATACTAGAAATTGAAGAGAATAGAATCAGGAGAACTAAAGACAAAAATATTGTAACAGTGAGTGAAATTAAAAAGTTTAGAATTACCGGACCAAAAAGGAGGCTCGAGAGCGAGTATGAAACTTTACCTTACGGATATCAAAAGAGTCAAAGATTGGAGTAACCCCCACCCCACCCCAAGGGGGAGCAGTCAACTGCCCCCCCCCCTTTGTACATATAATATCCAGCTTTCGTTGCGATCAGACGTGTGTCAGTTTGCTGTACAATGTGTGAGGAGGAGGATTGGGAACAAAATATTGGTTGGATCTTTATAAATATATTTTGTGACGGAAGACCTGTACGAAAAATAACATTTGAAGGAAAACCATTAAAATTGTTATCAAATGCAGACTTTGACAGGATAGAAGTTGAATTTTTGAGTGGTAAGGCGATGCTAAATAGCGGATTCTCTAAAGAAAGGGTTATGAAAAAAGTAGCTAAATTTTCCAAGTACGATGAATTAGAATATAACATTTATTTTGACAGCGGTGCAAAAAAACTAGGATGTCTGACTGACTCATTTGTGTTAAATGACGAGTGGGGCGAACCGGAAGATCTTCCATGCATCGACCTTACAATTTATGATGAATTTAATAAAGAACACGTGCACCACGTGTTAATTAAATTTAAAAAACCTGACAACTAGTTGTAACCTGTTAAAATACTGCTCTGTAATTGGTTATAATAAAAATGCATTCTATTGGTTGTAATTAGCGTTCTGTGCCCTGATTGGTCGAGACTTTTTAGCGCTTTTTATTCTCGAGAGTTAACTTCACTCTGCCCCTTGCAGTTGCACAGGTAAGAGCTTCCAGCGATACAAATAAAAATGTCTCACTTAACCTCTTATATATTTGATGATCAACTCGTTGCTGTCCTGTTTGACAGCAGTGATGATCCTTGGTTTAAAGCAAAAGATGTTGCTAAAATCTTGGGTTATATTAGACCACGAAAAGCAATCCGAACTCATGTAAGAGAAAAATATCGTAAAACAACACCGGAAGTACTAGGCAAACTCCCCTTCCCCACCCCGCCCCAAGGAGGCTCCAAATCGGAGCCCCCTTTGAACTATCAATCTCATACAGTTTACATCAATGAACCTGGTCTATATCAATTAATTATGAAATCCAAACTACCCATTGCTGAGAAATTCCAAGACTGGGTTTTTGAAGAAGTCTTGCCTTCCATAAGAAAATATGGAATGTATAAAATCAAACAGGAGAATAATCAGTTGTTAAAATCACTTACAAAATCACTGGAAATTAACAAACAACTGGAAAAAGAAAAATAATCTATGAATAAAATGTTAACTGACCAAGCATCAAAAATTGCAGTTTTTCCTAAAGAAGAAGACCTTAGCCACGTATTGTGTATTCTTATTAAAGACACAATGTTGCAGTTGTACGGAGTCTGCGAATACAAGTGTATCCGTACTCAAAAAGTAAGTTTTCACAAGGCTTTAAATAAAGCAAAGGAGGAAGGTTTTGTACCATGCTTTGTAAAATCATCTGTCCCTAACGGGATAAGTGTTGTAAATAAAGCTAAAGAGTTGATGAGGAGTTATGGCATGCACTTTGATTCTGCTCATAATAACATCCTCACCTCACATAACTTTGTAAATATTGTTGAACATGTGTTAGATAATGCCTAAGTCCCACTGTATGAATGTGTGTGTGAATTAAGGTCACTGGCGCGGGCGACGAAAAACCCCGTAAACCTGAAAGGGAGCCTAGTAGATTGAACAGTCAAGTTAATCGCTTGACTGCTCCTTTGAATAGCTCATGTGTGAATGAGGGGTCCAGTAGATTAGAGGCGTTTGGCTAAAACCCAGACTACTCAATCGAACCGACCTCGGGTGAATGAAGGACTTGTCCGGTGGGGAAAAAAATCAAATAAATATAAAGCAAATAAAAAACTCTTCCCACTTGTCTGTTCAAAGGGAGAGGACTTTTATTTTGTACTGGGCGTCAACCAGGTAATCTGGATTGGCTCACGCACGAAATAAAGGTTTAACCTGGGTGCTCACTGCACGAATGGTCTCAAACCCCATTCAAACAGACACTGGTATAAAACTAATGTTTACCGAATAAATAAGTTATTTTGACAATGGACGCTATAGCTAACGAACTACACCGGCCTGCCAGGAGAAATTATCCCAGGCGTAAAGTTACTCTTCCCGGACTATACCAGGCTGACTTGGTTGAAATGAAGCCTTATTCCAGAGTCAATAAAGGGTTCAAGTAAATATTGACAATGATTAACTGTTTGTCAAAACTAGCTTTTGCCGTTCCGTTAAAAACAAGCCAGGGCCAGAAGTGGCAAAGGCACTCGCTCCTATCTTAGCTAAATATAAAATGACGCATTTCCAAACAGATCAGGGAACAGACTTTTTCAATAAACATGTAAATGCTTTAATGAAAAAATACAAAATCAACCATTATCATACATTTTCCGAACTTAAAGCTAGTATAGTGGAAAGATTAAACAGAACTCTCAAGACAAAAATGTACAAGTTATTTACTGCCCGTGGAAGTTACGAATGGTTAAGTATTTTGCCTAAAGTTTTAAATTCTTACAACAATACAAAGCACAGGACTATAGGTATGAAACCACGGAATGTTAAAAAAAAACACTTTCAAGATATTCTGAATAGAATAAATAGAGTTAGCAACGCAAAAAATCTTAAACACAAATTTAAGGTAGGCGACAGTGTTAGAATCAGTAAAACCAAGCGAGTGTTCAAAAAAAGCTATTTACCAAATTGGTCAAATGAGACGTTTACAGTATACGCGATTAAACCAACAAGACCAGTAACATACATATTACAAGACAACAGAGGGGAAATATTAAAAGGCGGGTTTTATGCAGAAGAACTTAGCAAGTCAAAAACAGGTAATGTTTACTTGATTGACAAAATCTTAAAGCGGAAGGGTAATTTAGCACTTGTTCATTGGTCTGGTTTTCCTTCTTCTCATAATTCTTGGATAAAGGTGAATGCACGAACTCCTGGGTCATCGCACTAATGTCCAACAAAGCGTAAATCCTGCACGTGTGCCACTAAATGGGGAAAAGTCTCATGTGAAACCCGCATAAAAGCCCGCATGTCACTCTACCGTGAAGTGATTACTTAAAAAGCAGAGCAATTAGTAGTATGTAACCAGTCACAATGCGGGTTATTAAGCAGAAAGTCAAGTTCTCTGTAAAAAACTTTGACAATTATTTCTCGGGGGCCGGAATGGTTAAACAGAACAAACATGGCGCTTTACTGCCAGATTCAATACGTTGTATAATCGCGGGGCCGAGTTCCTGTGGGAAGACCAATGTTTTATTTAATTTATTATTTGACCCAAACGGTCTAAGATTTGAGAATATTTATATATTTTCAAAATCCCTCTATCAACCTAAATACAAATTACTTAAACAGGTTATGCCTAAAGAGGTTGGGTATCATGAATTTGACGATAATAGTTTAGTTATACACCCAAATCAAGCTAAACCAAACTCTATAATGATTTTTGATGATATATCGGCCGAAAAACATAACAATATACGCAACCTTTTTACTATGGGGAGACACAACAATTTAGATTCATTCTATCTGGGACAGACATATAGCGCTATTCCCAAGCAGCTGGTGAGGGACAATTGTAACTTTGTTATTTTATTCAAACAAGACGAAATGAACCTAAGACATGTATACAACGATCATATCACCACAGACATGACATTTGAAAAATTTAGAGAAATATGCGCTCAGGCGTGGCGTGACAATTTTGGATTTCTAGTTATTGACAAGACTCTAGATCCATTTAAGGGAAGGTACAGAGTGGGAATGGACACTTTTATAGCAGAGGTATAATGGTACGCATCTACGTGTATAATGATTTAAGGGGATTTGATAAGAAACTTCATAACGTAAGGTCTAACCTGTGTTCTTTTTATTACAAGGACAAAAATAAATTCTGTGGTAATTATTGCAGTAGAAAGGGTAAACACGGCCATCCCTTCAATAACAGATGCTGGAGACATAAAAAACCTCCAAGCACTGCGAGGCTACCACCTGTAGTTTTATTAATGATATCTGCGAGTGAGAGAACTTATAATAGAGATACTTGGTTAAAATTTTTACAAAAGTGTGAAGAACAGAGTGTACCCTTAGAACTAGTGATTTATCATGAAGATATGAGAAATGCAACAGTGAGAGACCCCCAAAATTTAATATCTAGATTTAGACCCTTTCCGGATATATTTGGTAAAGTATTGCCTTTAAGAAACCTGCATGGTAGTATTAATTTTGCTCAGATAGTTTTAAAAATGTTGGAGTACGGTTGCAAAATACCTCACGCGGCCAGATGTATAGTTTTGACAGAGAGAACTATACCCATCAGGTCCCCTGTCAAAATTTATAAAATGGCTTTATCCCTCAAATGTTATATTGACATTAGTTATAATACAGCCTGGGGGCCAATTCATGACGATACTCCCAAAGGGCCGAGGGGTAAACCTTTTGCTGCTGTAAATAACTACTGCCAAGGATTATATACTACAGAGTTTTTACAAGATGCGTTACCGACAGTGGCTTCACAGTGTGAGAGATTTGGTATTAGTTTAAAAAACGGTGTATATAGAGTGACAAACAGAGTGCTATTTGACCAGTGGAAAAAATGTACTGGGACCAACCCGTGCGAATTTTGGCTTCTTAACTCGTATTTAATGTACAACAGACATCACGACAAACCATTAAGAATGTTGAGCAAATATATGCAAAAAACCATTGAAAACGACAAGTACATAGTAACACATGTCTCACAATGGAGGGACAATGTAAAGCGAGCCTTTGTTTTTAAAAGTTACACAAATCGTTATATAATACCGAGACACAGTCTTGTAAGGAAGGAAGGTAGGTATTATAAAGGATTAGACTTGAGTGCCGGTATTTCGCTTCTAGATGTTACGCGTTACATGAAAAGATACAAAATGCGTGCCTTGTTTTTCAGGCAAGTGGAAATGCCTTAAATCTAAACGTGTTGGTTTAAATATATCATTTGCGACTATGAAGCGACACAGTAAGCAACTGACTAATCGACTGATACAGATGCGTAATGCTATTAAGAGAAAGTATAAAATGTTTAAGGAAGGATCTGTAGAAAGTGATATTATGCTTAAAAAGCAGTTTAAACCTATAATTCAAGAACTCAGAAAAACAAACACAGTTAGCCCTGAGATTAAAACAGAACCTGGAACAATTAAAGGTGAACCAATGGACTACACTACGACAGATGATGAAGCTGAATTTATACCGCAGAGTGTATCTACACCTGAAAGCAGCGGGTTAAAGCAAATTGTATCGACTCCTTTGGGACTGGAAACAGCGTCACAATATATTGAAAGTCAGTTTAGTAACCCCATTACGGTGAGATATATGACACTACTTTTAAAAGATGCTAGCGGTAAGGTCCGAGTAATTGACCATGACTACGGCCCTAGATACGAAGGCAGTACTTTAATGATGGGAGATAAGGTGTTAGACTTTGACAACGATGGAACTATACTAATAAACAACACAAGATATAGTCCTACTGAAGGTTTGTATGAGCTCATATTTAAGAGAACCCCTGACGAGGAAATATACGACGAAGACGATCTTAAGACCTATAAGAGTATTATTATTGCCACCAACGCACACAAGAAAGGATACAAATTCCACAATGTAATTAGAAGGGACGAAAATCTAAAGTACAGAAGAATTATTAAAGACCTATTCCAGGTTAAAGCGGGCAAAGGTTTAGCGTGGAAGAATGCAAGATTCCGTGACATTATACACTGGAACAACGCCAACGAATTGGTGGACAGATTACGACACATTTCCATGTCAACAGAGACTGGAAACAGAGTCCATAGCAATGAAATACTAAGTATCGTGGAGGAACTAAGGGAAGCGGGATTTATAAAAGGAGCTGGAAACAGTAGATTTAAAGCATTATTATAATGACTATTGACAAGTTTGGACGTAGTAGCCGAAAATCCCGAGGTGAGGCCGCCAAAGGTCCCAAGGGTTATGGCTTTAATTTAACGCCCGACGGTGATTACGATATACAAAATAAGCGATTATGTAATTTAAATAGACCTGCAGACGATAACGACGCGGTGACAAAAAGATTTATGTGTGATAATACCTTAAGTTTAGATGAAAACAAGAGTATTTTGACGCTAATAAATGTTTTATTCGACATGTAAAATCACCACAAAATTCTGATGATGCTGCCACAAAATTTTACGTAGACTACAATTGTATTCCTTTTACAGGAGAACATTATATCATAGGGAACAAAATACTAAGAGACGTGCGAGATGGTGAAGAGGAGTATGACGCTGTAAACTTGCGGATGTCAAAAAAATCATTAAAATCAGCCTTAATGCTTGTAGATAACACTTTTTATGATTGTCAGTCAAAGCAAATAAAAAATTGCGCGGATCCTACAGATTTTCAAGACGTATTAAACTTAAATTATATTGTAAGACTATTGAGTAAAGTTTTATTTGACATTTACAATACCTTAGGAGCTCCAATACAGACAGACAAGGACGATTGGGTAAGATTTAACGTTATTAAGAAATACTTTTTAGACGAAAATACACGACAATTCCGTAATAAAGATGATCCCTATGAAGAGGAATTAATTGAAAACACAGACCCTTTCCCCAGTTTCCTGAGGACGGGATCCGGTTTAAAAACACATTAACTGGCAAACACTAATTAGTCTACACCGATCCACTCAACATGCGGGTTGTTTTATTGATTATTTAGCCTCTTGCCTCGTGCAACAAGTCGGTAGATTTTCTAACTAATTACGGGTATTTGGAGAAAAACGCTTTGACACAAAACATTACTTCTGCAGTAAGACAATTTCAAGAGTACTTTCGTCTTGAACCAATGGGAGTGTTTGATAACGATACATTGGCCCTCATGGGTACGCCTAGGTGCGGTCATCGCGACAATATATTACCATTCTCAGCTTTACCCAATAGAAAGTGGAACACTACAGAAATAACCTGGTATCAATACGGCCCTTCTCAGTACCCCGACATAATTCAAAAAGCTTTTGATGTATGGGCCAAACACGCAAATTTAACTTTAAAAAAAACATAAATAATCCCACAATAATCATATCATTTTCAACATCTAGACAACATATATTTTACTCGAGACAGGATAATTGTCCCTATGATTTCGATGGTCCTGGGTTAGTTCTCGCCCACGGGTATTTACCCCATATTGTTTATAAATCTACAGATATCCACTTTGATTCGGAAGAAAATTGGGATTTTACTATGAATTTACCACGAAATGGAAAAATTTCATTCTTCTTCACATTGCTTCATGAGATTGGTCACGCCCTTGGTTTGGATCATTCAGGTGATGATAAATCAGTAATGTTCCCTTTCAACAGGGATCCTACAGGAATTGTTGACTTTAACGAATACGAGCTAGGCAATGATGACAGACTCGCTATGGAGTTTCTGTACGGCAGGCCCACTAAGACATTTGCAACCATTCCAAAAATGAATACATCCACAAAAACATCCAGAACAACACCAACAACATCCACAACAACATCCAGAACAACACCAACCACACCTACCACACCAACCACGCCAACCACAGCAGTAACACCACCCGAGATATTTGAAAAACGCGATATTTGCGAATTAAAAGATCAAATTGATATGTTCGTTATTGTAAACAAAAGGATATTTGCTTTCTTTAGAGACTATGTATGGATTATTAGTTTAAATCCTACAGAGAGAATTCCTGAGGACTTAACACGGCCAAGAAGAATATCACACTGGCTTAAATTTTTACCGCGAAACTTTACTGAAATATCTGCCATTTACCAAAGGCCTAACGGGGAAATTGCTCTTTTTTTGGCAATGATGTATTTTTATTCAGATACCCTTCACTGTCCTTGATTACAGTGTATAATGTCAATAATATAACCGGTAGAATGGTACATAAAGTAAACGCGGCCTTTGCAACTAACACGGGAAAGAGCTATATGATTATTGACGATTGGTATCTGATTGAAATTAACGAGTGCGACTTTACTGGTACATTTATGGGAATGGTCTCGTCTATGCTTTACGGTATCCCTGCCCACAGTCACGGTGCTTTTAGGTATATAAACGGGATGATTTACTTTATAACTGACAGTGGGGTCTTGGAGTACAGCGATTTTACTAACTCGGTATCTCGCACGTTGCCTGACGTGTTTGAAGCTTTAAAAATACAGTGTATACGCGAGACTCTATTAACTAAACTTTACGAAGTGATTAAATATTTACAATAAAATGGCTAACACAAGAAGGAAACCTCTCAGATGTAAGCTAGCGGTTGTGCGAGGCGGAGGTATTGTTTCATCGGTGCTGAACAAAGCTATAGATTAACAAACCTATCGAATAACATTTAAGAACACCAACCTTAAAACCATATTCCTACTGCGGCCCCGGCACGAAATTAAAAGAGAGATTAGCTAGAGGAGATAAAGGAATAAACAGGCTAGACGAAGCTTGTAAACAACACGATATAGCATACTCGCGGTACTCCGACAACGAGAGGCGAAGGCAAGCGGACAAAGAGTTGGCGGAACGCGCTTGGCAGAGGTTCAAAGCATCAGACGCATCTTTGGGGGAAAAAGCAGCGTCCTGGTTAGTCACCACAGCAATGAAAGCCAAGACTAAATTGGGGGGAGGTCGTAAAAAGAAACGACCCGTTAAACGTCCTAAAGGCAGAGGTTTATATCTTAGACCCTATAAAAAGCAAGGTGGAGGTAAGAGGAAAAAAAGGCAAACGAAAAAAAACATCCGATACCAATAAAACCACTGACAAATTACGATATAATCAAATACGCGAGATTATTAAAAATTCCAAACTTTAGAGGAGTTTACATGAGGGATAGTTTACCAAAACGCTCGAGAAAGTGTGAATCTGCTATAGTTAACTTGGACAGTACAACTGGGCCGGGTACTCACTGGGTATGTTACAAAAAGATTAATAAGAAAGCCTATTATTATGACAGTTTTGGCAATTTAAGACCGCCACCAGAAATAACACGATATTTGGCGGGATGCGAACTCTACTATAACTACGAGAGACAACAGAATTTTAATGCAGTGGTGTGTGGTCATTTGTGCTTACATTTTCTCTGCAGTAATGTTCTGCCTCACGGGAACGACTAGTATACTATCCCATGAGCTAGCATTTCCCATAGATGTTAGCAAGGGTGAATGGGAGCTAGGTTTAATCGAACTGACAACTTATAATTCTATTCCAAACATTGAAAAAGACAATAATGATAAGTTTTACTACGGTGAAAATAACAGCATTACAATCCCTGAAGGATCTTACGAGATTGAAGATATACAGACATATATACAATCTCAACTGCCAAAAGAAACCAAGTTTACATTAAAACCAAATAACAACACTTTAAAGGCTACGATATGTTGTTCTCAAAAAATTGATTTTACTAAAGAACATTCATTGGGAACACTCTTGGGATTTAAAAAACAAATATACGAGGCTAATAAACAACATGTTTCTGAACTGCCTGTAGATATAATTAAAGTTAATTCTATACGGGTGGAATGTAATATCACACGCGGGTCGTACCTAAATGGAGTCGAGGGTCATGTGATACACGAATTCTACCCGGCCGAACCACCGGGCTATAAAATAGTTGAGCTCCCGAGAAACGTGATTTATTTACCGGTAATAAGTCAAAGGATCAATACCTTAACAATATCTTTCAAAGATCAAGACGGAAATCTTGTTAATTTTCGCGGAGAAAGAATCTCGGTTAGATTACATCTAAGGCAAAGCCATGGGGCTACTATTTAATTCTAGGCCAATAGGGCGGGCAGCCAGTAGTCTTCAGAAAGCAAAGGTGTTAACTTGTAAGAATATAAAGTTTCTCCATTCCCTCGGTTTTAAAGTTGTAAAAAATGGCTCTTTTAGAAATTGACAATCACGCTAATTACGATGATTTGATAACAGGAATGGAATTCCATGCTCATCTACCATACGCTAATACAACTTATAACAATAATGATGAAATAAGAATACCAATATTACAGCAGGACATTATAACTGCCCCTTTTGAAAGCTTTATTGTGATTCACGGTAAAGTTAGCGCTAAAAAAGCGAACGATACTGCTCTGAATGTATCCTTTGTAAATAACGCAGTGGCTTTTATGTTTGAAGAAATCCGCTACGAGATTTGTGGCAAGGAAATTGATAGGACGAGAAATGTCGGCATTAGTACTACTTTAAAAAATATTTTATCCATTCGCTCGGAAGAAACAAATATATTGAAAAACGCGTGTTGGAAAAGCCCCGGGGTATCTGAACAGGTGACAGATTTTATATATTCGATCCCGCTAAAACTCTGGTTAGGGTCTGCCGAAGATTATAGAAAGGTTTTAGTAAACGTCAAACAAGAATTAATATTTTTACGCTCGGCTTTGGATATTAACGCTGTAAAAACTACAGAGGCTGGTACTTTAGAATTAAAAATTGAAAAAATCTACTGGCGTATACCTCATATTACAGTCAACGACGCCTGTAAACTAAAATTGTACAAGTTTATTGAGAAAGACCCCGCAATACATGTTCCCTTCCGTCAGTGGGACATGATTGAATACCCGAACCTACCAAGAACAGACACATTATCTTGGACACTAAAAACATCTAACCAAACAGAAAAACCCTGGTATGTTGTTCTCGCCTTTCAGACAGACAGAAAGAATGATTTAACAAAAGATAAGTCACTATTTGATGCCTGCGACATAACTGATGTAAAGCTTTATTTAAATTCAAACTTTTATCCTTATGATAATATTCGTGGGAACACAGCCATGTTCTATGACATGTATGCTACATTCCAAAATTCGTATTACGGACGAATCGGGTCACCGATATTAAACTTTGATGATTTTAAAACAAAATGCCCTCTGTACGTAATTGATTGTTCAAAGCAGGACGATACTATTAAGACCGGCCCCGTAGATGTAAGACTTGAGATTCAAGCTAAAACAGTAATCCCAGCTAATACTTGGGCATACTGCCTCATAATCCACGACTGTCACTATACATACACACCAATCACGGGAGATGTCAGAAAAATCTCGAGTTAGTTTCTCCGACCCGGTAGTTACAAAAATATACATTCTACCCACAGAAGAAGACAGGAAATCAGATTGGGAACAGTTATCAAGGGACAGAACCAGATTTTTAAGACGTATTAAACTGACACAAGAGAAAATCTCCAATGTAATTTTTAAACAGTGGACCCTCCGGGTCAGACACTTGGAATGAATACAAAGGGGTCTCCGATTTGGAGCCTCCTTAGGGCGGGGTGAGAAGGGGTAAAAAATTACATTTATATAAATAAAAGAGATATCTAATCAGTCTGTAGTTAGCGTTCAGCAAGTAAACATGAATTATTTTGGTTGGATTAAAATTGAATATTACAAAGAAGGAGTTTTAATTAAAAAGTATATTTTAGACAGTTATAAATTTAATAGCGTCGAGGAAAAATTTCAATTGCCCACGGGGGCTGATAGCATTATAGTTAAATGGCGTACAGAATTAAACTACAGTGATTATGAAAATTCAGAGGAATCTGACTGAAACTATGGAAGAATTTATAGTCATTCCCAAAGGTAAAGAACCTATAGATTTAATGACTGGTGTATTTTTAAAGTCAGTCCATTTCTTGGACCCTGAGCTCACCAAGTGCGTAGTATCGGGTATTTTTAAAAACAGGGACAATAGTCTGGGTGTATTGATTAAAGGGAGAAAAGGTATTGTATTTTGGAGTTACGACTCGTTTTGCCAGCTAATTGACCGGTTTAACGAAGTGACGTTAGCTCTCTTGAGTAAAAATCAGTGTTTAATATCTATAGAGTCTGGAGCTAATATTAAACTGACACATATTTTTGGACATCAGTACGTCTGTGTCTCTGATGGAGAACACTCCTTAGCACTAAACTTTAATGAGTGGGATCAACTTGTAAAAAATATTCCTTTAATCGGTCGCGAGGTTTTGCAATTATTTTATATTGAGGATATTATACAAGTTTATATTAATCAGGTTTCAGCCGGTTTTGAAACCTGTACAGATCAATTGCCACCTCACATAGCCGAGCGACTTTATCAGGAAATTTTATTACGGAAGCAATAGTGGAGTTTCACGGGTTTAAAGACAATTCTAATAGATTTATCATTAAAGAACTTGCTATAGTTGGGAGGTCGTATAAAACACAGATTGTGTTCCGACCTCCATACTGTTTTAATTTGTTGAATAGTAAAATGCAAAGAACAGCTCGCTGGCTGACTCGTCATTATCACCACATAAAATGGAATGAAGGTGAGGTACATTACAGCGAAGAGCTTTTAAGATCACTCTGTAAACCTTTTGAAATTATTTACACAAAAGGTTTTGAAAAGGCTCAATTCCTTTGGGAATTTCACCCTAATGTTAAAGAAATAAATATTGTAAATAGTAGCGATAGTTATGAACTTGTAGATTGTATTGTACATGGAAATAAAAATGAAAACTGCGCTTTGAAGTCCGCAAAGTACTACGCTCGAGAAATATTTTCGAGTGGGGCCTAGTAAAAATAAGGCCCGGCAGTCGTTCATCTAACAGGCAGAGCTAACCCTTTATAAGTCCAGGGATGTGGGGAGGTCTGGTTAAACCCTATAAAGCATTGTGCTTTCCTCCGACTGTCAGAGAAAAACGGATGGAAAAGCGCAACAAAAAAATATAAAAAGTAAAAATTCTCTGTCTATTTTCTAGGCTAAAATGAACGGACATGGTCTTAGTAAATAGCCTACCGGGATAAACAGAGAACAAACAAAATATAAAAAAATCGGAGGCAGCATTTTTAATGGATTGGCTGTCACGAATCACTGCGTTGGTTGGGGCAGTGATTAAAAAAACATAGTGTTACATACCTCATAAAGAGAAATCCATCCAACCGGTGGAGAACACACAATCACAATCCAAACAGCGGTAGTCCAGCTTCCACGAATAGCGGAGCTGGACTTGCAAAATGGAGTTGCGTGGATAGTGATACCACACTTTTAAATGTGGCGTCACTTCCACGCAGTGGTCGTCCTCACACCACCCATACCTCCAAAATGGCTCAAAAGAGGAGCTGATTGAAGTAAAGTCTGAGCAGTGTGAGGACATGGTGAAGACTGGCCGTTTTGCCAGTAAAACTACCAGGGGTGTTAAGTCAAGCATAGCTCATGCGGGTTACGTAAAAACTAAATTAGCCATTTTACCATGACGGTTTTCAACTTACAGTAATCCTCGTGCTCGCACGGTTCCGGAGGCGGTTTGGTGTTGTAGTCCTCCGGGTCCAGATATATGCAGCAGGACACAGGTCCCACCACCGACCCTCAAAAATTACTATCATTGTGCACCAGCACAATTTCTCACACGACTCACACAAGCTGTAAGTAAGAGGCACTGCGACTAAGTGGAGACTAAATAACCGACTCTAGGAACCCGGCGCTAGCCCGCATAACGACAGGTGGATTAAAAAACGGGTTTTTACAGTGAAACGCTTTTGATGTAATTGTACTCACCTAGTCGTTATCTTCAAAGAATCTGAGGACCTTCGCAGTCCAAGCCTCTTCCGTCACGTTTGCCTCGAAGTCGAGGCAGTAGCAGCGGATGAGGATCGGGTTTATTCTTTTCCGCTTCCAGCAGGCAAGACACCTTTGGAGCGGAGGTCGAGGCTCAGAGAGAGAATAACCTACCGACTCCACCTTCATGTACCTCGTCTCATTTACCATCTCGTCTCCCTGTAACATAAAACAAGAATAAAACAACAATAATAACTAATAAAGGATTTGCTTACCTTTCATTACTTTAAACTTACCCAGTAGCAGTTTGAACAAGTCTCTAATAAGTCATATTCAAAATAATGAAAATATTGTTTTAAAATCCAGCAATGATTGTGATGTTCTGATATTAGTAATTGTTTAATTAAAAATGGCACGTCTAAATTTTGAATTTGGAAAAGTCTAGGGTTATCTGAACAGATTTGCTGACAGCAAAGCTGAGTTAGGCTAGGTGGAGTGTTCATCATGAAGTGAGAGAGGAGCACAGTGTGGGGGGCGGGGAGCACAGAATATGCGGGCGCTGATTGGTTGGTTGATTAAAGCAGTGCTGGAAGGGATTTTGCGTATAAATACGGGTCTCTGACCTGGTATCATTGTACTATGCACATTACAGTGTTTATAACAGTAGTGATGTTGTTACAAGTTTAAGCTCTCGTGTGCCTTCGCTTGGTGATTGGTTTCGACCAGGATGAGAACATCCCGCCCAATAATCAGGTAATCAAAGTCTCTTGCAATTTCACTATAGATTTAGTAGTTTACTTAGTTATTAATTGTTTTCAGGATCTACCGGCTACTACTACCTCACGAGATGAACAAACACTGCCTCTTAGTCAAGATATGTTTTTTTGCGGATGATCTCAACGTGCTATCTATTCGTGCAGTGAGTTTTTTATTTATATTTATAGGTAGTCTCATATATAGCGATAGTTCAAAGGGGGGTTTATCGATAGATCCCCCTTTAGAGAGTATATTTAACGCGTTTGTTTTTTGTTTTCAGAGCGGGTCTCACGTATCCTTGATCGACATATCTCAGCGTGTGTCACAACAGGTAGGAATTATCGAGTAACACTTTTAAATGTTTTTTAGTAATTTTTATAATTTGATACGGGATTAACAATTATTGTCTTCTTTACAGAGCGGTTCGAGCGGGTCATCTGGGTTGCGATCTATCACTCAGGTGTGTTTTTTATTTATGCTTTATTATTATTATATCTATCTTTTAAGAGTGTTGTTTATACATGTTTTTCTCTATATTCTAGGAAGAATATAACGGAAGAATAACACAGATGTTAAGATTGTCTGGCGAGTCTGGGATTTATATCGAGACCTCGCGGACCTTCCTCGATGACGGCAGTTTATTGACCAGAAATAGGTTTACGGTTAGTATTGGGTTATACACTCTGTATTTTGCTCACTTGTGATTTTTTTCTATTTGTCGTAATTTTAATAATTTTGTTACAGGACGATATTGCCGGTCTGAGTCCTGAAGCCAGGGAGTCCATCTCTCGCGGGCTAGAAAATGTAAGTCTAAATTTTATTTTTATTTGTCTGTTGCAGTATGATCTTGGTGTAAGTCCTGAGCTTGTAGAGGCTAGCATGCGAGCATTGGGAACTGTAAGTTTTTATTTTTTTGTGTAGCTTTGTTTACTAGTCTGATACTTAGCTATGGGTTAGGGGGGGGCGTTTCGCCCCCTCGTACTTCCAGTATTGTTTTCTCAAACTCTAATATTTTTTTCAGTGGGAGAGGCCTGCGTCTCCAATCAGGCGGACCATGCCTAACATTCTGAGACGTACCAGGGAGACACAATCTCTACCAAACAATACGAGAGTACTCCCCTGCTGGATGACTGTCAGGAGTAGTGAACCTCCACAGAATAATATTGTAAGTAACTACTTTAGAATCGTTATTAGATAGGTGGGACCCATCTTGGGTCCCACGTACTTTTGGTTGAGTTGACTTGTATATTTCATTGATTTTTAGGTTTTAATAATATTTTAATTATTTACAGGTGAGGGAGGCAGCAGCGTCTTGTAGTTCAAGTGCTACCATACGGCCCGATACGCCAGCTCCTGTCTTACCGTTTGCCGATCAAACGGTTAGTACGATTAGCTGTAATGATAGTTTTTGTTTAGTCGTGCTTTTAGTAGTGATGTTAATTCTATTTTGTTTTTTTTCAGAGGCGGGTTTTAACCAATGCTAGAGATGCGGGTGTGGATGAATGCGGAATATACCCGGATGGAGACCCTCGCATCGGGCGTGGTTTCCGTCTACAGGTAAAAGTTTATGTCTTTTTTTTCTATCTTTCATTTTTATGTCGTATGTAAACTACGATTGGTTACACCTTAATGTTGTTTTCAGGAGCGAGAGGAGGAGGAAGACGTGTTTGCGTTTCACCCGACCATTGAGGCACGGATTAGAGCTTCAAGAGCCTCCAGACTTTCGGTAATTTTAATTTTGATATATTTTGTTGTATGTTGTTTTTTTTTACTGAATTATATCTTACTGTGTAATTGATTGTTTGTTTTTACAGTCAATACCAGAGGTCCGCATTGCCACCTTGGAAGAGCGTATGAACCGCGCCGAAAGTTCTGCGCCCACACGACCACCATCTAGACGAGTTGAACCTGTTGTAAGTATCTCTATCGGGGATAGGGGTTTAATTTTGTTTTGTGAAATTGTATTATATTTAATTTGTAATGTTTCAGAATTACGGTGTGAGGAGCGGGGTTTAATTTTGTTTTGTGAACTTGTATTATATTTAATTTGTAATGTTTCAGAATTTACGGTGTGAGGAGCGGGGTTTAATTTTGTTTTATGAACTTGTATTATATTTAATTTGTAATGTTTCAGAATTTACGGTGTGAGGAGCGGATGCCCGCGGCCGATCCCCCAGCGTGCAGTGTATGCCATAGAGAGGAAGGCATTATGCGGCTGAGCAGGCGAATGTTTGAGATGGTAAGATAACGGAGGGTATTGTGTTTTTACAGACTTAGCTTACACTGTGTGTTTTTACAGGCTTATCTTACTGTATTATTAATACTTACCTGGTGTGGTTTTACAGCAGAGAGGATCAAAAACTACCTCGGAGGTTCATGTAATGGTGGCTCGTCTGGCTACGGTGAGAACAGAGCTGGGCGAGGCGCTGGCTTTGGTGAGGAATGTCCTCGAAGACACCGCGGACCACCAAGTGCGAGAGGTTGCTCCAGCCGTCTGGGAGGATATCCGCGCCACTATGGAGAGGATCCTCGCTTACAACGACCGGCGGATGGACAAACTAATCACACGAGGCATGCCACCACCCACAGAACAGCCGAGGTACGTCGTGTGTCACATTTGCCTTGATGTGTTACCGACGGTGGCGCTTCAATCTTGTGGGCATACATTATGCCCGGCCTGCAGTCGTCGGGTGACGTGTTGCCCCTTCTGTCGAAGTGTCGTGAGCGGCCGCACAAGACTATTTTTTGATCAGTGATGTTTGTGTTTTCTTCTTGATGTAAATTGCGTTTTTCTACTTGTTAATTTGGTGTGTCAGATATTTTAAAGTCTTTATTGAACTGTTAATTTTACTGTATAAAGTCTTGACTTGTATTGAATTGTGTAAAGTGTTGTCAGATATTTTAAAGTCTTTATTGAACTGTTAATTTTACTGTATAAAGTCTTGACTTGTATTGTCAGATATTTTAAAGTCTTTATTGAACTGTTAGTTTTCATGTAAATTATTTAAAAGTGTTAGTTTTGCTGTATAAAGTTTTAAAGTGAAGTCAATAAATTAATTATTCACCACACTCTGTGTCTTGATTACCTGGGGTGGGCGCTGAGGTGTGACGCGCGCGCGCTGAGGCGTGACGTGCAGGTCTGCGCAGTCACTCACTCACTCTCACGTAGTATAATATATATAATTATGTATATATAATTACTATGTATATATAATTACCATGTATAAATATTATTACTATGCATATATTATTACTACGTATAACACTCTGGGAATTTTTTTTCTAAGTTAGCAACTAAGTTGGTACCACTGGTAATTTTTTGAGGTCATGGCCCCCTTTTTTTTGGTCACGTGGTTGACCCTCTGAGTGAAGCCACCACATCAGCTGTGCTCCATATAACTCCATGTTAGCGGCAACCGACTGCCGCCCCTACTTTATTCGCTCAATTCCAGGAAGGGTACTCGGAGGGTGACGTAATGGAAAGCTTTACTGCGTAAACAAGTGGATTGTTATAGAAGCGTCTAGGTTATCAACTGCTTAGTGGAAGTTTCCACGCTCTCGTTTACTGGGTAGCGCGCTTGGAGTGTGCGCTCCTCTTGGTTTTCCCTGAGATGACGCAATCGGTCTTTCACCAGGAGGGTAGAGGAGTAGCGGTCCTAGTGATCCCGTCATATCTTGACTCTCCTGTCTCGCTATTTGCCAGCCATAGGTTTTGCAATCTGGATAGAAGGTCCTCTAAACATATGCAGATTTCATCGTTTCGCTCCTCGTCCAAGTACAAGCCGCAACTGAACGTGGGGCGACCTCCTTTGAACACATTCATCTTCAACAGTACATTACCGCTGTTGGTAGGGTTCTTCACAGTGTACTGATATCCGCCAGCGGACAAGCACAGTGTCGGGGAATCGATAGGCACTTCCTTCCTCTTTACAGTCCACCCATCGAGCTTCTTCTTCTTTGACGCACATCCCTGCTGTTGCTGTACTGGCGGTGCGTTGGCGTTCTCATCGTTCATTGCGTTCAACTCCTCTAGGAAAGAGCAGATCGTTTGGTCCACTTCAGCTGCACTGACTCCGCTTCCGTTCATGGTGACGTCTCGAACAACACTGCGGTCGCGCGCGCGGCTCTGCCTCGGTTTTATACCCAGGTTGCGCGCTCCAGCGAACCTTCTAGAAGCTTCCAGAAACGTAAGAGGTGGTCTATCGCTGACATCACGGGGGGGGGCAGACGTCACGGGGGGCTGACGTCACGGGGGGCCTGACGTCACGGGGGGGGCTGACGTCACGGGGGGGCATCATCACTTCACCCTTGCTAGTTTTGAATCATAGGGGGGTGGGGATGGGATAGGTTCAGGGTTATGGAAGTAGTAGGGAAAGGGGACTTTTGGGCCAAGTGATTTATGGCTTCCGGTCACGTGACCGGAAGCGCTGAGTCATGAAAGACGTCATCTGAGGCTGAGCCAGTGACGTAGGCGGTTTTGTGACGAAATGAGTAAAAGTTCAAAGTTCAAGGTCACGGTGAAGTTTTTTAAAAAAAATCTACCTCGCACTCGTAAAACGATTGCGATTCGATAGTTAATCGATAATAAATATCGAATGAAACAATCGAATGAAGCAATCGAATGATACGAGTGCGAGGTAGTACAATTACAAATATTACTTTATTTTATTTACAACAAGTTATGTTTACAATAATTCATGTTTACAATAGTTCCCCGTTGTTGGTTGTCATCGATGTTGTTGATCCGGACGAGTTGCGGCCATCACTTTGCTTTCTGATGAAAGACGGTAGATACTTCGATCCCTGCGCAGAGTCCATGTTGTGTTTTTGACACCTATCTGTTCTGTTAGGTGTTTGCATTTCATTGCTGTCAGGAGGAAAGAATACGTGACGGCAATGAAATAGAAACATCTATCAGACCTTGAGTGAAATGATATTGTTATTTTGTGAAGAGCGTCTCGGAGAGCTCGATGTTCACCGGTCGAGAGCCGGAGGTGTACTGACTATTCGCTAGCTAGCGTTTTTGGTATCAAACAAAATGGTGGGGGTAAAAGTGTAGTAGAACGAAGCAGATGGTGGACAGCAGATGGGCGGCGGCAGGTGGCAGGTGGCAGGTGGCAAGTGTGCGGCAGATGGTAGTCCCCCACTACACCAGTCCCCCACTACACCAGTCTCCCCACCAAGTTTTACATCGCACAATAACTAGTTTACATGTGTTAGTTAGGGTTTAGCTCTTAGACTGTCAAGACCTTACCTCCGTAACTAAAAACCTCAATAATGTTTGCGCTTCAACGCTGTATAAGTATAACAGCTACTATGATCTAAACCGGTGCATGTATTCATATGGTTCTTTTTGCGTAGCAAACAACTGGTTAAAAGTGTTTCAACCTCAATTATTCTTCGACGAAACCGCTCATTGTCCACTAAAAGTGTAGACCTTCTGTCTTCATCGTCAGGGAAGTAGAAAGTAGTGTCAAGGGGACTACTGAAGGTCACCTTCCTCATGTTCCTGTAAAACTGCGACATTTTTCAGACCGTCTAGGTAGATGTTCATACGACAAGAGCTGGAAGAATAATGATGTAGCGTTATCGTGTATAATAGGCATCTACCCCCACCACAACGTTACCTTGTCCTTCAAACCATCGTTTTTACGCCACGGATGCTATACTGTTGGTTAGATTTACATTTAAATTGCACCTACTTGTTCGCCTTGTCAAGCTGCGTAATTGAAGTACCCACATGTTAGACCTTGAACCAAAAACAAAGAAGTTATTTAGGTTTGTCCTTGAAAATAGTTGTTTTTTCGCTGTTGCTGCTATACCCTTTGTTGGATCTGAATTCTGTTTGCACCAACTTGTTCGTCTGATCAATCCGCGTAATTTGAGTACCCACATGACATACTTTGCACAAACTGTGTAACCCCCCCCCTTTTTTGGGTCATGTTCAAGGTCAAGGTCAAGGTCAAGGACCTTGGGACTTAGAAATTTTCACAAAGTGGGCTGCACACAAACATAAGACTAATAGTCTCCTGCCTATGTACAGGCCAAGTCCCTAACTTGAAATGCTTAGGGTGGTCCTGAAAAGGACCGTTTGTGGAGGGAGGGTGGGATGGTAAGGGATTTTACTTTACAGTCCACTTCACTCTACTCTCTTCTTTTACCAAGGACAAGGTCTGTTTGTATGACACTTCTGGTGGTGCCGGAATTGATCGTGGCAATTCCACCTCAAAGAGAACTTCACCGGCAGTTAAGTAGTAGGTGCTTCCGTTCTTCAGCACCGCTCTGTACGGGAAGTTTCTTCTCAAATGTTTGAATTTTGTTTTGGTAACTGCAATGGGAGATACCAATTCGTCTTCCGTCAAGGTCTTCATCTTCTGCAACACGTCCAGATGATCCCGTGTGGCAGAGTGTCGTTCCGTTGTTGATGAAGAAGTCGAACCAGAAGAACCTTGTTTGTAGTAAAGAGGGTGGTTTTTAAAATCCCTCTTTAGCCTCATTCTGAGGGAAGAAGGTTGTTTAAATCCGCTTGTCTTTGGAGCTGTCTTCTTCAAGGATTCCTTAATCCTTTTCAGTTTCTCGTTGGTTATCGGCGAAGTCATTTTGTAAGAAGAGAGAGAGCGAGAGCTGTGAAGTGTACCAGTCAATGGTTGAAGCTGGAATGAGGTGGCGGAAGGAGTAAATCGAGTCGCAAGGTAAAACCTTGCCCTATCCATATATGGTTAGAAAGCTGAGACAGGTTCTAGAACCGGTCCCCCCCTTCCTCAAGGTCTCCCCCCTCAAGGTCTCCCCCCCCCTTTGGGTCATGTTCAAGGTCCCCCCCCCAAGGTCCCCCCCCCCTTTTTTGGGTCATGTTCAAGGTCCCCCCCCCTGACGTCACGGGGCGGAGTCACCTCCCACCACTGACCGCCGCCTTTATAAGCGGAGCAGTCCGCGGTCTCTTCGCAGTAGCTTGCCGCCCTTTACTGACCAACGTCCGACTGGGTTGCATTCTGCTGCAGCGTAGGTCTGTTAAGTGTGCGTTGGGCCCGACGCGCAATTAACAGATCCGCGCCCTTGCATGTGTTTGTTAGTTTGTTATGCATGGTAGATTGTTAGATTAACGCTTGTAGTTTGCTAGTAAATGTAGTTAGTGTTTGTAATTAATGTTTGTGTTGGTGTTGGTGTTTGAAGTGTTTTATTTACTAATATGTACCTTCCCTACAGCTCCCTTTTCTTATGGATATTGATCCAAACTGGGTAAAGTGTCCCTATTTTTATCCGTGGGGTTTAACTTGTAAATATAAAATCGGTCCTTGTAATCCTACCTTGGTCGAAACTTGGGTTCGCAGTAGATTGGCGCCCGTTACTGACCCACGTCCGACTGGGTTCCAGTGTGCTGTTGACCTTTGTACAACCGACCTTGGTTTGATCCTTGAAAAATAACTTGTAAATATAAAATCGGTCCTTGTAATTCTACCTTGGTCAAAACTTGGGTTCGCAGTAGATTGGCGCCCGTTACTGACCCACGTCCGACTGGGTTCCAGTTTGCTGTTGACCTTTGTACAACCGACCTTGGTTGATCTTTGAAAAATAAACTTTAACTTTAACTGTTCAATTTGTTTAAATATTTGCGGGTAAAGTCTTTATTTTTGTTTCAAAGTAACATGTTTCTCCTCCTTTCCTAACCCCTGACAAATAGGTTCGGCCCTGAAAACCGGACTTGTCAATACGGCCATGTAAACCGGTTGACATTACCTTTCTTAGCCTGAGAAACTGTTGTGATTTTTTCTTTTTTGGGTTTTTCTTTATTTTTCGTTATTAAAATCATTGCTTGTAATTCCCTGTCCCCTAATACAGAGCGGGGAATAGAGCACCAATTTGTGCTCTATTCCCCGCTTTGGCAACAAGTTCAGATGACCTTGACCCACTGACAGGACTTATAAACTTTTGTCTGGTCACATATAGAAAGATTAATATTTTAAACCATAGCCTATCTCCATCCCCCCCCCTTCCACTTATATTGGGTATAAAAGAGGCTTCCCATCACTGGTAAGATCATTCTGCTGCTTGTACTTGCTCACACTCAGAACTATGGAGTCACACCCGATATCACTGCCGACTTCTGCATCACCCTCGACTTCTGCATCACCCTCGACTTCTGCATCACCCTCGACTTCGGCTGCTGGTTCAATCCTTCGTCAGGCTCTTTTAATGGCCCTGATCATCCCTGAAAAGACAACTTCACCACCCATCATGGATCGTTCAACATCTCGCTCACGTTCAACTTCTCCTTCACCATCATCCTCAAGATCAAGGTCTTCGTCGAGCTCCTCCTCGTCATCCACCTCGAGATCAAGGCCTTCGTCGAGCTCCTCCTCCTCATCATCTACCTCGAGATCAAGGTCTTCTTCGAGCTCCTCCTTATCACCCACCTCAAGATCAAGCTCCACCTCAAGCTCTAAAATATTTACAAGACCCCCAATTGAAATTCCACCTTCCACTAGTTCAACCAGACCTTCAGTAATTTGCACAAATATTCAATCTCCTTCAGAGAAATTCAATCAATTAAAGTCATTGCATAGGAGGTGCATACGTCCTGCACAACTATGTAATTATGTGTTCAAAAAAGGTGCAAAGAAAGGCGAACGCTGTGCAAAACAGTGTACTTTAAATGAAGAACTGTGCAATCTTCATTTAAAAAATATTGCTTCTCCTTCTTCACCACATCCGACAGTGAAACCAGCTAAGACTCGGATTAATAGGCTAGCTAAAAACAAACAATACGTCTTTGTAAAAATAATGGGATTCCTGAAGGTCATGTTAAAATGTGGAGACCGTCTTTACATTTTAAGATTACCTAAAGGCATGCGTCATCCCAAAAACCCTACGAAAAAGCACTATCTAATCCGAGGCGATTCAGGAACCACTGTGTGGAGAAAATTGTAAAAAAAAAAAAAACAAAAAAAAAAAAACATTCTTTCCAAATTAAATAAAGTTTTTTTCCAAATTAAAAAAAAAGTGTGGACAACCTATTTACAATTTGTAGCATATGCTGCAGAGTGTAAATAGGTTGTCCACACCTTTTTTTACAATGTTACAACGACCTTGACCTAGATAACGGACTTAGATATTTTACACTAAGTCAAAGATAAAACTTAAAAGGAAAAAAAGGAGAAATATTATACTGGAGGGTGAAATGTTTTATATACTGCAACAGCGTGGTAAAAATCATCACATCGCTATGGAAGCTGTAGGTGTAAACACTTGGCTTGTTCCTTCTGAGCTTGCTTTGTCAGAAGCATTTCTCACTATCCTTGCTTTTGAGTATCGAGGGATTAACTTAAAAGTAGAGATGGAGCTTAGACCGTTACACAGAAATGATGTGTATTGTGTTTTGATGATATGGCAATCACCTTCCAACATGGAAATTTTCCATTTTATCAAATCATTGTACAATGAATGTTGTGTAAAACGGATAACTATAACCCTTGTTTGATCTTAGAGCTATCTTGCGTTTCTTAAAAAGTAAAATAGCAAAGGTAAATCCTTTGCTATTTTACAAAACAGTTTACTTGACCTTGACCCAGTTAACGAACTTGGAATATATCAATGTGCACTTTATATCGTCGCGACAATAGTGTACCCCCCCCCCCCACCTCCCTTTACCTCCCACCACGGATCGTCGGCTATAAAAGCGGGGGCTGACCGCAGAGGTCTCACAGTCTCAGGCTGACAGCCTAGCTAGCTGTTCGCCTTAGCTGTCTGTAATAGCATCTTTAGTATATAGGTGGTACCCCTGTATACTAAAGATTCTACCTTAGCATATTAGTATGTTATGCATGTTAGTTTGTTAGATTATAGCTTGTAGTTTGCTGCTAGAAAATGTAGTTAGTGTTGGTGTTTGTAATTATTTGTGGTGTTGGTCTTTGAAGTGTTTTATTTACTAATGAAATATGTACTTTTCTTTCACGCTTTAAAACTGATCTTGGTCAAAACTTTGGTTCGCAGTTGCCTGGCGCCCGTTACTGACCAACGTCCGACTGGGTTTCAGGATGTTGTTGACCTTTGTAAAACCGACCTTGGTTGGTATGTCCTTTTCTTACACGCTATAACTAACCTTGGTCAAAACTTTGGTTCACAGTTGCCTGACGCCCGTTACTGACCAACGTCCGACTGGGTTTCAGGATGCTGTTGACCTTTGTAAAACCGACCTTGGTTGGTCTTTGTAAAATTAACTTTAACTGATCAGTATGTTTCTCATCCTTTTCCTAACCCCTTACAAAAAGGTATGGCACGAAAACCGACCTTTGTCAATACGGCCATGCAAACCGGTTGACATTACCCATCTTACCCTCGAGAAACTTTTGCAAATACTCCCTGCAAACTATCTGTAACTTCCTTTTGTTTGGATAAATTAATAAAAGGTTCTGTTATCAGGTTTATTGCCTATAACTGTGACCTTTCTTCAAAATTCACTTCCCTAATACAGAGCGGGGAATAGAGCAGTTTGTGGTCCAAGTGAGAATCACTTACTGCTCTATTCCCCGTTTTGGCAACATGTTCAGATGACCTTGACCCACTTCGGGACTTAGAAAATCTTTGTTTGGTAAGATATTGGAAAATGTATTTATTTCTTGCGGTCAAAGTGAAACCGCTTACTGCTCTATTCCCCGTTTTGGCAATATGTTTAAGTGACCGTGACCCACTGACGAGACTTGGAAAAAATTTGCGGATAGTAATTGTTAAATAACATATCCTTTCCCTATCACTTACATCCCCCCCACCCACCCACCATCTAAATCCTTTGACTTTAATAGTGGGGGTAAACATATATAAGGCGTACAGCTTTAGAGTATAGTTATTCAGCTATGAATAGCCCAGCAGAGTTGATGCAGCCTACAACATCGACGCAGCCTACAACATCGATGCAGCCTACAACAAATAACAAGAAAAAGAATGATGAGGCAAGAAGAAGGAATGCTAGAGAAAGAGGAAGGATTAAAAAAATAAATCAAACATATAAGTTATTACAATCAAAATTACCGTTTATGGATAAAAAAAGTTCAAGGCATGCCATTTTGATACAGGCGATAAAATACATTAATGCGTTAGAAACGTTGTTAGAAGGTGCATCACTTCAACAAGATCTTCCTGAAGACCTTCTAGCATTCGTAATTGACTAAAGATGTTTTGGAAATACTGAACGGGGGGAAAACAGAACGGGGAATAGATCAGTTTGCGGTCAAAGTGAGAATCGCTTACTGCTCTATTCCCTGTTCTGGTAATAAGTTAAAACGACCTTGACCTACTTACAGGACTTAAACATCCTTGTTTCATAAACATTGTTACATATATTTGATACAATAATACCCATTTCTTATCACTAGTTACCCCCACCACTTAAATCGGGGAATATAAAAAGAGATTTCTCATCAGTGCTTATCTCATTCTGCTACTTGTGTTAGCACTAGAATATATAGCAGCTATGTCACCAAAGGATAATATATTTCCTTCTGCAAAATCAATCGTAGGAATTATAAAACATATTGTGATTGAAAGTGAGGATGAAAATGAAGACGAATTGGAAGATTTTGAATTATTAAGTGATATGGATGCAATGGAAGATTTTGAATTATTAAGTGATATGGATAGTGATGATCTTGAAGCAGGATATATGGAACAAATTGAACCGTTAAGTGACGGGGAATCTGAAACCTATAGAATCTATCAGCAAATCATTTGTGTTACAATAATACCTCTTCCCTATCACTTTTCCCTACCACTTGCACTTTCAACACTTACCCCCACCACCACCGAAATCAGGTATAAAAGGTGGTTTCGTATTAGTGGTAAATCAGTCTGCTACTTGGAATCATGTCGCCCAGAGATAACATTTTCCCTTCTAAGAAGACTATACTGGAATTAATTCAAAATATTCCATTAAATTTAAACGAAGATGAAGACGAAGACGATTCAGAGATGGAAGGTGAACTATTTAGTGATCTTGAACTACTGAGTGAGTTTGATAGCAGTGAACCATATCTTGGAGAGATGGAGCTGTTGGAGCTGTTGACTGACGACGACGATGTCGATGATAATGAACCGGAATTTCATCATCAGTTGCTTTGCTTGGAGGAAATGGACCTTGTTGATAGTGAAACCCCTCCAAGCAGTATTAATATCGATGATGTAGTTCTAGATCCAGTCACAGGGAACTTTTGTGTTCGTCGTCGCTTATTTAGTGATATGAGCTCATCATCATCATCATCATCATCGGAAGAATCTGAATAAGTCTTTGTTGTCTTCAAATAGTTTACTTTAAATACAAAGCGGGGAATAGATCAGTTTGTGGTTATAGTGAGAATCACTTACTGCTCTATTCCCCGTTTTGGTAATATCGTTGTATGACCTTGACCCATTTACAAGATTGAAAAAGTGGGGTAACTTATACATTTAATGGTGGGGGAACGTCTATTTAAAGACGATGCAACAGTGTATATTTATCATATCGGCATGATGAACCCACCAGGAAACTCCGTTTGCTACAGCTTTCCCCTCATCGATATCGATGATGTGATAAAACTTACATCAATAACAAAACGGTTTGAACTCGAAAGGCGACTCATAAAAGTCGACGTAATTCCACAAGATCTTCGTTCGGCAATGTTGACCATCGAATATGTTAAAGATGAATCTACAACTGAAGATCCCTATTGTTTTATGAAATTTTTAGTTGATCGAGATGCAATGTGTACAATCCGACTTCACATCCGAGTTTAAAATCTATCAAATGTTCCTGTTGGAGAAAATTGTCTTAGTTAAATACAGAGCGGGGAATAGATCAGTTTATGGTTTGATATGAAATCATTTACTGCTCTATTCCCCGTTTTGGCAAATATGTTCAATGACCTTGACCTAAATACAGAACTTTGTACCCTTCAGCTACAATAGTAAATATAAAATGCAAAAAATAGTAAACTTAACGTAATACGTACCCCAACCACTTTTGCTAGGGTATAAATAGAGGGGTATTTGCAGTGTTTTTCATTATTGCTTTGACCCTTGCGGAGATCGCACCTACATTATGCATCGCTGCGATATTTGCAAGTCTTCATTTAAGGATGAATTTCTTTTAATGATTCATAATGAACTAAAACATAACAACAACCAAGATGAAAAATATGAAGAAGAAGAATTGAAAGAAATAGATCAAATGTTAGCTCAACACCAACATTCCAGACCAACTGTAATTCAATATGCACCATCAACATCGACTTCTACCTCTGCTCTGTCTACACTTCACCGTCCTTCAACATCATCAGCTGCATCGACTTCTACGCCTGCTCTGTCTACACTTCATCGTCCTTCAACATCATCAGCTGCATCGAGTTCTACGCATGCTCTGTCTACACTTCACCGTCCTTCAGCATCAACAGCAGTAAATGTAGAACTACATGCCCGAGCACTTCCGGGTAATGTAGTAACCCACTTTAAAATTGACAATGCAAAATTACAACTTGAAGAATTTTTAAATAACGCAAAAGGATTGGTAAGTAAAACTCTGCAAAATGAATTAAAAAGATTAAATTTTATCAAATTTGGCCTATTACTAGATGGTTTATTTACAAACATTCAGAATGAAACTTCACCGAGAGGTTTCTTAACAAAAAACCGAACTATTATGTCTTCCTCAGATATTGATTCAATCGTATCTGAATGTTTTGAAGAGCTAATGACAAAAATACAAGAACACGAAGGAAGAGGATCTGGATGGAGTTTGTTAAGCATCACAGGGCTAGACTTAAGAGTGCACAAACACGGTTATGGAATTCGTGGCAGTAGCTATATCCCTTTACCAACAAAGATTAGAAATACCTTATCCTGTATTAATGTGCAAAATGAAAATAATGAATGTTTTAAATACGTTATGTTGGCTAAATATGTAAAAAACCATCCTGAAAGACCAAGTCAAGCATATGAAGAAGTTCAACATAAGTATAATTTTCAGGGAATGACTTACCCTGTTGCAATTACTGATATATCAAAATTTGAAAAGCGAAATCCTTCAGCTTCTGTCAACATTTTCGGCTTAGATTCGTCAAACAATGCGTACCCCTTGCGCATAACACCTATTGAGCGCAGAGATCATACGGATTTGCTATTGATCACTAAAGGGGACATATCCCACTATGTCTACATAAAAAACTTTGCAGCTCTTGTATCTAAACAAATATCAAAAAAACACGGAGAGAAAACCATTTGTAAAAGATGTTTTTGTCATGTAGGCAAACCATTAAAAAGGGGAGGTTCAGAATGGTTAGTAGAACATCAAAGGTTATGTAATGGAAACTATGAGGTTAGAATTAAATTGCCACATTCCAGCAGAGCGCAGATAAAATTTGATAAAATAATACAACAATACCGTGTACCTGTTGCTGTTTACGCTGATTTTGAGTCTTCTTTACATCCACTTGAACAACAAGAAGAGGACGTTACAAGAAGAAGCAAATACCAACTTCATTCACCAAACAGTTATTGCATACTAATTAAATCCACGTTGACTGAAGACCATCTTCAAAAATATGGACTATCATCTTCTCCAAAGATTTATCGCGGTGAAGAAGCAGCCAAATACTTTGTCGATGATCTGTATGAAATAGCTGCAAAGGTAGAAGAACTGTATGGAACAAAGGTACCCATGACACCTATGGAAGAAGAAGAGCTTCAACATTATTATTCAACAACAACGTGTTATTTGTGTAATAACACCTTTACACTGGATAACGTTAAAGTTCGTGACCACGATCATCTTACGGGAGCGTATAGAGGTGCAGCCTGTAACGCTTGCAACTTGAACTACAAAATACCATATTTCATCCCCGTAGTTCTGCACAATCTGAGTGGATATGATTCGCACTTCATAATCCCCGAACTAGGAAGAGATAATGGAGCAATAGACGTTTTGGCTACTACAATGGAAAAATTTATAAGATTTTCAAAAAAGGTGGGTAAAATTAAATTAAGGTTTGTTGATTCATTTAGATTTATGCCTTCAAGCCTCATGAAATTATCTGAAAATCTAAGAAGAACAGATTTGATAGAAACAAGCAAAATTGTACCCAATAGTAAAATGGATTTGGTTCTTCGAAAAGGAGTCTTCCCCTATGATTACATCGATGGACTGCATAGATTTGATGAAACATCACTACCTCCACCAGAAAACTTCAAAAACAAACTTAATGATTCGGAAATATCACTTGAGGACTATCAACACGCACGTCGAGTATGGAACGAGTTAGATATGAAGACCTTAGGAGATTACTCGGACTTTTATGTCAAACTAGATGTAACTCTTCTTTGTGATGTAATGGAAGAATTCCGAAACACTTGTTTTGCTGCATACGGTTTGGACCCTCTACATTCGTATACTTAACCAGGATTAGCTTGGCAAGCCATGTTAAAAGAAACAAAATGCAAACTCCAACTTTTAACAGACATTGACATGGTTTTAATGGTTGAAGCTGGAGTAAGAGGCGGATTGACCCAAAGTGTTACCAGACATGTCAAAGCCAACAACAAATACCTACCCGATTATGATGAAACCAAACCGTCAACCTATTTAGGATATTTCGATGCAAATAACCTGTACGGTTGGGCAATGTCAAACCCACTTCCTTTTGATAACTTTAAATGGATTAATCCCGACTCTATTGGCGATATTTTACAAATTCCGAAACATGGTGACACTGGATATATTTTGGATTGCGATTTTGAATACCCAGAAAATTTACATGATCTTCATTATGACCTACCACTTCTTGCTAAAACAGAAATTTCACCAATTGGAAAACACCCCAAATTAATGATGACATTAAATAATAAACAACGCTACGTGGCTCACTTTTGGGTGGTTCAACAAGCTATCGAATTAGGACTACGTTTAACAAAAATTAATAGAGTTTTGGAATTTTCTCAATCATGCTGGTTGAAACCCTACATTGATTCAAATACCATCAGAAGAGCAGCAGCTACATCAGACTTTCAAAAAGATTTCTTTAAATTAATGAATAATGCGATATTTGGAAAAACATTGGAAAACAAAAGAAGACATAAAAATGTTAAACTTGTTACCGACGCAAAAAAATTACAGAAACTAGTACAGCAGCCAAATTTTGGAACATCGATAATTATTAATGAAAAACTTGTAGCAGTGTCCATGAAGAAGACGAGTGTGAAGATGGATCGTCCTTTGTATATAGGCATGTCAATCTTGGACATCTCAAAAACACACATGTACGATTTTCACTACAACAAAATGGTGGCGTTCTACGGAAGAGAAAATATATCTATTACATATATGGACACTGACGCTTTCATATATCGCATAGTAACATTGGACATGTATAAAGATTTACGTACATTTATTTACAAGAACGACTTTGATTTCTCCGATTATCCAAAAGATCATCCAAACTACGATAATGGCAGACACAAAAAAGTACTAGGCAAATTCAAGGATGAGGCTAATGGTGTTCTACTTGAAGAGATTGTTGCACTGATGTCTAAACTATATTCTTTGAAACTCTATAATGAAAAAGAAGAAGAAGAAGAAGAAAAGAAGAATAGCTATATTAAGAAAGCTAAAGGTGTAAAGAGTTTATATTTAAAGAAGAAAGTGCATTTTGAACACTACAAGCAATGCTTATTTGAGGATAACATAATTACAGCTAAATTCAACACCATCAGAAGTTTTAACCATCAGCTGTACAGCGTGACTGATGTTAAAAAGGCACTATCCTGTAATGACGACAAAAGACAAACCCTTCCAGACAAAATCAACACATTGCCATTCGGCCACTACTTCCTCAACCCTATTGACGAGTAACCTTTTCATCGTCCTAGATCCTTGATCCTTTTCCTTTCCGTAAAAAAAGGGGAAACACAGCAATGTTAAGCTGTGTTTCCCCTTTTTTACACAAGTTTTGAATGACCTTGAACTATATGTATATATAAGCAGATTTATACCAAAGAATATTTAATACCATATCAGCTGCCTTCGTGAAACCATCATGTCAGACCTGAAGGAGAAGATTATTAATGAACTACACAAACCTGCAAGAATAAAGTTTCCAAGAAGAAATACTGTTATAAAAGGGATAAATGATCTATATCAAGCGGATCTAATTGAAATGCGACCGCATAGCAGAATAAACAAAGGATTTAAATATATACTCACAATTATTAATTGTTTTACAAAAGTTGCAGACGCTTTGCCTCTAAAGGACAAGACTGGTAAAAGCGTAACAGAAGCCATGGAAATAGCCATAAAAAGAGATAAAAACAAAATTAAACATTTACAAACTGATGATGGAACAGAATACTTTAATACAAACTTTGCACAGTTAATGAATAAATATAAAATAAATCATTATTCTACAAATTCAGAGAAAAAAGCTGCTATTGTAGAAAGATTTAATAGAACCTTAAAAGGAGCACTGTATAAACAATTTTCAAAAAGAGGTTCTTACGTATGGTATGATGTTTTACCACAATTAATAAATGATTATAACAACAGGTTTCATAGAACTATTGGTATGAAACCTAACAAAGTAAATAGAAGAAATGCAAAAGATGTATTAAAACGCATAAAGAAAAATACAAAGCCTAAAGTAGAAAAAATGCAGCCAAGAAAATTTAATGTAAGTGATAAAGTACGGATTAGTAAATATAAGGGAGTGTTTACCAAAAAATACCTTCCCAATTGGACGAATGAAGTTTTTACAGTGTATAAAGTGCAACCGACTGTACCTGAAACGTATATCCTAAAAGATAACAAAGGAGATTTGTTGCAAGGTGCATTTTATGGACATGAAATGTTAAAGTCAACAGTAGGTGATGTATATCTTGTTGAAAAAGTGTTACAAAGAAAAAAGGACGCAGTTAAAGTGCGGTGGTTAGGGTTTAACAAAACTGAGGATTCATGGATACCTATAAAGGACTTGGTTTAATACAAGCAACTCATTTCATCGTTAACCTTTGAGCAGGATGGAGATTATTCACCATAAAGATCGATTCAATATTAATAACATAGATGATTTAACTGTGGATAACGTTAAAATCAACAATGGTAAACACGGTAGTTTACTTCCAAACACTGTTCGATGTATAGTAAGTGGCCCCTCAAACTGTGGAAAGACCAATGTTGTCTTTAATTTGATCACTAATCCGCAGGGATTAAGGTTTAGTAACCTATATATTTTTTCAAAGTCTCTACATCAACCAAAGTATCAATTGCTGGATAAAATCCTATCTGATGTGTCTGATGTTAATTTTTACAAATTTAACGCTAGTGATAGCATTATGCAACCAAACGAAGCGAAACCGTATTCTGTATTTATATTTGACGATGTATCTTGTGAAAATCAGGATACTATTAGAAACTACTTTGCCATGGGAAGACATAATAACATCGACAGCATATATATAGGACAAACTTATAGCAAAATCCCAAAACAACTTATCAGAGATAATGCAAATATTCTAATTGTATTCAAACAAGATGATACTAACCTAAAACATATATATAACGATCATGTGAATGCGGATATGCCATTTGAAAAGTTTAAAGAGCTTTGCGGAAAAGCATGGGCGGAAAAGTATGGATTTTTGGTTATTATGAAAGATCAAGCTATAAAAGATGGTCGTTATAGAATAGGTTTTGATAAATTCGTTTTAATACACTGATTAGCGGTATTACTGTACAAGTCGTCAAGGTGTGAAGATGGTTAACCAGGAAAAGCTATTAAAGGAAATAAAATCACTTAGTGATTCTATTAGACAAAAAAACCGAGCTTTAAAATCAGGTATAAATGAAAGAGAGCAATTTTTAGAAACAACATTCAAACCTGTTACTGAACCTTTAAAGCGATTAGCACAAAATATGGAAAAACCTTCAATTCGCTTCGAAGGAGACAAAATGCTACCAATTTCCAAATATGAAGAAGAATTTCAGAATGATGAAAGTTCTGACCAGTTACAAACATCTGAAGAAAGCGACGAGTATGAAGAAAGCGGAGATATAGGAGATTTAAGGGAAAAGAACATTGCAGGAGATACAAGTACAGAAGATACAAGTGCGGAAGATACAAGAGCAGAAGAAGAGGATATCAACCCATCCAACTTAAGCAAATTAGGCACAGATATTATGTTTAAAGGAACACTTGGAAGAAAATATACATTAAAAATGTTACATGGCACACATGCTAATCGAAATTATCATACATATGGAGCTAGAATAGAGGATAAAGGATTAATGATTGGAGATAGAAAGTTAGATATAAACGAAAATGATGATATAGTTATTGGTGATAAGAAATATAAAGGTACAACAGGTTTGTTTGAACTCATCTTTAAAAATAATCCTGGTAAATATACTAAAAAGGATTTACAATTGTTTAAAAATATACTAGAGTATACAAATGCACATAGAAAAAAATATTCCAAAGACCTACCTATTCATAGAAACAGGTCAATAAAATACACAAACATTATATCTAGTCTTTTCCCCTCGAAATCAAATAAAGCTCCAATTAAAAGAAGAGCTTTATCTTCTGCTGAATTAAATGTTTTGCATAAAAAAAGAAAAACAACTGATCCTACTACATCTGGAAGGGGATTATTAAAAAATTTGTATAAAACCAATATAATATATTACAACGATATAAATAAGTTAGTTGATCGAATGAGGTTATTACATGAAGCTATGGAAGCCGGGCACACTGGTTTAGAAAACGAATGGGTAGCTTTGGTTGATGAACTGCGAAAACGAGAAATAATTGTTCAGTAGACGTATATATATAGTAAGAACCTAAACGATAGCGATTCAGTTACATCATGAGTGTGGACAAGTTTGGACGGTATTCCGAGTTTGGAGTAAAATCTGGATATAGTGAAAAAAGAGCTGGGTTTCCGTTAACACCTGATGGTAATTATAATTTTGAAGGAAAAGTAATTCAAAATGTTGGTGATCCGCTTTTGTCTTCTGATGCGGTTACGGTACAATATATGGATAAAAGAACCCCGATTGTACACGAAGACCATTGGGGATTTTCCGGTAAAAGGTTAAGCAATATAAAACATCCCATTTATGATGGTGAAGCAGTAAATTTAGCGACTTTAAAATTGTTAACGATTTACAAAAAGAATGAAACTGATACAAGCTATGATGTAAAAAAATTAAAATTGTCAAATGTAGGTGATTGTGAGCAGGATGGAGACGCTGTAAATAAGAAAATATTTGATATAGTACACAAGAAATGGACTACAGAATATGAAAAACATATGGAAAGGTTTGGTGCAGCTTTATTTAATTATATCCATCGGGCTTCAGGAAGAGCTGTAGCTTCAGATGTTGACAGCCACAATTATTTAGACTGGAAAAAGATACACAATCCAGAAAAACCTAATCAATTAGATAAACCGTCTGAGCCTTCTAAAGTCAAGACATTAGGAAAGGGGGATAAAGTGAATGTGATTAATGAACCAACAGAAAACGATGAAGATTATATAAGAGAAAAAAGAATTTAAATACCCATGATAAGGGATAAAGCATCAGTCATATTCGAGAGATAATACAGAGAGGATGATGGAATCCAATATTACTGCGTGGAGTTTAATATCTCAAGAGCCGAGATTTCCCCAAGGAGTGCTGACAGATGGTTTTGTTCAACGGTTTGATAGATATATGGATTGGGAACAACTTTCCATACACTACCTCTTCACAATGACTATGTTAAGAATTTATTTTCACAGAGTTAACTGGATTCATATTTTACAAAGACAACAGTTTTCAGAAGACTTCCTTGTAGAGATGACATCAAATTTTAATAACTGTTGGGAAGTAATAAGTAAATATCAAAATCTCTCTGAAAATTACATTGACAATTTTAAAGATAAACTAGACTGGAATGTGTTATTTAATTACCAACGATTAAGTGGCAAGTTTCTAAGGGAACATGACAACTATTTAGATTTTATTCATTTTACCGAAAACAACGATACCATCACCAGCGGAGAAACATTGAAACATCTTCAATTACACCTTATTTCTATTTTTACTACTTTTATTTATTATGTCTACATTTAATTAATTAATCCATTTCTATATAATAAATTGATTTTAAACAGTATATATAATACAAGAAGCCAAGACTAATATTACATTCATTGTAAAACATTTATAGAGTGCACCTACTGATTGTAAGTTTGGCTATAAATAGTCATGCCGAGGGCTAAACGCATCAGTCATAATCGAGAGAGATTACAGAGAGGAAGGGGAATAGCATCAACAGCATTTTCTCTATTAAGTAAACCGGTTGGAGCTATAGTTAACAAGGCGATTGATTTATTACCTGTGGAATTACATTTACCTGGAGGATATCAATATTGTGGTCCTGGAACCAAATTAGAGAAACGGCTTGCTAGAGGAGATCCTGGAATAAATAAGCTTGATCAGGCCTGTAAACAGCACGATATAGCGTATTCCAAATTTGGTGATACAAAAAATAGATCAATAGCAGATAGAGCACTTTCTGAGAAAGCTTGGCAAAGAGTAAAATCTAGTGACGCGAGTATTGGTGAAAAAGCAGCGTCTTTAGCAGTAACAGCAGCAATGAAAGCAAAAACTACGTTTGGAGGAGGAAAGAGAAGAAGGCGTGGGAAAAGACCCGCTAAGAAACAAGGAGGTAATATCAGAAGAAAACGTCGATCTACTAGTGGTAAAGGTAAAAAGAAACCAACAATATGGTCAATGATAAAAAAGGGAGGAGGACTATACCTAAGACCGTATCGTGTGTATTAAATAAGAAAGAGCAATTAATAATTAAAAACAAAGAATTAACCAATGAAGAACTGATTACATATGCTTCTTGTTTGAAAATCCCATTTTTTAGAGGAGTATTTATGAAAGATGAATTACCGGTTAAAATGTGGAAAAATGAGACTGGTATAGTAAATTTGGATAATAGTGAAGGATTAGGCACTCATTGGGTGTGTTACAAGAAACTTGGTGAAACGATTTATTATTTCGACAGTTTTGGAAACCTTCCACCACCGAAAGAACTTCAACAATACTTTCGTGCGGCAGAAAATGTTTTTTACAATTATACAAGAAAACAACCTGATGATCCATCCATTTGCGGTCATTTATGTTTAGACTTTTTAGCTAAAAGTGTTAGTCAACTTTAAGATGTCTTCGTATACAGTGTCATTAACCGGTAACTCATGTACTTTGCGCAGTATTCTGTTTCCAGCGCTACGTTTGCAAAAAGGAAGACTATGGGAAGCCGCATTATTGGATTTAACAACATATAACTCTATTCCAAACGTTAGTGAAGGAATTAATAACAAAATACATTATTACAAGACAAAAGATAATAAAGGAAAATATTCAGCTTTGGAAGAATTCAGTTTACCAACAGGAGCTTATGAAATTGATAATATAAATGAAGTTATACAAAAACATATGGGAAAAGAAAATATAACGATAAAAGGCAATAACAATACAATGAAAGCCGAAATTACTTCTAAGTATTATATTGATTTTGGCCAAGAACGTTCAATTGGTAGTTTATTGGGGTTTTCTAAGGAAACAAAGGTATTAGAACCTAATACAACTCATTCTGGGAATAGAACTGTGACGATCATCAAAGTAAACAGCATAGACATTACATGTAACATTATACAAGGATCCTACAGAGATGGAGAAAATCGGCATATATTACACACATTCTACCCATCAGTCGCACCGGGTTTCAAGATAGTAGAAAAGCCTCAAAACCTTGTGTACCTACCGTTAAACACCAGTTTCATTTCAGACATCGTGCTGAACATAGTGGATCAAGACGGAAACCTTATTGACTTTCGAGGAGAAGCTATTACTATAAGAATACATATAAAATCATCCGCTTAGATAATGGGGTTATCATTTAAAAAGAGAGAGCCAACCAGCAAAGAGGTCAGTAGCTCATCAGCTGTAGAAGGATTAACAAGTGACAACATTCGTTTTCTAGAAGAAATTGGATTAAAGGTCATTAACAATGGATATACTGGATATAGCGCAGGGGCCAACATTCGACGAGACCTTATGGGAAAAGGAATATCACACGCACAACCCTTACGCTTCGTCCAAATTAAACAATAACGATGAAATTAGGATTCCTATACAACAACAAGACATTTATACTCTTCCATGCGAAAGTTATTTATATATTGAAGGAAAAGTAACAAAAGCTGACGGTACTGTTGGAACCACTGTTCCGTTCATAAATAATCCTATGGCATTTTTGTTTAACGAGATTAGATATGAAATTTCAGGAGTTACAGTCGATTCAACAAAAAAGGTTGGAATTTCCAGTACATTAAAAGGATTAGCGTCTTTAACACCAAATGAGAAGAATCTGTTAGCTGTTGCAGGATGGGTTGCACCAGACAAAAGTATAATTACTCCTGACGCTTCGGGAAACTTTGATTTTTACGTACCTTTAAGATTACTTTTAGGATTTGCTGAAGATTACAGAAGAATAATAATAAATGTAAAACAAGAACTAGTTTTATTAAGGTCATCAAACGATAATGATATTATTAAAGCATCTGCTGGAACAACTGAAGCCAATTTAGACTGGAAACTAACATTAGACAAGATTGTTTGGAGAGTACCACATGTGCGACTAAATGATGAACACAGGATTACATTATTAAGAAAGTTAAAATCAGATCGAGACATTGTAATGCCATTCAGAAGCTGGGAGTTTCATGAATACCCCGTTTTACCTTCAACACAACGGCATACATGGACTGTAAAAACTTCTACTCATTTGGAAAAAGCGAGATATGTAATATTTGGATTACAAACAAAGAAAAAAAGTATATTAACTGAAAATGCTGGTGAATTTGACCATTGTAAATTAACAAACTGTAAAGTGTTCCTGAATTCACAATTCTTTCCCTACGACAACTTTAATATCTCTTTTGATAAAAAAAGGTACAGTGTTTTATACGATATGTACGCTAGGTTCCAAAATTCATATTACGGCAAAACAAACACACCTCTACTATCTCCCGTACAGTTTGAATCGAAAGCTCCGATTGTTGTAATTGATTGCTCCAAACAAAACGAATCTGTAAAATCGTCTAGTGTTGATATAAAAATAGAAATGGAATTTCAAGAAAACGTACCTGCAAATACATCTGCGTATTGTTTAATTTTGCACGATAAAATTGTTACATACACACCGTTGACTGGTATCGTAAAGACGGTATTGTAAAACGTTGTACCACCACCGGCACCGCCACTGTCGCTAACCTATAAATAGCGGAGCAACAATGCAGGTCTTCAGTTGATCGTCTATCGTCGCATGGGCAACATCTTCTACAAAATGAGTTCTCCATCTGTTGTACAAGGTGATGCAGAGGTAGCACCGTTATTGGAACGTGATAATACTAGTGAAGAAGAAATCATCAAGGAAATAACTGCATTTTTAAAGTTTGGTAAAAGAGATAGAGAGGAGGAAAGTAATGCAGACCCATCAAAGGTAGTACCAAAGAGGAAGAAGAAAGTTGAAGAAAATATTCCTCCTCACATTTTAACTGAAGTTTTTTTGCGAATCTTTTACCCCATCTCAGCATGCATCAGTAAAAGTGTATCAGTTGGATTGATGAAGTCATTGGATTATTCCCCTACAGTAATACTACACCATGGAACAAAAAAGGTTTTATTTTCGCAAAATGCTTGGGAGTCATTTTTGAAACATGTACATTTAATAGAATGTTATTTAACTAACAGTTTGTGTGGAAGGAAAACACATATTCGACTTTTGGATTGTGACAATGAAATCGATATTGTTAAACATCGTGGACAACTACAAGTGCGAATTAGAGACTTGACTCAACATGAAAATAAGATTCTACTGTCACGTGAAGAATTCTACGTTTTAAACTACGCAACAGAACCTATTACAAGGTACATGAGACAGTTGGTATTTGCAAGCGCTATTATTAAAGAATATTTGGTCGATACTTTGGAAAAACAACCTGATAGCACCATCGTGTACGGACCTGTGGATACATCTATTTTTAATAGAATACCTCATGAAGTTTGCATGTGGAGAAAGTTAAAGGATTTTGAACCACTTGTAGAAATCGCTACAGAAGCTACAGAAGAAACAACACAGGAAGAAGAAACGGAGAAACAAGAAGAAGAAGAAAACGAAACAAAAGAAGAAGAAGTTAAAAAAGACTAAAGTTTGACTTAGTAAAGAAGAACACACGTGGGGTAGGCCTATTGGGGACGGTGCCCACGTTAAATATACACCAACGCGCCTGCAACTGTACGGCCTGGTATTTAACCTACCGTGGTGTGGAAAACAGTTTAGTTGATCGCTAGGTGCCATGATGAGCGGAGGGGATGAAGAAGTGAGTGTAAAGCCTTGTGTAATAGAATTTCAAGCATTTCGAAATAATGATGATAGGTTTATTATCAAGGAATTAGTAATTTTAGACTTGCTTACATTTGTAGCCTACCCATTCACGTTTGATGCTCCTTTTTCTTTTAACAAACTTAACACCAAAGCAAAAAGTACAAACAAATGGATAACAAACTACTTTCATCACATACATTGGTATGAAGGATTTATAAGCTACAGTAATCTGCACAGTATTATGTTTAACTTTTGCAAACAATATTCACATATATACACAAGAGGATTAGAAAAAAAGAACTGGATACAAAAGTACACGCACGGTGATGTTTTCGATATAACTATCAGTAAGGACTTTAACATTAATCTCGGTAATATTTGTGTCGCTGCAAAAGATCTTAAACACGGCCAAACAAACTGTGCATTGTACAACGCGTATCGTTTGGCTGCTTACTTGAAACAAACGCAGGAATGTGGTGGGGGTAGCGGAGAACAGAAATGTGGTGGGGGTAGCGGGGCCTATAAATACGAGGAGACAGCACCGCTCCAGCACGAGTATTATTCGAGACTCCGAAGAGGCAACATCACAGAAGACACCACTGACGAAGATGGCATCACAACAGTTTCTACAAACACTGGTTGATCAATTCAACACTCATTCAAAATCCGACCTTCTGCTAACTAAAAAGTGTTCAGAACTAAAAGAACAAAAACACTACATTATTCATAACATCAAGAAAGTGGAAACCACACATGGAGAAGCAATTCTAGTTTCATTGAGCGAAGGACCTTTCACTCCAGGAGATGAGCCGAAGTTTCAAGTATTTCTTCCAAAACGATTTGTTCAACTGCTACAAAATGAAGATTTGCGAGATATTCAACCGGGGACGTTGTATTTGGTATCACACGGTGTAAGCGGCAACAACTCGACGGAACTCACTCTGCACATCACGCATCCTTGTACATAATGTCTTTGTTTGTATTTTTCTGTTTGTATTTCTAGTCATCAATGTTAGACTTAAGCTTATTGTATTGTAAGATGTTTGTTTAATAAAGAAAATATTAAAAAAATATAAAAAAATAACAAAAATAAAAACAGCAACACAGCAGTATATTATTTTATATACTGCTGTGTTGCTTTTTTTAAAATTCAAATGGATGACCTTGAACTTTCATTCAGGGTTAACTTATGAAGAGGTATAAAAGAGAGGGAGCAGTGAAGTTAGTCTCAGTCTTGTCTAACACACGCTGCAGCTAACATGTCGGTGCCACCTATGAACAATTTATTTTTCGATAACAATTTGAAGACATATTGTTGCGAGTTACAATGTTTTAAAATACCAGGCGATCAAGTTGACGGGAAAGCTTGTCGTAAGTGCAAGTGTTTTAGCTATTGCATATGTAGATGTAAAACGTATCAAATGAACCGACAAGATAAAATACAAGAATTACGCCGAAGGATTGCATTACTGTGGCGGCGAATGTAGTAGCAACCATCTGCCTCGCACCACCTGCCGCCTGCCATCTGCTGTCCGCCATCTTCTCCGCCCCACCACACTTTTACCCCCACCATTTCGTTTCATACCAGAACGCTAGCTAGCGAATAGTCAGTACACCTCCGGCTCTCGACTGGTGAACATCGAGTGCTCTTCACAAACGTAAAACATTATATTAAAATGTCCATTAAAATTAGGTGTATTCATTATGACTCTATTCATCTTGCGACTTACCAAGACCTCGAGGTGTTTAGTGAAGAGTTAAGACTTCTTATTGCGTCCGGTTACGATTTATCTTTGGAACTTTACGCATCAAAAAACAACATGGACTCTGCGCAGGGAACGAAGTATCTACCGTCTTTCTTCAGAAAGCAAAGTGATGGCCGCAACTCGTCCGGATCAACAACATCGATGACAACCAACAACGGGGAACTATTGTAAACATGAATTATTGTAAATAAAATAAAGTAATATTTGTAATATGAATTATTGTTAATAAAATAAAGTAATATTTGTAATTGTTCTACCTCGCACTCGTATCATTCGATTGTTTCATTCGATAATTTTCATTCGATATTTATTATCGATTAACTATCGAATCACAATCGTTTTACGAGTGCGAGGTAGATTTTTTTAAAAAAACTTCACCGTGACCTTGAACTTTGAACTTTTACTCATTTCGTCACAAAACCGCCTACGTCACTGGCTCAGCCTCAGATGACGTCTTTCATGACTCAGCGCTTCCGGTCACGTGACCGGAAGCCATAAATCACTTGGCCCAAAAGTCCCCTTTCCCTACTACTTATGGATTGGGGTAGGACAGAGGGTTATGGTTTAGGACAGAGTTATGGGTTTTGGGTTAGGGATAACCGGTTTGGGGTTTAGCCGTTTATTGTCCAGGTCTTCTACAGTTTTCCTGGACGTCCAACACCGCCATTCCGCCTTGGTTAAGAGTGGACTGCAACTCTTGCAGAACCTCGTCCCACTGCGCCGGGTCGCCCTGGTCGAAACGACGGGAGGACATCAAGGGTCTGGCTGGACCCCACCGCCCCGGCCTGAGGAAGATGTGTGCACCTCTCCTCATCACCTCCTCGACCCGAATCCTCTTGGGACACGAGGTAATCCGGTAATCCGGTCCAAGCAGAAGGTAACGGCTGATGTTGGGGACATTAACAAACACTTCCACAGTAGGGACATCCATCATGGAAGCGGCTCTGGTCAAGACTGACTCAAGTGTGTACGTGACAAAAGCTTGTTTACGCCCTCAGTCACCAGTCACATCGCTTTGAGAACCCATTCACTAATGTAAGGAACTTTCCACCAAGCATTGTAGGAAGGCATTCGAGAAGCTTCTAGAACAGTCCACTTGTTTACACGATTGACTCAACGGAGTACATGATACGACCTTGTTTACATCTTGGTTCTTTCTTCATCGTGCGCACATAAGGGGAAACGTGTTAAAAAGTTGAGAGCGGGCTTATTTGATGGTGGATCTTTGGAGTTCTTTCTTCGTTCGTTTCTGCGAGGGTAGGCTTACACTATCAAAAAGGCCCCGTTGAGGTCGATGGTAAGACAGGCAAGTTATTAATTTTCAAAATTATTTTCCGGGGGGGCTGACATCACGGGGGGGTCGTGCTTGGCTGGGCTGAAGGGTTGCCAGTCACTTCGCTTTGGGAGCCCACTCATTGATGTAAGGAACTTTCCAGGCAGTGAAGGAAAACATTCGAGAAGCTTCTAGAACAATTCACCTGTTTACGCGATTGACCAAACGGAGTACGTGACAAAACCTTGTTTACGTCTTCATAGTTCAAGTATTGCCGCTTTCCAATGCCGCTTTCACCCGTTGTTGTTGACACCTCTGGAGTCGGACCGTCATTCCTTCCCAGACCACCGAATCACCACCACCATGTTCCCCTGCCCACACTGCCCTTCTACCTTCAATAGGAAAGACCACTTACTCCGCCACCTCCACTCCACGCATGGGGAAGGAGGTGAATCCTTTCATTGTCCCATCTGCGGAAAAGAATTCCGCAGGGTGGACAAGTTGAGGGTTCACCTCTTAACCCATGTCTCCACCACAACCGTCTCCTCAGCTACACCATCCACCTCATCCGCCCCGCAACCAACCCCCTTCTCAGCCCCGCATCCATCCACCTCCACCTCCACCTCGACCCAAACCACCACCGAAGGTGTTTCGGTGGCCATCCAGGTCGGGGTGGAAACAGCCGACAAGCCCACCCAGACGCCAGTCGTGGAGCGTCCCGTATGTAAGTATCGTAGGGACGGGTTAGGGCCTTGATGGTTCACGCTCTAGACAGTATTACTAATTACTGACTTCTCCCTTACAGGCACAGTCCGCCCTCAAGTCCACGATAACCAACAGTGGCTCCAGGAGGAGGTGCGGCAGCTGCAGCGGGACAGGCAGCAGCGGGAGGCCAGAAGGCGGGAACAGGAGGAGGCCCGCCAACGCCTCCTGCGGGAGCTGGAGGAGGAGGCGCAGCGGCGACGACGAGAAGCCGAGGAGGCCGCTGCCGACGACTCCGGCTCCGACGTGGAGCTGCTCTCCGACGACGATGGGTGGGATTAATAAAGAAACATTGAACAAACCCTTCTCCCTCCACATCCTTACCATAATTGTTTTTATAATGTTAAAATAATAAAATAAATAAAAAAGAAAACAAACAAATATATAATAAAACAGATGGGTGAAGCTTTATGTTAGGTTCATGTCAGGTCACGTGACGGGGGGGGGGTCGTGCTTGGCTGCGCTGAAGGTTGGGGGGGGTGAGGGGGGCTGACGTCACGGGGGGATCGTGCTTGGCTGCGCTGAAGGTCGGGGGGGAGGTGCATCCTCGCATCCTCACCGCGCCTTTGCTGGTTTTGAATCGGCTATTGCCCCCTAGTTCTATCGTCATTCTAGCATAAATATTTACCGAGTTATTAAAGAAAATGTGTTTCCACTAAACACAGTACGTTGTCTTTTGGGGGTTTTACCCTAGAAAAGCCTGTTATTCCTTTGTTAGAGTACTTTTACCATCCCCAGCAACTCACGCCTACTTTCAAGCCTGCCTGGATCTTCTCCTAACATTATAATGCGCAACATTGTATTCCCATCTTTGCAGATAAATTAATGAAACCAGGATCATCAGAACATCCATAAAATCAATGTTCAATAAAAATTGGAATACATGTATGTTTTTACACAGATTTTGAGTTTTAAAGGTTTTATGTGGAAATTCACTTCCCTCACGTCAGCGTGCTGCGTGCAAACTCGTTGTTAATTTCACCAAAAATGCATGAGTAATATATATTACAATGATTTTTTTTATGAACACAAGCCACTTTTAAAGTTTATGGAACAAAATTAAAATAGTTTTTTTCAGTTAGGCGCGTTTAGAAATTATTGTACTCTGATGTCGTTGATCAAATTATTGATTTTTGAATATCTCTTAGTTTCATTTCATATAAAATCTTCTTGATATTCAGAAGTAATTTATTATTATTAATATTTTTTTGTTATGATTTTTGTTATTATTATTTTATGTGTATTAGTTTATGTGTAAAATACAGTAATTTAGTATTCCCTATCCAGTGGATTTTTCAATCACATAAAACAAATCTGCTATACATTGGTTAATATTATACGTTAAATTACACAATATTATAAGATATAATCATCAAATTCTTGTCGTCCAAGTCAACGAAGTACCTTTACACAGTAAAAATGTCAGCGTTATTGAAAAGCATCAGAAATCCAAAAGTGTCGGATCGCTGCAGTGGCGTTCTTGTAAGAAAACCCATTTTCTTGGCATTGAGATAACTTTATTACAATGAGTGTTTTATTAAAAAATAAATATGTACAAAGTAATAAGTAATAAAATTGGATTGACATAAATTTTAAGCAATAATTGAAGATGAAAAAGGTTTTTTATTTATTTATAGATCATACATACAATGGTTATCAAATGGAATTTTAAAATTGATTTCCTCATCGGAACATTGATTAGCACATGGACCATTAAGAAATCGTTTATTAGTGTTATTTTAAAAATATTATAGGAATAACCATGTAAATAAATGCTATTAGGTTATCTACTTATATGGTCAAATCATAAACTCTCAGTTATGAATAATATTTGTATATACTTCATGCACAATAGGTAGGGTTATGTGGGGATATTGACAATTTTAATATTAAATATATAATTTGAACAGACTATGCTAAAATAAACTTAGACAAATTTAAACAAATAAACAAATAAACAAATTTAAACTAGTATTAAGAGTCTGAAAAAGGATGGAAGAAACATGGGCAAGGTTTTGCCTCCCTCTTGCCTCCTAGTCTATTTCAATACCCACAACACTTGAGGACTGAATATCTGCTGAACCAGAGTCAAAACTCTGCAATTAGAATTCTTTCCAGCAGAAACTGTTATTTTTATAGTCTGATTACAAATTTCACATACCATAACATCAGTTTGAACATCTTAACCAATAAAGTGACCCAGTTCCTTGTTTGGCTTCAGGATAGAACCAGTCTCCATCTTCTTGCTTAAAGAAAATTAAATAACTGCCAATATTAAAGACTGTATACTTTATTAATTCTGTATTCAGAACAAAAGTTTGATATGATATTACTAGGAGTACGCTCTAATGTCGCGTAAGAGGACGAAACGCAGAGTTAAATTACCACCTCTTTTTAAAGTTAAATTGTTCAGACACTTATTGGCAGTTTCAATATTGTCTTGCATGATACTAAAATATTGACAACATTACTTTTTTAAATACTTATATAATATATATATATATATATATATATATATATATATATACATAGTAAAGCATAGTATGTAATATAGTATAGTAAAGCTTTAAATGTGATGAGGTTTAATGGTATTTGATACCATTTCTTTAGTACAAGTTGCACTTTGCAGGGGCCTTACTCAGCTTTTATGGGCCCCTGGGCAGGCCTGGTGGTGTGGACCCTTGTTGCCAACCGGATTCAAGTTCACAACAGTGTCCTAAATAAGACACCAGCTGCCGGGCCCCGGGGCAGAGTTCCCCCCCACGAGAACGGCCCTGGCACTTTTAACGGCAATTAAGAAACCCACATCAGTTTTTGAAATTAGGGGGGGTCATAGTTATCTCTGTAGTATTGCCCATTAGTGTGGATTTTATTAAAAGTGTCATATTTAAAAGTTACAAATATTGTTTTATTGTCCTACATATCAAATCAGGAGTTTTGACTAAAAAATTTTAAACCAACATTTTATGAAACCATGAAAGACTCTAGCATATATATTTATAAATATTACATAAATCAAATTTCCCAAAAAATAAAACTGATATACATGTTTTAAAGAAGGAACGAACCAAAACGTAAATCAAGTTTCTAAATTGTGATTTTAAAAGAACATGTGTCGAAGATAAAATGTAATAACATTCACTGCATTAACAATTTAATTTTAAAATAATAATTTTATTCTTTCACAACTATAATTTTACCAAGATTTACCAAACAGTACGAAGTGGACATGAGTAGGCCTATCTAGTGTAAAACAGTACATACAATATTTTTATATTATTTCTCAATGGTGCTTTTGTCGGTAGACCATAACTCCCACACTTCCATCGGATCCAATAACTGGATGAGCTATCATTTTGAAAATTGCACTTTACGCTTCCAGTTAAAAATTGAACACATTCGTTGAACCATCTTCAATTAATTAGCATTTAAAAGTTGTAAAATTTCCATAAGGTAAAGCAATGGATAAGAATTACTGCTTGTAAAGTACGATATACTAATACAATATTGTATCGTAATTATGGGAAACTACTAAAAAACGATCCTATATATATTTCTTATGATTAAATCAATAAAGTACTGTCTGCTTAGCTTAAGTTTATTCAATTTATTAAAGTTTTTTTTTTGAAATTTTTAGATTTAAGAAACTAATACCAGTTTTCATAAATAAATATAACGTTCTCCTATAATGTAAGTTGGTAGTTTATCTGCTAGATTGCATCAGCCATTTATTTCATATTTACTTCTGCCAGCTGTGTTCTTTTGCCAGTTTATAATATTTAAATACCCCGTCATAGCAAACCTGCGTACTCAGCAAAGTTCCAATGTAACTCACTAGATAGGCAACTTACTGTGTTACATTTTGTTGAAGAATTTGCACCTCTAATATAATATAATTTAATATAATTAAGAACGATCAATCCTACAACCTAAAATTAACCAAAAGAAAAGTAGCCTAGATATTTTCCTACAGAGTCCCCAGGACTATTATTTAATACTTTGTAATCAAATTTCGGTTAAAACTTACGTAACAGAAATAACTTTTATCTACCATTTCTGAGTTCGGCCATCCCATTACGCGAATATTTGAGCGTACTCCTAATAATTATTAACAGGACTATCGTATCATTGTGTAATAATGGTAAAAACTGTTAATATTTCCTATCGCATTACCGGATGGAGCATAAGGGAGAAATTAAAGAACAGGATGTGTTGTCATAAAATGGTTAGCTGTTGGTTTAGTAAAAACATACAATTTTTTACAAAGTTTTATAATCTCCTAACAAAATGTAAGTCAAGCTCTGGATCAAGCCTTTAGCGTGACGTTCCGACACCTGCGGTGATGTTTTTTTTCTTTGAATGGAAACTTAGCCAGTCGTCGCCGTCGCTGTTGACTGCGTGTCACCTAGCTGAGTCCTGAGGTTATGCGGTTGTACCTGAGACGTTCTGCATTCGGCAGATAGTTTTAATATTTGCAAAATTACGTTAATTAGGTGCAATGCCTAAAAAAAGGTTTTTATGAAATTGGAATCTTAAAGCTCCCAAAGATTAATTGTATGATTTGAAAACAAATCAAAACACATAATTTTAAATTAAAAACATCTAAGTATTTTAAATATCTCGGGGGAGGTCATGTTTTCGCGATTTATTAGTCCGCCTCTCAAGGGGTACGGGTGTCCTCTTTTTTTAACCTAGAGAATATGGTAACCCTAGCCTGGGTTTTTAGCCTGCTCATATAGCTTAGGCCTACTTCAGTGGTTATTAGGCAGTTGAGATGTTTATGTACATTAATTTGTTAGTTTACACAATATCCTATTTCTTAAATTGTACATAGTACCTATTTCCTACTGTATGTTGATAAGCAGTTGCAGAAAGGCTGTTTTTCCCAGAAATTTACAAATAACAACCACTGGGATAGTACTACAACGGCTGTCAAGAACCACAGCACAAAACTAAATATAGACTACCACATGAAAGGTATTTTGCGGCGCATCCTGCACAGTATAATATTCAGCATAATTTAAGTTAAAGATATTTGCCCTGGCAAACATGAAAAAACGATTGCACGCTGCTGCAACACTTCGGGAACGAGCCACCGCTGCACATGTCTCGGACCCAACTGTGCGGTGACAGGACTCAACAGGTTAAAGACATACAGTTGACCCTCTCTTAACGGACCCTCACGGGACTGGGCCTAGGTCGGATAACCTAAAAGGTCGGTTAAAACGGGCAACTTCGTAAACATGTTGAATACTGTACAAGTAAATATAGGTATTATTGATATTATATGAATAAAATACGCCCGTCGCAGCAAACCTGCGTACTCAGCGAATTTCCAATGCATAATATATGACTTAATACCACATAAAGCCGCATACCAAGTTTCATAAAAATATATTCACAAATTAGCGATATATGCAATTTTAATTATTCTCCATAAGAATAGCATTGGGGATGAGTACATAGGTTTGCTGAAACAAGGAACATAAACAATTGTTTTCTATGCAAATATCAATATAACTCAACTAGGTGAAGCTACATACCTAGTTTCATCAATATTCATTCATAAATAAGCGATAAATTCCATTTTGATTAATCTCCATAAGAATAATATGGGGGATGAGTACGCAGGTTTGCTACGATAAGGAACGAAAAAATGGGTATTTAGGCAAATATCAATATAACTCAACTAGGTGAAGTCATATAAGAGGTTTTATTAATTTATGTTCATAATTAAGTGAGACAGCATTTTAATTTTTCTCCATAAGAATAACATGGGGGCTGAGTACGCAGGTTTGCTGCTACGGGAACCTTTAGCAAAAAATTGTTTTTTTGAGCAAATAGCAATAGACCACAACCAGTTAAAGCCGTATACCAATTTTCGTCAGTATACGGTCATAAATAAGCAAGATATAACATTTTCCTTTTCCTCCATAAGAATAATATTAGACAACGTATTGTGTTTAGAACTTTCAATATCTCGGTAACCGATTGACTTAGAGGAATGATCAAAATACTAAATTGTGTGTTTTTTTAAGCTGAATCCAATGGTAAAAACTAAAATTTGACTATTTCAAAAATTATATGTAAAAAGCTCAAAAAACCCATTTTTGGGGTACAAAACCCCCCAAAATACCCCTTAAGGTAAAGCGATATGGCTGGTTTTCGAACTTAGTCATAAATGTTGCTTTACACGTTTATACCAAATTTCATCAAAATCGGACCTTTTTTACGAAAGTTATCGCACCCACGGACACACACACACACACACACACACACACACATATATATATATATATACATATATATATATATATATATATATATATATATATATATATATATATATATACAGTTTCGAACGAATGGTGTTTTTTGGGTCTGGGGACCTCAAAACGAAAAGTTATCATGGTCCCGGGCCTAGGTCTTACCATGCCGACTACGGTAATAGCTTCTTCCCTATAGGGAAAATTCGCTAAAACTCAGCTGAATACATTAAACTTTACTTTTGCAATTTTTCTTATGAAATAAATTGATAACAATAAATTATAATACCCCGTCGCAGCAAACCTGTGCACTCAGCGAATTTCCAATGCATTTATATGTTTCTCACTCCTACATAAAGCCACTTACCAAGTTTCACAAAAATACATTTATAAATAAGTGATTTATTTTATTTATTCTCCATAAGAATAACATTAGAACTGAGTACGCAGGTTTGCTGCAACGAGGAAGATAAGAAATGAGTTTGTATGCAATTATCAATATAACCGAACCAGGCGAAGCTACATTACCAAGTTTTGTTAATTTATGTTCATAATTAAGGGAGATAAAAATTTACATATTCTCCATAAGAATAAAATTAGGGCTGAGTATGCAGGTTAGCTGCTACGGGGAGACACAAAAACAAATTTATTTTTTGTGCAAATATCAATATACCAGTACAACATGAAGCTACATACCAAGTTTCATTAATATACATTCATAAATAATCAAGATATCAAATTTTATTTATTCTCCATAAGGATAACATTGGACAACGTACTGTGTTTAGCACTTTGAATATCTCTTCAACGGTTGGACGTAGAATCACAATTTAAACACCAAAATGATTGTTTTGTGGAGCTGAAGTGATTCGTAATAGCAAATGTTAAGATTAAAGTAAAATCAACTGAGGAAAAGCCAAAAACCTTTTTCCCATAAGATTAATATGGTAGATTTTATGAGCAGGTTTTTTGGATTTTTTCCGCAACCACTTAACCTAGGTTAATAATTCAAAATACTTTATTATTTGTTTTTTTTAAGCTCTATAACATAGTCCAAACCAAAATTAAGTGTTTTAAAAATTCTAGGGTGAAAAATGCAGAAAACTGATTTTTGGAAAATTTAAAACCCCCATAAGCCCCCCTTCCCATGGTCCGATTTATCTGGTTTTCGAACTTAAAGTCATAAATGTCACTGTACACAATTGAGGCAAATTTTATCGAAATCGGACGTTTTTTACTCAAGTTATCGCATTCACGGACACATATATATATATAAATTTGAACGAATAGTTTTTTTGGCTTCTGGGGACCTCAAAACAAAGAGTTATCATGGTCTCGGGCTTAAGTCTCACCATGAGACCTACGGTAATAGCTTCTTCCCTATAGGGGAAATTCGCTAAAATCAGCTCTTTAACACTTACATCTTTAAACAAATGACAATTGGTCGTTTTTATGATTCATTTTTAATCTATATGTTTTAAGGGAGGTGGGTTTAGTGGGTAGTTTCTTGGAGGAGTCACACTAAACCCCCGCAGGAGCAGGGGTGCGCGAAAATCATTCGTACCTTTCGATTAAAAAAATATATAGGTTAAGAACAAACATCAAAACATGAAGAGGGTTTTGACAGTTTGGTGTCTGCAGTAGACAACAAAAACAGCAGTGCACCGAATACGTTATCAGTTTTGTTTACGTGGTCCTTACCTTTTTATGTTCTAGGTTCCTTGCTTAAAACTGGCAATTTAAAAAAATATACCAACAGCTGATTAAAAAAACAAAATCAAATGATTGTATGGGTCAAATCACTTGTATCTTCCAACACCTATAAATTAAGCTGTTCATGCCAATCCGTAACCAACGAGTTTTGATTTTTAAGTTGAAAACGGTTATGTTACTAACAAATGAAATAAACTGGTTAGTTCTTTTGCTATTACAGTTTCTTTGTGTATCTGAGAATCAGGTAAATAAACAGTGCTACATAGATTTAGAGTGTGACGAATCGTCTAATCCTATAGTATGTGCCTTCTGCTACAAAGGAAAGTGTGATATCATAGACAAACAGATATTCAGACCAGAAGTCCCATGTAGGTATTCTGGACTTCACTGTTCTGAGGGGTATTGCAACCATCACAATAAGGGGTTAGTTAAAATGTTTGAAGGTTATGGCGAATGTGTCTGCTACTGTTCTGGAGTACGTCGATATGGAAACAGATGCCAGTTCGAAATACCCCAAGGAAGAGATAAATACCCCACAGGAATACAGTTCATTTCGCCTACACATGTGGACTTCAACCGCGTGGCACCTTTGTTCATAATCGTAAGCGGAGGACCGAATCCCATCTTTAACTTATATGACACCTATGGAGGTTATATGGCCCGAGTGGAAGACCCAGAAGTGGTTTCTCATGGTTGGAGTTATGATGAATGTAAATATTTTGTAACCGACGTTGAATATTCAAACATAGATATGTGTAGTTTAATCGAATGGAGGTACTGTAATATAGTATACATAGTCCCAATCGTGATTCCATTTGACTTGACAACGCAGCCAGGTGAGAAAATTACATCTTTCACACGACACATTAAACTGGATGCTTACCATCCTTATTACCAACAAGGCCTGTCATCGCACAGTCATCGTTATCATGTTAATTACCCGGAATCACAAAGATTTAGTACTTATCCCATAATACGTTTCACTAACTGTGGTAGGAATCTTTCATCTATTAAGAGATATGAATTTAAAGATAGAATACATCTTACCGCTGATGTTTTCTACGTTTCTACCGATTCTTACTCTCTAGTTACAAAATTTGATTTACAAAATGATCAGGATTTGTCGTATAAGTGGGAGGCCTACACAGTCGATAGAGATACCACTAAGTATCCGGACATAGAAATAAACAAATATTATTTCGGGAGAATGTGGTGGGATATACCCCCTTTTCAATGGTTTGGATCGTTCATAGTCAACTTGACAGTTTCAGGAATTATACAATCTTGGAAGAAAGATATTAGGCCGGAAACTAAGAAAGATATAAACTTTAACATTTGTTTTGTTACTGTCAGTTTATCTCCTTTGGTGGCAGAAATAGCGGGAGGAAGCTCGAGATCCGTCTACAAAGAACACGGTTTGATACTTGACGCATCCAACTCTAGAAATCCCAACTCGCCTGATGACAAATCGGATATGATATTCACGTTCACGTGTAACTGGACCCAGGAAGCTATTTGTAAACCTCATACAATGGACACTTTACTTATTGGGCTTTACAAAATAAAGCCAAAGGTACTAAACAGCCAGAAAGCATACAACTTTACACTTCAAGTAACCGAGAAAAGGCCTCAATTTATATCGCATAATCCAGCGTTTGCGAGTCAGATAATTTTCGTTGACGATTTAGGGGACATCAAACCTTTTCTTGAATACATTAGCATTGACTGTATCTACAATTGTGGAACTAGAACTAATCCTAAAGATATAATTTATTTGAAAATTGGAGGATCCTGGACTCGGTTGAATTCAATCGTATTTGATTGGGTCCAATATGAAATTTATGAGCATGGGATACACAATGAAATTTCACTTGACCCTATAAGACAAAGTGATACACCATCTTTTATATTAATCATGAATGAGGACGCTTTGAAAGAGAACGCGATGTACGAATTCAAAGTCAATTTCAAAACCTCCTCTCAATTCGCAATATACCCAATAACCACTACATTTTCATCATCGTACACTTGTCGAATTGAGCCAGAGAGTGGTGAGGCTGGATTGACTAGTTTCAAATTGTCTTGCTTGCTATTAAATTCCTCCAAACATTTTGAATTTTATGATAAACATGACACAGATGGACTCGATTTCAGTGGAAGAATGATTGCTTCTCAAGAAACGGAAAACATGGAAGACTTTATTCTTACAAGAGGGAGACTGGAAGTTCATTCATTTGATGATTATGGAATGGTTACAACAATTACACTTAAAGTTAAGCTGTCCAAAAGTAACCATACGACTGCAGATATTGAACTAATCTTAGCCAAACAAATGCAAATATCTAGTGTTCAAGGCGTTAGAGCATCGCTTAAAAAAGCCTCGGTAATCTCTGATTTGTTGACGTCAGCGATACAGCAGAAGGAAATGACTGGGTACGACATACTTGAAACACTGGTGAGTTTTTTAAGCACATTGTCAATAAAGAATTATAATGAGGCAAAGCTGGGAATTTCTACATTGCATATCGCCATGTTGGCCGGACGCGGGATCATGAGCCTTGAGAGTGCCTGGCATGCGGCTCGCACAATACACACACTATCACAGGCCCTGGCTGTCGGTCTGATGGAGGAACAACCCTGCACTTTCCGCGTCCTTTACCAGATATTCAGTCGCATTTTGGATTGCCTGTACATTGTGTTAGAGATAGAAGAAAAATATGTAGGCAATGGAACATTAAATTTAGTATATTTTAATCCTGTGGTCTATGCAAGAGTAAAAGAAATATCCCAATATGTAATGAAAAGTTCATTTCTCCTTCAATCAGCTCTGTCGTACAGACATTTACCTGCACAGGAACAAAAGCTAATAGAGTCCAGTCTGGGAAACCTTTCTTTATGGATCAAGGTAGATATACCAACGTCTCTTAGCAAATACACTCAAGACGAACATCGTACAAAAAGGTTTCCGGTCATTATTCCGGATAATCTTGCAGAGCACGTAAAGAAAATGGGTTACTACCTGGCGTTACAATTTGTATCTTTCAGACGAGATCCTACTTGGTTGGCCAAAACAAATACAAGGGGGACATTTGATGTATCTGTTTGTTTCAAGGAAGATAATGATCAAAGTTGCCACCGTCCTAAGTTTCTCAAGTATGGAATCCAAGTCTCATTTGACATATCAAATATAATTTTAAAGGTGGAATTTACAAATATAACATTTAGACGATTGGACAACACACTTAACCCTGATCAGCTTGATCTTCAATTGCCAGTTTACAAACTTGATCCTTTACCTCTAGCAGAAGTAGAATCTCTCTTCAAATTGTATGATAACAATACAGAACTGCAGGTTATTGTGAAGAAAGACATGAGGCCAACTTATGCACTGCTTATAAAAAAAGGATTCAAAGTGACTCAAAATAACTTACTGTACCCTCTGGTAACAGATCCGTCTGATGAGAAACACCTCTACTACTTGGCGATTCAGCCTGGAGCTCAACTGAATGGAACAGTAAGTTTCGATATCAAAATATACTCAAAAACGTGTTACACTTGGCACAATCAATGGGAAAATAGAGGATGTCAGTCAAAAACATACCCAGGTACAAATCGTCTGATCTGTGAGTGTAACAGACTCTCACTGATCGGTGGACTCGTACAAGGGGTAATGTACCCGCTGGATGTTGTAGGAAACCTTCCACTGTCTCTTACCATCAGCGGCGCTAACGCAGCAAAAGTCTTGATGATATTGCTTTTCCTGCTCACTTTCTTTCTGCTGGCAGTCATCTGCAGAAGGTCCGACTATCATAACAGAAACAAGAGGTTTGTCTCGATTTTGCCAGACAACTTTCCTGGTGATACATTTGGATTTCTAGTCTGTGTGGTCACTGGCGCCCGCATCGGAGCTGGTACTGATGCAGCAGTGGGAATAAAAATCCATGGTACAAAGAATAATGGTCGTAATCACATTTTAAACAGTGAAAATCACGATGTAATGGACGGGATGGGAGAAGACTGGTTTTTGATCTTCGAGGCAGAGACACTCGGGAAAATATCATATTTAGATCTCTGGCATGACAACGCTGGGGCCAAAGCAGGCTGGTTTTGTGGCTCAATAACAATTTTTGATCTTAACCAGAGAGACTGTTACTTTTTTGTTGTGAATGACTGGATCACCTTGAGTTTAACAAGATTCCCACAAACATGCTTATTCCCTACACCTATTTCTGAAATAACAAGTACGTCAAGGGTTTTTATTAATTACTTCAAGTCAGGTTTTCACCTTTCTCATCTTTGGCTTGGCACTTTTGCAAGACACCCAAGAGACCCAATATCTCGAATTAACCACCTGGTCGTCATCTTGTGTTTCATTCTAGTTTCAATGGCTATTAGCATTATATTTAGCACGCTATCTGACAATTACGTGGAAGTAGATGATTTCTCCTACTCTGTGACATGGCTAATGGTTGAGCTGAGTGTCTACACATGCATTCCAGCAGCGGCCATTGCCTGTATCTTAATGCATATGCTCAGGAGAATATACTTGATTATATTCAACAATGAAAAACCAAATGAGGAAACAAAAAATAAGAGAAAAGTGAGTAGAATAAGTGTACGAGAGGATTACCACTTGTCCACTTCTACCGCAACACTCAAGGCCGACAAGCGTCATATACACTTCGGTCATATAAACAAACATCTAAATAAGGCTCATAGAAAGAAAGAAATTTCAGAGGCTATTTACTTGACATTGATTCCAAAGCCTTTAGTTCCTGTTCAACTCGAGGGGGATAAACCAAATATAATTATCAAAAAGAGCTGGCGTTTTATCACTTGGATAACAGTGGTAGTTATTATAATCGTGTGTTTAATTATATGCCAGTTTTTGTCCAAAAACCTACCCCCAATAAAGACCATGAAATGGATTACCATTGTAGGGCTTTCTATATTCATCCATGCCATTATTATTTTACCAATAAAAATTACATTCGTTTCGGCTCTCTTGGCAGTTGCATTTAAAAGAATAATATACAAAGATGTTTACACATTTGACCCCCAGGACGGATATCGACTGGAACACTTTGGAACGTTTAGATTCTTGGGTAAACTTGAACATCTACGATCTCAGCCAAAGTATCAACCTCTACATGAAGTATTTCTTGAGGAGCACAGGCAGAAGATTTTGAGAGCAGGAAGATGGCGCAGGCTTTACGAGCTATTTGTGCAAATAATGTTCCTAGTAGTTATTGGAAAACTACTCAGGTCACAAATTCCAACACAATGGCAGACCAATGCTCATCTGCGCACAATAATGAAACAATTTTATAAGGTATACAATACTACAGACCTTAAGAATTTTCAGCACTATTTTGAGCCTTACATGTTTAAATATATTTGGTACAACTGGATAATTCTTAGTCAAGGATCTGAACTAAACTTCTTTAGGAAAGACTGGATGTGTGACACTGTCAGCAGAATTGTAGGGAAGTTGCGTCTGAGACAGTTTAGAGTCAAACCGGGTTACTGCAAAGCACCAGTTAACCTGTCAATAGACTGTGCTGCGCCTTTCAGTGGAGGGGCTGAGGACTCAATAGATTACATTCCTTACTGGATTAAAAAGGATGGCGTTATAAAAAAAGATGAACTGATTGGTATGCAACTTTTTAGCAAGTGGGCCTATCATTGGCCTAGTGATGATTCAAATTTATTTTTTGATGGCAAAACAGGGCAAACGTACCCGGGTGGGGGTTACACATGGGATCTCGGGGCATCTAGTGAAGACATGGATGCGTCCTTAGCCAGACTGTGGGAGGAAGGGTGGATCGGCCACTACAGTAGAGCTGTCCTAGCACAGGTCAGGGTGTACAATGTTAACACCCGTCTTTTCACCGAGATCACACTGGTGTCAGAACAAACCATAGCCGGACAAATTATCCCCACAATAGTGGTGCAATCAGTGGACATCAATATTTATCTGGACTGGTGGCTAACAATATTTATCTTTTTTTCTTTCATGCTATGTGTTCGAGTTTTCATGTTGACTAATTTTGTTGGAGTGATGGGTTTGTTCAAGAACTGGCGTCGCCCGTACGAACTACTTATGACAGTAAATGCTCTTGCAGTTCTGCTTTACTTATTGCTTCATCTCCTCTCAGTGCCAGAATACGTCACAGAATATCAGCTCCACTCCGATGAACTAAAGAACTTTGACTTCTACAAGATAGCTCACTTCTCATTTACTGCCAGGGCTTTACTTTGTGCCTTATATGTTTTGAACCAAATACGTTTCTATTCGCTGTGGAGATTTGGAAAAACTGTATTCAGAATATTTTTAACAATTGTCCTTTTCATAAAATATGTTATCTGGTTAGTTGGGATTTTCGTATTGTTCCAGTTACTGTTATTCAGGGCCGTGGGATACCTCTCATATATATTTATCGATGTAGTTTACAATCCAAACATGTTCGTGATATGCAAAGGTTTATATATTTTTGTCATTAACAAAACGATTGGTAATAAGATGCTGTGCTTCATCATGAGTTTCAGCACTGTGATCGTCAAGATGTTATTCGTTTGTATATTCATTCATCATTACAAAACAGCTAGGGATGAATACATTAGAGACTGGAAGGTAGATAATTATCTTACGTTCTTACTCGACGAGTTTGTAGCAATGTTTAAGAAACCAGAAATTCCCCGAACAACATTGAACCTTGACCAAACAATGGTAGAAAGGCATGAGGTGAAGAAAAATATATTACGAATGGAATCTCAAGATGCATTTAAAAGTTTACATCAAAATGTTTCGTTGAAAGTTGTTCAGTAAACCGTTGTTCTTGTAAAAATTGTTTTAATTAAAAACCCTTTGTTTCATAACTCGATATCTGAAGATAACAAATAACTCCAAATATCAATAACATCATACAAAAAATCCATGGTATCATAGAAGAAGTTCTTAGATTGAATTGGAAAAAACATTTCATATTACAAGAGGGTCACGTTAATACGAATATTTGCTCAAAGTGACTGGATTGCCAAGGGAATGCTAAAATTCGCCAGGTGAACTAATAAATTGTATTGCTGATTTAAAACCACACCAACGTTATTACAACTAAACAGTACACTAAAATAATACCCCCGTCGCAGCAAACCCTGCGTACTCAGCGAATTTCCAATGCATAATATATGTCTTAATCCTATACTCTAATATTAGTAAGGTTTGCTTGCTTGCTTGCCTGCTTGCAACACTGATCTCAAAACGAAAAATTATCATGGTCCTGGGCCTAGGTCTTACTATGCCGATTACGGTAATAGCTTCTTCCCTGTAAGGGGAATTCGCTGACATGCATGCATATGTTATGCATGTGTTTTGCAGTAGAGTAAAATCTGATTAGCCCAGATGAGTGATACTTGATTTGATTAGAAACCAAGGTGATTAGAAATGTTTTAAAATAGGACGTTTTTTGTGTTAAAATAAATTATAAGTAATTTTTTTGTACTGAAGGTTTTGGTAGTTTTGTTTTAAGTTATTTGTTTGTTATAGAGTGTGGTTTAGTTAGCAATTTTGTCAAGGTTAAATTAAAAATGTGAAACTGTGTGATATGTAAATACCCCCGTCGCAGCAAACCTGCGTACTCAGAAAATTTCCAATGCATTTATATTTTTCTCACTACTACATAAAGCCACTTACCAAGTTTGACAAAAATACATTCATAAATAAGTGATTTATAACATTTTATTTATTCCCCATAAGAATAACATTAGGACTGAGTACGCAGGTTTGCTGCAACGAGGAAGATAAGAAATGAGTTTTTATGCAATTATCAATATAACTGAACCAGGTAAAGCTACTTACCAAGTTTGATTAATTTATGTTCATAATTAAGGGAAATATAAAACTTTACTTATTCTCCATAAGAATAACATTATGGCTGAGTATGCAGGTTAGCTGCTACGGGGATAACCAACAAAACATTTCTTTTTTGTGCAAATATCAATATACCTGTACAACATGAAGCCACATACCAAGTTTCATCAATATACATAAATAAATAATCGAGATATCAAATTTTATTTATTCTCCATAAGGATAACATTGGACAACGTACTGTGTTTAGTACTTTGAATATCTCTGCAACGGTTGGACGTAGAATCACAATTTAAACACCAAAATGATTTTTTTGTGGAGGTGAAGTGATTGGTAAAAGCAAATGTGAAGTTTAAAGTCAAATTAACTGAGGAAAAGCCAAAAACCTTTTTCCCATAAGATAATATTTTTTTATAATATTCAATCACAATTGTTAACTATAGACTACTTTATTTAGATTTTTAAATTTCAAAATAAAGATTTTGCATCAGTGAATCTGCTGGCCAAGAACAGATAGAAAATAACCAACAATCTTTCGAGCATTGTTATTGCAACATATTTAAGTAATTTGTGATGATAAACAATGTCAGATGAAAGGTGCTATCTTTGACTTGGAATACATTTTGATATCATATAATTTTAGGACTTGGCAACCCGTCAACACTTTGTGTTTTTGGGTATGATATCATTTGTTTTTTATATAATTGTTTATTAAACATTTTTATAAATGAGATTTCAAGTCGAAATAAAATAAAATATATATCAAGGATAAAGTATTATAATATATTGAACATTAATTAAGATTAATTTACCTTAATTTTACCTAGATAGTTTTTAGAATTTCCTGGCAGTTTTTTAAACATTATAATATACATTTTTTCGCACCATATGGTAGCTTGACGTTCACTTTCTCATCACCTGCATCTATCCACTTATTTTTGTTTTGAATGTAAGCTATGTAATGCCCTGATGCTGAACTGTTTCCTAAATGGAACACCGAATTTTTTAATTGGTATAGAACTCCATTAATTTTGATTTTTTAAATTTGTAGACTGGGTATTATTAGACTTGAAAATTTTGTTATCATGTGTTTGCCAAAGTTGTAGTTAAAAAATTATGAAGTTACTTGTAACTGAGATGGATGTTTTTGATTAGTACCTGGGGGCCGAGCTTTTCTCGGGGAAGGCCAGTCAGATTGTTTAGATGACTTGGAATAATATTTAACCACTATCCCCTACTGATAATCGGATTTTTTTAACTCATTTGCCTCTTTTCTACATTTTTTAGATACCTCCAGTTGTTATTTATAGCTCAATGTCCCTATGTTTTATTTTAATACTCTATATATGTAATCTTCACTCAACAGTTTTAATCACTGCTCTCAGGAAACTACATGTTAATAATCATAAACAACGTGAGTATTACTTTGACAGTTTATTAATTGATTATAAACAGCTGTTACAATTCTTTTGTTTTGATGTTAAACTCCATGAGCCCAATGATAATTTTTTTTAAATTTTCATTTTTGTTTAGTGAATTTACCCTATAGGGAAGAAAGCTATTACCATAGGTGGCATGGTAAGACTTAAGCCCAAGACCATGATAACTTTTCATTTAGAGGTCCCCAGATGCCAAAAACACCATTGGTAAAATTTGTATATGTATGTGTGTGTGTGTGTGTGTGTGTGTGTGTGTGTGTGTGTGTGTGTGTGTGTGTGTGTGTGTGTGTGTGTGTGTGTGTGTGTGTGTGTGTGTGTGTGTGTGTGTGTGTCCGTAAGCACGATAACTCGTAAAAAAGTCTGATCTTAATGAAATTTGGCACAAATGTGTAAAGTACCATTTATTTGAATAAGTTCGAAAACCAGACGAATCCACCATCCGAAGGGGTTTGGGGTTTGGGGTTTTCACATTTAATTTTCATTTTAATCAAATTTTAAATTTTACTATTGAATCCAGCTTAAAAAACATATAATTTGGTACTTTGACTATTTCTCTACGTCAATTGGTTGCCGAAATATTGTGTCCAATGTTAATCTTATGGAGGATAAGCAAAATTTTATATATCGCTTATTAATGAGCATATATTAATGAAACTCGGTGTGTGGCTTTATATGGTTGGGATTTATTGATATTTGCATACAAAACCCATTTTTTTGTCCCCATGGCAGCAAACTTGCGTACTCAACAGCTATAATGTTATTCTAATGGAGAATAAGAAACATGTGACATCTTGCTTGTTTATGAACATAAATTGGTAAAACTTGGTATGTTGCTTCATCTAGTGGTGATCCATTGGTATTTGCATAAAAACCAGATTTTCTTGGTCCTTGATGCAGCAAACCTGCATACTCAGCCCTAATTTTTTATGGAGAATAAATACAATGTCATACCTCGCTTATTTATGAATACGCTTTGATGAAAGTTGGTAAGTGGCTTCATGACTTAGTGAAGTACCATTTTAAATTAGCTGAGTATGAAGGTTTGCTGCAACTGGTGTATTTTTACATTATTTGATTTTTCCTGGAGATGAGACCTGTCTAGAACTTATTTTTATCCCAGAAATTAGTTATTTCCAACTTTTGAAGGAAATCGTTGGAGCCATTATTGAGATCAGTGTCGCAAGCAAACACGGACGCACGCACGCAAACCTTACTCATATCAGAGTATAGGATAGTGATCATTTTCACAAGTTGTGCATATAGAGTCAGCGAGAGGGAACCAGGCGATAAATTAACTGTGGAGTAGTTAATCGAAATTGGCTTTTCTATTAAGATTTTAAGATGATTATGATAAACATTTGGAATATAAATTTACTGTCGTAGCTGGTTGTGCTGTGGTTACAGTTTGAACATTTGTGGTTAATTTCATTGAGTGCCTGAATTGAAATTCCAGGGGTTGATGATTCGAAATAAGGAAATTTAAAAATTCTGCACAGTCTTGTTGTTCAATTGTAATAAATGGTGGTCCCAGTTGATTTGTAATATCTATAGAATTTAAAATCTGGTAATTTCTTCGGTAGGATATTACAATTTTTTGTGGGGCATTGGTTTCGTAATTGTTTGTTAACGTCACGATTGGTGGGCAGTTGAAAATACATTGTAAAACAAAAATTTGCATAGTATGACACGCCATAAACCTTTTTGAAACCGAGATTTCCCAGTTCGTCTATATTGTTAGTAATGTCTTGAATGGCTCCTAATTTAGTATTATGAATTTGCCAGATTTGACCAGGGATTTTTTCTTGAGATTTTATTCCAATTTGTAATTGTTTTAATTCTGGTCGGTTCTCACTCCTTAGCCTATTATTTTCGGATATAGCTGATGCTTGCGCCTTAACATTTTGAGGGTCAAAGTTTAGAATTAATAGACCAGACAGTGAAGTCACGCGAGATAAAGGCTACATATTTTGGCCACATGAAAATACTGCATAACCAGCATCAACAATACAACTGTTAAGCGTTAATCCCTGACTTTTGTGAATTGTAATTGATATTATACTACTGCATTAGGAAACTGCTTTCGGAAAACGAATGCTCCTTGAATTACTTCAAATTTTGTGGACGATCTTTGAATTTCAATATCTCTTTCTTTAAAAGTTATAATAATGATTTCGATTGCATCGCTTGCATCTTTAGTAAAGTCTTTTACAACACCCACTGAACCATTAATAACAAGACACTGACTTATTTATTAAAAACTAAGCCAATTTTGGTAACAAGTCTATTCAGGCGAAACTATTATGTATTATACTATCGTTTGTGTGTTATTTGAAAACCCTTAACGACTAGATGTGACTTTTGTGGTTTTTGAAAACGTCCTCCTTCAGGTCTTAGCCTCCTAAGCTCTCAAAGTTACAATGTTAAAATTATGGCAAAATTAAAATAAATTTAAATTGAACATATAACAGCTGTTAATACTGACAAAACACAGTAAAGAATCAAGAACACCGTTTTAAAGCTAACCTCTAGAACGGACTTTTAAATTATTGCAAATGTGCTTATTGAGTAATTTCATTTAGTGAGAATATGCTCGTTCATTTTGAAGATGAGCTCGTTCGCTTGGCTCACTCGCCTCCAGGTTGAGCTCGTTCGCTACACTCACTCGCCTATTTATATATATATAAAACCAGAAATATACATATATACATATATATAACCACAATTTATATATAACTAACTTCGGCATCGACAAAAGAACTTGAGATGCCATTCAAGTAGATTTTGTATTTCCATAATGAACATATGTTTATACCTTTTAAGTATGTTTAGATATAATCTATATAACAGCTGTTTGGTGTAACTAACTTATATAACTAAATAACATACTAGCCCGACTTTGTTTTTAGATTTCATATTATGTGTATTGCATATTATGTTATGTTCGATGTATTATAGTATGTATAGCTTAAACGAATTAAAATATTTTCTTTACCTCTATACCCTTTTGTTCGGTTAAATTCACTCAATGATTTAATTTGAATTTACAAGCCAGCTGATCAGATTTGTTTTGGGACACATGCTATACTTGGATTTTTGTTTACGTAGTAAATGTAAACAAAGCAGACATCAAATTCAGTAACAATTTTGAAAGTGGAATTTAATATCATTTTTTTTTAAATATTGCGTTTGCAAACTTACAATTTAGTATCAAAAGTGAAATATGTGAGTAAAAACAGAAGTCTGTGCGAAATTTCGTTCAAGTTTGATGAGAAATAAAGTTCTTAAGCTTAATGAACAAAATGAAGTGGACAATTTGTGAAAAGTGCCAAAACTACAAGATTTAGGCTACTTTTATACGTTAATTTCTCGCTTCTCAGACCTTTCTTAAACCAACTGTTGTGATTTTTCGTGTTTAGTGAAAGGGTTTAGCATATAAATGCACTGCCAGATTCACTTCAGGCTGTAATACGCTAATTTGAGAAGTGAAAAATCGTCTCATTCTGCGTTGTGTTAGTATAGCACGGGTCGTGTGGTGGACTTGGCGACGTGACACGACCGTGCCACTAGATATATATATATATATATATATATATATATATATATGTATATATATACATATACAGTATATAAATTTGAACGAATAGTGTTTTTGGCATCTGGGGACCTCAAAACAAAAAGTTATCCTGGTCTCGGGCTTAAGTCTTACCATGAGCCCTACGGTAATAGCTTCTTCCCTATAGGGGAAATTCGCTAAAATACGCCACTATAGGGACTGCCATCACACGGTACAGTACACGAAAAATACTTTACTGTGATCCGGTAGGCTGTGCACACGCGCGACACACAAAATAAAAAGCTCTGTACTGTACTCAACTCAGAGTAGCGATAAACTGACGTTGACTGACGTTCCACAATATTGTGAGTTTCCCATGTGATTCATAACAAAACTTGACCTGAACGGATACGTTGATTCATAACAAAACTTGGCCTGAACGGATACGTTTCTATTTCAGTAAAGCGATAAGGATGGGAACGGAAGTCTCTAGATTCCTAAAAAAAGGTCCATTTAACCGACCAGTTTTAAAATTCAGGGCGGATAAACCAACCTGTATTTTTGTCTGGGCAGAGGCGGTTAATCCGAGCGGCGGTTGATCCGGGGTCAGTTAAGAGTGGGTCTACTGTATTGTATTAAAATAAAGACATAGGCCTAGCAAAAAGGAAATCAAAATTCGTTTGGACATGGTGGTTTTCACCAAAGAAACTCGCCATGAAATGCATGAAAAACGGGTTGTCCCCTTACTGTTTGATATCATACCAGCAAATTACACAAATACGGCCAAAAAACCGATACCTAACAACATTACATTGTTAACTGTAATGTGTGCATCATTAACCTACTTCATTACTCGTGTCTAAATTTTTAGGAGAATTCAATTTGTCTTATATTTCAATCTTGGCCTAAGTTATCTCCTTTCAATCTCCCTAGGCCTAAACAAGTGATTCCTAAGGTTACCGGTGTGGTGTTACTCCATGAGAAGGGCTTTGCATGATTGAGTCCACAAATCATTGAGTTTATTAAACATTGGTTTTATACAATATTGACCCGTTAATGCGATTTAATCAGCGTTAATTGTGATGCAATACTATGATTTCAATACGGCGATAGTAGACCCTCTGGGAGGATAAAACCTGCTCCTGATTGGTCGAGAGCCGGTCACGTGACCGATGACGTCATCAAGATGGTGACGCCCACATGGACGACCACGTGTTTTAACCTCACTTTTGACCACGTGTTTTTTCCCGCGCTTTTTTCAAGATGGCGGCGCCCACATGGCTGACCACGTGTTCTAACCTCACTTTTGACCACGTGTTTTTCCCGCGCTTTTTCCAAGACGGCGGCGTCCACATGGACGACCACGTGTTCTAACCTCACTTTTGACCACGTGTTTTTTCCCGCGCTTTTTCCAAGATGGCGGCACCCACGTGGTGGGAAACCTTTTTGACCACGTGATTCAAGACGTTACCAACCTATGGTCATGCCGTATATATATATATATATATATATATAACACATTTATATGCGTATATCATCAGCAAGTGCTGCCAACCCATCAAAAAGAATTGTCAAAAATCGCTAATATCTCGAAAACGGTAGGTCCTAGGGTCGTTTTGACACCAGAAAACTGTCTACTACGTAGTGTAGGCACTTCAGAGGAGTATCCACCTATGTGAAAAATCTTAACTAAAATGTTGCGGGTTGCATCTCAAAAAATGAAGGGGCAAAATTTCAAAGTTAAATATAAAGAGAACGGCTCAGCCGATTTACATGAAACTTGGTGTACAGGTATTTGTCATCATCCTCTACATCTTGAAAAAAACCTAAACTCTGTACTGCAGGTGGTATCAAAACAAATGAAGGAGCTATACTTAGAAATATAATATCTTAAGAAAGGCTGGGCCTATTTGAACGAAACTTGATGTACTGGTATTTGTTAACCTCCACTACATCTTTAAAAAACCTAAACTCTGTACTGCATGTAGTATTAAAACAATTGGAGGAACTATATTTTGAAATGTAATATCTTAAGAACGGCTGGGTCGATTAAAACTAAACTTGGTATGTATGTACCTGTTATCATCCTCTATATCTTACAAAAACATAAACTCTGTACTGCAAGTAAGTATCAAAACAATTGAAGGAGCTATACTTTGAATTGTAATTTATTTACAACGCATTGGTTTGTATCGGCCCCTCAATTGTCCTTGTTTTATGTAGCTCCCACAATTGTCATTGGTTTGAGTTGGTCCTTCAATTGTTTTTGGTTTGTGTTGGTTAAATCAATTGTCATTGATTTAAGTATGCATTTCAATCTTCATTGGTTTGTGTTGTCCCTCAATTGTCTTAGGCTTGTGTAGGTCCCTCAATTGCCTTTGGTTTGTGTAGGTCCCTCAATTGTCATTGGTTAGTGTAGTTCTCTCATATGTCATTGGTTTGTGTAGGCCCCCCAATTGTCATTGGTATGTGTAGGTCCCTCAATTGCAATTGGTTTGTGTAGGTCCCTCAATCTTCATTGGTTTGTGTAAGTCCCTCAATTGTCATTGGCTTGTGTAGGTCCCTCAAGTTTCATGTGTATGTGTAGGTCAATCAATAGACATTGGTATGTGTAAGTCCCTCAATTTCCATTGGTTTGTGTAGGTCCCTCAAATGTCATTGGTATGTGTAGGTTCTTCAATTGTCATTGGTATGTGTAGGTCCCTCAACTGTCGCTAGTATGTGTAGGTCCCTCAATTGACATAGGTTTGTGTAGGTCCCTCAATTAGCATTGATGCGTGTGTGTGTGTGTGTGTGTGGAGATCCCTCAATTGGCATTGGTATGTGTAGGTCCCTCAACAGTCATTGGTATTTGTGGGTCCCTCAATTGTCATTAGTATGTGAAGGTCCCGCAATTGGTTTGTGAAGGTCCATCAATTGTCATCAGTGTTTGGAGGTCCCTCAATTGCCATTGGTTTGTGTAGGTCCCTCAACCGTCATTGTTTTGTCTAGGTCCCTCAATTGTCTTTGGTTTGTGTAGGTCTCTAAATTATCATTGGTGTTTGGAGGTCCCTCAATAGCCATTGGTTTGTGTAGGTTCATCAATTGTCTTTGGTTTGTGTAGGTCCAGAAATTGTCATCGGTTTGAGTAGGTCCCTCAATAGTCATTAATGTTTGGAGGTCCCTCAATTGCCATTGGTTTATGTAGATCCCTCGATTGTCATTGGTTTGTGTAGGTCCCTCAATTGTCTTTGGTTTGTCTTGATCCATCAATTGTATATGGTTTGTGTAGGTCCCTTAATTGCCATTGGTTTGTCCAGATCCCTCGATTGTCATTGGTTTGTGTAGGTCCCTCAATTGTCTTTGGTTTGTCTTGATCCATCAATTGTATATGGTTTGTGGAGGTTCTTCAATTGTCATTGGTTAGTGTAGGTCCCTCAATTGTCATTGGTTTGTGTAGGTCTCTAAATTATCATTGGTGTTTGGAGGTCCCTCAATAGCCATTGGTTTGTGTAGGTTCATCAATTGTCTTTGGTTTGTGTAGGTCCCTAAATTGTCATCGGTTTGAGTAGGTCCCTCAATAGTCATTGGTGTTTGGAGGTCCCTCAATTTCTATTGGTTTGTGTAGATACCTCGATTGTCATTGGTTTGTGTAGGTCCCACAATTGTCTTTGGTTTGTCTTGATCCATCAATTGTATATGGTTTGTGTAGGTCCCTCAATTGTCATTGGTTTGTGTAGGTCCCTGAATTGTCGTTTGTTTGTGTAGGTACCTAACATCGTCATTGTTTTGTGTAGGTCCCTACAGTTGTCATTGGTTTGTGTAGGTCCGTCAGTTGTCATTGAGAGACATACACTATGTCTCTCAATCGTCAATGGTTTGTGTCGGTCTCTCATATGTTGTTGGTTTGTGTAGGTCCCTCAATTGTCATTGGTATGTGGAGGTCTCTCAATTGCAATTGGCTTGAATACGTCCCTCAATTGTCATTGGCATGTGCAGGTCCCTTAACTGCCATTGGTTAGTGTAGGTCCCACAATTGTCATTGGTATGTGTAGGTCCTTCAACAATCATTGGTATATGTGTGTCCCTCAATTTTCATTGGTTTGTTTTGGTCCCTAAATATTCATTGGTATGTGTTGGTCCCTCAATTCTCTTTGGTTTGTGTAGGTCTCACAATTGTCATTGGTTTGTGTAAGTCCCTCAAATGTCATTGGTTTACGTAGGATCCTTGTCATTGGTATGTGAAGGTCCCACAATTGCAATTGGTTTGTGTAGGTCAATCAATTGTCAATGGTGTTTGGAGTTCCCTCAATTGCCATTGGTTTTTGTAGGTCCCTCAATTGTCATTGTTTTGTGTTGGTCCCTATATTGTCATTGGATTGTCTACGTTCCTAAAATTGTCATTGGTTTGTGTAGATCCTTCAAATGCCATTGGTTAGCGTAGGTCCCTCAATCGCCACTGGTTTGTATAGATCCCTCAATTGTTATTGGTTTGTGTTTTGTCCCTATATTGTCATTGGTTTTTGTAGGGCCCTCAATTGTCATTGGTTTGTATTAGTCTCTTAATTTGCATTGGTATGTGTAGGTCTCTCTTAATTGTCATCGGGTTATGTAGGTCCCACAATTGCCATTGGTCTGTGTAGGTCTATCAATAGTCATTGTTTTGTATAGGTCTCCCAATTGTTATTGGTTTTTATAGGTCCCTCAATTGTCATTGGTTTACGTAGGACCCTAAATTGTCATTAGTATGTGAAGGTCCCAGAATTGCAATTGGTTTGTGTAGGTCCGTCATTTGTCGTTGATGTTTGGAGGTCCCTCAATTGCCATTGGTTTGTGTAGGTCCCTCAATTGTCATTGGTTTGTGTAAGTCCCTAAAATTGTCATTGGTTTGTGTAGGTCCCTAAAATTATCATTTGTTTATTCAATTTTCCTTGGTTTGTGTAGGTCCCTCAAATGTCATTGGTAGGTGTAGGTCTCTCAATTGTCAATGGTCTGTGTAGGTCCCTTATATGTCATTGGTTTGTGTAGGTCTTTCAATTGTCACTGGTATGTGTAGGTCCCTCAATTGCAATTGGTTTGCTTAGGTACCTCAATTGTCATTGGTTTGTGCCCCTCAACTGTCATTGTCATGTGGTGGCCCCTCAATTGAAATTGGTTTGTGTAGGACCCTCAATTTTTATTGGTTTGTGTGTTTCCCTCAATTGTAATTGGCATGTGTAGGTCCCTCAGTTTTTAATGGTTTGTTTAGGTCCCTCAGCTGTCATTGCTATGTGTAGGTCCCTCAATTGTCATTGGTTTGTGTAGGTCCGTTAATTGTCATTGGTTTGTGTAGGTCCGTCAATTGTCATTGGTGTTTGGAGGTCCCTCAATTACCATTGGTCTTTGTAGGTTCTTAATTCTCAATGGTTTGTGTAGATCCCCCAAGCTTCATTGGCTTGTGTGGATCCCTCAATTTTTATTGGTTTATGTAGGTCCCTCAATTGTCATTGGTTTGTGTTGGTCGCTCAATTTCCATCGGTTTTTGTTGGTCCCTCAATTATCATTGGTATGTGTAGGTACCTCAATTGTCATGGTATGTATTGGACCCTCAATTGTCATTGGTTTGTATAGGCCCCTCAATTGTCATTGGATTTTGTAGGTCCATCAATTGTCATTGGTTCGAGTAGTTCCCTCAATTGTAATTAATTGGTTTGTGTTGGTCCCTCAATAGTCATTGGTATGTGTAGGTCCCTCAATTGACATAGGTTTGTGTAGGTCCCTCAATTGGCATTGGTATTTGTAGGTCCCTCAATTGCCATAGAATTGTGTAGGTCCCTAAATTGGCATTGGTATGTGTTGGTTCCTCAATAGTCATTGGTATGCGTAGGTCATTCAACTGTCATTGGTTGGTTTTGGTTCCTCAATATGCATTGGTATGTGTAAGTCTCTCAATATTCCTTGGTTTGTTTAGGTCCCACAATTGTCATTGGTTTTGCGTAGGTCCCTCAATAGTCATCGGCTTCTATAGGACCCCCAATCGTCATTGGTCTGTGTAGGTCCCTCAATTGTCATTTGTTTATGTTGGGTTCTCAATTGTCATTAGTACGTGAAGGTCCCACAACTAAAATTGGTTTGTGTATGTCCGTTAATTGTCATTGGTGTTTGGAGGTCCCTCAATTGTCACTGGTTTGTGTAGGTCCCTCAATTTTCATTGGTTCGTGTAGGACCCTAAAATTGTCATTGGCTTGTTTAGGTCCCTCAATTGTCATTGGTTCGTGTAGGTCCCTTACTTGGCAAAAGTTTTTGTAGGTCCATCAATTTTCATTGGTTTGTGTAGGTCTTTAGATTGACATTGGTTTGCGTAGGTCCTTCAATTGTCATTGGTTTGTGTTGGTCCCTCAATTGTCATCTGTTAGTTTCAGCTACTAATTTGTTAGTCTCCAGGATGTTTCTTCTATTTGTTATGTTGAATTAAGTGAGTGAAGACTTGGTTTATTAATAAAACATGTAGTGTTCCATTATAAAATAGGTGGGAGCGAATAGCTCCTCCGTTCTTCCGGTATTGTTTTCTCTACATCATCCAAGACCTCAGATACTCTTAAATCACGCCACTGACATGGTTGAGCATTTTAAACAAACACACATACAAGTAAACTAGAGAGGAGTAGGTCTTCTTACTAGCTTTCCAGAATATTTTCAAATTTTATCTTCTGTGTTAGTTTGAGCTATTGGTTTGTTAGTCTCCAGGGTATTTGCTTCTATTTGTTATGTAAAATTAAGTGAGTAAATACTTGGTTTATTCATTATAAGATAGGGGGAACGTTTCGATCCCCAACCTTCTGGCATTGTTTTCTCTACATCATCCAAAATCTCAGCTACATATTTTCTCTTAAGTCATGCCACTGTCAGATACATGTAATTTGAGCATATTAAACAGCACACATACAGGTACACTAGTTAAAAACCAACAAACAATTGATTATACTTTGACTGACTGTTTAACGTGAGTATATATGTTGAAGGTACTGAAGAGGAAGGGGTCAATACACCCCTTTTCGCTTAAATTGCTCTCTGACTATTTTTAGGTGTTATGATGCATGAAGAAAAGTAATTGTTAGTAAAGTATGTTGACTTTTTAGCTGTTATTTTAGAGCATGAAGCTTTATCTGATTTTTAGCTGTTATATTGTGATTTGTCTCTGTCTTTTTATTAGATCATTAGATCAATAACTGGGTTTTAGCTTCATGAGTGAATAGTTGTACTTCTTGTGTATACCTGTAAATTGAGAATTAATTTGGGCAACCTTCTATACATTGAACATTTTATAAACCTCAAGGTACTATTAACAGTATCCTAAAGGAGAAAAAAGGCTTGTAAAAACTAGCAGAAATTAACAGGCAAGAAAAGCTATACCCCCACTCCATTGATCTGGAATTGGGACTCTCTTTTTAATCAAATAATCTGAAGGTAGTTTGATCACGTTTTGTGTCCCAACATATGAGATCCAGCAAAGGGTGAGCGATTCCCGCACCCCTTCGATAACATTAATATGATATGGTATTGGTACGGCATGGTATGGTATTGGAATTGGTATTTGTATGATGGTAGTGGTATTTTATGTTATTGTATGGTATTGGGGTGGGGTGTTAGGGTAGGGTATGGGATGGTATTGGTATTGTATGGTATTGAGATGGTATGGTATAGTTTGGTATAGTGTGGTATGGTATCGTTTAGTACGGTGTGGGTATGGTATGTTTTGGTATTTGTGGGTATGAAATGGTGAAATTGGTGGGGGTATCGGTATTGTGGCTTTGGTATGGATGTTATGGTTTTGGCGTGGTATTGGCATGGTGCGGTATGGTTGGGTTTGGTATTGGGATGGTTTGGTAGGGTATGGTGTGGTAAGGGTATGGTATGGAATGTTATGGTATTACTTTCAAACCACACCGTGATGGTGGAGTTAGGTTTTTCCTATTAATTTGGGCAGTATCACTACTTTGCCCACACCCCTTTAATGAAATTACATTTGAAGATGGTAGGACACAAAATGTGTCCCACCTGATAAGAATTAGGATCCCAAGTGTTAGACCCTCCGGGTCCACTGTTTATGAATTAAAACTAGTGTGTAATAAAGATACAATTGACAGTAGGGTATTTTGTAAAGTTAAACTCTTTAGAGTTCAGATGTGACTTTTGGTTGTATTCATTAAATTAGTTTTACTGCAAAACTCTGTTACGATATACCAACAAACAGAGTCAAAGTATGTAATATAATTCTACTGCTTCTACTAGTCAAATTTTGTTATCAACACTAACATCGGGGAGTTAACCACGAATGATACATCATGGGTGCATATCAAAAGACAATTAAAACAAACATGAAATACATTCTTTAGAAGGACAATAATGATACAGTATTTTGTTCTGAATCCTTAAACTTGGTTGGTTATTTGTGTCTGAGTTCTGTAAAACAGTTTGTCTGACTGTAGTACCACGGTGCAATTTATTGGATGAATATTCTCAGGTTCCCTTTAAGCTACTTTTAACCGGGAACTGTGGTGTACTTTGACGGTGTAATATCTCGGTCAATTATGACCGAGTCCACTGAAAATACTTAACCGGGGGTTACATTTAACATGACTGTAATATTTTTAATTTCTCGGTCAATAGTGTCCAGGTCCGCTGAAGATACTCTATTAAGGGTTACATTTAACTCGATCGCAACTTTATAAAATGTCTCGGTCAAACGTTTCCGAGTCCGCTAAAACTGTTTACCGGGGTCTACATTTAACTTGACTGTAACTTATTAAATCCCTCGGTCATTTACTGTTGCCCCACTGAAAGTACTTGGCCGGGAACTACATTTAACTCTCCGGTCAATTGTGTCCATACTAGTCAAGTATTGTTATCAACACCAACATCGGGGAGTTGACAACGAATGATACATCATGGGTACATATCAAAAGACAATTAAAACAAACATGAAATACATTCTTTAGAAGGACAATAATGATACAGTATATTGTTCTGAATCTTTAAACTTGGCTGGTTATTTCTGTCTGAGTTCTGCAAAACAGTTTGTCTGACTATAGTTCCACGGTGCAATTTATTGGATGAATATTCTCAGGTTCCCTTTAAGCTACTTTTAACCGGGAACTGTGGTGTACTTTGACGGTGTAATATCTCGATCAATTATGACCGAGTCCACTGAAAATACTTAACCGGGGGTTACATTTAACATGACCGTAATATTTTTAATTTCTCGGTCAATAGTGTCCAGGTCCGCTGAAGATACTCTATTAAGGGTTACATTTAACTCGATCGCAACTTTATAAAATGTCTCGGTCAAACGTTTCCGAGTCCGCTAAAACTGTTGACCGGGGTCTACATTTAACTTGACTGTAACTTATTAAATCCCTCGGCCATTTACTGTTCCCTCCACTGAAAGTACTTGGCTGGGAATTACATTAACTCTCCGGTCAATTGTGTTCATGTCCGATGAAAATTGTCTACCGGGGGTTGTGATGTATCTTGACGTTGTTATTTCTCGGCCAAAAATTTCCAAAACCATTGGAAAGTGACGTTTTCCTGCGGTCAATGTTTCAACCTCGACTTCTTTACCCCGGCTAGCATGTTGAATCTTTACTCCACGTTTCTCCTCCTCCCATGTTAACCACTGTCATACCAAACCCTACCAAACCATACCAACACCATACCATACCACACCATACCAATACCACACCAAAACCACAACATCCTTAAGCAACTCTTTTTTTAACCGAAAGGCAGGGTGTCGTGATCATCATTCAATTTTCTCTTGGGCCCTGTAATTGTAAACTTTTTAATTTCACTTACTGTAACGACTTATCAATGTCTAGTATTTCAGCAGCTTCATTAAGCACCATATTTTTCAGAGCTTTAAAGTTTAATGTTTTGGAGGTTTTAAGGTTGAGGGTGAGGCCTTTGATTTTACACACAGTTAGTAGGTTTTTCGGTTGACCAGACAAGGTAAGCGTAAGTCTTAGGTCCCCCAGAAACAAATTCTACGATATAAGAGCCATAAACAGCCGATTATACCATCCTTGGTCTCTTTATGATAACTTTTCGGGAGTTCCCGGAAATATTCGTGAAAGTCCGTTATTATTCGGGTGTTTTCGGTGTCTTTTTACAACTCTTGTCCGGTAAATTTGGTCAATCTTGTGTTTGTCCTCAGATAGGTTTCTGACTTAAAACTGCTTGGACATAAAAATGAGCACTCCTCTGTCAATACTAAGCACTTCTAAGACTGTTTTTAGTAGGTTCTTTTTCAAAGACTCTTTGCCTCTCAGAACAAGTTTCACACTCACCCCCATTAATACATTTAAAACAGTATTGTTCCGATACGCACAAGTTAACTTTATGAACTTTTTATCAGAGTCTGAGGGAAGCGACTCGTCCTGCCTTGTTTCCAAGTCAAAAATATGAAAAGAAAGTATCGGTCTTTAGGAGTTCTCCTGTCTACCCTCAAGAAACACTGATGCGTGTGGTCTTTGAACGTATCACAGGGTTTACAATAAACCTCTCTGCATACATGAGCTCTTTTACGTTTTGTTGGAAAAATAATTTTCTTACAGTCGCGGCAGAACTATATAGATTTACAAACTTGTCCTTGATGGGCTATTAAACACCGCTAATTTTGGAAGAAACTGTTGCAAAGATGGCATGTGATGCCCCCATGCTCCTCTTTACAGTGCTGAGGGAAAGAAAGGCAGGAAGAGCATTTGTTAGAGCAACGGTGCTCACCCTTGGTATTGTAGGGTATATGGCAGGCTTGCTAACCGACAAAATCAGTTAGACATACCCTCTTTTAATATAAAAACGTATCTCATCGTTAGTTTGATTTAATATAGCTAAGGTTAGGTTTGTTAGTAAAGATTTCATCAAATCAAAAATAATAAAATTGAAGCAGTGCTTAGGTTAATTTAATATAGCTAAGGTTAGGTTTGTTAGTAAAGAGTTCAGCAAATCAAAAATAATAAAATTGAAGCAGTGCTTAGCTTAAATTAACCTAAGCAATGCTTCAATTTTATTATTTTTGATTTGCTGAACTCTTTACTAACAAACCTAACCTTAGCTATATTAAATTAACCTAAGCACTGCTTCAATTTTATTATTTTTGATTTGATGAAATCTTTACTAACAAACCTAACCTTAGCTATATTAAATCAAACTAACGATGAGATACGTTTTTATATTAAAAGAGGGTATGTCTAACTGATTTTGTCGGTTAGCAAGCCTGCCATATACCCTACAATACCAAGGGTGAGCACCGTTGCTCTAACAAATGCTCTTCCTGCCTTTCTTTCCCTCAGCACTGTAAAGAGGAGCATGGGGGCATCACATGCCATCTTTGCAACAGTTTCTTCCAAAATTAGCGGTGTTTAATAGCCCATCAAGGACAAGTTTGTAAATCTATATAGTTCTGCCGCGACTGTAAGAAAATTATTTTTCCAACAAAACGTAAAAGAGCTCATGTATGCGGAGAGGTTTATTGTAAACCCTGTGATACGTTCAAAGACCACGCGCATCAGTGTTTCTTGAGGGTAGACAGGAGAACTCCTAAAGACCGATACTTTCTTTTCATATTTTTGACTTGGAAACAAGGCAGGACGAGTCGCTTCCCTCAGACTCTGATAAAAAGTTCATAAAGTTAACTTGTGCGTATCGGAACAATACTGTTTTAAATGTATTAATGGGGGTGAGTGTGAAACTTGTTCTGAGAGGCAAAGAGTCTTTGAAAAAGAACCTACTAAAAACAGTCTTAGAAGTGCTTAGTATTGACAGAGGAGTGCTCATTTTTATGTCCAAGCAGTTTTAAGTCAGAAACCTATCTGAGGACAAACACAAGATTGACCAAATTTACCGGACAAGAGTTGTAAAAAGACACCGAAAACACCCGAATAATAACGGACTTTCACGAATATTTCCGGGAACTCCCGAAAAGTTATCATAAAGAGACCAAGGATGGTATAATCGGCTGTTTATGGCTCTTATATCGTAGAATTTGTTTCTGGGGGACCTAAGACTTACGCTTACCTTGTCTGGTCAACCGAAAAACCTACTAACTGTGTGTAAAATCAAAGGCCTCACCCTCAACCTTAAAACCTCCAAAACATTAAACTTTAAAGCTCTGAAAAATATGGTGCTTAATGAAGCTGCTGAAATACTAGACATTGATAAGTCGTTACAGTAAGTGAAATTAAAAAGTTTACAATTACAGGGCCCAAGAGAAAATTGAATGATGATCACGACACCCTGCCTTTCGGTTAAAAAAAGAGTTGCTTAAGGATGTTGTGGTTTTGGTGTGGTATTGGTATGGTGTGGTATGGTATGGTGTTGGTATGGTTTGGTAGGGTTTGGTATGACAGTGGTTAACATGGGAGGAGGAGAAACGTGGAGTAAAGATTCAACATGCTAGCCGGGGTAAAGAAGTCGAGGTTGAAACATTGACCGCAGGAAAACGTCACTTTCCAATGGTTTTGGAAATTTTTGGCCGAGAAATAACAACGTCAAGATACATCACAACCCCCGGTAGACAATTTTCATCGGACATGAACACAATTGACCGGAGAGTTAATGTAATTCCCAGCCAAGTACTTTCAGTGGAGGGAACAGTAAATGGCCGAGGGATTTAATAAGTTACAGTCAAGTTAAATGTAGACCCCGGTCAACAGTTTTAGCGGACTCGGAAACGTTTGACCGAGACATTTTATAAAGTTGCGATCGAGTTAAATGTAACCCTTAATAGAGTATCTTCAGCGGACCTGGACACTATTGACCGAGAAATTAAAAATATTACGGTCATGTTAAATGTAACCCCCGGTTAAGTATTTTCAGTGGACTCGGTCATAATTGATCGAGATATTACACCGTCAAAGTACACCACAGTTCCCGGTTAAAAGTAGCTTAAAGGGAACCTGAGAATATTCATCCAATAAATTGCACCGTGGAACTATAGTCAGACAAACTGTTTTGCAGAACTCAGACAGAAATAACCAGCCAAGTTTAAAGATTCAGAACAATATACTGTATCATTATTGTCCTTCTAAAGAATGTATTTCATGTTTGTTTTAATTGTCTTTTGATATGTACCCATGATGTATCATTCGTTGTCAACTCCCCGATGTTGGTGTTGATAACAATACTTGACTAGTATGGACACAATTGACCGGAGAGTTAAATGTAGTTCCCGGCCAAGTACTTTCAGTGGAGGCAACAGTAAATGACCGAGGGATTTAATAAGTTACAGTCAAGTTAAATGTAGACCCCGGTAAACAGTTTTAGCGGACTCGGAAACGTTTGACCGAGACAATTTATAAAGTTACGATCGAGTTACATGTAACCCTTAATAAAGTATCTTCAGCGGGCCTGGACACTATTGACCGAGAAATTTAAAACATTACGGTCATGTTAAATGTATCCCCCGGTAAAGTATTTTCAGTGAACTCGGTCATAATTGACCGATATATTACACCGTCAAAGTACACCACAGTTGCAGGTTAAAAGTACCTTGAAGCGAACTTGAGAATATTCAACCAATAAATTGCACCGTTGAACTACAGTCAGACAAGCTGTTTTGCAGAACTCAGACAGAAATAACCAGCCAAGTTTAAAGATTCAGAACAATATACTGTATCATTATTGTCCTTCTAAAGAATGTATTTCATGTTTGTTTTAATTGTCTTTTGATATGTACCCATGATGTATCATTCGTTGTCAACTCCCCGATGTTGGTGTTGATAACAATACTTGACTAGTATGGACACAATTGACCGGAGAGTTAAATGTAGTTCCCGGCCAAGTACTTTCAGTGGGGCAACAGTAAATGACCGAGGGATTTAATAAGTTACAGTCAAGTTAAATGTAGACCCCGGTAAACAGTTTTAGCGGACTCGGAAACGTTTGACCGAGACATTTTATAAAGTTGCGATCGAGTTAAATGTAACCCTTAATAGAGTATCTTCAGCGGACCTGGACACTATTGACCGAGAAATTAAAAATATTACAGTCATGTTAAATGTAACCCCCGGTTAAGTATTTTCAGTGGACTCGGTCATAATTGACCGAGATATTACACCGTCAAAGTACACCACAGTTCCCGGTTAAAAGTAGCTTAAAGGGAACCTGAGAATATTCATCCAATAAATTGCACCGTGGTACTACAGTCAGACAAACTGTTTTACAGAACTCAGACACAAATAACCAACCAAGTTTAAGGATTCAGAACAAAATACTGTATCATTATTGTCCTTCTAAAGAATGTATTTCATGTTTGTTTTAATTGTCTTTTGATATGCACCCATGATGTATCATTCGTGGTTAACTCCCCGATGTTAGTGTTGATAACAAAATTTGACTAGTAGAAGCAGTAGAATTATATTACATACTTTGACTCTGTTTGTTGGTATATCGTAACAGAGTTTTGCAGTAAAACTAATTTAATGAATACAACCAAAAGTCACATCTGAACTCTAAACAGTTTAACTTTACAAAATACCCTACTGTCAATTGTATCTTTATTACACACTAGTTTTAATTCATAAACAGTGGACCCGGAGGGTCTAACACTTGGGATCCTAATTCTTATCAGGTGGGACACATTTTGTGTCCTACCATCTTCAAATGTAATTTCATTAAAGGGGTGTGGGCAAAGTAGTGATACTGCCCAAATTAATAGGAAAAACCTAACTCCACCATCACGGTGTGGTTTGAAAGTAATACCATAACATTCCATACCATACCCTTACCACACCATACCCTACCAAACCATCCCAATACCAAACCCAACCATACCGCACCATGCCAATACCACGCCAAAACCATAACATCCATACCAAAGCCACAATACCGATACCCCCACCAATTTCACCATTTCATACCCACAAATACCAAAACATACCATACCCACACCGTACTAAACGATACCATACCACACTATACCAAACTATACCATACCATCTCAATACCATACAATACCAATACCATCCCATACCCTACCCTAACACCCCACCCCAATACCATACAATAACATAAAATACCACTACCATCATACAAATACCAATTCCAATACCATACCATGCCGTACCAATACCATATCATATTAATGTTATCGAAGGGGTGCGGGAATCGCTCACCCTTTGCTGGATCTCATATGTTGGGACACAAAACGTGATCAAACTACCTTCAGATTATTTGATTAAAAAGAGAGTCCCAATTCCAGATCAATGGAGTGGGGGTATAGCTTTTCTTGCCTGTTAATTTCTGCTAGTTTTTACAAGCCTTTTTTCTCCTTTAGGATACTGTTAATAGTACCTTGAGGTTTATAAAATGTTCAATGTATAGAAGGTTGCCCAAATTAATTCTCAATTTACAGGTATACACAAGAAGTACAACTATTCACTCATGAAGCTAAAACCCAGTTATTGATCTAATGATCTAATAAAAAGACAGAGACAAATCCCAATATAACAGCTAAAAATCAGATAAAGCTTCATGCTCTAAAATAACAGCTAAAAAGTCAACATACTTTACTAACAATTACTTTTCTTCATGCATCATAACACCTAAAAATAGTCAGAGAGCAATTTAAGCGAAAAGGGGTGTATTGACCCCTTCCTCTTCAGTACCTTCAACATATATACTCACGTTAAACAGTCAGTCAAAGTATAATCAATTGTTTGTTGGTTTGTAACTAGTGTACCTGTATGTGTGCTGTTTAATATGCTCAAATTACATGTATCTGACAGTGGCATGACTTAAGAGAAAATATGTAGCTGAGATTTTGGATGATGTAGAGAAAACAATGCCAGAAGGTTGGGGATCGAAACGTTCCCCCTATCTTATAATGAATAAACCAAGTATTTACTCACTTAATTTTACATAACAAATAGAAGCAAATACCCTGGAGACTAACAAACCAATAGCTCAAACTAACACAGAAGATAAAATTTGAAAATATTCTGGAAAGCTAGTAAGAAGACCTACTCCTCTCTAGTTTACTTGTATGTGTGTTTGTTTAAAATGCTCAACCATGTCAGTGGCGTGATTTAAGAGTATCTGAGGTCTTGGATGATGTAGAGAAAACAATACCGGAAGAACGGAGGAGCTATTCGCTCCCACCTATTTTATAATGGAACACTACATGTTTTATTAATAAACCAAGTCTTCACTCACTTAATTCAACATAACAAATAGAAGAAACATCCTGGAGACTAACAAATTAGTAGCTGAAACTAACAGATGACAATTGAGGGACCAACACAAACCAATGACAATTGAAGGACCTACGCAAACCAATGTCAATCTAAAGACCTACACAAACCAATGAAAATTGATGGACCTACAAAAACTTTTGCCAAGTAAGGGACCTACACGAACCAATGACAATTGAGGGACCTAAACAAGCCAATGACAATTTTAGGGTCCTACACGAACCAATGAAAATTGAGGGACCTACACAAACCAGTGACAATTGAGGGACCTCCAAACACCAATGACAATTAACGGACATACACAAACCAATTTTAGTTGTGGGACCTTCACGTACTAATGACAATTGAGAACCCAACATAAACAAATGACAATTGAGGGACCTACACAGACCAATGACGATTGGGGGTCCTATAGAAGCCGATGACTATTGAGGGACCTACGCAAAACCAATGACAATTGTGGGACCTAAACAAACCAAGGAATATTGAGAGACTTACACATACCAATGCATATTGAGGAACCAAAACCAACCAATGACAGTTGAATGACCTACGCATACCAATGACTATTGAGGAACCAACACATACCAATGCCAATTTAGGGACCTACACAATTCTATGGCAATTGAGGGACCTACAAATACCAATGCCAATTGAGGGACCTACACAAACCTATGTCAATTGAGGGACCTACACATACCAATGACTATTGAGGGACCAACACAAACCAATTAATTACAATTGAGGGAACTACTCGAACCAATGACAATTGATGGACCTACAAAATCCAATGACAATTGAGGGGCCTATACAAACCAATGACAATTGAGGGTCCAATACATACCATGACAATTGAGGTACCTACACATACCAATGACAATTGAGGGACCTACATAAACCAATAAAAATTGAGGGATCCACACAAGCCAATGAAGCTTGGGGGATCTACACAAACCATTGAGAATTAAGAACCTACAAAGACCAATGGTAATTGAGGGACCTCCAAACACCAATGACAATTGACGGACCTACACAAACCAATGACAATTAACGGACCTACACAAACCAATGACAATTGAGGGACCTACACATAGCAATGACAGCTGAGGGACCTAAACAAACCATTAAAAACTGAGGGACCTACACATGCCAATTACAATTGAGGGAAACACACAAACCAATAAAAATTGAGGGTCCTACACAAACCAATTTCAATTGAGGGGCCACCACATGACAATGACAGTTGAGGGGCACAAACCAATGACAATTGAGGTACCTAAGCAAACCAATTGCAATTGAGGGACCTACACATACCAGTGACAATTGAAAGACCTACACAAACCAATGACATATAAGGGACCTACACAGACCATTGACAATTGAGAGACCTACACCTACCAATGACATTTGAGGGACCTACACAAACCACGGAAAATTGAATAAACAAATGATAATTTTAGGGACCTACACAAACCAATGACAATTTTAGGGACTTACACAAACCAATGACAATTGAGGGACCTACACAAACCAATGGCAATTGAGGGACCTCCAAACATCAACGACAAATGACGGACCTACACAAACCAATTGCAATTCTGGGACCTTCACATACTAATGACAATTTAGGGTCCTACGTAAACCAATGACAATTGAGGGACCTATAAAAACCAATAACAATTGGGAGACCTATACAAAACAATGACTATTGATAGACCTACACAGACCAATGGCAATTGTGGGACCTACACAACCCGATGACAATTAAGAGAGACCTACACATACCAATGCAAATTAAGAGACTAACACAAACCAATGACAATTGAGGGCCCTACAAAAACCAATGACAATATAGGGACAAAACACAAACCAATAACAATTGAGGGATCTATACAAACCAGTGGCGATTGAGGGACCTACGCTAACCAATGGCATTTGAAGGATCTACACAAACCAATGACAATTTTAGGAACGTAGACAATCCAATGACAATATAGGGACCAACACAAAACAATGACAATTGAGGGACCTACAAAAACCAATGGCAATTGAGGGAACTCCAAACACCATTGACAATTGATTGACCTACACAAACCAATTGCAATTGTGGGACCTTCACATACCAATGACAAGGATCCTACGTAAACCAATGACATTTGAGGGACTTACACAAACCAATGACAATTGTGAGACCTACACAAACCAAAGAGAATTGAGGGACCAACACATACCAATGAATATTTAGGGACCAAAACAAACCAATGAAAATTGAGGGACACACATATACCAATGATTGTTGAAGGACCTACACATACCAATGACAATTGTGGGACCTACAGTAACCAATGGCAGTTAAGGGACCTGCACATGCCAATGACAATTGAGGGACGTATTCAAGCCAATTGCAATTGAGAGACCTCCACATACCAATGACAATTGGGGGACCTACACAAACCAACAACATATGAGAGACCGACACAAACCATTGACGATTGAGAGACATAGTGTATGTCTCTCAAAGACAACTGACGGACCTACACAAACCAATGACAACTGTAGGGACCTACACAAAACAATGACGATGTTAGGTACCTACACAAACAAACGACAATTCAGGGACCTACACAAACCAATGACAATTGAGGGACCTACACAAACCATATACAATTGATGGATCAAGACAAACCAAAGACAATTGTGGGACCTACACAAACCAATGACAATCGAGGTATCTACACAAACCAATAGAAATTGAGGGACCTCCAAACACCAATGACTATTGAGGGACCTACTCAAACCGATGACAATTTAGGGACCTACACAAACCAAAGACAATTGATGAACCTACACAAACCAATGGCTATTGAGGGACCTCCAAACACCAATGATAATTTAGAGACCTACACAAACCAATGACAATTGAGGGACCTACACTAACCAATGACAATTGAAGAACCTCCACAAACCATATACAATTGATGGATCAAGACAAACCAAAGACAATTGAGGGACCTACACAAACCAATGACAATCGAGGGATCTGGACAAACCAATGGCAATTAAGGGACCTACACAAACCATATACAATTGATGGATCAAGACAAACCAAAGACAATTGAGGGACCTACACAAACCAATGACAATCGCGGGATCTACATAAACCAATGGCAATTGAGGGACCTCCAAACATTAATGACTATTGAGGGACCTACTCAAACCGATGACAATTTCTGGACCTACACAAACCAAAGACAATTGATGAACCTACACAAACCAATGGCTATTGAGGGACCTCCAAACACCAATGATAATTTAGAGACCTACACAAACCAAAGACAATTGAGGGACCTAGACAAAACAATGACGGTTGAGGGACCTACACAAACCAATGGCAATTGAGGGACCTCCAAACACTGATGACAATTGATGGACCTTCACAAACCAATTGCGGGACCTTCACATACTAATGACAATTGAGGGACCCACAAATACCAATGACTGTTGAGGGACCTACACATACCAATGCCAATTGAGGGATCTCCACACACACACACACACACACGCATCAATGCTAATTGAGGGACCTACACAAACCTATGTCAATTGAGGGACCTACACATACTAGCGACAGTTGAGGGACCTACACATACCAATGACAATTGAAGAACCTACACATACCAATGACATTTGAGGGACCTACACAAACCAATGGAAATTGAGGGACTTACACATACCAATGTCTATTGATTGACCTACACATACACATGAAACTTGAGGGACCTACACAAGCCAATGACAATTGAGGGACTTACACAAACCAATGAAGATTGAGGGACCTACACAAACCAATTGCAATTGAGGGACCTACACATACCAATGACAATTGGGGGGCCTACACAAACCAATGACATATGAGAGAACTACACTAACCAATGACAATTGAGGGACCTACACAAACCAAAGGCAATTGAGGGACCTACACAAGCCTAAGACAATTGAGGGACAACACAAACCAATGAAGATTGAAATGCATACTTAAATCAATGACAATTGATTTAACCAACACAAACCAAAAACAATTGAAGGACCAACTCAAACCAATGACAATTGTGGGAGCTACATAAAACAAGGACAATTGAGGGGCCGATACAAACCAATGCGTTGTAAATAAATTACAATTCAAAGTATAGCTCCTTCAATTGTTTTGATACTTACTTGCAGTACAGAGTTTATGTTTTTGTAAGATATAGAGGATGATAACAGGTACATACATACCAAGTTTAGTTTTAATCGACCCAGCCGTTCTTAAGATATTACATTTCAAAATATAGTTCCTCCAATTGTTTTAATACTACATGCAGTACAGAGTTTAGGTTTTTTAAAGATGTAGTGGAGGTTAACAAATACCAGTACATCAAGTTTCGTTCAAATAGGCCCAGCCTTTCTTAAGATATTATATTTCTAAGTATAGCTCCTTCATTTGTTTTGATACCACCTGCAGTACAGAGTTTAGGTTTTTTTCAAGATGTAGAGGATGATGACAAATACCTGTACACCAAGTTTCATGTAAATCGGCTGAGCCGTTCTCTTTATATTTAACTTTGAAATTTTGCCCCTTCATTTTTTGAGATGCAACCCGCAACATTTTAGTTAAGATTTTTCACATAGGTGGATACTCCTCTGAAGTGCCTACACTACGTAGTAGGCAGTTTTCTGGTGTCAAAACGACCCTAGGACCTACCGTTTTCGAGATATTAGCGATTTTTGACAATTCTTTTTGATGGGTTGGCAGCACTTGCTGATGATATACGCATATAAATGTGTTATATATATATATATATATATATATATATATATATATATATATATATATATATACGGCATGACCATAGGTTGGTAACGTCTTGAATCACGTGGTCAAAAAAGGTTTCCCACCACGTGGGTGCCGCCATCTTGGAAAAAGCGCGGGAAAAAACACGTGGTCAAAAGTGAGGTTAGAACACGTGGTCGTCCATGTGGACGCCGCCGTCTTGGAAAAAGCGCGGGAAAAACACGTGGTCAAAAGTGAGGTTAGAACACGTGGTCAGCCATGTGGGCGCCGCCATCTTGAAAAAAGCGCGGGAAAAAACACGTGGTCAAAAGTGAGGTTAAAACACGTGGTCGTCCATGTGGGCGTCACCATCTTGATGACGTCATCGGTCACGTGACCGGCTCTCGACCAATCAGGAGCAGGTTTTATCCTCCCAGAGGGTCTACTGGCGATGCTATTAATCTGGAATTGGAATTTCATTTTCTCTTGTTTTTAACACTTTCGCTGCTGCAAACATGTTTAAACATGAAATTTGCATATAAGTTTCTATGTTGAGAAAAAACTATCGGGGTCCGCAGCAGCCAACGTGTAGCTTGAAAGGCCCCAAATTTAAATCAGCTATAACCTAGCATACAATCTTGCTGATAACCAATAAGTTATGTTTGTATAGGCCTAATGTTTTGTATTTTGTATGTTATTAAATTTCTTAGGATAGAAAATAAATGTTACCTCTTTGAGTGTCATGTAACGAAATATCGTTGCAAATCTTAATCTTAATTAATAATGTGGGAATATTAATTATATTGGAATATATATTTATAGTAAGGCTAATAGATCGTAGAACTCTGATATACTGTTATTGAATATATTAGGGCCTATACCATTAGGTATATCACTTCCGAATAGTTAGTGAACGTTTATCATACTGCATCCTCATTAGAGCCCTACAGTTGTTAGGTAATTCTTTACAGCTTTACACTGAAATTATACTTAGTTGAAAACACATTCATAGGCTCTGCTCATTAAAAACTGTCTTTAGCTCCTTTTTCAAAATTTTGAAGGGTGCCACTTGTGTTTTCTTATACGGAATTGTACACTTTACTTTCACCCTCAGACTGTAGGCCTAGGCTAATTGCCTCTTTTATAACCTATCAAAAGTTACTGGAGTAGGTCCTACAAGATTACAAGTGATCCGATCTAGAAGCTATGGACCCCTCTCAAGTAGTTTCCTATGAAAAGCTAGTTGACATATAAATAGATCTAAATACAATATACAGGCCTTATCTCAAATTTCCCTCTTATAGAATAGGTACCTAATTAAAGATATGATAAGGCTAATATTATAATATGATATGTATCTTGGCCAGCTTGAGATTACTGACTGACATAACTCATTAGAGGTAAAATTACACAACAATATCATAGACCTACCTAAATTAAATGGAAGATAAATAAGTTAGTGTCATAGGATACAGTTTAGCCTTCATTACCAACCAATTGTTGAAACTTAAACTTTGAGGACAGATTTTAAAATATATCGAAAACAGCATAAATTAGGTTGAAATAGGTATACTCCTATCTTCTTCCTTTTATTACAAATATCCATATAAAGGGTTTCGGTATAATTATGCCGAAACGTTTGCAATTTCCTCACCTAAAAATGTTGGCGTTCTCGCCAATGATGACACTCATATTTTATAGTCGTATTTACAGAAAGTTTACTTCTGTGAAAACTATAAATTCACTAAGCAACATTAATAAAATGATTATTACGAAACTAAACAACACGTTTGGTATTCAGAATAGGACTGTGTAGATCAATTATAGAATCAATTAAACTATACATAACCTCAAGCGTGAAATTAAAATTTGACACTTTGAAACCAGTAATCCAACTGACGATTTGACAGTTCGAGAACTTCACCACATGAACCAAATCAGCCACTGAATATAGTTCAACTAAAAAACTAGTAATTATTAAAATGTAAGATTAATTCTCCGTTTATAGTTTATTAGAATCATTAAACCATCAAAACGTTATCCTAAAAATTTCATGACAATCCATCAAACCGTCAAAATGTAGTTAGCGTTACACTACTTCTACTTTGCATTTTCTTTGCAAGTGACGTATAAGGACTCACTTCGTTTCGTCCAATTACAAACTTAAGATATAATTTTTGATTTATAAATTTAGTAATCTAATCTTACGAAGGTTATGTCCCAAAGTGCTAGTTTTGCATTATTCTGTATCCACGTAATTTGTAGTTTAAATTGTATTACTCGATTCAAAATGAGATCGGAAAAGTCGAATATAACAGATACATATATAAATAACAAGTTGTTCCCACAAACTTCGCCCCGTAAATAATCGTAATATATAATAAACGGAATCAGGAAACTGACACATACTTTCTCCCTTTTAGCCCAAATTTAATGAATAAATTAATTTTTATTTACTAAATATAGAATAAAAAGCACGGTCGAATGTACAGAAAATCTTATAAACAAGTTGTTTTCAAAATCATCCACCCAAATCCCTGTTTTAGAGGTACTATAGAATTCATTGCTGCACACGTGGTTTAAAGAGAGGAAATGCCCCCTATACCCCTCCCCCCCGGGGTTATTAACGGGCAACATATTTTGAATTTCCTCTGTTTTTCAATGCTAACTTGACAAGCATATCAAGCTTGAATTAAATTTATCAGTAAATAAGAGAGTAATAGTAATTTTTGTATTCCCCATGAAAATAACTTTGGAAAACGTACTGCGTTTACCGCAAAATTTAAATTTAAATTTTCTCCGCAACCAGCAAGCATAGAATAGTAATTCATGATACTAAATTATTAGTTTTTTGAGCTCTTTTTAATGGTGAATAGTAATATTTTTTATATTTATGTTTTTTTATGAAAAATCCAAAAAAAACTGAATTTTTGATGTTTTAAGTCCGGTTATATCTGAAAACAAAGTTTTACAGGCATGCGGGTGGTGTAATTTTGTTGGAAAACTAAATTTCTACAAACAACTAAAGTTTAATAACAATTGTTAGTTCCATTTTTGAGAAATTTTGATTTTTCATGTTTTATTGGCGGGTTTTGGGGGATAATTACCCTTAAAAATAAAAAAATCCGAAAAATGAGAAAAAACCTGGAGATATTGTGGATTAGTACCTACATATTTCATAAAAATTGGCCCATTGGTTAGGGCTCTAGCTCTGTACACATCCACACAGACACACACACACAGTCAGACATCACGTAAAAACCACTTTTTTGGGTTCAGGGAGCACCAAAACGAATATTTTCACTAAATTCGAAAATTTTGACGAAAAAATACTTTCTCCATATACTATGTATAGGGGGAGAAAGTAAAAACTGACAGTTGTGTGTGTTGCATTCTGTGGTTATACCGTGGAACTACTACGAATCAAGATCAGCTCTTTGTAAAACTTACAAATAAAATAAAATACAAATAACTTTGGAAAAAGAGAAATAAATGAATTAATACCAAATAAGTCCAACGAAGAGCTAAAAGCTAGATTAAGTAAACTCTCTACGTTAGATACGTCATTTAGTTAATTAAAAATCAAACAAATGTCAAGTTCTTTTGACTTGTTAAGATTTATCTAAAGCATTCTAACGACAGAGATGTTATGACAAAATTATAAAAAAAACTTTATTTTGTTTCCTTAAAATTTGTAATGTGTTTCCTGATAGCTCTATTCTATCTTTAAAGCCTAATACATTAAGGGGTTAGTTATATATGAAAATATATATACATACACATTTATATTCTGCTTTATAATTATTTTTTAATATCTGTTATCTTAAAAGCAGTATCTATAAAATGTTAAGAGCTAGTATTTTAGTAATTTTCACCGTATAAGTATTTCAGGTTGAAAATAATTCATTATGTCAAGAGGTAATGAAATACTTACATAGTTTATTAATTATTTAAAAATACCAACTTGTTTAATGAATATGTCTACTGTTAGCTATGGTTATTCTATTTTATGTGTATATTTTCTCACAAAATCAACCTTCAGACCCATTGGAATAAGGTTTTTCATTTATCTGTAGTTCTACTTATAACTAATGTCATTATTAATTTTATTTCCTTTATTAGTAATAAGAATAAAGTCACATGAAGTCACCACTTGACCGATATCTGTCATTTGAACATTACAATCACTTCGATTTAGTTAGAATCAATGGGAGCAATTCAACGGGGATCATCTATTTTGAGTCAGACAAAAGCTTTTCACACGGTAAAAGCTCTTCATTGATAGCTCACAAATGAGTTATTTTAGACTAATTGTCAGTTACAGAGTGGAAAGGTCACTGAAGCAACTACAATTTATGTAGGTTATGCTCATCTACAACACAACCTATTTTACAATATATGATTAAAAAATAATTAAGCTTTGACAAATTATTGTAGCTTTTTTAGGTTAATTCCATAAAATACCTTGTTTACTCCTTAAAACTATTCTAACCTGTTTTGATAAAAAAATCAAATAAATTGTATGTTTTACAATCACAATTTCATTGCATGATTGTGTCAATTCGCTTCGTTATTTTGTATGGTTGAACTTTTATGTTTTGTGTCTGAAAATTCATTTTGAAGCACTTAAAACGTTTGTATATACTTATTAGTACTAATAGTGCTTTATATTAAGTAAAGAATTTTATATATATATTTAATGACAGTACTCATTTTGATTATTAGAGATATTCTCATAAGAAAGTTGTAAACTATAAACATGTAAACTCAATGAACTTAAGTTTTCTGTTAATAATCCACACTCAAAATCTATTCTATTTCAATTTTATTTTTGTTGTGTTAATATCTATAGTTTTTAAAGCAATACGTTTACCTCTAAATGTGCAAGTTTGGGTTTGTATACACTCTTGCATTTACACACCTTGGGTTTTGGCCACAGATGTGGTGAAATACCACGGACTCTAACTCTGTGGTGGAACACCACAGGCTCTAACACCTGCACCGTATTATTCGGTTTGTATCAATAAGTTATAGAGTTTAGTTGAAGTTACAAATAATGAAAAATACTTCTTGGAAATAAACTTAATTTGGAATTAAAGATGGAAACTATGCTTTTCTTTTATGCTACTCAATAGATTAGCTGTGTGGATGTGGACGTGTTCTTAATTAATATCTTCAGCATTTTGAAAAACATATATTTACATGTACTACAAAAACTGATCTTTAATTTATAATTATGAAGCTGTGTAACGTATAAGGTTATTATGCTTTGGCAAAAGTATTGTACGATCCATGCAAAAGCATAGTGTATTTTAAAAATCCATCCTCATTAACAATATGTGTCTACTCTAATGATTTTGTTAAAGTGTCCAAAATGCCAATAGTAAATATCCCCGTCACAGCAAACCTGCGTATTCAGCGAATTTACAATGCATAATATATGTCTTAATACCACATAAAGCCGCATACCAAGTTTCATAAAAATATATTCATAAATAAACGATATATGACATTTTAATTATTCTCCATAAGAATACCATTGGGGATGAGTACATAGGTTTGCTGAAATAAAGAACATAAACAATTGGTTTCTATCAATATCAATATAACTCAACTAGGTGAAGCCACATACCTAGTTTCATCAATATACATTCATAAATAAGCAATGTACATCCAGAACCTCTGAATTTACACTAACTAACGACTAAGAACAGAAATCTAATCAAATCAAAACAATTTTATGTAATATATATATATAATTTATAAGAATGAGACTGTTCCTTGTTTATGAAATGAAATCCTCACATAGGTGAAATCCGTGCGTGAGGATGAGTGTGTTTGATATGCGTGTTGCTCATCAACATAAATTTGTCGGTTGTTTTACCGACACCAGGATTACCCGAGAAAGAGATTTAGTGGGGAGGGAGGGTTGAAATTTTCGGCTGCAAAGTCACTGGAGGTTGGTGAACCAACAACTTCGACTTGTAGAGGTTCTCTAGTCAATATTTCGACTTATAGAGGTACGGAAATTGTACATATTCGAGTTATAGAGGTTCTCCAGCTAAAACATCGACTTATAGAGATGCGGTAACAGGCTAATAATACTGCAAAAATTTGAGTTATTGAGGTGTTTCCTGTTAACCCTTTGACTTATAGAGGTAAAATAACATAGCATTAGGTAGGCAAGTTCATGGGGAATGACAAAAATTCGAGTTATCAAGGAATTCGACTTATTGAGGTTCGAGTTATTGAGGTTCCACTGTATATCCCATTTTGATAAATCTCCTTAATAACATAGAGGATGTGTATGCAGGTTTGCTGCAACAAGGAACGAAAAAAATAGGTGTTTAGGCAAATATCAATATAACTCAACTAGGTGAAGTCATATACAAGGTTTTATTAATTTATGTTCATAATTAAGAGAGATATAGTATTTTAATTTTATCCATAAGAATAACATGTGGCTGAGTACGCAGGTTTGCTGCTACGGGTACCTTTACTAAAAAAATATTTGTTGAGCAAATATCAATAGACCACAACCAGATAAAGCAGTATACTAAGTTTCGTCAGTATATGTTCATAAAGAAGCGAGATATAATTCTTTTCTTATTCTCCATAAGAATAACATTAGACAACGTACTGTGTTAAGCACTTTCAATATCTTGGTAACCGATTGACGTAGAAGAATGATCAAAATACCAAATTGTGTGTTTTTTTAAGCTGAATATAATGATGAAAATTAAATTTTTATTATTTCAAAAATTATTCGTAAAATGTAAAAAAAACTTTTGGGGAACAACCCCCCCCCAAAATACCCCTTTAGATAGAGCGATATGGCTGGTTTTCAAACTTAAATTATAAGTGTTGCTTTACACGTTCATATACAATTTTATGAAAATCGGACCTTTTTTACGAGAGTTATCGCACTCACGGACACATATATATACAGTTTCAAACGAATGTTTTTTTGGGGTCTGGGGACCTCAAAACGAAAATTTATTGTGGTCTCGGGCCTAGGTCTTACTATGCCGACTACGGTAATAGCTTCTTTCCTATAGGGGAAATTCACTAAAATCGAGTTCGCACGCAGCACGCTGACATGAGGGAAGTGAATTTCCAAGTAAAAAACTTGTAAAAATCAAAATAAGTGTAAAAACATGCATTTGTTCCAATTTTTATTGAAATCTGAAAACTTGTTTGCTGTTCTGATGTTTTTGGTTCCATTTACCTGCAATACTGGGAATACAATTTTGCATATTATAAGGTTAGGAGAAGGTCCAGTCAGGCTTGAAAGTAAGCGTGAGGTTGCTGGGGATGATAAAAGTACAACAAAAAATGAAAAACAGACTTTTTTAATGTAAAACCCCCATAAGACAGCGTACTGTGTTTAGTGGATATATAAGTATATATATTTGCTGTACTATCAAGATGAGACCGGAATTTATACATACTAAACCCCCTCAAATGTATATATTTATAAATGGATTAATGCAAACAAGAGCCCTATGGTCCAAATCCTATGGCCCTATGGACCAGTGGTCAAAATTGAACCAAATATCATTTTAATATATAGTCGACGAATATCTATACTTATTTAATAGGCGAGCAGGTTTTTTGTGACAATCACTCCTCCTAAACTACTGAACCGATTTTCATGTTTTTGGTGTCATTGGAAAGAACCTAACGTGAAGTTGTGCAGGAAACTTTTTTTATAGAGAAATAATTTACGAGTGAGGCCCTGGGGACCCTTAAAGTTGAGTTTTTCCCATAAGCTTAACATTGGGAAATAACTATAAGTTCAAAGTAATCAGCTGGATAGAGTTAACACAGTTAATCAGCAGGCCATGTTGGCTTTGGAACGGTAACACAATATTTATACAGGAATGTCAGTATAATATTACGTCGTGATCGCGAGCGAAGCCGTGACAGGCTACTAGTTTGAACAAAAAACAACAGTGTAATATTTAGTGGGTTCTGTTGCGGTCATATCTCTCCCTCTTCCCCCTATCCTCACCCCCAAGTATATTTTTAATGTGGAGTTAAAACGGATTCCAGAAGAGCGTTACCATTCCAGTTATCAGTAGTCTTATTGTATGCCTGAAACCTATCCACCTCAATCTCTGTTGTTTGGTTATTACAACACGTATTTTGTGTTGTAATAAGAAATATTTAACTGTAAGGTACTCAATATTTGCGTTGGTTATATTTTGCAGGACAAAGAAAGCTTATTAAGCTTCTGAGGGTTGAACAAGTGAAACGAATGAGGCTTCTTTCCAATCCAAGTTTGGAAAGAAGCCAGCTACATTAAAAACTCTTCTTGTTTTATGTCTTGAAATCTGGCTTACACAGACATTGACTTATAGTCACATATAAATTGAATTGTTATCACATATCAAGAAAACAACAGTAAGTAATATTTGATTTTATACAAAACTTCAAGGTTATGTTAGTTAGAAACAACTCGTTAATATATATTAGAAACAAAATAACGTTTCGTTTACTTCAGTCACTGACCTAAATAATTGATCAATTCATTTATCAATTGATCATTGTAATAAATCAAAATAATAAAATTATTATTTTTTGAAAAATATAAAAATAACTAAAATTTGTTGTTAAAGATAAAACATCCGAGTTTACTGTTCTATTGACTGCTAAGTTCTTATTCCTTTACGCGAAGATTTCATTACCCTGTACCAATTACCCTCAGAACTTTACAGCGCTTGTAACCATTACCCAAGTTGAGCACTAAACCCAGCCTCAAAATTAACTGCCCTATCTTTAATAGAGTTTTCTCGGTAGTAAAAAAATCGAGAAATATTTTATTGTAAATTTGCCTTTTTCTTAAAACAAATCCATATGCTATGCACTTATTAATTTTTTTTTATTTAAAAAAAATTTAATTTGTTAGTCTTAAAGCTCGTTGTATCAGTCACTTCTGATTACATTATGGGAACTTATTGCTTTCTTTATAAATTTATTGGTGACCAATAATATAATATAACGTTTAACGTTTCGATTCATTCTTGAGTACATTATTCCTCGAAATAATCATCCAATCTTCTATCAACTCATTTAACACTAAACTCTGTCTAAAATAATCAATTTTACTTAGGTATTTGTCAAAATATTATATAAAGATTTACTACCCCGCTTGTTAATATACTTACATAATGTATACATCGGTAACCAGAAGTGCAAACAAATTATAAAACACCACTAGCTATCTGAATCTGAAGTTTAAGTAAGTGAAATTGAATCATCTCTCTTATAGGTGCGTAAAACGGTTTTAAATTATATTATTTAAAAACCACAGAATGTCTATGACATGAATACAAGAAAAACAAAACAAATTACCTGTGACCATAACTTGAAAGGCGTTAAGTAAAACACTATTACGAATTCGTACACAAAAGTAAAGGCAATATATAATAGCGGTTTATACAAAAAAACTTACAATCAAAAACTTTACACTTTTAGACTTTGGATATTTCAGAAAATTTACCTGAAATTGTTCTTTAAATAAGGTTTTCACGAAGAGGTTTTTCATTACAGCTTTTTAATTAATTGACTATTCTATGCAAACGTTTTTCTAGCAAGCATACCTTTATGTTCCAGAGGATAACATTTAGAGTTGAATAATTTGTGCCAAAATCAGCTTCAGAGCCATAAAAGGTATATGTATATGCATAAGGTACTTTTGTTCAAAGTAAAAATTAAATCAGCAGCCAATTGTAGCCTTTTTCCTTTTAATATACCTATTATTAAAACATTTTACAAATCCGATCGTGTTTTAGTTTTAACTGATAAAATAACGCAATGGGTAACAAGCAATAACAAGCAATACTGTTTACTTAGATACTTTGATTTGAATAACAAATATATACTCGCGTAAAAGGTTTTCGAACCTAATAAATAGCTTAAGTATTCTTCCAGTAGAAGTTTAGAGTTACATTCGGTGAAAAAATATTTAATTTCCTAAATAAATATCAGAGATAGAAACTAAACACTGTGTCAGACGGTGGGTGAATGCTTGCTCGCGGAAAATCATATGTGCATACAATTTCATTTAGCTAGTCATTTGTACTAATCACTTTACTTTCTCATTTTTAAATTAATTGATTGATTTATTAAATGTGAACATTACATATTTCTTTCACTATCACACTCAAATTTTAGACCACTTTTCCTAAAAGTGTTTGTGTTTCTTAAAAACAAACCGTTTCCTTTAAAAAAAATTTAAAAATATACCTATTTCCTTTTTTATGCAACCAAACGTTCGACATAATTTTCAGTACAAGCTCTTAAAAATATTTTTTATTGTTTGAACTACATAGGGGATGAAAATGGTTTTAGTATTTATTATAAATATTACAAAAATAATAAACATAAAATAGGGCCATTAATCCCACTTTTATCTCAATAAAAATAATAATTTGTGTTAGTGACTATCATTCAAATATCCTTTAAATAACTATTGGGACCGTAAGATAACACTACAATAATAATTATTAATACATTTGAGAAGTAACTGAAACCACCACTATTGAAGATAAACATAAAAAGTAGGTAATCAAAGAAGACAACATATGTTAAACAGTCATTAGTTATTTAAACTAACTAAGCTAAAAAAACGACTGTGGATTTTTGGCGAAATATAAGCGAAATTTTTGGCTGTCTAACTTATAATTACGAAGGGTAACCTCTCAGTCAACTTTTATTTAGGCCACTGGGGATTACTAAGCTTAGTTAGATATTATTATAAAAGTAGGGTGCTATGGCCGGTTCTGGAACACCTTAGCAAACTGAGGAGCCGAGGAGCCCCCCCCCATGACGTCATCCCCCCCATGACGTCATCCCCCCCATGACGTCATCCCCCCATGACGTCATCCCCCCCATGACGTCATCCCCCCCATGACGTCATCCCCCACATGACGTCATCCCCCCCCGTCACGTGACCCATTAACCTAACTTAAACCTGGCGCCTGGCGTGAGGAGCCTGAGGAGCCCCCCCCCCGACAGGAGGAAAAAACTTTCGAAAATTAATAACTAGCCTATTTACCCACCGATTCCCACGGGACTTTTTTCAGAGTGTAGACCTATCCCAGAGGAAGCGAATGACGTAAGAACCCCATAGATCCACCATTAAACAAGGCTGCTATTAATTTTTAACCGCGTTTTCCTTATGGGATCTCAGCTGTTTACCAACCGATTTTGACGAAACCTCACCACATGTCGGACGGCAGCCTAAGTAAACCATCCTTTAAAGAAAATTGAAAATCAACCGTTAAACGGGCCCGCTATTAATTTTTAATCGCGTTTTCCTTATGAACAAGTGAGGAGCTCCCCCCCCCCGTCACGTGACCCATTAACCTAACTTAAACCTGGCGCCTGGCGTGAGGAGCCTGAGGAGCCCCACCCCCGACAGGAGGAAAAAACTTTTGAAAATTAATAACTAGCCTATTTACCCACCGATTCCCACGGGACTTTTTCCAGAGTGTAGACCTATGCCAGAGGAAGCGAATGAAGTAAGAACCCCATAGATCCACCATTAAACAAGGCTGCTATTAATTTTTAACCGCGTTTTCCTTATGGGATCTCAGCTGTTTACCTACCGATTTTGACGAAACCTCACCACATGTCGGACGGCAGCCTAAGTAAACCATCCTTTAAAGAAAATTGAAAATCAACCGTTAAACGGGCCCGCTATTAATTTTTAATCGCGTTTTCCTTATGAACAAGTGAGGAGCTCCCCCCCCCCCGTCACGTGACCCATTAACCTAACTTAAACCTGGCGCCTGGCGTGAGGAGCCTGAGGAGCCCCCCCCCCGACAGGAGGAAAAAACTTTTGAAAATTAATAACTAGCCTATTTACCCACCGATTCCCACGGGACTTTTTCCAGAGTGTAGACCTATGCCAGAGGAAGCGAATGACGTAAGAACCCCATGGATCCACCATTAAACAAGGCTGCTATTAATTTTTAACCGCGTTTTCCTTATGGGATCTCAGCTGTTTACCAACCGATTTTGACGAAACCTCACCACATGTCGGACGGCAGCCTAAGTAAACCATCCTTTAAAGAAAATTGAAAATCAACCGTTAAACGGGCCCGCTATTAATTTTTAAACGCGTTTTCCTTATGGACAAGTGAGGAGCTCCCCCCCCCCCCGTCACGTGACCCATTAACCTAACTTAAACCTGGCGCCTGGCGTGAGGAGCCTGAGGAGCCCCCCCCCCGACAGGAGGAAAAATTTTTTGAAAATTAATAACTAGCCTATTTACCCACCGATTCCCACGGGACTTTTTCCAGAGTGTAGACCTATCCCAGAGGAAGCGAATGAAGTAAGAAACCCATAGATCCACCATTAAACAAGGCTGCTATTAATTTTTAACCGCGTTTTCCTTATGGGATCTCAGCTGTTTACCTACCGATTTTGACGAAACCTCACCACATGTCGGACGGCAGCCTAAGTAAACCATCCTTTAAAGAAAATTGAAAATCAACCCTTAAACGGGCCCGCTATTAATTTTTAAACGCGTTTTCCTTATGGACAAGTGAGGAGCTCCCCCCCCCCGACAGGAGGAAAAATTTTTTGAAAATTAATAACTAGCCTATTTACCCACCGATTCCCACGGGACTTTTTCCAGAGTGTAGACCTATCCCAGAGGAAGCGAATGACGTAAGAACCCCATAGATCCGCCATTAAACAAGGCTGCTATTAATTTTTAGCCGCGTTTTCCTTATGGGATCTCAGCTGTTTACCTACCGATTTTGACGAAACCTCACCACATGTCGGACGGCAGCCTAAGTAAACCATCCTTTAAAGAAAATTGAAAATCAACCGTTAAACGGGCCCGCTATTAATTTTTAAACGCGTTTTCCTTATGGACAAGTGAGGAGCTCCCCCCCCTCCCCCCCCCCATCACCTGTGGCACTTCTCGTGATGACCTTGAACATGAGGAAAAAACTTTCGAAAATTAATAACTAGCCTATTTACCCACCGATTCCTACGGGACTTTTTCCAGAGTGTAGGCCTATCCCCAAGGAAGCGAATGACGAAAGAACCCCATAGATCCGCTATCAAAAAAGACCGCTATTAATTTATAACCGCGTTTTCCTTATGGGATCTCGGCTGTTTACCGACCGATTTTGACGAAACTTCACCACATGTCGGGCAGCGGTCTAAGTAAACCATCGCTTAAAGAAAATTGAAAATCCGCTGTTAAACGGGTCCGCTATTAATTTTTAAACTATTTTTAAAATAAAGTTTTATATCCTTACCCCTTTTCCATAAAAAGAAAAACTACTAATTATTTAAGTCCTAACTTTAACAGCAAAGGCACAGTGAGGATGCGAGGGATGACGTCACAGCCATGCACGACCCTCAAGCAGAGGTGTCAACAGCAGGTGAAAGCGACATTGGAAAGCGGTAATTCTTGGACTCCAGAGGTGTCAACAACCCCCGGTGCACAGTCAGTCCGAATCTTCAGTTAGCCATGGAAGGACACAACCCACTGTCCCTAGCTCAGCTATCGTCTATTGTAATAAGAAAGAATTACCTCATTCTGCATCGGAGGATTGCAAAAGCACCAGTGCCTATACAACGGTACACCGCATCCTGCCTCAAGGGAGTTTGTCGGGAAGGTGTGATAATGCTTAACAACCCCGAAACAGATCCTCAGGTGATAGATTTGTATAATAAATACAAAGGCAAGAGAGTTTACCAATGCATCCACTGTGAGTACGGTGAACATTATTGCAATAGGCTTCTAAATCCCGCAAGAAATGTTACAGTGTATCGTTTTTCAGACTCTAGCAAAGAGCAGCACGCTTGTTTCTGTTGTGGCAAGTTTGCTTTTCAGGTGAATTGGTTGAGAAACAATTTTTACCTATCTCACTTGATAGCTTTAAAGGCAATGGCCCACATGACAGCTTTTAAGGGCTCTAGACACTCCAACTACATGCTTCTTAGGTATTAAAGACTTCTTTTTACCCTTAACCTCATTCCTTTAAAATTAAAATAATAAATATTAAAACAAAATAATAAAATAAATAAAGAAAAAAGTTTATTTATGGACCTATGGCTGGCAAATAGCGAGACTTTCCCCGAATGCTGCGTTATTCCAGCAGCAAAGGGGCCTACACCAGTAAGTAAAGTGCACCAGTGTGGAGCGTGGAGCACTCCGCTGTTTTCCCCGAGTGCTGCGTTATTACAGCAGCAAAGGGGCATACGCCAGTAAGTAAAGTGCGCCAGTGTGGAGCGTGGAACACTCCGCTGTTTTCCCCGAGTGCTGCCTTATTCCAGCAGCAAAGGGCCATACGCCAGTAAGTAATATGCCCCCGTCACCTGTGGCACTTGTCGTGACGACCTTGAACACCACAGTTCATCCTCCTACTCCTCACGACCAAGCGCCAGGTACAGATTTATGATAGATAAGAAACCGCCAGTAGATTTGTTAAGTATGCTTTCTTCTCCGGTGCCTTCGCCCATGACGTCACGGCGCGCCCGTGGACTTTGGTAACTAACGATTTATTTTTATGAGAGTAAAACGGCCTTGGATGGGAAGAAGCCAGGTTCCAAGGGAAAACAACCGATGACATCACCCCTGCTTGGTCGGGTAAACTGGCGATTGAGACGAGGAAACAGACTCGACGGGTAAACAAGAGGTTCTCAGCCCTCTGTGTAGGTCCTCTTGTCGTGACGACCTTGAACACCGCAGTTCATCCTCCTACTCCTCACGACCAAGCGCCAGGTACAGTTTTATGATAGATAAGAAACCGCCAGTAGATTTGTTAAGTATGCTTACTTCTCCGGTGCCCTCACCCATGACGTCACGGCGCGCCCGTGGACTTTGGTAACTAACGATTTATTTTTATGAGAGTAAAACGGCCTTGGGTGGGAAGAAGCCAGGTTCCAAGGGAAAACAACCGATGACATCACCCCTGCTTGGTCGGGTAAACTGGCGATTGAGACGAGGAAACAGACTCGACGGGTAAACAAGAGGTTCCCAGCCCTCTGTGTAGGTCCTCACCGCCACCTCCTCACCCTTGTATTTATCGGGCTCGGGTAAACTGGCAATTGAGACGAGGAAAAAGACTCAAGGGATGAACAAGAGGTTGCCAGCCCTCTGTGAAGGTCCTCACCGCCACCTCCTCACCCTTGTATTTATCGGGCTCGGGTAAACTGGCGATTGAGACGAGGAAACAGACTCGATGGTTAAACAAGAGGTTGTCAGCCCTCTGTGTAGGTCCTCACCACCACCTCCTCACCCTCGTGTTTATCGGGTAACTAATCGGACTTGTTTTCCTGTTCGCAGGCTGTCCATGCCCGTTGTGCGCTGTCGCCCTGGTGAGCCCCGAGGATCTACGCCACCACATAGAAGCGGTCCACGGTGCGAGCCCGACAGCTTCGACCTCCTCTTCCTCCGCTGCGACGCCACCCGCCAGAGACCTGCGGCCCGGGTGGACCTACCTCCGTATACGCGACCTGGAGATCCGCGTCAACCTCTACACCCCGTTGGGAGAAGGCGGAGCCCGGTTCATCCAACTTCCCAGGGCCATCTGCGCGAGGCGCGCTGTCATCAACGTGCACAATGACATGTGTTTCATGTACGCTATCCTGGCCAACTTCGTCCCGATGAACCCGCAGAGACCCGCATCTTATACCTTGGACATCATCGCCCGTTACGACTGGACCGGCCTGCGCTTCCCCGTGGCGCTGAAGGACATCGAGTCCTTTGAGTGCAAGAACGCCATCAGCGTAAACGTTTACGGGATCGAGTGGGTGATGGTGGGGAGACGCCCCGACGGGACGCCAGAGTTCAAGGACAAGGTCTACCCGTTGAAGATCTGCAAGCGGGAGTTGGAGGATCACCGGGACCTGTTGTACGTGACTGCCGGTGGGGAACAGTCACTACACCTACATCGTAAACATGAGTAGGCTAGTGCGTTCTCAGCTGACGTCCCACGCCTTTAAGCTGGTGTGTACCCCGGAGAAGTTCACCAAGTACGTGGCCAAGTCCAACTTCCTGGACCGCACGTACTACACGGAGGACGTGGCCCTGGTGCATCTGTCCAAAGTCAACATCGTGTTGGACAAGCCCGTCTACGTAGGCATGACAGTCCTGGAGCTGAGCAAGTGGTTCATGTACGAGTTCCTACGGAAGATGAAGGAGCACCTGGAAGACTTTGACACCAGCGGCTACCCGAGGTCCCACCCCTGCTACAGCCCCGTCAACGCCAAGGTCATCGGAAAGTTTAAGGACGAGTGTAACGGCCTATCCTTATTCGAGTACCTCGGCCTGCGGTCCAAGCTGTATTTCATGGACATCGAGGACGCAGCGACAGGCGACAGTAAGGCTCTCAAGCGAGCCAAGGGGGGTGGCGAAGGGCGTTGTCAAGAACGTCCTCACCCCCGACGACTACAGAGAGTGCTTATTCAACAGGGTCCAAAAGCACACCACCAACGTCCGCTTTCGGTCCCACCTGCACCGAGTGTACACCGTGCAGGTGAACAAGCTCAGCCTACACCCCGCTGATGACAAGCGGTTCGTCCTCCCCGACAACATCCGCACTCTACCGTGAGGACATAAAGATATCCCGCTACAGCTAACCAGGAGAGGGGAACATCCGCAGCAGATGGAGGTGGATGATGTGGAAGAGGAGGAGGGACAGCACCAGCCCGAGGACGAAGACGAGGAAGAGGAATTCCCCGTCTAGTTGTATATATTAATTATAAGAAAAAATTGTAAATAGTATCTGTAAGTAATTATACGACAATAGTTTTATGTACAGCATGAACCCGAGTTGTTTATTTCCTCCCTTTGCTCACTCAAAAGTCACAAGCCGTTAGGCTCAGAAAAACTCAAGTGTGAGAGAAAGGAGTTATGGGCCGTTTGACCCGAGCCGTGCAGCTTAAAAAGCCCCCGCCAACCGGGAGCGGTTGGCGGCGCGTGTCGGGGACGGCCCTGAAGGAGTTGCCCAGCGGTCTGCTGATGTCCGAGGGGTCACCCTCGAGTTAGTCAGCGGCTTGCTGATGTCCGAGGGGTCTCGCGCCCTCTTTGGCGGCCTTCACTGCCGCTTGGCGGGGGCTCAGCCAGTGACACGCGCCGCTGGTATATAAACCTGAGGTCCAGCCCCGCTGCCTCAGTTTTACTAATTTATTTTTTTTTTATCAAAATTTAGTAAGGAGAAAGGAGAAAGGACAAACACAAGCTTTATCATAATGAGACATGTATTGTACAGTAAAAAGGTTACATACACACACTACAAAAACCTTACAAACTAGTTTTAAGCGAATATGGAGAAGCAGTCAGCACCGGTTGTGTGATACCTTCATTACCACCAGTTGCACACTTTATCACCACCGGCTTCACTGTGTGTGTCAAACCAGTGACTCTGGGGACTCCTGAATAACGGTCCACCCAAAGGTTTTCCAATCGCGTTATGATGTCCATAATCATAATGTAGATTTCACAGTCTTTATTTTCATCCAAATATAAGTTGCAACCATGTGTATGCTGACCTCTATGATGTAACTGGATGTCCAAGAACACATTACCCTGATTGGCGGGATTTTGCACCGTATGTTGATAACCGGAATCGACCCAACTGACAGTGGGTGGTGAATCGTTCGAATCTTTTTCCACAAGCTCCAAGTCTCCAGGTAGTTTCGGGGGATTGACACTTCTACTGTTGTCATTCATGCAACTGCTATCGACACATATGCTGACGTTCTTGGAACCTCCTCCTTCGGATATTTGGTTGGATGATGGTGATGCAAAGTCTTCAGATATCTCCGGAGCATTGCCACTTTCAATGTCGTTTATGCAACTGCTATCAATACATGTGTTGACTTTCTGCGGACCTCTTCCTGCTGAGGTTTGTATGAACGATCTCGGTTGTGAGGAACGATTGTTTCTTCGCTTCCTTCTAACACAGAGGTGGTGCTGACGATGATGGAGACGAAGTCCATCTCGCGACGTGAACGACTCCTCGCAGTATGGACATTTCCAGGTCGCCAGCTTCGATGGTGTGGCGACTGACCGTTTCAGTGATGGTGCTGGCGGTGGTTGTTCAGGACTTCGTGGAGAAAAGTACATGGTGCTATAGCCATCCATCGCTTCCAACTCCTTCAACAACGTCTGGACTGATTCATCCACTTCGATTGCACTAGCCATGTTTGTGTTTACTCTGCAACATCACTAGACAAACTGAAGGTGATGACGTCACCGCGGTCCACGACTACACTATTTAAGGTAGGTCAATGCGTGCAAGGGCGCAGGTTTTAGTTAGGTTTACAGACGCAGGTTTAGGTTAGGTTTACAAACGCAGGTTTAGGTTAGGTTTACAGACGCAGGTTTAGGTTAGGTTTACAGACGCAGGTTTAAGTTAGGTTTGAATATGTATAAACGTCGCGCGCGCATATTGCGCTGGATGGCTATAGCACCATGTACTTTTCTCCACGAAGTCCTGAACAACCACCGCCAGCACCATCACTGAAACGGTCAGTCGCCACACCATCGAAGCTGGCGACCTGGAAATGTCCATACTGCGAGGAGTCGTTCACGTCGCGAGATGGACTTCGTCTCCATCATCGTCAGCACCACCTCTGTGTTAGAAGGAAGCGAAGAAACAATCGTTCCTCACAACCGAGATCGTTCATACAAACCTCAGCAGGAAGAGGTCCGCAGAAAGTCAACACATGTATTGATAGCAGTTGCATAAACGACATTGAAAGTGGCAATGCTCCGGAGATATCTGAAGACTTTGCATCACCATCATCCAACCAAATATCCGAAGGAGGAGGTTCCAAGAACGTCAGCATATGTGTCGATAGCAGTTGCATGAATGACAACAGTAGAAGTGTCAATCCCCCGAAACTACCTGGAGACTTGGAGCTTGTGGAAAAAGATTCGAACGATTCACCACCCACTGTCAGTTGGGTCGATTCCGGTTATCAACATACGGTGCAAAATCCCGCCAATCAGGGTAATGTGTTCTTGGACATCCAGTTACATCATAGAGGTCAGCATACACATGGTTGCAACTTATATTTGGATGAAAATAAAGACTGTGAAATCTACATTATGATTATGGACATCATAACGCGATTGGAAAACCTTTGGGTGGACCGTTATTCAGGAGTCCCCAGAGTCACTGGTTTGACACACACAGTGAAGCCGGTGGTGATAAAGTGTGCAACTGGTGGTAATGAAGGTATCACACAACCGGTGCTGACTGCTTCTCCATATTCGCTTAAAACTAGTTTGTAAGGTTTTTGTAGTGTGTGTATGTAACCTTTTTACTGTACAATACATGTCTCATTATGATAAAGCTTGTGTTTTTCCTTTCTCCTTTCTCCTTACTAAATTTTGATAAAAAAAAATAAATTAGTAAAACTGAGGCAGCGGGGCTGGACCTCAGGTTTATATACCAGCGGCGCGTGTCACTGGCTGAGCCCCCGCCAAGCGGCAGTGAAGGCCGCCAAAGAGGGCGCGAGACCCCTCGGACATCAGAAAGCCGCTGACTAACTCGAGGGTGACCCCTCGGACATCAGCAGACCGCTGGGCAACTCCTTCAGGGCCGTCCCCGACACACGCCGCCAACCGCTCCCGGTTGGCGGGGGCTTTTTAAGCTGCACGGCTCGGGTCAAACGGCCCATAACTCCTTTCTCTCACACTTGAGTTTTTCTTAGCCTAACGGCTTGTGACTTTTGAGTGAGCAAAGGGAGGAAATAAACAACTCGGGTTCATGCTGTACATAAAACTATTGTCGTATAATTACTTACAGATACTATTTACAAATTTTTCTTATAATTAATATATACAACTAGACGGGGAATTCCTCTTCCTCGTCTTCGTCCTCGGGCTGGTGCTGTCCCTCCTCCTCTTCCACATCATCCACCTCCATCTGCTGCGGATGTTCCCCTCTCCTGGTTAGCTGTAGCGGGATATCTTTATGTCCTCACGGTAGAGTGCGGATGTTGTCGGGGAGGACGAACCGCTTGTCATCAGCGGGGTTGAGGCTGAGCTTGTTCACCTGCACGGTGTACACTCGGTGCAGGTGGGACCGAAAGCGGACGTTGGTGGTGTGCTTTTGGACCCTGTTGAATAAGCACTCTCTGTAGTCGTCGGGGGTGAGGACGTTCTTGACAACGCCCTTCGCCACCCCCCTTGGCTCGCTTGAGAGCCTTACTGTCGCCTGTCGCTGCGTCCTCGATGTCCATGAAATACAGCTTGGACCGCAGGCCGAGGTACTCGAATAAGGATAGGCCGTTACACTCGTCCTTAAACTTTCCGATGACCTTGGCGTTGACGGGGCTGTAGCAGGGGTGGGACCTCGGGTAGCCGCTGGTGTCAAAGTCTTCCAGGTGCTCCTTCATCTTCCGTAGGAACTCGTACATGAACCACTTGCTCAGCTCCAGGACTGTCATGCCTACGTAGACGGGCTTGTCCAACACGATGTTGACTTTGGACAGATGCACCAGGGCCACGTCCTCCGTGTAGTACGTGCGGTCCAGGAAGTTGGACTTGGCCACGTACTTGGTGAACTTCTCCGGGGTACACACCAGCTTAAAGGCGTGGGACGTCAGCTGAGAACGCACTAGCCTACTCATGTTTACGATGTAGGTGTAGTGACTGTTCCCCACCGGCAGTCACGTACAACAGGTCCCGGTGATCCTCCAACTCCCGCTTGCAGATCTTCAACGGGTAGACCTTGTCCTTGAACTCTGGCGTCCCGTCGGGGCGTCTCCCCACCATCACCCACTCGATCCCGTAAACGTTTACGCTGATGGCGTTCTTGCACTCAAAGGACTCGATGTCCTTCAGCGCCACGGGGAAGCGCAGGCCGGTCCAGTCGTAACGGGCGATGATGTCCAAGGTATAAGATGCGGGTCTCTGCGGGTTCATCGGGACGAAGTTGGCCAGGATAGCGTACATGAAACACATGTCATTGTGCACGTTGATGACAGCGCGCCTCGCGCAGATGGCCCTGGGAAGTTGGATGAACCGGGCTCCGCCTTCTCCCAACGGGGTGTAGAGGTTGACGCGGATCTCCAGGTCGCGTATACGGAGGTAGGTCCACCCGGGCCGCAGGTCTCTGGCGGGTGGCGTCGCAGCGGAGGAAGAGGAGGTCGAAGCTGTCGGGCTCGCACCGTGGACCGCTTCTATGTGGTGGCGTAGATCCTCGGGGCTCACCAGGGCGACAGCGCACAACGGGCATGGACAGCCTGCGAACAGGAAAACAAGTCCGATTAGTTACCCGATAAACACGAGGGTGAGGAGGTGGTGGTGAGGACCTACACAGAGGGCTGAAAACCTCTTGTTTAACCATCGAGTCTGTTTCCTCGTCTCAATCGCCAGTTTACCCGAGCCCGATAAATACAAGGGTGAGGAGGTGGCGGTGAGGACCTTCACAGAGGGCTGGCAACCTCTTGTTCATCCCTTGAGTCTTTTTCCTCGTCTCAATCGCCAGTTTACCCGAGCCCGATAAATACAAGGGTGAGGAGGTGGCGGTGAGGACCTTCACAGAGGGCTGACAACCTCTTGTTTATCCCTCGTGTCTTTTTCCTCGTCTCAATCGCCAGTTTACCCGAGCCCGATAAATACAAGGGTGAGGAGGTGGCGGTGAGGACCTTCACAGAGGGCTGACAACCTCTTGTTTATCCCTCGAGTCTTTTTCCTCATCTCAATCGCCAGTTTACCCGAGCCCGATAAATACAAGGGTGAGGAGGTGGCGGTGAGGACCTACACAGAGGGCTGGGAACCTCTTGTTTACCCGTCGAGTCTGTTTCCTCGTCTCAATCGCCAGTTTACCCGACCAAGCAGGGGTGATGTCATCGGTTGTTTTCCCTTGGAACCTGGCTTCTTCCCACCCAAGGCCGTTTTACTCTCATAAAAATAAATCGTTAGTTACCAAAGTCCACGGGCGCGCCGTGACGTCATGGGTGAGGGCACCGGAGAAGAAAGCATACTTAACAAATCTACTGGCGGTTTCTTATCTATCATAAAACTGTACCTGGCGCTTGGTCGTGAGGAGTAGGAGGATGAACTGCGGTGTTCAAGGTCGTCACGACAAGAGGACCTACACAGAGGGCTGAGAACCTCTTGTTTACCCGTCGAGTCTGTTTCCTCGTCTCAATCGCCAGTTTACCCGACCAAGCAGGGGTGATGTCATCGGTTGTTTTCCCTTGGAACCTGGCTTCTTCCCATCCAAGGCCGTTTTACTCTCATAAAAATAAATCGTTAGTTACCAAAGTCCACGGGCGCGCCGTGACGTCATGGGCGAAGGCACCGGAGAAGAAAGCATACTTAACAAATCTACTGGCGGTTTCTTATCTATCATAAATCTGTACCTGGCGCTTGGTCGTGAGGAGTAGGAGGATGAACTGTGGTGTTCAAGGTCGTCACGACAAGTGCCACAGGTGACGGGGGCATATTACTTACTGGCGTATGGCCCTTTGCTGCTGGAATAAGGCAGCACTCGGGGAAAACAGCGGAGTGTTCCACGCTCCACACTGGCGCACTTTACTTACTGGCGTATGCCCCTTTGCTGCTGTAATAACGCAGCACTCGGGGAAAACAGCGGAGTGCTCCACGCTCCACACTGGTGCACTTTACTTACTGGTGTAGGCCCCTTTGCTGCTGGAATAACGCAGCATTCGGGGAAAGTCTCGCTATTTGCCAGCCATAGGTCCATAAATAAACTTTTTTCTTTATTTATTTTATTATTTTGTTTTAATATTTATTATTTTAATTTTAAAGGAATGAGGTTAAGGGTAAAAAGAAGTCTTTAATACCTAAGAAGCATGTAGTTGGAGTGTCTAGAGCCCTTAAAAGCTGTCATGTGGGCCATTGCCTTTAAAGCTATCAAGTGAGATAGGTAAAAATTGTTTCTCAACCAATTCACCTGAAAAGCAAACTTGCCACAACAGAAACAAGCGTGCTGCTCTTTGCTAGAGTCTGAAAAACGATACACTGTAACATTTCTTGCGGGATTTAGAAGCCTATTGCAATAATGTTCACCGTACTCACAGTGGATGCATTGGTAAACTCTCTTGCCTTTGTATTTATTATACAAATCTATCACCTGAGGATCTGTTTCGGGGTTGTTAAGCATTATCACACCTTCCCGACAAACTCCCTTGAGGCAGGATGCGGTGTACCGTTGTATAGGCACTGGTGCTTTTGCAATCCTCCGATGCAGAATGAGGTAATTCTTTCTTATTACAATAGACGATAGCTGAGCTAGGGACAGTGGGTTGTGTCCTTCCATGGCTAACTGAAGATTCGGACTGACTGTGCACCGGGGGTTGTTGACACCTCTGGAGTCCAAGAATTACCGCTTTCCAATGTCGCTTTCACCTGCTGTTGACACCTCTGCTTGAGGGTCGTGCATGGCTGTGACGTCATCCCTCGCATCCTCACTGTGCCTTTGCTGTTAAAGTTAGGACTTAAATAATTAGTAGTTTTTCTTTTTATGGAAAAGGGGTAAGGATATAAAACTTTATTTTAAAAATAGTTTAAAAATTAATAGCGGACCCGTTTAACAGCGGATTTTCAATTTTCTTTAAGCGATGGTTTACTTAGACCGCTGCCCGACATGTGGTGAAGTTTCGTCAAAATCGGTCGGTAAACAGCCGAGATCCCATAAGGAAAACGCGGTTATAAATTAATAGCGGTCTTTTTTCATAGCGGATCTATGGGGTTCTTTCGTCATTCGCTTCCTTGGGGATAGGCCTACACTCTGGAAAAAGTCCCGTAGGAATCGGTGGGTAAATAGGCTAGTTATTAATTTTCGAAAGTTTTTTCCTCATGTTCAAGGTCATCACGAGAAGTGCCACAGGTGATGGGGGGGGGAGGGGGGGGAGGGGGGGGAGCTCCTCACTTGTCCATAAGGAAAACGCGTTTAAAAATTAATAGCGGGCCCGTTTAACGGTTGATTTTCAATTTTCTTTAAAGGATGGTTTACTTAGGCTGCCGTCCGACATGTGGTGAGGTTTCGTCAAAATCGGTAGGTAAACAGCTGAGATCCCATAAGGAAAACGCGGCTAAAAATTAATAGCAGCCTTGTTTAATGGCGGATCTATGGGGTTCTTACGTCATTCGCTTCCTCTGGGATAGGTCTACACTCTGGAAAAAGTCCCGTGGGAATCGGTGGGTAAATAGGCTAGTTATTAATTTTCAAAAGATTTATCCTCCTGTCGGGGGGGGGGGAGCTCCTCACTTGTCCATAAGGAAAACGCGTTTAAAAATTAATAGCGGGCCCGTTTAAGGGTTGATTTTCAATTTTCTTTAAAGGATGGTTTACTTAGGCTGCCGTCCGACATGTGGTGAGGTTTCGTCAAAATCGGTAGGTAAACAGCTGAGATCCCATAAGGAAAACGCGGTTAAAAATTAATAGCAGCCTTGTTTAATGGTGGATCTATGGGGTTCTTACTTCATTCGCTTCCTCTGGGATAGGTCTACACTCTGGAAAAGTCCCGTGGGAATCGGTGGGTAAATAGGCTAGTTATTAATTTTCAAAAAATGTTTCCTCCTGTCGGGGGGGGGGGCTCCTCAGGCTCCTCACGCCAGGCGCCAGGTTTAAGTTAGGTTAATGGGTCACGTGACGGGGGGGGGAGGGCTCCTCACTTGTCCATAAGGAAAACGCGTTTAAAAATTAATAGCGGGCCCGTTTAACGGTTGATTTTCAATTTTCTTTAAAGGATGGTTTACTTAGGCTGCCGTCAAACATGTGGTGAGTTTTCGTCAAAATCGGTAGGTAAACAGCTGAGATCCCATAAGGAAAACGCGGTTAAAAATTAATAGCAGCCTTGTTTAATGGTGGATCTATGGGGTTCTTACGTCATTCGCTTCCTCTGGCATAGGTCTACACTCTGGAAAAAGTCCCGTGGGAATCGGTGGGTAAATAGGCTAGTTATTAATTTTCAAAAGTTTTTTTCTCCTGTCGGGGGGGGGGGGCTCCTCAGGCTCCTCACGCCAGGCGCCAGGTTTAAGTTAGGTTAATGGGTCACGTGACGGGGGGGGGGAGCTCCTCACTTGTCCATAAGGAAAACGCGTTTAAAAATTAATAGCGGGCCCGTTTAACGGTTGATTTTCAATTTTCTTTAAAGGATGGTTTACTTAGGCTGCCGTCCGACATGTGGTGAGGTTTCGTCAAAATCGGTAGGTAAACAGCTGAGATCCCATAAGGAAAACGCGGTTAAAAATTAATAGCAGCCTTGTTTAATGGTGGATCTATGGGGTTCTTACGTCATTCGCTTCCTCTGGCATAGGTCTACACTCTGGAAAAAGTCCCGTGGGAATCGGTGGGTAAATAGGCTAGTTATTAATTTTCGAAAGTTTTTTCCTCCTGTCGGGGGGGGGGCTCCTCAGGCTCCTCACGCCAGGCGCCAGGTTTAAGTTAGGTTAATGGGTCACGTGATGGGGGGGGGGAGCTCCTCACTTGTTCATAAGGAAAACGCGATTAAAAATTAATAGCGGGCCCGTTTAACGGTTGATTTTCAATTTTCTTTAAAGGATGGTTTTCTTAGGCTGCCGTCCGACATGTGGTGAGGTTTCGTCAAAATCGGTTGGTAAACAGCTGAGATCCCATAAGGAAAACGCGGTTAAAAATTAATAGCAGCCTTGTTTAATGGTGGATCTATGGGGTTCTTACGTCATTCGCTTCCTCTGGGATAGGTCTACACTCTGAAAAAAGTCCCGTGGGAATCGGTGGGTAAATAGGCTAGTTATTAATTTTCGAAAGTTTTTTCCTCCTGTCGGGGGGGGGGGCTCCTCAGGCTCCTCACGCCAGGCGCCAGGTTTAAGTTAGGTTAATGGGTCACGTGACGGGGGGGGATGACGTCATGGGGGGGATGACGTCATGGGGGGGTGACGTCATGGGGGGGATGACGTCATGGGGGGGATGACGTCATGGGGGGGATGACGTCATGGGGGGGATGACGTCATGGGGGGGGATGACGTCATGGGGGGGGGCTCCTCGGCTCCTCAGTTTGCTAAGGTGGTCCAGAACCGGCCATAGCACCCTACTTATAAAGCTTGATATTTTAATCAAAGTAAACCATAACATGTATTACATTTATTCCAACATTGTATTAGTTTTGACATAATTGATGAGCCAACTAACTGAGTAAATCTGAGTATCAGGGGAGACGCGGCGCGGCGAAACGTTGTTCGGCTGTCGTTATGTATGAATATATACATGTTTAAATGACTGGAAGACTATGACACAGGAACGACCTCTTTCAACTAATACAAAGATTTCCTAAGTTTGTATTTGAATATGATTGACATATCTTAGCAGTATTTAATAAATACGTCTTAAAAATGTTTTTAAGGTAATATTTAAAATAACAATACCGTTAAAAGAAGACCAGTTTTGGTATTTTATTTGATGCAAAGTAAAAGGATAATACATCAAATCGATATAAGATAAAAAAATTCTTTCTTTTTGAATGAAAATGATTTAATTTATCAATGATTGTATTTTAGTTGAAACATCAAATAGAGTTTATAAATTAAGATTACTTTAAATTCTACTTTGTGAACGTGCCTATGTTTTCTCGCTAGAATACAGCATGTAAATATATTCAAATTTACATATACAAGCTGTTTTGCAAGTTATTTCATTGTAACTTTACGTGCTTGGAATAGTTACGTTAGCACGGTGGACGTTATCATGGATATGGTCATGTATTTATCAGTAAATATTACGTTACCAACTCAAAATGTGGGTTTGTGAGCTAACATTATTTTATGTAGCGATGATTTGAATTCATTACGCGATAAATCCCTAGGTAGTCTATATCTATTGTAATAAATATATTTGTTTACGAAATAGATTAAAATCCCAATGTATCATAGTAGAACGGAATTTCAGTAAAGCGTACCATAGCAACACAAACCACTTTGAGGCTTGTCTTTCATCATGTTCCACAGAACACCAACAACGGAGCTTTCTAGGTTAATTTCCTGTGTAACTGCACGGAGTCGTTACGGAAACATGGGAATCACATTACCTCCAGTGTTGAGCTAGTCTTACCTTGAACTTTTATGTTTAATAAATCTGATAAATTCACTTCGTACCCTTCCTTTTAAAGTTAATTTTAGTATAAGTTTCTCATCTATTTACCTCGGACATTTTAACACTTACTCATTATAAATATAAATTGGCCTTCGACGGCTCTCTGACTAGTCTATACTAGTACAGAGGTCGACATTGGGTACAGCAAAATGAAGCTGTTACCGTATTGGTAAGTCTTTTGGTTATCCAGTGTGACCAACTTACCTTCCTTGTCTCTTCTGGGGGCTTGACTCCCAGTTGAGCCTGGATACCCAGTCAAGTCCTTGGAGGGAGTAGTGGATCTTTCTTGCAGCCTGGGACGGATGCCTAGGAAGAAGGGTCCTTACCCGGCGGTCTCCGGTCTGCCGGGCTAGGGGACGAACCGTCCTGGGGCCACCCGACCCACATGAGCTATATGAGAGGTTGGAGGCTCTGTGCGATGACGGTCCCTGTCTGGTGGACTTAGAGGGAAGTCGGGTTAGAGGGCGAATCGCCCTGGGGTGTTGTCAACCACAGAGCCCGGGAGCTGGGCAAGGTCCTCTCCCCCTTTCTGGAGCGAGGCAGACTGACCCCGTTCTACCACCTTTCCCATCCCTCTTTTCCCTCTTTCCGGTGGCTGCACAATATCCCAAGTGAGACGTGCCTAGCCGGCTATGCCGGGGCCTCTTAATCTCCCAAAAATCAACAAACAATATGTTTATAATGCATATGTTATATAAACACTGGTTTTCGTAGTAACAAAATCAGTGTTAGGTATAAATAAGTCTTTGGATTGTTTATTGCCAGTAGGTAATATTTTAGTAATTTTATAACCCAAAATTTGTTTTCTTATGGAAACCCAAGTTCCTGTGTCGAAATATCATCGAGTTTGTCCTTGGGTTGCCATACATATAAAGTTAGCTCTCTCTTCATTGAGATTTCGTGGTATTTTACAGAACACATTTTACACAAATATACGAACCTTGAAAATGGCATAATATACAGGAACTATAATTATAAATACCCCCGTCACAGCAAACCTGCTTACTCAGGTTTCCAATGCATAATATATGTCTTAATACCACACAAATCCGCATATTAAGTTTCATAAAAATATATTCACGTATAAGTGATATATACAATTTTATTTATTCTCCATAAGAATAAAATTGGTGATGAATAAGTAAGTTTGCTGAAACAAGGAAGCCAAACAGTTGGTTTTTATGCAAATATAAATAGAATTTAACTAGGCGAAGCCACATACCAAGTTTCATCAATATTCAATCATAAATAAGCGCCATATAAATTTTTAATTGTTCTCCATAAGAATAACATTGGGGCTGAGTAATCAGGTTTGCTGCAACAAGGAAATAAAAGTGGTTTTTATGCAAATATAAATATAACTCAACAAGGTGAAGCCACATGCCAAGTTTTATTAATTTTTGTTTATAATTAAGGGAATCACAACATTTTACTTATTCTCCATAAGAATAACATGGAGGCTGAGTACGCAGGTTTGATGCTACGGGGATAATCAACAAAAAATCAATTTTTTGTGCAAATATCGATATATAAGCACTAGGTGAATCCACATACTAAGTTTCATCAATCATAAATAATCATAAATAATCATAAATGACTATTCATAAATAATCGAGATATCAAATTTTATTTATTCTCCATAAGGATAATATTGGACAACGTACTGTGTTTACTACTTCGAATATCTCTGCAACGGTTGGGTGTACAATCAAAAATTAAACACCAAAATGATTTTTTTGTGGAGCTGAACTGATTGGTAAAAGCAAATGTGAAATTTACATTAAAATTAACTGAGGAAAAGCCAAAAACCTTTTTCCCATAAGATTAACATGGGAGATTTTATGAGTAAGTTTTTGGATTTTCTCCGCAACCACTTAACCTAGGTTAATAATTCAAAATACTAAATTATTTGTTTTTTAAGCTCTATAACATGGTCAAAACCAAAATTAAGTTTTTAAAAATTTTAGGGTGAAAAATGCAAAAAACTGATTTTTGTAAAATTTAAAACCCCCATAAACCCCCCTTCCCATAGTCCGATTTTTCTGGTTTTCGAACTTTCAAAGTCATGAATGTCATTTTACACATTTTAGCCAAATTTTATCGAAATAGTTTTTTCATCAGACGTTTTAGCGAATTTCCCCTATAGGGAAGAAGCTATTACCGTAGGTCTCATGGTAAGACTTAAGCCCGAGACCATGATAACTTTTTGTTTTGATGTCCCCAGATGTCCAAAACACTATTCGTTCAAATTTATATATATGTATATATATATCTATATATATATATATATATATATCTATATATATATATATTTATATATGTGTCCGTGAATGCGATAACTTGAGTAAAAAACGTCCGATTTCGATGAAATTTGGCTCAAATGTGTAAACTGACATTTATGACTTTAAGTTCGAAAACCAGAAAAATCGGACCATGGGAAGGGGGGTTTATGGGGGTTTTAAATTTTCCAAAAATCAGTTTTTTGCATTTTTTACCCTAAAATTTTTAAAACACTTAATTTTGGTTTAGACCATGTTATAGAGCTTAAAAAACAAATAATATGGTATTTTGAATTATTAACCTAGGTTAAGTGGTTGCGGAAAAAATCCAAAAAACATGCTCATAAAATCTCCCATGTTAATCTTATGGGAAAAAGGTTTTTGGCTTTTCCTCAGTTAATTTTACTTTAAACTTCACATTTTCTTTTACCAATCACTTCAGCTCCACAAAACAATCATTTTGGTGTTTAAATTGTGATTCTACGTCAAACCGTTGCAGAGATATTCAAAGTGCTAAACACAGTACGTTGTCCAATGTTATCCTTATGGAGAATAAATAAAATTTGATATCTTGATTATTTATGAATGCATATTGATGAAATTTGGTATGTGGCTTCATGTTGTACTGGTATATTGATAATTGCACAAAAAATAAATGTTTTGTTGATTGTCCCCGTAGCAGCTAACCTGCATACTCAGCCCTAATGTTATTCTTATGGAGAATAAGTAAAGTTTTATATCTCCCTTAATTATGAACATAAATTAATAAAACATGGTAAGTAGCTTCACCTGGTTCAGTTATATTGATAATTGCATAAAAACTCATTTCTTATCTTCCTCGTTGCAGCAAACCTGCGTACTCAGTCCTAATGTTATTCTTATGGGGAATAAATAAAATGTAATAAATCACTTATTTATGAATGTATTTTTGTCAAAATTGGTGAGTGGCTTTATGTACTAGTGAGAAACATATCAATGCATTGGAAATTCGCTGAGTACGCAGGTTTGCTGCGACGGGGGGTATTTTACTCAAGTTATCGCATTCACGGTCACACACACACAAACATAAATATAAATATAAATATATATATATATATATATATATATATGAATATACATATACATATATAAATTTAAATTTGAACGAATCGTGTTTTTGGCATCTGGGGACCTCAAAACAAAACATTATTATGGTCTCGGGCTTAAGTCTTACCATGAGACCTACGGTAATAGCTTCTTATCTATAGGGGAAATTCACTAAAACTGTTGTAACATAAAATATATTTATGCTTAATGATTGAGTAGAACTTGATTCGTCATATTGGCTGTATTTTAGCTTTGAACTCTGATTTACTATTGGATTTTAATTAATAATTACACCTATTAAAATAAGTATGTACATGTATTTACGTATGTTTTGTATAAAATTAGCGTTTACCAATATTATATTTATTAACTTTAGTAACAAATAGTTACTGAAGTTTTCTTAACTAAATTAATAATGTTCCTTTAAACAAGGAAAATGTCAGCGTTATTCAAAACATGTCAAATCCAGGTATGAGATTTAATCAGTGTCACTTTTGTGAAAAAATTGTATTAAAATATGATAAGTTTGCTTTTGGACATTTCATTGTGGCCTAAATACAACCGAGGGTAATTTAATTTTGTTTAACCCATTGGCGTAGACATACGAGCTGGTCTCGTTCCTTACTTGTAATTTTATTAACCTGTTAATTGGAGTATAAAATTGGTGTTTTTAAATGGATTAATGGCGTATTTTAACTAAAATATTGTTTTCTTTCAGTTCAGAGAGTCGCATTGGCACACACACAGTAGACATAAGTAAAAATTAGCAAAACCAGTGTTGACCATGTGCAAGTCTCAAAGAATTAACCGATCCCGTCAACTTCCGAGCAAGCCTGCCACCGTTTGTTTTACTTGGGCCCTCCCACCAACGTTGCCATATGTAAATAATATACTTAAAATAAAGAGTGGACTATTTGCATCTTGGTTATTAAACTAATAGTACCGGGGGACCAAGCCATGCATTCCGCAGAAGAGGCATTGAATTTGTTTTATTTCAAATACTCGTTCATTTTCAAATATGAGCTCGTTTGCTTCGCTCACTCGCCTCCCAGATTAGCTCGTTCGCTTCGCTCACTCGCCTCCCGGATTAGCTCGTTCGCTACGCTCACTCGCCTATCGGAAAAATAGTTTGAATTGCCATTCAAGTAGTTTTTTATTTCCTTTATGAGAGTTGCCATTCAAGTAGGTTTTTTGTTTCCATAATGATAAACAGCTGTTTACAATATTTTAATTCATAGAAACTGATTTAATGGTTTGTTTTTGTTATTCATAGTAACCGGTGTTATGATTTTAAACTCCCAATGTTTACAATATATGATTGTAAGCCCAATGTTACAATTTTCATTTTTCAAATGAGTTGTTTGGACAAATACGAGTTTTCCTGAGGTAGTGGTTTTCACCAATGGATTTTTACACCCAAAACAGATAACAGATAACAGATAAACAGTTTTGTACGATAACAGATTAACCTTTCAGCCATTATATCTGTGAAGTACGCTGACCAGCGTTATTTTGAAGTGTAACAACTAATTTACAGACCGGAGATGACTTGTGAACATGAGGAAAAAGAGAATGAGGAGAAGTTACTCCACCCTTTTAGCGAATTTTCCTTATAGGGAAGAACCTATTACCGTAGGTCTCATGGTAAAACTTAAGCCCAAGACCATGATAACTTTTTTTGAGGTCCCCAGATGACTAAAACACTATTCGTTCAAATTTATATTTATATATATATTATATATATTATACATATTATATATATATATATATTTATATTTATATATTATATATATGTGTGTCCGTAAATGGGATAACTTAAGTAAAAAACATCCGATTTTGATGAAATTTGGCTCAAATGTGTAAAGTGACATTTATGACTTTAGTCCGAAAACCAGAAAAATCGGACTATGGGAAGGGGGGTTTATGGGGGTTTTAAATTTTCCAAAAATCAGTTTTTTACATTTTTTAGCTAACATTTTTAAAACACTTAATTTTGGTTTGGACCATGTTATACAGCTTAAAAAACAAATAATTTGGTATTTTGCATTAAAAATCTAGGTCAAGTGATTGCGGAGAAAATAAAAAACCTCCTCATAAAATCTCCCATGATAATCTTATGGGAAAAAGGTTTTTGGCTTTTCCTAAGTCAATTTTAAGGTAAACTTCATATTTTCTTTTACCAATCAGCTCAGCTCCACTAAACAATCATTTTGGTGTTTAAATTGTGATTCTACGTCCAACCGTTGCAGAGATATTATAATAACCTAGAGATATTATATACAGGGTGGTCATTAAAGAATGTCACAAACTTCGTGGGCCAATAGTACTCATAAATTTGAACAACAAATGTCCTCCTTACATATGTCAAAAAATCCTCCGTTTAGCCGCTAGCCACCATTTTGTATTTTGTACAAAAAAATATATCTAAAAAACTACTTTAGCTAAAATAACAAAACCTTGCACGGACGTTTATTAAACATCAAAGAAAATTTAGAAAATTTTTTGTTTGATTTGCATTTTTATTTTCACAATGGCGGCCATTTAAAGTTTTTAAAGTCAAATAATAAAAAACTGTACATTTCTCAAAACTTTACCATGTAACAAAAAAAAAAAAATTAATACTAAATCCAACGGTATTTTGTTTATCAAAATCGGACCACAAATAAGCGAGAAAATTCACTTTTTCGGTTAGCCCGCAGAAGCTCTTTCCTCTCGCGGACAGTAGTAGTGCGTTTCTTTTAATACGATTTTCATTGTTGCGCCGGACCGCGCGCCGCCGCCCACGCTACTTGGGGCTGTTGGTGGGACCGGAAAATGTTGGTGGGGCTGTTGGTGTTGTATACAGGGTGTCACAAAAATGCTTAGCGTGCTATGCAGAACCGTATTCTACTAAAAATAAGTCGAAAATGTAAAGTAACACTTTTTCGATTTCGGCTTAGTTTAGCCGTAATCCGCCATTTTGTATTTTTTGAAAATAATTAATAATTTAAAAACTCTTAAATATATTTTGATGAAACTTGGTATAAACTTTAAGTTTGTTGATATTAAAATTTTACAAAAATATATTTTATCAAACTTATCAAATTTCAAAATGGCGGCCATTTAAACATTTCAAAGTCAAATTCCATCAAAACCAGCTACAAAACCAAAGTTTTACTAGACATCAAATTTAAAGCCCTTTCTAATCCCTATTTAATGACACTTTGATTGTAAAAATCGGTTAAAAAATAAAAAAAGTTTTGGTAATTTTTAATAATCAATTTAAAAATGGCGGCCATCTAAAAATTTCAAATTCAAATTCCATCAAAACCAGGTACAAAACCAAATTTTACAAGACATCAAATTTAAACCCTTTCAAATCCTAATTTAATGACACTTTGATTGTAAAAATCGGTTAATAAATAAAAAAGTGTTGGTAATTTTTTAATAATCAATTTTATAATGCAGCAATTTAAAAATGTTAAAATCAATTTCCATGGAAACTGGCTACAAAAAAATGTCCAATATTCAATTTTAAATACTGTTTAATACAAATATAAAGACACCTTAACTGTTCAAATCTGATTAACAAAAACGTAGGGTCTAAAGGCTATTTTAATGATTTAACTATTTACAATTTGACAACAATTTAAAAACTAAAAAGAACATAAAAATAAAGAAAAATAAGAACAAGACAAATAGTTAACATTTAAAAAATAATAAAACATAAAAAAATACTCTCTGTTTTCTTTCTACTACAAGAACGTCTAGCATTTGAACTTTTTCCTAATTAATGATCCTGGCTAAAGAATAAGTCAGTCTTAGTCAGTAACAAAGCTACACAACGCATCTCACCCATTCTACATTCATCTTCATTCATATTCGCCTTGCGTCGGTGTCTTACACATTGATTGATTGTTTGATTGATTGATTGATTGATAATTGATTCATATGTTGACGGTTTTTAACGAGATTCAGTATAAAATACGATTGTAGCACGGATAAAATATCTAATAACAATTAAGCACAAATATTAAATTTAAAACAAAGTCTTAGGATCAGTAAACCATTGAATAATATTTAAAATGAAATATACAAAGTATTCCTAAAGCCCCGTTTCCATTATAACAGTTTCTGCTCAAAACATTGTTTTGAACTAAACTCAAAACAAAGTTCAAGTAAAATGGAAAATGGAAACGCTTGCAAACGGTTTTGAACTTTGTTGGCCAACAAAATGTGTTTTGAGCCGATGCAGCTGACAGCAATGTATTGAGGAGAGCTCAAAACATAATGGAAACGGTGTCCCAACACCCGTCACTGTTGTGAGCAGAGTTCGCGCATGCGTAGTAAGCGATAGCAGCCGACGCCACGCCACCCCTTATCAGTTAATATCTATCAGATTCATAAACTAAATAACTGGTTTAAAATTTCGACCTCTAATCGTTAATATCGTTTTTATTTTGCCTTAGTTATGTGTGTACAAAATTATAAGTAGGCCTATAGCAGCAAATAAAATCTTATACTATTTTGGTTTCTTGAAACATATTGACACACTAAATTCGAAAGAAAACTCCATGTAACTCATTTATTACATAGACAGATAAATACTTAACTTGTCTATAGCCAACACATGTTGATGATTTTTTTTGTAAATTAGGGCCTATACACTTCTGTTTGGATTTACATGAAAAAATACAAGGAGAGTTTATTGGAAAACGATGTAAGTATGACATTTTTTACAGGTTTAACAAACGCTGTAACAGTTTTTGCGTTGCATTGTGTTAACATACTTGTCTAGCAACACAAGTGTGTCTACACTTAAACGTATGAAGTAATGCATGAACGCTCCGCGCGTGGAGAGGAGACGGCTTTTCGCGGGAAATGTTGGCACGAGTTGGAAGAAGGGAAACGGCCTCCAACAATGTTTAATGGAAGCCGGGCTTAATAGTAAGCAAGTTTTGGCTTAGTAGTGAACAGCCAAATTATAAATTTTAAAATATTTAGACAAAACTGGCAAACACAATCATGATCATTGAACATTGAAATTAACAAATAAAAAATGTCTAAATAAAAAAAGGTATTAAATATATGTCCTATACAGGCTGTACTTTGCTAATCCGTTTATCATTGAATATACGGAAGAATGGTTAAGTACTGTAACAAAGGAATAACAGGCTTTTCTAGTGAACCCCCATAAAACAACCCCCATAAAACAACGTACTGTATTAAGTCGAAACACATTTTCTTCAATAACTCAGGAAATATTTATGCTAGAATGACTTAAATGCTAGATGCTAGATAGGGCTTAAAACTTTCGCCTCACTAATTCCTATATTATATGCATTAATTTTACATCTGGGGCTTTTCTGACCTTTTTTGGGCCTAAAAACTCGAAATTTTAAAGATTAATCCCCAAAAAAGGTGGAAAGGGTGGTAAACCAAAAGTAGTGCCAAATTAGCCCTAAACAAGTAGAATACACATGCCAAGTTTCAAGTTATTGTCCAAGAGGTTCCTAAGATATGATGCATTGATTAAAAATCACACACAGGCAGACAGATGGAAAACGAAGCGATTTAGAAAAAGTTTATATTGCTTTTTTGCTCCTTTCGATGAGTTCTACCAAATCGCATTTGTGCGATACTCTAACGGGACTCCCTGTATATTGCGGTAATTTTCTAAGATGGCCGGGAAATCATGACGCTGGCCCGGAAACACAAAAACTTAATTAACTCCTATTTGTGTGAGGTACTAATTTGATTAACGGAGGTACTAAATGGTGACATATTTTTATATGGAAATTACGACATAGCCGGGCCAGCTACTCTGACATTCAAATAACACGTAAAGATACTCAATGAATATGGTATTTAAAATTAAAAATTCGAATAGAATTTTGAAAACATACTATTGTAAGCACACTATTGTACCTAGAGAGCTGATTCTGGTTTCAAATTGTAGTACAGTAAATATAATCTACTTTAAAAACGTGAATAACCTGTTTTGTGAAAAATTCATAGTTTATGAGATATAGTGAAACAAAAGAAAAACGTGAAAAATACGTAATTTACGAAGTTAGGACAGGTGTTCCGATACTGCAAACTTACTGCAGGTACTGCAGGTCCGAATTTTTTGTCGCTTGAGTTTTTTTACAGTAACTTTAGAGACTCGTGTGGACAGTTAAATTTTAATGTTAGATTTGAATAGTCGTATTAATTTGTTTTATTTGCATTTTACAAAATCTGTGTAGTAACTTGATAACCAGTTAAGACAACACCCCCGTTTCAATAACAACATGTCAATTTGTTAGGCTACAATTTGACGTTATTTTCTTAAGAATCCATTTTTAGGGACTACTTGGTAATTCAAGTAAACGAAAAACAATCTTCAGTGGTCCTAAAAAATCCTGACGACTGGCCTACATACAACTTACACAACCTGGCTTATAGCAATGACTACATAAACTACAATTGTACTTTATGTAGTCATTGCTTATAGACATTGGTTGCAAAGAAGATACCTCATATGTGACAGGGTGACGGGAGCCGGCAGGCCGATGAGGGGTAGCAAGAGGGAGAGAGAGAGAGAGAGAGAGAGGTAAGACGTGTGAGAGAGTAAAGGGATTTGCGAGTGAGTAAAGGGATGTGCGAGTGAGAGAGAAATATGGTGCGCGGGTGCCTGTACGTGCGAGTCGGGGCGCTATAGGCGGCTCAGGGGTCTTTTGGTGTCTGGCGTGCGGCTGTGGGCTGAAATTAAAAAGTTTATTGTACACAACATTGTTACGAAAATGTATTTTTACATATACTTGTGTAAAACTGCCTTTGTACACCCTTGGCTTGGGTTAGCTGAAGTTTTACACCATTTGAATAAAAACACAACGGAGATAAAAAAATTATCTCCTGAAATAATTAAAATTTTTCTAAAATCAATTTAGGTAACCCTTAAGTATATTTTTTGAAAATACATAAACGAATTTTGAAAGATTTATGATAGGCCGTTTTTAACTAGTGTAGAATTCAAAATACCCCTAAAACGGTACTTCAAAGGTGGAAAACCCCAATATAACGGAAATATTTATTAAAAAAAAATGGGTGTTTACGATTTGTATAATCGTAATACACCAAAAACCGTGAGAAAAAGTATTAAAAATTTGTTGACTGCACAGCCTTAAAGGAGGTGCTCGATGTGACCTCCATTGACAACCACGCACTGCCCCAGTCGTCGGCTCTTCGACTGCCTTACCCGTTCGAATATCCCTGGCATCTCTCTAATCCTTCGGCACCCATCTTCAATCCGCTCTCTTAGCTGTTCAATGCTATCAACAGGTGTCGAGTACACAATAGACTTCAAATGGCCCCAAACAAAAAAGTCAATTGGGTTTAAATCCGGCGACCTCGCTGGCCACGCAATCGGGCCACCACGACCCATCCACTTGTTCATGGACTGTTGATTTAAGTAAGCTTTTACATCATTACTAAAGTGAGGAGGTGCACCATCGTGCATAAACCACATGTGACGCCGAATGTTTAGGGGCACATGTTCCATGATCTCCAAAAAGTTATTTTGTAGAAAATGTAAGTAGTTTACTCCATTCAGCCTTGGCGGTAGAAACACTGGACCAATCAAACTGTCCCCAATAATTCCTATCACGACGCAGGAAACCCCCCTGACTTTAATGACTTTAATTATTTAACGAAAATGTATTTTGGAACCTACATTGTTTTATTTCATGGGGGTTCTCATCTGCCCAGTGGTGAGTATTGGGGCAATTCATGATTCCATTTCTGTTAAATCCTGCTTCGTCAGTAAAAAGAACAGCTGACAAAAACTCGAGATTTCTAGCACATTTACTTCTTATTTGTTCACAAAAACGTTACCTATTGGGATAGTCACGCTCTGAAAGAGCCTGAACTCGTTGAACATGATAGGGATAAAGTAGCTGACCTTTCAAAACCCTCCAAACCGATGAATGGTCAATCCTCACAGCAGACGCTATTCTTCTCGTGCTTGTGGTAGGATCTTCTTCCACAGCTCTTAACACTCTCTCTTCTACATCAATTGTTCTTGTAGATCGGGGTCTGCCCCGAGCACCAGAAGGAATTTGAAAGCTGCCATGTTGTCTAAGGTGGTCATTCACATTTACAAACGTCATTTCACTCGGGAGTTGGCGGTTTGGAAAGCGATCCGAATACAAACGGCGCGCCAACACACGATTACAGTTTGCAAGGCCATACATTAAGTGAATATCAGACAGTTCCACGTTTGAAAATTGCGCTGGCATTTTTAATTGATTACTTAAATGACAAAATAACAGCCAAAAAAGTGAACCCCTGTTTACATATCTTGCAAAAGAATGAAAAGAATACGTCAACAATGAATTTGTTAAACAGCTGATTACATTTATACCAGCTGTTTACAGGTAAGGTAGATTTAATAGTCATGAAATAAAAATATTTTAGCCCTTTAAAAATCACTGTTATTTTTACAGTTTTATAAGAAATATTTTAAACATTCGAAGAATACTTTTAATTTTAGTTTGAATAATTTGAATTATTATTCCATTATCTAGTAACCATTTTTTTATTTATCACATTTAACGTAATTTTAAATTACCAAAACCTTTTGATTTATTAATCGGTTTTTACAATCCGAGTGTCATTGGATTGGGATTAGAAAGGGCTTTAAATTTGATGTCTTGTAAAATTTTGGTTTTGTACCTGGTTTTGATGGAATTTGACTTTGAAATTTTTTAATGACCGCCATTTTTAAATTGATTATTAAAAATTATTAACACTTTTTTATTTTTTAACCGATTTTTACAATCAAAGTGTCATTAAATAGGGATTAGAAAGGGCTTTAAATTTGATATCAAGTAAAACTTTGGTTTTGTAGCTGGTTTTGATGGAATTTGACTTTGAAACTTTTAAATGGCCGTCATTTTGAAATTTGATAACTTTGATAACAAATATTTTGTAAAATTTTAATATCAACAAACTTAAAGTTTATACCAAGTTTCATCGAAATATATTCAAGGGTTTTTAAATTATTAATTATTTAAAAAAAATATAAAATGGCGGATTACGGCTAAACTAAGCCGAAATCGAAAAAGTTTTACTTTACATTTTCGACTTATTTTTGTATGTAGAATACGGTTCTGCATAGCACGCTAAGCATTTTTGTGACACCCTGTATATAACCACGTAACCTAGATTAATAATTCAAAATACTCCATTATTTGTTTTTGTTAAGCTCTATAACATGGTCCAAACCAAAATTAAGTATTTTAAAAATTTTATTCAAAGCGCTAAACACAGTGCGCTGACCCATGTTATCCTTATGGAGAATAAATAAAATTTGATATCGCCATTATTAATGAATGTATATTGATGAAACTTGGCATGTGGCATCACGTAGTACTGGTATATCGATATTTGCACAAAAAATTGATTTTTTGTTGATTATCCCCGTAGCAGTGAACCTGCGTACTCAGCCCCCATGTTATTCTTATGGAGGATAAGTAAAATTTAATGACTCCCTTAATTATGAACATAAATTAATAAAACTTTGTATGTGGATTCACCTTGTTGAGTTATATTGATATTTGCATAAAAACCCATTTTTTTGTTCCTTGTCGCTGCAAACCTGATTACTCGGCCCTCATGTTATTCTTATAGAGAATAATTCAAATGTTATGTAGTGCTTATGTATGATTGAATATTGATAAAACTTGGTATGTGGCTTCACCTAGTTAAATTCTATTTATATTTTGCATAAAAATCAATTGTTTGTCTTCCTTGTTTCAGCAAACCTACGTATTCATCACCAATGTTATTCTTTCGGAGAATAATAAAAATTGTATATATCGCTTATATGTGAATATACTTTTATGAAACTTGGTATGCAGCTTTATATGGTATTAAGACATATATTTTGTATTGGAAATTCACCGAGTACGCAGGTTTGCTGCGACGGGGGTATTTTGCTTACTGCTGCAATTAGACGGAGTGGTTTGTTTTTTCTTTTTAATTTAAGATTCTATCTCAGTAAATCGTTATAAGCATTAACAGCATTATGTTTAACTGATAGCTTCTTAGTTGACTGTGCAGTCTAAAAAGATGGAGGGGCTAACTTCCTGCACTCTCCAGCACTCTCGCTTGCCTTCTCATCATCTCCATACAGTAGAGTGACGGTTGACTGTTGTCATAAGGGCCCTCCTTTCAAACTTGAGATTTCCAAAAGGGAAAAATTGTATAAAAATTAATCGTTTACAAAAGATCGTTCAATTATGATCGTTCGACGCTGCATACGATTTAGTTTTGGGTTAAAACAAAGAATACACAGACAACTAGTTTTGTTATTTATTTGAAAATAAAGTTAAAATCAGAGCTAGGTTGACATTAAACCTTTAACTGTGTCCTGACTCCCATATGTATATATCGCTCCTAAACGCAATATAAATTACCTGTTTTTTATATTTTTTACTAGTGGCCCAAAGGGGCCATAGCCCCTAACCTTGCTCCAAGACGATGCATCATCTGATTCTTTTACTCTTTACATACTGAGGAAAAAACTATATAAGTAGAAACACATGTCAGTTCGTAAACAAAGTAGACACCTGATCACTTGTTGCAATATAAACAAAGCAGACGTTTCTAAATCCCCATGCTTTTCATAGGGGGGCATTTTACGTTATTCCTTGTTTGCTGGTAAACTTTTAGAAATACTGCTATTTTTTCCGAGTCCCTGGGATCAACACCTTTAATTTAAGCTGTCTCTCCTGCAATTAGCCAAACTCATCCTGCAATTTATCCTGCAACTGGCCAAACTCCCACAATGTTTACTGAGAGATTTCGCTTACAGAATAATTTATAATGATTATAACACTATATTTTTGACATTGAAGCTTCTATTAAATTCAACTTTATTATAATTAAAATGCGGAAGACTTATCGGGAGCCCATTATTATCTACCTTGATACAAAATTTGAGCTCAATTGTTCAAAGGGTTTTACATTAAAATGGAACATAAATGAGGACAGACAGACACCACATTCATTTTATAATTGTATAAATGGATAAATAGATAGATGTGACGATTCTCAAAATTATAAGTGATAAGCGTATTATAAAAGACTCCACAGAAAGAAAATTGCACCACCCAGTATAGCCTTGAAACGTCATAAAAGCAGCTGTTGGTTTAGGGTCAGTGCTATTAGTTAATTTGTAATAAATTTAATACCATCTGACATGGCGACATTCCTCAGTGGTTAAGGCGAGAATGTGGTACGGTGAAGGTTCCCAGTTCGAAGCTGCACATTACGGTTATCTTTTTGAAGACGAAAAATTGTTAATTGTAGCGATTCAACTGTTTGAACCAAAACAGTATCATGTTAGTTTACTTATTTATTTTTTTTTAGTATGACATTGTGTTCAGAAATTACTTTTTTAAACTTAAAACGCCGTAAAAACGTCAAAACATATGCAAATATTGAGGGCTCTTCGTTCGGGTGTCATCGTCTATATTCGTGAACGTTTGGTTATGACGGAGTGGGGGGGGGGGGTGCTCTTTACTCTCTATGTAGAGTCTTGTGCGAATTATTATTTTAGGGAAACATTATTTGAAAGTTGTGAGTTTTATAATAACTGCATTGTTGAGTTGGTAACCTAGTAACAAATTTCCATCTAAAATATTAGAAAGTGAGCTGGATTTCGAGTCGTCTCTGCATTTCTATTATTTAATTGAAAACAACAGTCGTGAGTAATATAATAGACGTTAATATTGATAATATGATGTAACTACTATAATTATCACTTAAAATAGCAATAATTTCTTTTCTATGGCAATACTAAATATTGCAGATACAACAAATATCAAAATATTTTCTGTGAAAATGTATGTTGTTTTACACAGATGTAGTTATAATATCTTTGAAATTATATGTTTATCATTCTAATCGAAACATTACACTTTTGATTATATTATTGAAAGCATATATATATAATTGTGTCAAACAATTTTTGTTGTAAGAAAAATGTTTCATTGTAATAAGTGCCACAAGCTGGCGATTTGTTAAGATTATCATATTATATGAGTATTGGTGAATCGTCTTGTAAAGTAATGATAGCTGCTGTAACTTAAAATCTTTTGAAGTGACATTTGATGTTTGAACGAATACGAAACATGTAAAATAATACTTAAGTTAACTAACACTTTCGCTGTGGGTATCCCGGAATCGGAACATTGAAACATATGATATTTATTGGTATAAACATGTATTTGTATGTATGGTACCAATAATGTTCTGCATCATTGTTTATGTAAAAGGTTGGGTTTTGTGGCTTGGATTATGTTGTAAGGAGTCCGGCCCAAATTGGGTGTGAGAGCCTTTTCACGTCAGCCTGATGACTTATAGTATCTCCAATGTCCTAATCATATCTGTCTAGTCTCCTATTCAGCTCAATTAATAGATTGACGATTAAAGGGAAAATGAAGGAAATTCAGATGTTCCAAATACCTTCATTTTCCTTGTTCCCAGTGGCTCGCATTAAAATACGATTTGTGTGACAATTTCACTAATATGCCCACAAAATGTGCTGACAGTGTTTCCGGAATGATAATATAGCGGCTTATTAAATTGTGTTTCTCACTGCTGATTTTTTTTGGATTCTAGATTAACACCACTAAATCATATAATCAATAGAACCATCAAGAACTATGGGTGTGAATTCTTTAATCACTCGTAATTAGGTACTATAGTGATTGACAAAGTCTTTATTTATTAGACTGGATTATAAATTACACTCATAAATTAATAGATCAATGACCAATAATTATTAAGGACGAAGTATTCAACGAATTCATACCACAAAAAATACTCCAAAATTATGTCTGGAAATTGTAAAAATATTATTTTATTTCTTTGCTTCAAATATGAATACAATAACACAGATGTTTTATTTTGTAAGACATATTTATATCACTATAGTTTTAATCGTCTATTCCTCTAATTCAAAGGATTAAAATGACAAAAGGGTTAAAATAGTCCAACCTTTTTTGACTATCAAGACTAAATATGTTCCAGTTCTACCATATATGTTTAAAAAATTGGGTCATAGTTGGGGAAATAGACAAAGATAGAACCAAAAACCAAACAGCACTAAAAGTTGTAATTGCTTATTCATAAAAAAAGTTTATAAATCAACTAATATTTAAAATGTGCAATGACTACTTTTATTTTAACAGAAACAAAACATTAAAATGAGTATATTTATATACATAATGCAACAAATTCCTAACAACTAGCCTTAGGCATTTAGCGTGAATTTCAACCAGACTGGAATAATATATTCAGGTAAGTCTATTTTTATGGTATTTTTATTTACTAGAAATATATTTTAAGCTGGACCATTATATTGTTTTTATTTTTTATTTTTTGAATAGTGAATAAATCCAATATATAAATAAATATAGGCTATTACTGAAATATTAAGAAATATATTTATCATGTAAACCCCTTTAACACAACTAATCATTGTGTAGAGTTTGGAAAGTTAAAATAAAAGAAATAACAAATTTACAAAGCGGGATAGATACTGACACTGTGAATAATTTATAGATAAAAATCATGTATGTAAAGTAACTTGAATCTTAACTATGAATTGAAATAAATGATTTTGCATCCACCAAAAGTGTGAGGTAAAATAATTTGTTTGTCCAACATAAATTAAGGATTAAATCAGACTGAGTGTTCATTCCTGATATAAAGGTTCATTGCTCAATTGATCACTGTAACAAATTATCTTTAAACGATTCAGAACATTAAAAAGGTGAAATAAAGTCGGATAATACCAATGCTAAACTTACAGACTCAGTGAGCAAATAAATAAAATCAAACTCCACGAGGGATATTTTTAATGGAAATAGGAGTGTAAAACTCATATATTTATAAAACTTGGAATATTTATAAAACTGATGTTTTATCTATAACATACATGGATTTCAAAATCAAAAATCCTCATGGAATTTTTTCCTTCTTTTGTTACAGGTGTCTCCCATATTGCATCCATGTTTGACCTCTTCAGCTTCTGTTTCCTCTATCAGTATCCAATCAGTTTCCTCTATTAGTATCCAATTAATTTTTTTGCTAATCTACCCTTGAGCTGACTGCGGGATAACAAGCTATCCAGTACATAGATCCGTCTCCTGCTTCATCTTTAGAGCGGTCTATACAACCTTTTAAGTTAAATAACTTACAGAAATGATGTTAATTAAGACTAAGTAATAATCTAAATTTAATTTTTCCCAATGAGTCTCCAAGAAATATGTAAGTACTTTAGGTAAGTTTATGTATTAATAAAATTGTTTGGAATTTGTTACATTGTGATCGAAGAATTAGCATGTAAAACATTTACAACACAAATTAATTAAAAGGCTGTTATACCAATATATTATCAACTAGTGAAAAATAATTCTAAATACCTATATTGCACCACTATTATATGCAGGGGTGGATCCAGAGGTCATGTTAGGAGGGGGAGGGGGCGGTCACCGAAAGTTACCCCTCCCCCTCCCATGGTTGGTCTCTGGCACCCCCATTATTTTTTTAACTATATGAAATTATACAACGAATAAAAGTAAGTTAACGTATATATCAATAACCTTGTACTCAAGAAAAAAAAAAACAATCATAACTTTCTAAACAATGTAAACAAAAATTAACTTTAGTTCTACTGCGCCCGACTGTAAAAAAATAACAAATATTTAGGCTACTATTTTCTACGTCTTCTGTAGGCGTTTAAAAACAAGTAAGATGCCTAAAAAAACATTTTATTTTAGTAGTTATCCACGCGAAAATCTATTTACAAAACGTATTTGAATCTGTAATACTGAACTATGCTACGCGAATAACTATGAACTATGATATGCTGAGGGATTCCTTTAAAAATTGCCTACTTAAGTCCTTACAACCATATAAGTGTCATAATTATTTATTCAGCACCATCAACAAAATACAAATTGCATTAGCCAAGTTCATACAAAACCTAAATCATATACCAATAATTACCCATTCAAACAAAAAACTCAGCCCCCATGTTATTCTTATGGAGAATAAGTAAAATGTAATGACTCCCTTAATTACGACAAATAACAAATTTACAAAGCGGGATAGATATTGACACTATGAATAATTTATAGATAAAAATCAGTGGCGGGAATGAGGAATGAGGCTGACAGCCAAAGTCAACCACTCGAAAAACAAAAAGCTTCCGTTTGCACGCAATTTAATCTTCGTTTCCTCTTATTTCACTAAATATAATTTGAGGCAATTTTTGCTTCTAGCCTAGCCACTGGACGTTTATTGCCTAGCAACGGATTACGCGGTTTTACACACAAATCAAACCTATCCTGTAAAAAAAACACAGCTGACAGCAAACGACGGTAGGCGGGAGAAATACAGTAAAACATAATCACCGAATACAATGGTAGCAACCTTTGCTTTGTGTGGCTAAACTCCAAGACCATGTTGAAAATGCCGAATTTTCGGTCTGCCAACTGGCAAAACTGCAACAACCTCGTGATACTCGGGAATATCAATGTGTTTGTAAGACGCTTTTAGGTGAAAGACGTGGATCTAAGTAATGTGTTATAAAAGTTTAAAATTGCAAGTTTAAAATTTCACCTGTCTAATGGTATATATTTTTCCTATTTATCGAACGTTTAGGTTCAACATTGACTATTTAATTTAAATGTAACAAAGTAGACGGGAGCGGCAACATTTGACTCTCGGAACCGAAAAACGGGGTTTCATTTGGATTTATTCAAACTTTCATTGTATGCCTGAATAATAAAATAAAACACAATAATTCTTAGGTTTGGGGGGGGGCGACCACTCCTACCGCCCCCCTTGGATCCGTCCCTGATTATATGTCCATTAATACAAAATGAAATCACGTATCATACTAATATTATAAAGCTGAAAGTCTGTGTTTTTTTAATTGTTTTTGGATTAATCACGCTTCAACTACTAAACCGATTGAGCTAATATTTGGTAGGAAAATAGCTAATAACCTAAAATAACATATAGACATATTCACGTTTTAAAATTCCGTTAGGGCTTTGCCCCAGTGGCCACTAAACTTCCCATGTTAACCTTATGGGCTTCAACATTCACTGGATCAGATTATAACTAACTCAGGTGTTTTGCATTTCAGATTTTGAGTTTATTTATTTATTTATATTATTGTTTAAATTGTAATGCACGTTTAACCACGAAGGTACTTGTATCACAATAATGCCGGGGAAACGTAAATCAAATTTGTCTCAAAGTTCCAAAAGTATGATTTAATAACGTGGTTAGAAGTTAGGAAACTTCAGCACAAATGGAAATCAGCAAGCTTCAATAAGCTCTACGGAAAACAACACACAGAGCAGGAGAAGCTCAGAAGAACAGAAACTTTGACGCGAAGAGCAAGCTCAGTTGCAGGCCATTTTGAGAGCAACTGAAATGGCACCATGGTAGAGCAGAGATCTACACAAACTGTTGAGGAAGCTGATGAGCAGACGAACTATTGCTGGAAGGGCTATGCCCAGCGGCGGGAAACTTTCAACAGAAATACGTGGGGCGTCTTTGAAATTGCTGCCTTGGAATACGACGCTTAATAGTTAACATATATCTTACTAACACTACGTAGTGAACGCGGGCGAAGCCGCGACAGGTAACCGGTAGTTGTTTAAAAAATTATCATACTCATTGTGTTTTACAATGAATGTAATAAAATAAACCTTAATCTTAACTTTTTAGCCTGGTGTTATTTTTTCATATCCTTACAGTAATCTTTATGAAGAAATATTTGTTTTGGATTAAATAAAATACATCACAAACTAAATTTGTGTGGCAGATGAGGTACCCTGCTTCACCCATGGTTTTAGTCAATTACCGCAGCGAGCTAACTCACTGTTCATTACCCTTCTTTTCATTCGGAGGGAACGTCATCACCCATTCGCTTCACTACAAGCATTCGCATTCACTCTCTATTTCTGCCATGGTTGCTTGGGTAATCTATCCTGTCAAGCCTGATGAACTATTTAAAACAATACCCTGAGGAAAATAAAGCATACAAGTGATGAATAGAACGCTTGGAATATACTTTTACGAGTCTTAGGGTTTAGGAGGAAGAATTAAATGAGGAAAAAAACTCGTATCAAAGGTCTCAATCTGAGAGAAGCCGCAGGGAAACATTTTCATAGCTAAAATTATAACAGTTGTCGCCCTAAACATCAGGGAGGAGTAATAATAGAATAAATTGAAAACAACAATTTCTTGTATAAAAAGTAATTGAGAAAGTGAATATACTAAATAATGAAATTGCTATTAAAATAAAACTTAATATACTAAAATAATTCTCAACTTAAGATTTAAAAAGTATTGCCTTTAGAGATGTGTCAGTTTCGGTTATTGTTTTTAAGGTTTTAGGAAAAACCCATAACAATCGGCCGTGGTTGACGATTACGCCACCTGAATGTAATCATATAAATGACAACTATCTAAATGATGATATAGATCTCCGTTATTATTTTAGAAGTGTACTAATGTGAACTTAAACTGCTAACGCATCACATTTATTTGTAAATCATTACTATTGCGGAAATTAATGAAGGTCACGCCGCAATTCATCGTTAACAAGGGCCGGAACACTTAACATTGCCGTAAAAGACAACCGAACCACGCCGTATTAATCTAAATTGGTGATTACAATGCGTGATATCGGCCGTAAAATATATGACATCACACTAAATAAAATATTAATTCCAGTCAGGCCGGAATTCACCACAAAAGACGACCAGATAAAGTCATTTCGGCAGCAGTAATATCCACCGTAAATTAGATCACTCCCCGTAATTTAGGCCGTAAATGACGTCGCACCGCGACTGAAACGGACAACGCATCATCACAGTTTAAAAAAATAATCCCGTCCCCAAAAAATCCCGCAGTAAATTAAATCTCATCAGAAAAACACCATTATTTTCCCAAAAATATTCCTGAAATTTTAGGTCACGTCCATCCCAACATATTATACAATATGTCTTTATCATAACACATCAAAATGTTAATATTTAGTCCAAAATAAAATTTAATTCGAATATACGAATCCACTAGAATATTAAATTTAAAGAATAAAAGAGGAAACAGGTGCTGTCATTGACAAAGTTGGAGCTTTGTCGTTTAACATTGCGATGTGTTTGATTGCACGTGTCATTATCACTCGTACACTGATCTCATATACTACAATGTGATGGAAACATAAAAAAAGTACAACCTACTTACACGTTATTATATATTTGCATTCTAAAATACAATTGCAAGTCCGATTACTGTAATTTACTGTGTGTGATGTTAAAGAACTGAGGATGACACTCCATAATGGATTACTATTTAACTGGTATTTACTTTAAAACGAATCCAAGTGTTAATGATAGCAAGAAATAAAATCATGGTCATTGAATAAACTACGGTTTGACTAAAACAAAATTCCAAAAAAATATCAACTCAAACAAAAACCATGTAAAGCCATGTAAACCATGTAAATTCATAAACTATGAGCAACTACATGCACAAGATTTAACCATTAAATGTATAAAAATACCGTATGTTAAATAATCTTACTAATTTTGTAAAGTTGAACTTATTCTGATGTTCCATAACGATAATTTACTAAACCTACTGAAATTGTGTAGGAGATATCACTTAATCCGAATCACGGCTATTTTTTACGGCTTTTCCAAATCGAAAAACATTTATCAAAAGCCTTTAAATTGTCAACGCTCATCCAATGGAATTTGATTATTAAACAATGATATAAGGCAAGTACACGTATAATAAATAATTGTACAGTAAAATCTAGCCTTATAACTGCAGCTGAGGGGCTTATTCTTGCATTCGGAAATACTGAAACAAATATCTCATTGAAAATGAATATTATAAATTTGAATACAAAAAAAGTTTTTACGCAAAATACAAAACAATGTAAATATTATAAAGTTATGTAATGGGATGAAATGTATGTTTTTAAGAAAAATTTTGCACAATAATTGAATAAAGCATGACCAAATGTAGGGAAAATAAACATTCCACTATAAACGGCTCCACTAATTGGTTCTGAATAAATTATAAGATGGTATCATTTGGCGCTGTTTCAACTGTTCTGTTTTTGTTGTCTGATTGCTTTATATTATTGATGGGATAAGTCTAACATTAATTCCAATGCATTTATATGTAGTTTTGTTTAATTTCGGATTATGAAATCAGTAATTAAAGGTAAAAGTATTTAAATTAACACGTTGAGTGTTAAGTATGCCGAGATTGACCAAATTTTAAATTTAAATTTTATAGTAGTTATATTATCTTATGGTAAAAATACCCCAGTGGCAGCAAACCTGCGTACTCAACGAATTTCCAATGCAGATATATATATCTTAATACCACATAAAGACACGTACCAAGTTTCATCAATATACATTCATAAATAAACGATTTATGACATTTTAATTATTCTCCTTATGAATAACATGGCTGCTAAGTATGCAGGTTTGCTGAAGCAAGGAACACAAAAAATGGGGTTTTAAACAAATATCAATATAACTCAAGTAGGTAAAACCACATACCAAATTTGATTAATTTATGATCGTAATTAAGGGAGATAACACGTTACTTATTCTCCATAAGAATAACATGGGGGCTGAGTACGCAGGTTCGCTGCTACGGGAACTATCGGTCAAAAAATGTTTTTTAGTGCAAAAATCAATAGACCACAACGATATGAAGCAATATACCAAGTTTCATCAGGATAAGTTGATAAATAAGTGAGATACAATTCTTCTTATCCTCCATAAGAATAACATTGGACAACGTACTGTGTTTATCACTTTCAATATCTCTGTAACCATTTGACGTAGAGCAATGATAAAAAAAACCAAATTGTGCGTCTTTTTAAGCTGATTCCAATGCAAAATCTTCAAACATTATATGTAAAAAACCTCAAAAAACCCATTTTCGGGGTACAAAACCAAAAAAACCCCTTCGGATGGGTCGATCTGTCTGGTTTTCCAACTTAAAGTCATAAATACTACTTTACACGTTTAAACCAAATTTCGTCAAAATCGGATTATTTTTCCGAGAGTTATCGTGCTCATGGGCACACACACACACACACACACACACACACACACACACACACACACACACACACACACACACACACACACACACACACACACACACACACACACAAACACACACACATATAAGTATACACTTTTGAAAGAATGGTGTTTTTGCCATCTGGGGACCTCAAAACTAAAAGTTATCATGGTCCCGGACCTAGGTCTTCCCATGCCAACTACGGTAATAGCTTCTTCCCTATAGGGGAAATTCGCTAAATAAAAAAAAACTGTAATTGCTTTTATATGTAATTAATTTTAATGGAGTAACACTTTTCCGTTTGTCCAGAATCGTTTATCTTTATGTGCCAATCAGTCGCCCGTGACAAATCAGAATCCGACCTTTTCATCCATGTCACAGTCCTGACAAAGGCCCGAGGGGTCTGGCACACTAGAAATACTCAATGGCACTGAGAGTCACACATCAGCCCTTGCAACACAACAGAACACTCCCAGAAACCCTTTCAAGAGAAAATATAAAATATACCCAAACGGGGTCAAAACAAACAAGACTAATAGCAAAGAAACAATACGGTGTTAAGTCAAAGGTTAAAAGAAAACGTAACGTCAGTTTAGAGTGGCAAAAGAAAAATATCTGACTCCATTTAGTTCCTTACTACAACAAGCATACGACCTATTCGAACCCGAGCCGTACGGGTAACACCGGAATGTCTATTCTGAAATGGGTGACATATGTTATACAAATATATATCAGATTCCTCACCAAAAGCAATAGAAAGTTTAAATAAGTACATTTGTCAATTTTTACAGCTGGGCCATTGGATTTTGATATGAATCAATGATCAACTCACACCTCACTTGATGAACTTCAACATTGATGAAATCAGTTGATTGGTTGTAAATAGTTACTCGAAACTCACCGGTTTCAAACGTAGGGACCAAGGCCATACTAAATAAAAACACTCTAGTGTTGCCTTGGTAGGGACCCGGGGTGTCTTAGTTGTTGATTAATTTAAATAATCTCATGAAAATATCAAGTTACTCTTTGAGAAAAGTATAATGTTAGTTTTATATTTATTTCATTCGGGAAAATCAACCATTGTCTTTTTGAATAAAATAACAAACTTTAATTTCATTTCCAATAATGAAAAATCGCGTAAAACTCCAAGATCATTACAGACACAAAGGTATTCATTTCTCATTAGCAGGGCTTTTGAAGTGCCTCGTTCAGAGAAAGAAATTATTACCGATGAAATTAGCTTTATAACAAAGCCGGCAAAAAAGAATAAAGTAATTGTTGGCGCATTTTATGCAGTTAAGCCATGAAAAAAAAATTACAGTAACTGGTGAATACTACAGGAAAATTAATCCACAAGACTGAATAAAATAGACAATATCATATGTTATATATATTACAGATGTTTTTAATTTTAACATAACATGTAAATAAATAAAATACAATTTTGTGTTGGTCATATACCAATCATGTTTTAATTTTATTTCTTTTAGAATTATATATTTTAATTATTCAACTTCACGCATCATCCATTATTTTTTGGTCCTTCGAGCCGGATAGTAATTGAATTTCAGCAATGGAACAACAGTCCACTCTACTAATAAACTGATATATTATTTATCATTTTTTCAATTCTTGATTTCGTTATATTCACGCATTACAATACCAGCAATTCAAAATGGCACCTCAAAGAACAGGAGACTTCAAACCAGAAACTTACAGAAGGTTGACAGCAATCCTGAAAACAAGACTCATCGCAATCAAAACGGCAGTCGAAACTATACAAACGCAAGATGAAGAAATCAGTCCCATTCAGCGGAAAACATTGAAGACGTACACATCAGAAGTTGAGAGGAAACGGGCGGACTTCGAGCAGAACTTCCTACGCGCAATATCACTTGCAGACGGAGATGCCTTGTCCGACGAAATTCTCGCAGCCGACCAAAATGAAGTCGAAGACCTCTGCATTCACATTTCATCAGTGATAGATCTATTACAACCTACGGACGAGTCACAATCACACATAAGTGACAGTATGGTAACTCCAGGTACGTTTATCAATGCTACCCATAGTACAGTACGTTTGCCAAAATTTGAACTTAAAAAATTCAATGGTGATTTACCAAGTTGGACAACATTCATTAACTTGTTTGATACTTCGATACACCTTAACAACTCATTGTCAAATGTCATCAAGTTTCAGTACTTACTAAGCGTGTTATCTGGCGAACCTTTCAATTTAATTCGCAACCTAAACTTGTCTGATGAAAATTATGTAATCGCTTACAACTTGCTTCGTGATAGGTACCAAAATGACCGACGATTGCAATTGATGCACTTAAATCAGCTTCTTGACCTTCCGGAAATTTCTCTCAGTTATGTGCCCGGAATCCGACATTTTGTCAATGCATACAATGAAAACACTCAAGCGTTACATGCTATTCAATGTGAAATGCCAGATCCCAACCCTTTGTTAATTGCAACCTTATTGCGTAAAATGGACGTAGAACTACGCAAACGCCTAGAATCATCGCGAAACATGTCCTCATCCATTAACCATACCTTACCTTCAATTAAAGAAATTTTAGATTTTCTCAATCATGAATGCATACAACATGAAGATGCCACTTTTTCACTCGGTACCCGGCTTAACGACGTGCAGCTTACTAACATCTGTCCCAAATCCACACCTCAACGTTCAACGTTTCAGAGGAAAAATGTGACTTCCATTCATAGTACTACCTCTCCTGATAACAGCACATCTAACCTATGCGCTGTATGCAATCAATCCAACCACAAAACCTACTTATGTCCCATTTTTCTCGCAAAAAGCCCACAAGAACGTTTTCAATTGGTGAAAGCTAAACATCATTGCATTTCATGTCTTGGGATGCACGATTTGAAAGCATGTAGGTCTCAATCAACTTGCAAAACGTGTCACAAACGACACAACACTTTGTTACACTTCAACTCTAACAAATCGGATGGCATTTCTCATCCATGCACTTCTAACGTTCATACTATCAACCGCAATTCCGTTGATCTTGCAATCAGCAATCCAAACAATGCGGATACATCCGTTATACTAAGTTCTCAAAATCAGTCTACCCAGACCAATAAACCAACCATGGTTTTACTTGGCACTGTCATGCTTAAAATACGCATATCAAATGGCGTATCTCATACATTCAGGGCATTGCTTGATTCAGGTAGCATGTGCACATTAATTACTGAACATGCAGTCAGTTTACTAAATGCACGACGTCATCGGTGCGACGTTCAAATCTCGGGTATTAATCAACAAATGACTCAAAGTAAGGGACAAATATTCGCAACATTGGAAACATTGTCTGGTCTTCAGATCATCGCAGATCACTCTATGGTCATCTTAGACAAACTTACCATCGATCTCCCCCGCATGCCTGTCTCACAAGATATTGTTCAATACACGCAACAGTATAACCTTGCTGATCCTACATACCATAAACCAAATCGGGTTGATATCATTTTGGGAGCCGCACTGTTTCCGTATATTTTCACTGGAAAACAGACCTCTCTAGGCCCTAATATGCCACACATCATTGATACTCCTCTCGGTCATGTTATCATGGGCACTATTCCATGCAATCAGCAATCATCATCACAATCATTATCCACTTCTGCACAAACCAGTACACTCAATGTGTGCCTCCATTCAATTAATGATACTGACATTCATAACTCTATCCAACGTTTTTGGACTCAAGAGGAACCTCCATCATGTTCTATCCAATCTCAAGAAGATATTCTCTGTGAACAACACTTCATTGAGTCACACAGTCGTGACGAAACGGGACGTTATACTGTACGTTTACCATTCAAAAATTCGGACAAAACATTAGGCACATCTCGCAATGCCGCCGAATTGAGATTAAGGGCTATGGAACGTAAATTCACCACTGACAAACGGTTTTCATCACTCTATCATGAATTTATGGACGATTATTTCTCCCTCGATCATATGTCAAAATGCGAGGATACTTCCGTATCTGATACTCATTACTTTTTACCGCATCATGGTGTTCTGAAGGAAGCTAGCTCCACTACAAAATTACGCACAGTTTTTGACGCTAGCTGCAAGACTAGTTCTGGGTTTTCTTTAAATGACTTGCTTTTCACTGGTCAAAAGTTGCAGACTAACATCGCTGACATACTCATACATTTCCGCCGTCATAACGTGGTATTTTGTTGTGACATACGACAAATGTATCGGCAGATTAACATTCATCCTGATGATCGCAATTTTCAGCTAATCTTATGGAGACAACATACTGATCAACCAGTTAGCATTTATCGCCTTAATACTGTAACTTACGGCATGAACAGCTCACCATTTTTAGCCATTCGTACGTTACACCAACTAGCCGATGACGATGGTCATGATTTTCCAAAAGCAGCTCATGCCATACGCAACCACACATATGTGGACGACATCATCACGGGAGCGGATACCGTGGAAGAAGCCGTTGAACTGCAAAATCAACTCACATCATTATTAAATCGTGGATGTTTTGAGTTACGTAAATGGGTATCTAATTCCCCTCAGCTACTACGTAATGTTCCAGACTCCCATATTGAATCTCCTACATTTTTACCTAACTCTCCAGATCCACATTTCACGGTTTTGGGCCTGAAATGGTCACCGATTACAGATTCATTTTCTTATACCTTTTGTTTGCCTGAAACAACGAACACTCATACCAAACGGACGGTTCTTAGCTCTATTGCAAAAATCTATGATCCTTGCGGATTCCTCGCTCCGTTTATTATGCTTGCTAAGTGTTTCATACAACTTATCTGGACAAAAGGTCTAAGTTGGGACGCACCATTACCAAAAGACATTCAATCTCAATGGAATTTACTATTAAGCGACACTAAATATCTATCGCAAGTCACGATATCCCGCTCATTAAACCTTAACGCATCACATAAACTAGAATTGCACGGTTTCTGTGACGCGTCTGAAAGCGGTTACGCAGCTGTCATCTACTTCAGATGTGTACAACCTAATGGTACCACAACTGTCAATCTTGTTTTATCGAAAAGTCGAGTTGCACCTTTGAAACGTGTTACCATACCACGACTAGAACTTTGCGCTGCTCACTTACTTGCGCAACTTGTGGCTCATTGCATTTCTTTGTTTCCCGAACACTTAACACTGAACAAAGTCCACCTTTGGAGTGATTCTATGATCACACTAACTTGGTTACGAACTCCTCCATATCGCTTGAAAACATATGTGGCAAATCGTGTGTCTCAAACGCAAGAACTTATTCCAACTGATGCCTGGAATCATATTTCATCTGATGATAACCCAGCTGATTGTGCATCACGTGGTTTACTTTTGTCTCATTTAACAAAACATTCTCTTTGGTGGAATGGTCCATCCTGGCTTGCATTACCGTCTCAAGAATGGCCTACAACTAAATTCATTCCCGTTACGCTTGACACTTCGCACGAGGTTAAACTAAATCCACTAACGGTACTACTGAATAACCAACGAGAAGAATGGTCAATTTTGTTCAAGTTCTCATCTTGGAATTTGCTACAGCGAGTAATGGCATATGTATTGAGATTTATACATAACTGCAGAAATTCTTCATTGCGGCACGGTAATCTCTCACCAGAAGAACTCAACAACGCACGAATTAAAATCTTTTTCTCAGTGCAACAGTCGACCTTTCATAAAGAGTTTAACGAATTAGCACAAAATGCTTGTCCAAAACACATGCGACAGTTAAATCCTTTTATTGACAGTAACCACTTGATTCGCGTTGGTGGACGCCTACGAAACACTTCACTACCTCAGGACGTGAAACATCCAATCTTGTTGCCAAAACGACATCACATAGTTAACATAATGATAGATTATTATCATGTTCAACACTTGCATGCTGGCCCACAACTCGTCCAATCGCTATTGTCACAACACGTTTGGATTTTGAACGCAAGAAGCACTATTCGTATACGCATTCATAAATGTGTGACTTGTTTCAAACATCGTCCTATTAACACAAACCCACTCATGGCAGACTTACCATCAGTTCGAGTTAACCCGTCTAAACCCTTCACATCAACAGGCATAGACTATGGCGGACCATACACCGTTAAAGTAGCGAATCTAAGATTCACTAAACACATCAAAGTGTATCTTTGCGTTTTCATTTGCATGGTTACAAAAGCTGTTCATCTCGAAGTAGTTACAGATTTAACTACTGACGCTTTCATCGCCGCACTCACCAGATTTATTTCTCGGCGTGGAATATGCACGGACATCTACTCAGACTGTGGAACCAACTTTGTAGGTGCTAATGCAGCTCTCCGCAAGATCATCCAATCTACAACACGAACTAAGGACTCCAAACAACGCATTCAAAGTTTTTCATCTAATTTGAGCATTCGTTTTCACTTCAATCCACCGGCATCACCACACCATGGCGGACTTTGGGAAAGCGCAATCAAAAGTGCGAAACATCATCTGCACCGAGTTATGGGAGATACTGTACTGAGTTTACCCGAATTTATGACCTTAACAGTTCGCATTGAAGCTATGCTTAACTCGAGACCATTAACACCATTATCCAGTGATCCATCAGACTTAATGGCGCTAACTCCCGGGCATTTCCTAACTGGCGGTCCTCTCGCATCCCTTCCTGAGAAAGATGTAACTCACACTCCTGCAAATCGACTCAAACATTGGCATTTGGTACAACAATTCTACCAACGCATTTGGAACCGCTGGAGTTTAGAGTACCTCCATACGCTCCAACAAAGAACTAAATGGAACATCAAATCATCTAATTTGCAAATCGGAGACTTGGTACTCGTTCAATTAACTTCTAGTTCTCAGTCTTGGCCACTGGCTCGCATCATAGAAATATTTCCCGGATCAGATGGCACAGTACGCGTGGTCAAAATCAAGACCAAAGATGGTATCTACGTTCGACCAGCAACAAAGATTTTTCCTCTGCCAATTGGTTGAAAATAAGACGTTATTACGTTGAAGTCCATGCTACTTCAAGGCGGCCGGTATGGTGAATACTACAGGAAAATTAATCCACAAGACTGAATAAAATAGACAATATCATATGTTATATATATTACAGATGTTTTTAATTTTAACATAACATGTAAATAAATAAAATACAATTTTGTGTTGGTCATATACCAATCATGTTTTAATTTTATTTCTTTTAGAATTATATATTTTAATTATTCAACTTCACGCATCATCCAGTAACTTTCTTCACTTTACTATTGTTCGTTAAAAAGTATTAACTCATAGTTAGAATTATGAATGTAAGTTCTTAAAAAGGTAAATAAACCCTGTAAGAAAGTAAAAAGATTAAACTAGAATGGATAAAATCGACACTGTTTTGTATATGTGTAGTTGATTAGTGTGGATCAGTTTATAGGGGCTAGAAAACCCTTCTTTATAGAATATGAAGATAACTCAAGAAAGATATGTTATTATATAAGACACATATAAGACACATATAAGACACATATAAGACACATATAAGACACATATATAAGACACATTGGAAAGATATGTTGGCAATATAATAACGTTATGCTTTAAATACTACGTCATAAAATATTTTCGGATTTTCAAGTATGAACACAATTTAAACACCTTCATTGTTGCTCGTACAGTGTAAAAACAACTGTATTTGTATCACCTTAGCCTAAGAATAAGAATATTTTTTTGTTGATCATCTCAAATGCAGGTTATGTATTATGTCAATATGTAGTGTTTTATAACAACAAATTCAAATCAATAATATAACATGTATGATTGAATTTAGAAGAAAATGATACCTCTATATTACAGTATTCTTACAAGGAAAATAATAACAGTCTCTCTGCAGTTAAGCCCATAAAGCCCATATTTCGAGGTAAAGTAATTTTGTGAGGTATAAAGATTATCTGATAAATAAGAAATATGATAGGTTAAGAAGATCAGTGAGAAGTATGTCAGCTTTGGTTTAAAACTGGATTATAAGCAGTTTACAGGCACTGAGGTAATGTAAACAACCATCACAGCCGATTTTTGTTTACAAACAAAATATTTTATACCTTTTTTGAAAGGCGTTAACTAGTAATGGTTAGTTTTCCATTTAATACAATATTTAAGTTTTTTTTATGAACAAATCCAGTAATATGATCTAACAATAATACAATTAATAATGCATGTCTTAGCTATATTTAATTGAATACTTTTAATTGAATACTTTTGATTAGACATAGAAATATTATTAGTTTGTTCATGTACTAATTTTTGTATGAATAAAAATATACAGCTTTTATTTAATAATTTAAAATACTAGTAAAAATAGAGATTTAAGAATATTAAAAACATCAAAATCTGTGAAAGAAAACCAGCAAACGTTGAACTCTCTAAAACCATGTCCTCATTAAAAATGTCTGCCTCACTTAACATGATCGATGTGGTTTGATGAGTTAACACTAATAGTAAGTAATGGATGGGAACTTGAACGTCCTTTTAATACTTTAATTCACCAAATTAATTCCATACGAACTTTGCCTAATGCGTATTTGTTTTCACCTTACAACAATTATAATACTAAGGAATTACTTTAAGACGGTTCGTGGTTAGCAAATTAGTTTTGTTTCACGTTTTGGAATTCTGTCTCGTTGGATGATTTAGATTATTTTATCAGGAAAATCACTAATATTTCCATTCATGTCACTGAGTCCACTCAATGATCAGTCATATCAAGTTACATGACAGCTAGACCAAGTAATTACATATTGTTTAGTTGCTTAGTAACTTAAACAACAAGAATAAGAAATAACAAAAATGGTTGTAATAATAATGTAAGGGATAGTTATATTAATTAAAATAAAATACATAAATACTTATGTATTGCAATTTAAACATTATGTAAAGAATTTTGTAATTAATTGAATATTAAACAAGTTATGATATAGACAGTTATTTGGAAACCCATATAAAATACATACTAGAAACAGTCAATAAATCTGTATAAGCAGACTCAGCTATATGTAATAGCTCTGACATCCATATCACTAACCGACTACGAAATAACGCAAGGTGCTTGAGTGCTTGTGAAACACATTTATCTTCCACCGAGCAATGTATTATAAGCAATAATTAGTTTCCAGCTATTCAGTTCATAGAACCCCCATTTAAATAACTCATAGACACAAAATTGGTTTAGGTATCTCTAAGATTTATTTTAAAATAAACTTAAATCTCAAATAGTAAAATAATAAATTACTAATATCAAGTGAAGTTTTAATTTGTTAACATTTATATACCCACATTTTAGCTGAATTTATATGTTATAATTCTCAAGAATAAATGTTGTTTTTAAATTTACATTAAAAAGGAATTTCTATTACTTTAATCATATACAAAATTTAATACCACTCTTTATTTATTTGTTGATATACAATTTAAACTTATACACATCTTAACGGCTGGATAAAGTAACTCTTTCGAGATGCTAATTAGATAATACTCCGTAATTTATGAGAAATACGCAAAAATAAACAAAATATGTATGGTTAGAAGCCTATAAGCCTAGTAGTAACTTTAGAGTCAATAAACACATTCATTATTTCTGGACTACATTATATTTCCATAAATATTTTTAATTGAATGTAAGTTGAAATAAAATACAATTTAACAAGGTCCTCCTAGTGAGACTTATTCCAGTGAAAGGCGAAATTAATTAATTAATGTTGGATGAAGAGCCTGAAGCAACGTTTCCAGCTAGAATTTAATCTTCCAGTTGATTAAGTTAATTCTCTAAGTTAGCCGCATCATTTAATTATTTCAAAATCACATTTTCTTGTACAAAAATTAAAAATCTTTTGAAGAACCCGAAGGCCTTAAAACCTCTTATAAATATGTTTATTAACCTTAAAAATTGAACTTGGGACTCCATTAAACCAAAGACCCCAGTCCAAAAACATCCAAGACGTAAGTAAGTAAGTAGAATGGAGAAGATTTGTACTATATTAATATAATTTTAAATAATGCTACTTTCATCAGTATCTAATCATATCAAGTAGTTTTCATATAATTATTACTTGAGCTTGTTATTTAAAGTAGTTATGAATTAAATTCCATAAGGATATTTAGCTTATGTAAGAGATTTTTACATTCAAATGGTCTGGGTATGGCCATTTTGGAAACTGTTCTAAAGCGAGTAAACTAAAACCATTTACAAATAGTATAGAGCATTAAAGTCTCGAAATTTCCAATTGTTGACATTTAAGGTAAAGGAAGTAGCACATTGCAAGATGACAATTGAAACTATAACAAGTTACCTTTAATGAACGACACTTAAATGTGTCAAATCTATGAATCATATATTATTCTAATAGGACACATGATTCTTTAAATAAATAGATATATAAATAAGATTGAACGGAGATTACTATATTTCAAATTTATAGAAATATAATATCCGCCTACAATAACACTAATTTCTTGGGTTGGAATTCCGTTTACTGTTTAAAGTCCTAAAAACTCCAAAGTTCCTACCGTGCTTTGGAACTGTTTATATTTATTTATTTAGTCTATATAAAATAGGAACATATAAAAAACCTTATTGACAGAGCTTAAAGTTTTAATTAAATTGATTATATACTTAATTTGGTGAATATCATCATTTTAATAGGAATGTAATATTGTAAGTGGCTACTATTAGCTGAAAACAAATAGGAGATCAAAATATATATGAAATATCGCTAAAAAATCACTTTTGGTTATTGGTTTGATTTATTGGCATTTGCTAATAAACTTTAAGCTATCTAAAATTATAACTAAACAAATAAAAATGTAAACTGGACTGGACTATTATATAGTTAACTAGTTGGCTCAATTGGCTGCTTGCGCACTAAGTGTTTTAACTGTCAGAATTCGCGTTCCACTATACCACTCCAACCGATTTGTATACCCATAAACTCTTTAAATTCCCGTTAATAAATTTACTGTTACTTGTTTTAAGTTGAACTTGCAGCTGCAATATAATACCACTAGTAAAATAAACAATAATATAATAAGTAAATAAATTAAACAAGTGAAAAAACATAAAAATGTTGCTATGTGTAATTTTTAGCGAATTTCCCCTATAGGGAAGAAGCTATTACCGTAGGTCTCATGGTAAGACTTAAGCCCAAAACCATGTTAAATTTTTGTTTTAAGGTCCCCAGGTGACAAAAACACTATTGGTTCAAATGTATATATATATATATATATATATATATATATATGTGTGTGTGTATGTGTGTGTGTGTGTGTGTGTGTGTGTGTGTGTGTGTGTGTGTGTGTGTGTGTGTGTGTGTGTGTGTGTGTGTGTGTGTGTGTGTGTGTGTCCGTGAATGAGATAACTTGAGTAAAAACGACCGATTTCGATGAAATTTGGCTAAAATGTGTAAATTGACACTTATGACTTTTAAGTTCGAAAACCAGAAAAATCGGTCTTTGGGAAGGGGGTGTGTTTAAAATTTCCAAAAATCAGTTTTTTTGTATTTTTCACCCTACAATTTTTAAAATACTTGATTTTGGTTTGGACCATGAGCTTAAAAAAAACAAACAATATAGTATTTTAAATTATTAACCTGTGTTAAGTGGTTGCGGAGAAAATCCAAAAAAACCTGCTCCTAAAATATCCAATGTTAATCTTATGGGAAAAAGGTTTTTTGCTTTTTCTCAGTTCATTTTAATGTAAACTTCACATTTGCTTTTACCAATCAGTTTAGCTCCACAAAACAATCATTTTGGTGTTTAAATTGTGATTCTGCGTCCAACCGATGCAGATATATTCAAAGTGCTAAACACAGTACGTTGTCCAATGTTATCCTTATGGAGAATAAATATAATTTGATATATCCATTATTTATGAATGTATATTGATGAAACTCGGTACGTGGTTTCACTTAGTACTGCTATATAGATATTTGCACAAACAATTGATTTTTTGTTGATTATCCCAGTAGCAGCAAACCTGCATACTCAGCCCTAATGTTATTCTTATGAAGAATAAGTAAAGTTTTATATCTCCCTTAATTATAAACATGAATTAATAAAACTTAGTTTGTAGCTTCACCTGGTTGAGTTGTATTGATAATTGCAAAAAAAAAACACATTTCCTATCTTACATCTTACTCAGCCCTAAAGAAATAAAATGCTATATGCACTTATTTATAAAATGCACTTATTTATTTATGTATTTTTATGAAACTTGGTAAGTGGCTTTATGTGGTAGTGAGAAACATATGCATGCATTGGAAATTCACTGAGTACGCAGGTGTGCTGTGACGTGAGTATTTTTATTTCGACTCATCAATAGTCGAGGATCTAAGCTTTTAAATGCCATCGAATTCATCAAATTTGGCTCTGTTTGAATGAAATATGATATTGTAGAAAACCAGAATTTATAAATAGTATAATATAATATAATATAATATATAATTATTGTTGTAAGCACAGTGGGCAAGGGTAGATTAACTACTACCAAGAATTTATGTATTACATCGGAACAATATATAAATAACAACACATTTATCAAGAAATAGGAGATGCTCAAAACCATAATCATATTCTCTAAACGAGGTTTGATTTTTAGTTTTGTTCATTAAAATGTATAACTTAAAGTTAGGTTACATATCTATTTGTAATTGCATATAAAACATAAACTGTTCAAAGTGTTTTGTAGTTTAAAATATGACTGTAAATTATCCAGAAGTTTCTAACATGATATATAAAACAATTGGAATGCTTCCAAGTAATGCAGTATTCATAACCCGTATATTGTTTCCATAATTCAATATACATCTGTCAAAAGTAAATTTATCTCCTTTACTTGCTTACAATGTTGTAATATGAGAAAGGCTGGTTTGAAATATAATTTCCATTGTATTTGTATTTGAATAATACTGAAAGAAACAACACTGTATTTGTAAAAACTTTTCTTATTGCCTCAATGATTGACTATAAATATAAGTCAATATAACACAATTTATCCAATTTTAAGTACATATTTCGGTTTCCTAAATCTTACTTTATAAGTTCTTAAATATTTATTTATTGTCCAGAACATTCACTTTCTTATTTATAATAAGAGTTCTGATCTCAGGACTCCATCCCATACATTTTAAGACTTTTAAAATATAAGGGTTTAATTTTAATCTAAAACATTATTAAATGATAACAGCTTTTAACATTGAACCATCCGTAGATTTGATGAATCAGAGAATAAGTTGCATTTACAATAAACAGTTTTTTGTTCTATTGAATAGTTAATGTTCTTGATTGATAACATATGACACAATCAGGTAACTCAAACTGAAAACGTGTTAACTTTCTTTTGACTTGCTTACTGCAAATTAGAATTGTTAATACAACTGGTAATTTGCATAATTTTGTAACATAGTTATTAAGAAGTTCATATTTTAAAAGAAGTCTGAAAAAAACGTGTGACAACTCTTTTATATATAAAAGGGAATTAAATTTTCTATTGAATTAATTGTAAATGTTGCCAACATTCTGTAGGTTATTTGACCTTTTTTAGGATTTCTTTTAGGGTCGAGTAAATGTACTCTACTCATTGACCATTTTAAAGGAGACGGATGAATTCGCTTAGTTCACTCACTTCACAAGCCTCAATTTATGGGATTTATTTAAATTTTTCTACAACACCTCATAACATATTTCAACTTAAACTGTATTCAATTACATAACGTAAATATATACAAAAATAATACAGGGTAATTGATTTTCACCTTGCAATGTCGATCATCAGGACCAATGAGTGGGTTACAATATCAAAAATTATTTTGGTGTTGCTAGTTTTAAACGCGTGATAATGAACATTTTAGCTTGGATTTTGTTTAACTGAAAACATTATGAACCCAATAAATAAAGGGCAGTATCAATTTAATAATAAGAAAATAAAAGAGGAGATCAACTTGAATCATTAGTCTTAATCCAACTGAGAAAAGAAAGTTCTAATAAAATAAATAACATAACCAGGCCTTTGGATAAATTATATGGGTTAACTTACAATATTAATTTTATACTAAATTGCCCACTATGTCAATGTTCTAAAGGGGTATTAGTTGACAAAACGGTAGACGAGGGAGAGAGGCATCAATATGTTTTAGGAATATGTACTTCCATTTCATGAATACGACTTAAAACATAAAAAACTGGATTTAGTTCTGGTACTTCGTATCAGATGGAGCATTAAACCGAACAAGTGTTCTATAACAAACTTCCAAAGATATAAGATCTACAGTTTGTCTTTCAGAATTTAAGAAAAAACTAAAAATATTTCTCATAAACAAAGCTTTATACTCTGTAGAGGAAATATTATCTTAATGGCATACAACCTTGATGTAACCAAACTTGCATTAGAATAAGTAACTAAATGACATTCATAATTTGACAACATTCTTGAATATTTTTGAAATTTACATAATTGAATAATGATGTTTTGAAAAGAATTGAAATGAAGTATTTATCCTGAAAGTCTAATAATCAAACAAAACCTATACTTCTTATAAATGTTAATAATTCAATTCTTAGAAACGGTTTATATTCCTAACATATGTTGCTCGCTCCAAGAAAATGAATTAAATTAGTGTAAATAGTTTATTTAAAAAAATACTAAATAGTTTAAATTTGTAAATTATTTTATAAGCGTTCAACATACGAAATTGAAAATCTGTTATAAAGTGGTTTACACATTTTCTAAAGTGGTTTTAACACTAGTTAATGTTAAACGTAATACCATGAGCAATGGAATATTAATAAAATAATTGAGAACTGCGCACAATAGCTAACTAGCTGCGTGTTTAAGCCCAAACTATGCAATACGGGGGTGGCATTCTACCAATTACTGTCAATTGATTAAATATACTTAATCTAAATCATGACAATTTAGATATTATCCATACAACAAATTTGAAGTCAATTACTTAAATCTGTTAAAACATGATAACGTTTAAACTGATCTAATTTGAGACATGATGGTATTATGATTTTAAAACAAAGCTATGTGGTACTGATTTTAATCTCAACTATTTAAGTCAGTGTCATAAAAAAGGAACATATTTGTTATATATAGTGATATGTGAATGTGTAAAGTCTGTAAATTTTACATCAGGAACGATATATTTATTTCTCTAGTATTGTTTTAATTGGCATATACAAGTCTTTAGTCAGTATCCATGAGTAGACAAACTGTGTGTCAAGTACATATGTATATCAAGTTTTATTTAAATTTAATAGTAAACGTATGAAGGAAAATATAAAACTGAGATTATTTTTGTAGCATATAATATACTATACTATATGATAAACCAGCTGCATCAAATTCGGTAGTCAATTTATAATGACCGAATAAATAATCAAATTTACCATACGAAGGAGGTAAAGCAATTTAGTCATATGGTAAGTCTATATTTCATTTGAACTGGTGAAGCTTTTTTTATTTTTGTGCGATTGAATTACACACTATAGACTATAGAACGTAGGTGACATATCAGTAAGTATAATAAAATAAGCGCTATCAGTTATAGAATTTTATTCGTTAAAATTTTCTCTACAAAACTATTCTTCTTGGAGTACGGCTCTCGTATTAGTGAATTATTAATTGCACCCTAGAGCGTTGTCCAAAAATGCATGTAAATAAGGAAGTACTACTATACCATTTATTAAAAAAAATATAAAATTGATAAAGGATATATTCTAATTTCAGTATAGTTAATATAATATAACTCAATTTTAATTTTATTAGTCACGTTATCGTGTTAACCTTATGCAACGTTATATGTAAATCTTAAAGTCATATGTAAATAAAGAATTTTAATTTATACTTTATTCTATTTGTTTAGTAAAACGTAACACAAATACTGTATACATTTACCAAATTTTAGGAATTATATTTACTATTAATTATTTATCTTATATTTAGTAATGTTAAACAATATATAACCATTATTATAACCAAAACGAGTATTTACCATCGAAGATTGATAATAATGGTCATTATAAATATATGAAATAATAAAACCAATTTAAAGAAACTACTTTTGTTACAGGAATTGATCATGCAACTAACATCACAGCATCAGGCGAAATGTTAATCTACTTAAATAATTGTGGAATTAGCTTACAAAAACTGTTATCACTGTAGTTTTACATTATTGTGTGTTGGGAATAAGTTTGTACCAAACACTACCGAGAAACTGGGTGAGTAAAACTTGCTAAGACCTGGATAAAACAAATATCCCGTACTATTATATTTTACGAAAGGTTAACTGCACTTTGTAATTCAAGAAAGATTTATTTGAAACATTACAAACATTCTGTGAGAGAGCATTATTTATGACAGTCATATTTTTACTTCCTAACCCACAGCCACGAGGTGCATCTGGATGTTCATTAAAGCTCTCATCCTTGTTGAATGCGTGCAGTAAATTTAATGAAGCACTGGGGACACTTCATGACACGTTAGTTTTTTTTATTATAATACTCTCCAATCTACATTTCTTATTTTTGTACTTTTCCAAATGTAACTAGAGTCAGACTAGTTTTTATATTCTTTGTAATAACGTTAAAAGTTTTCAAAAAATTATCTTGCCATTTTAAGATTATAAAGAATTTTATCCACGTAAACAAATTAGAATAAATTATACTAATTTTGATTCTAACAACTTAAGTCTGAAATATTGAGCACGTGGCCACCAAGGAGGATGTGGTTTTTTAATAAATAACGATCATTATTACATAATTTAGAACAATTTTATAATACCTAGTTACTTTTCTTCCACCCTGTATATCAGTCAATCAAATATGTCCAGTCTAGGACATACATGTTGAATTACAACTATAATATGTTGTTATTAGTCTGTTATACTGGTACTGAGAATATAAATAATACTGAATTCTTGACCTTGAAATTTATTGGTTAATTTGCAAACTAACAATCAATACCTGTCAAATAGCTTTTACATTTTTTACAGGAAACACTGGCCACGTTGTCTGTTTAATTTGTCTCGGAGTCTGTAGATGGATACTACTCAAACTTTTCACCAAAAATTACATTTACCTCACTAATATTCGTAACCTTTGAATTTAGAACAAAATATTTACTTCATCTATAACATGACTGTAGAAGACGTTATTAGGATGAAGTGTAAGAATATTGTTTGATTTACATTGTCCAAGGAGACATAAATGTTCCAAAGCACGCCAAAGTGTTTTCAAGCAACTGTGTTTGGGCCTGTTGAAATCCAAAAAACACGTCATACTTCTTAAATCCTTCATTTTTATCTCATAGTCTTTATAAATAAAATAAAACTAAGAAATATTAAATTTGGAAATTATTTTTAAAGTTGACCTTCTATATACACAAGGTTAATTGTCGTACCTTCCCCAAGAAAGATTGAAATGATAAAAGTATTAAAATTGAAATTAAACATCAAAACAATTTCAACAAATGTGTATGTCGTGACTAATTTTATACGTCAAAGATTTAAACACAAATATGAAAAATAAAACTATTAAGGAGTGGTCTTAAAGAAAATAATAGTAGAAACATAAATTTATAATGGTCAAGACTAAAATTAGTGAGCCTTATTAACAAACCCAAATACAAAGCAAATGAGTTATAAATTATCAACCTTCCAACATTCAGGAGCTAATTTTAATAAACAACTTAACATGGTTTTATTACTCCTTATGTTACTAGGTGCTGTAAGAAGCTGCAAGGAAATACCATAAAAAACAACTCTTGCAAAGATTTTGCTTTAAGATTCAAGACTAATTACAAACACAGGCAACATTCAACTGAGTTGAACTGACTTGAAAGATATATTCATCTATATAAATAAATTTAGAGTTTTGTCTGTAAATTGATTAGAATCATGTATGATTTGGTTATTTTTACGTTTCATACCATAGGAAAGCAGAAACGCGTCTTATCTCAACTTCTGTCTGTTTTGTCTGTCTGTCGGTGACGCTCAAAACGGCATTTTACAGCCTTCTCCGGGAAAACGAGAGTACCGATTATGACGAAACCATTTTCCTGTATTCTCCACAAGTCTGAGAAGGTTTTTATTTACTTGAAACTGGCACAATCCTTTTGTAAAAATAATGGCGGTCACTCAAAAACGTGATTTCGTGCGATTTTGGACACGTTTTGTTCGCTTTTCACAGGAAAACGGGTGCACTGACTTCGTTGAATCTTTATTTCTATGTACTATATGTGCGTTAGAAGGTTTTAGGTTAATTTGATTTTTGGAAATCACCTTAGGACTCTGCCCTACGGGTTTTTAAAGATCCTATGTTATTCTTATGGACAAAGTATTTATTTATATTGAACCAGATGATGACTTAATAGTTATATCTATAACTTAAAATATTGTAAACAGCTGTTTATCATTATGTAAATAAAAAGCATACTTGAATGGCAACTCTCATAATGGAAATAAAAAAACTACTTGAATGACAACTCTTTTTTTTCGATAGGCGAGAGTAGGGGGTATTGGGGAACTCTGTATTACTCCCCTCCCCCCCGATCATAATGACCCCCATCGATTTTGTGTTTTTGCCACGCCCGATTTTATATAATTTTTTGTCCCCCCCCGATTTAATATTTTTGCTCCCACCACAGATTTTTATTTTTGCCCCCCCCCCGATTTTATATTTTGCCCTCCTCCAATTTTATATTTATGCTCCCCTCCCCCCTCCACAATCATTTTATTTATTTTTTACTTGAGTTCTTTTATTTCTAAAAGCGAATCCAAAGTGTTAGGTGTACCGATTTGGAGTCGCAAATTACAAGCCGTTTACTACCGTGAAAGAGTTCCTCGACTTAGCAACAGTACCCGAATCTGCCAGTATATTTCGTTAACTTTGATTTAATTGTACATTAATTGTGATTAATGGTGTGTAAAATTTAATTTTAATATTGTAAAATCATGTGGATTGTTAATTGCTTTAGTTAAACTACCATTTATATACAACCCGTATGAAGGACGGGTACACAGCTAGTCTTAAAATAATTAAACATTGATTACAATGCTTATTTGTTAACAATGCAGTGATTATGTGTAGCGAAAAGGCTTTGTTAATTATTTTAACCAAACTATCCCATTAACTTGGATTTGATGTTCTTATCATTATTTTCATTTGGAGTGTCTAATGTGAAATAGTATTAAATTACCGTAGTATTGACCCACTAAGACCTTCTTCAGTTGTTTTCATACTTTAATCATGAACAGTTCTTTACTTGCTCCTAATAATGAAACAAAATACGCATTTTAACATTATTTTCAGACTGTGGAACAAAATAAAAATAACTCAATTTCTTACGGACTAGTTCTCACTTCACAGAAGGCGTTATTAATTTTCATTTTGTTCAGGTCTTTGTCATAAAGATAATTTAATCTTTAATAATTGCTTTTTGAAAGGAGACACTTCAAAAGCCCTGCTAATGTGAAAAAGAATACCTTTGAGACTGTAATGATCATTTACTTTAACTAGATTGTTCATTATTGTACATTCTATTACAGTTTGTGAGAAAATAATGAAATATATCGACCCATTATAGTGTTAAATAAATTTTAAATAAAATATTACACTTTTCATAAATAGCTTGGTTGTAATATATTTTCGTATTACTAATTTAATTTAATTAATGATAAGTTACCCCTAGTGTTAATTGAAAACAAAAATCATCTATAAAATATTTAAACAATGAAACAATACATTTGAGTAATTTTCATTGGTATTACATAACTAAATATGATATTTAGAGTAAAATTTGGAAAAAGGACTCTATAGTCCTTGTTTTAGTTAAAATATCGATCATTTGTTGTATATGTTACTGCCAATGTGTGAAACTGGGCACTAAGCCTCGCTCGCAATGTTTAGTCGAAGAATAAAATAAATGGTATTTAATTTGCCTAGGCATTCTATAGAAAGCCCACCGTGACTTAGATAAGTCATAATCCGATCGATATATGGCTTTCATTAAAGACCCTAGGTATAACCTGTTAGACTTAACATAAACTTACCTAGCCTAGCCTCCGCCACGTGCTGTAATATCATAGATGTTCCTGAGGGTCCTGCATGTATCTCCATGAAATCTCCATGTACAGCGCACTGTGGCGGTTAGGCTAGGTTAGATTACTCATATATATCCCACGAATGAAAAACCAGGCCGTCCATAAATCCAATGATAAAATTAAAACTGGTCTTATGGACGGCCTGATTTTTCACTAGGGCAACTAAACGCACTCTACGATTATATCAACATATCGTATATCAACACTAGAAGTCAATTGACATAACTAACATATAACTTAATAAAAATTAATTCTACCAGAGACAATGTGGTTAACATTTTAATTATTATATTCCGTGTTAAACAAAAATATTAACCAAAATAGTTTAAATTATCAGTCCAAGTTTGTATTTAATTTATAATTTTCAGTTTTAAATAATTTTCTTTGAACTTTTTAAAAAAGGTTCTGAAATAAACAAAATCTAGTCATAATATACAATACCTTTACGTAGTATACACATACTACGCCAAGGCATTGTATATAATGACTAGATTTTCTTTAAAATTAAAAAACCATGTTTAAAAAGTGCAAAGCAAATTATTTTAAAACTGAAAATTATAACTGCTTCATAGCAGTAAGAAAAAATAAAACTTATCTAATTTTTTTAATATAGGAAATGTATAGGAATACCCAGGATTATATAAATTGAATGGAGTTTACACTTTGTCTGCAACATGGAAAATTATACTTAAGTTAGGAGAACAAGTATTCTTTAAAATTTTGTAAGCTACTAGTAAACTAACACAAAAAATGCATTCCTTTGTTTAAAATTCATTGTTGGTGTTGGTGAGTTTATGTTATTCAAGGAATATTTGCGGACATTTTCCATCACTATAAGTATGATATGTGTTAGCAACAAATTATATGTGTTGGCAACAAATGATATGTGTATAACAAAAATCAATGTTGTTAAAACGACAATTCTTGCCAGAAAAGTCATGCATCCAAAATCCTACCTGGTTTACTAATTCTACATTGATCAGTTCTCCAGTTTGCCCTGATGAATGATTTCTGAATTGAAGAATTAAGAATTCAAATACGAATTTACTAACAATTACAAATAGTATTTCTTTAAAAATATTATTGTTGAGATTAAAAATGGTTTTATTTACTCTCACGGTATTCATATATATATATATATATATATACACACGAATGTGTAGTTTCTATATGTTAATTTTGATAATGCGTTGTAATGTGATCATACAGAACCATAAATTATCTTTAAAAACCACGCATTGCTAAATTCTACATCATTATTACTTTATTTTTATAACAACCAGGTCAGTAAATATATCAAAAATTTCAATGCATGAATTTATATTGATTAGAATTAAAAAAACAATAAGTATTTCAAAATAAAGTAAATGTCTATCCCGTACGTGGGTATTTATGAGATGATATAATTCATAATTGGGGTAAACTCTTGTCTTGAGTAGATTTATTAGTAATTGCAACTAAACCATTGAATGGCCGTTCAAGTTTGAATCCTATTGTACATCTATAATGGCGTGCCAAAAGATTTATTCGCGTTGAGCGAAACGGGAGTTCTTAATGGCGGCAGTTCTTCAGCCTGTTTGTTTTTATTTCGCTGGTCAGTACTTTATTTTTCCACTTGTATGTATGTATGTTTTTTATAATACCAATAAAAAAAAAACAAAGAACCATACAATTTTAAAATAGTTGGACGTTTTAATAACTTTGAATAAATACGATGGCAATATCATGGCATTTGTTCAGTTAAATCAATATTTTCCATTTTATTCGATTATAAGTATATATTTCATACGAAATACCATGTCATTATAATTCATAGATCGGTTTAATTTGTTATATAACGATTTTATTAACAAAATTAAAATATTTTAATAACAAGTGTCCTTAGTTAGAAGTAATGTTTTTCTCAACAAAAGTTAGATCATTGGCCAGATTTTCAAAATGAATCATTTAAAATTTAGAGGGTTGGTGGGATTGAGAAGCATATTTTAAAACTATCATACTTATAGGAAAGACACACTACGTTTCGGGCCACCATTTTCCTTTGGGTGACCAATTCTTAATTTCTCATTACAAAATTTCACTTTTATTGTCTTATCATTACCTTTAATAGGAGCTACCACTCGACCTAGTTTGAGATTTGCTATTACTCCCCACCCTCTTCCCTCTAGGGTAACAATTTAAAACTAGCCTTTGTTAACGTAGCCCCTCATAACAGAGAAATTTGGCGCAAACAGGTTTACTGAGGTAAGCCCCACCCTGTTGAATGTATAATAGTTAAAGTCCATAGGATTATCGTTAAACACTTAAAAATCGTTAGAGTATAGTCGTTAAGGTCAAGTTGCAGCTTAATCAGTCCTGTAAATTTTGCATTATAGACAAAACAATCAACTTACAGATTTACAAAATCTAGAATTATAAAAAGCATTTTCTTTCATTCTTGTTCAACTAGTTTTTAAGTTTAGCTCTTGATTGTTTTTTAGATCTGTTTCATAAGAAATATACAGTTCAAATGGTAGTTAATCTAAAATAATTTACCTCAGTATTCTACACTAAATACCTTGTAAACTGATGTTATACATTCGGTTTTTAGTTATGTTATAGAATGTAAATAGAAAACCAAATATGGCAATACAATTTGAATATTTATTTTCACATTTACAATCAATATCAGTTAACATTTAAAACAAAAATGCCACGTGTAATCCCCCACGTTCCCAATCCAACGATAAAGCTCCATTTTGTTATCGACAGAATCTTTTACCTCTTTTATATTTAACACGATTATCTGCTGTATTTGTACTCTTGATGCTTTTAATAATACTTTGGTCTAAACTTTAACGTATTATTCAGTCATAATAAAGTAGTTTTGTTAAATATATATTGTTATTGCATCAAAACTATGGTAAAACAATATTACTATAATTAAATTCATTAATAAGCGATTTAAAAAGAGCAGTAATAAATTATACACAAATTTAATGTTTACAATGTATTGTGTCTCAAAAGTCGACGATGGAACTTCACAGGTTTATAAGGACGATAAAAAAGTTATATATATATATATATATATATTTATATATATTATAAATTTATTTATTTATACATATTATAAATTATTATATATATATTAATATATATATATATATATATTTATTTATTTAAATATTCATATTATATTTTTCATAGTTCACGAGTTATTGGAGTTTTTAATATTTTTTATTATGCGTATTGCAATCTCATAAATTATTTCTAGGCAAGAAAATAAGCATGCAGGATCAAACAACTTTTACACAGAATACAAATGAACAGTAATTATAATAAAAAGTGCAGTTTTTAGTAGTTTAGTACTTGTACTCTTTAACTACTTTGAAACCGTGTTTCCGTCTACAGCCGTCTATGTAAACCTCTTTACATAGGACTAAACAATTTTCAGATGTTACCTCTCCCGATAAGAAATGTAAAAGCATTGTGTAAGTTTAACAGTGACCTCAAATCATTCATATAAAAAAAGGCTTTTTATTCACTGGAAGATTTCTTCCTTTTTAGTCATCAAGGGCCTACCCAACCTAACCTAACCCCTACCCAATCTAACTACAATGGGGTGTCCCGGGTGAAACGGGGATCTGACGAAAATTCCAACGCCTACCCGGCCAATTTGGAAGCTTCAGAAGGTACAAGGTACAAGGTAAGTACAGTTTCTCTCTTAAGCTGGGATTTCCTAGCCGCGGAACTTTTAGGCAGCGGAGCGTGGAACGCGGAGATTCTCCGCTCGTAGTTTCAGCTCAGCGGAATTCTATTTTCCTAGACACAGAATTTTTCGGCGACCGACTGCGGAATAACCTAGCTCATTTTGATCGAAACTGTTGAGGTGATAACACCAAGGGCAATAAAATAAAATAATATGTTTTTAAACGTTGATCTACAGCCTATTAACACACAACGTACTGTGTTTAGTATTTCCAATATCTTCCCAACCTATTATCGTATAGTAATATATGTAAAAGAACAGAAAGAAAAGCTTATATTTGTTTTTTAGATTTAAAAAGCTTAGATTTTACTTTTAAAACACAATAAAACTAACTATTACTTAAGCTAAAACAACAGTACATTATTATGTACTGTATATAAAAAATTATATTTTATTTTAAAAGTACGTTTACATGTGTAATGATTAAATTATCTGTTCTTTATTATACCTATCGTACTCCAGATAATTGGATGGCCTTGTATTCATTCAACAGGTTTCTCGTCATCTGACACCGTAAATTTATCCGAACTCATTCTGTAACAACACAAAGTCACAGGACACCCAATATAACCCATAGTTATACATATAACATGGGTTATAGTTATAGTTCAATGGTATAACCTCAACACTATTCTGCGGTGGTGAGCGGACTCCTCTGCTCCGGGAGCGGTCAATGTTAATCCGCGGCGCGGAACAATTCCGCTGTCTAGGAAACCAGCGCCATTTTATTACATGTTGAGGAGAGGCCAGCGTACTCCGGTCTCCGCGTTCCGCGCTCCGCAGCCGAAAAGTTCCGCGCCTAGGAAAACCCACTGGGAAAACTCAGCTTTAGAGAGTGGTTCTATATCTTAAACACTTTTCCATTTATTGCAGTATTAACATATCAAAAATTTATTTTCCTAATTTCAGTATTAGCGTATTTTTTTATTGGATACACATGTTCTGAAATCAGCCATAATTTAAAATAACAACAAATTGGAATTAAAATTAATCTTGAATTAATTTTATTATTATTTAATCAAACTCATAAAAACATCATTTATTTTATAATTACTGTTAGTTTTTATAGAGTAAATGTTTTATGGTCAATATAAAGGAAATGCCACTCAACAATGATGTAGTAGTTCATGGTAACTATTCGATGTAACGATAGAATATGGACATGTTTTAAGTTGATGAGACACAACTCCACCTTTACATTTGAAAAAAATGAATCAAATATGGCGGATCCAAGATAGCGACCAAGAATATTAACTGTCAAAATGAAGTATAAGTTGGTCAACAATGATCGACGGTGGTCCGAAGTCGATATCTTAAGAAATTTATACAAAAAGAAGACGGGACTCATTTAATACCTCACCCTGTATATCTGGTATTTTAAATAAGAGGGGGATTACAGATATAATACAAATGCTGAAGTCGAAAGTCTCATCACTCATATGTTATTATTGGAGGATGATATATCGCTTTAATCTAATATTATTTCAGGATCAGTGTGTGTTTTAGTAGTACCTGCAAAACTTATAAAATTTAGAACATTATATTATTAGATTCGGTAATCTTACTTTACAAAAACGTAAGTTTTAATAAATTCAATGATATTTGACTTAAAAGAAAGGTTAATAAAACAGTAATAATATTGCTAGAGGAGATTAAGGTCACTTTGAGTATAAAACACACCGTGAAGTACAGAGGCCCATAAGCAATGTAATCTAAACGGTAGTTCAAAAGATACTAGCCGTACTGAAAGCGTTAACTAGAAGACTTTCTAACTGGTCTTGGAGACAGTTGATGCAACACGGCGGATGAACAGATGAACGTTGTCCACACACGGGATGTCCTCGTGGGTAGTAGTATGACTGTCTCCCACTAGACTTGTACTGCACGGTGAACGTGGAATCAAGTCATTTGTAGTTGAATCGGCGAGGATTCAAATTGTAAAAACAATATTCAATTCAAATAAATAAATTTATATTACTGCTGTGCGCTAAGAAGAACAATATTTTCGAACAAATTTGGAATAATAATCTTTCTCAACTTTGGGCACTTGTAAAAATGTCAGAAACAAAACTATACAATTTCGTTTATTGAGTGATATTTATAATCAAGGGCGTGACTTGACTTTATTTCCTCAATAAAGTATATACTGTATTTTATATGTGTGAATCAGTCCAGCATTGTTGTTTGAATACTGACAATATGTAGTAACAATAAACAAAAGCTAGTAAAACTTAGTGGTAATTTAAAACACAAAAGTATCCTTTACTAATAAACAGAATTTCTAGAAATTCAGAAGGAAAATATTAACGGTAAAATCAGCTTGATAAAACAGCCTGGGAAAGGAATAAGTAATTACTGTAACGCCTATTCTAAAGGAAAGTTAAGCCGCGACTAATTAGAGGCATTGTCTTTACTTTTGTTCTGAGATTTTAAAGTAACTATGATAAACAAGTCAAGTATGTAACTTTTGTAGCTATTTGTACTGCCAATGCTACTTGGAAAAATAAGTATATAAAAACGTTTAATTTGACTATAAAATACTCAATAATATTTCTATAATCATCCATTTATAAAATAGACGAGTAAAATTGAAATAATTGTGTGATTAAAAAATTCGAATACAGTAACCTTTAGGAAGTCACAGTTGGAGGATGGAGCCTCGACAGCATTATGAAAAGATTTAATCCGAATAAAAGTGACATGAGGTTTTCCCCGGTGCTTCATTAAATTTATTGCATGCATTCACCAGAGCACTGAAAGCCTTTTAATGAACGCCCACATGTACCTCGGTGGCTCTGGGTTGAAAAGTAAAAATGAGTCATAAATAATTCTCATTCAGAGAACCTTTTAATGTCTCTAATAATTCTTTTTAAAATACTTGTTCTAAAAGAGGTTAGTTTTACGTAAAATTTGCCGTTAACAATTACAGTTTTTATTTTTGTTTTGTTCAGGATTGGAGATTTTAATCCACAAAGCATCGATGTTAGGTGACATACTTAATAGGTATACATTTATTTAGGTGTAACATAATATTCTAAATGTACACAAAATATAATCAATAAATAATTTCTTGAGTAGCGTGTTTTTACAATTAACAGGATAAATGAACTACGTCTCACAACACTAAAAATAAATTTTAACTTATACGGTAGTAACATAAAATATGGTACACGGCAATCTATTTAAAACAGTCACACCGGTCATCATCGGCCCAATCGGAGAGTGACAGAAACATAAAAAAACGTAGACAAACAAATTCTCGGGAATTAAAAAAAGTTCAAACGCGTATTTATTCTTAAAAATATCGGATAATACAATAACTCCTTACCTTAAAACATGTTATTACACTGATTCATGTTTAGTACTTAAGTTGACTCGCCATTCTCTGTCTTGTCATCTCTGACTCACCATCTCTTTCATTTTAGTAGTAAAATGAAAATGACTCGAGCTGAGAAATATTTAATAGGAGTTAGAGGGCCCAATAAGCAGATAAATCTTTTGATTGAAAGCCTAAATTACTCAGAACTGATTAACAAGAGTTAAAGCATAAGAAGCCTACATGATAAGTCCTATGTCTACTTTCCTTTTACTCAGCAGTATTGACGAACGATCTCAGGAAAGTAAAACATTGAGGAATCTTTAGAAGAAACTACTATCAAACAAGTAATTGAATTTACAAGCCTTTAATCTCTTCAGGTAAAATAACAAATTGGTCGTACGGATCGGTTGTATAAGCTAAGATCACAGCGCATGTAAGCCTCTTCTTTATATTCTTTGATGTATCACATGAAACATCTTACAAAATGTTATTAACCTCTGCTGTCATCCAAAATGTGGTGATATTTCTGAAAGATTGATTTGTAATACAATTTATTTATTTTATATAAAAATGCACACTAAGATTGGTTAGCAGTATTCACTTTTCTCAAGAATTATGATTTTGTTTACCTAGCCTAATACACCTGCGACGATTTAAAGACATTAGAGGTACCGCTACCGCAGTATTATCATGGACAAACCAGTTTTGGTCACTCTTGTAAGGTATCTTAGTTGTCACCTCGAATCTAACCTGTCTCCGAATACTTCAGATTTTTTAGGAATGCTCTCTATATTTGAGCTATTCGGGGTGGTCGATTAAAAGACAATTGATACAATCATTTGTAGTTAATGGACTCACTCACCTCCTTAATTGGCTTTTGAAGTGGTTGGTGCCCATACTGGTTATTTTCTAAAAAGCTATAGAGAAGGTGGGGGGAGACTGATAATTACAAAATAATTCAACAGCAACCCCACCCCACATTATAATGGCAATGTAATTTAGAGAAACATATATCTGATGTTGTTTTGAAAACTTTAAAGCCAGTACTATAAATGACTATAAATGACTTCTTCCAGCATGAGGGATCTTTTCTGACCAGTCTGTCCTAACGTCAGATTTGAACCACGTATTCCTGAAAGTGTAAAGACCTGAAAGTGTAAAAGTGTATGTAACGACTGAAGTTAGTAGTTTAGACACCAGAAAAGAAACCAGATCGTTTGAGATAACAAGTTATATTAAATGTACAGTAAATTGTTTCTCAAGTGACCTGTAGTGAAAGAGTATCTACTAGACCCCAACTTTTATTAATCAGGTACATTACAGCAACCACTGCTTTCCAAAACCCTTTCAGAAGGTAAGATAATGCCCCAAACGAAATATCTGAAGTCGTATTGTGGTTTACATGTATTACACTTTTAATGAAAGATACGACTATTTTATTTAAAACTTATATCTTAAAAAGTCCATAGTTCAGTTAACTGTTGACTACATCCATCAACCAGTATGATATTGTAATACAATTTTGAGTTTCACAATATCTTACAATGGTCTGTAATTAAAAGATCCACCTCACTTAACATATCTGGACGTTTTGGCCCGACTTTAGTAATCCTACATTCTAATACTAGCAATGTCTGTCTGTTTGCAAAATTTATCTCAGAACCCAGCGGAAAGATTTTTCAAACTTTGGAATTAGGTGCTTTTGGACCTAAAAAAATATTGGTAAAAACTTCAACTCCAGTAAAGTTCACATTTTCTCAAAAATCAAAGCAAAATAATAAACTTATTCAATCGTAGCAGCTGTGAATAAGTTAACTAGTGAACTGTCAAGTAGCACTTATAGTATTGTAGCAGATATCAGAATTACTAGCAGATAGTGGTATTGGTAAAGTTGCATTAAAAAAAAAGAAATAAAAATCAAACTCTGCTGCAGGTTTATATTAAAATTCATAAAATAACACAATCTTAATTAAGTTGATTTTAAACTGAAAGTTTCGATAACCGGTTATTTTCCTCATTGTTTTCTCTGAGGAAGATTGTAAAAGCGTGATCAAAACCGTCAGTAGCTAAACATAAATTGGACAAAAGCCTTAATCCCCAATGTGGTTTTATTTTAATTAATCAATATCTTATTAAATATTTAGAACAGGAAAACAAATTGTGATGAGGTGTGTCGTTCAGAATCACGTGACCGAGATGTGCCGCTTGAGTATTACAATGGTGTCGATTCAGTTGCAGGATCACTGGGGCAATTCAAGAGCGGTCATTTATCGAGAGTCAGACAAAAGCCTTTCACACAGCAAATGCTCTTTATTGATAGTTTACAAATGTTGATCTTCTCTCAATATTAGTCAGTTAGAGAATTGTTAGGATGTAGGAAAGAAAGAAAAATAATGTAGTTTTTGTTTTTATGGAACTAGAGATATTTTTTATACTGTAATCATAAACTAGTTTTGGTCAACCATGTCATAAGAATGTGTACATGTCATATTATAAAACCTGGGGGCGTAAAATTACACGGAAGAAAATTATACTTCTGCGTAACTTTGTCACTTCACTACCAGTTTTTGTTCAGCTTTTATTATCATTCCGATGTGATTTTGAAACTGCATAACCCCAATGCTAGAATTTTCATTGTTTAAATAAGTTTTCTAGCAAAGTTTTAATGAGTTTTCCTGGGTTTAAGGATCTTACCAATCGATTTATGAGGCCAAACCCTCTTATTTAAAAGTTAAAGCTAAACCCTTCCGCGGGACTTCTGATCCATTTAGCATTGCTTGTTTAAAAGTAGGCTATATGAATTTGAGTTTGTGCTTTAAGGTAGAAAGGCCTCTTAGAGAGATGTTTGGAAATGCTTTCTTAACAATAGTAGTACTATCTGAATGTTACTTGGTTGACACGGTTGAATTTTAAAAGCTTGTACAAAAAAATATACACCATGTAATTGGTTACTGAATAAAAACGTATCGAGTGTCGGAAACCAAAAGTTATTGAATTTAATTTATTAACTGATTTAAAACTTGGTTTACTTCAACTATTATTTAATCACTTAAAAATATTATACCAAATATTTTGTAATTTATATATTGTGAAGTCGTTTAAATATAATTTATATGTTTATTTTGTAAATACACAATGTATTAACTTATTTGATTAGATTTTTTAAACATAACACATTATTAGAAGAGTAAGCTGTGGATTTTCTACCTTGCAATACGTTATTTCGAATTTCCGAGTAGTAATAGTAAATTAAATGTTAGAAGGCGGTTTTAAACGGAAGAAATGAGGACAAATACAAAAGATAAGAGGATATGTCGGTCCTGAGTCCGGGATCAGTCGAATCTCGGTTGTATTGGTCTTGTTAAGAGTGTCTGTCGTTGGTCTGGATTCAGCAGACATTACTTCGACGGCTCAAACGTTTATAGTAAAGGATTTAGTGTTTATATATTTTACTGAAAATATATACCGCAGAAGATTATTTGTTATATTACATTTCTTGTACTTTACTCTTTATTGTATTATCAATACTGTAAATAAATAATATTATGTGTTATACATGAAAAACTGAAAATGAGATGCATCATTATTACAATGGCGTCACCAAATTACAAGTAGATATAATTTACCTGTAAAAGGATGACTCTATGTATAAAAAGAACGAATTTTACATTTATATAATACACTTTGATTTATCTATACGATTAAAAACAACTAGTAGCCTGTCGCGGCTTCGCTCGCGATCACAGTACAATGTTATGTTTGAACAATTATTTGAATTTGTTAAAGCACCTGGGGGACCGAGCTTTTCTCGTAAATGTTTTCAGTTTTTTAAAAATGCCTAGAGTACAGTACTTACATTCACGGTACCTCATCAAGGCGAGCATATTTATTTGCTTTGCTTATTTGCTCCTTTATTTTAATTTTGGACATGTCTGCTTCATATTTAATCGCCAGAGTCAATGGTTCTCGCAATTTATAAATAACCTAAAATTGGTTCAGAAATAACGGAGGAGTTCTCTTAACAAAAACCGGCTTAGCGTATATATAAAATTCTTTAACCAGAGAAAGATACGGTAAGTATATACAACTAAGAAGAAGAATCAAAAGTAAATAACAGACGTTATTTTAAATATAGATACTTGAGATAAGATATGTGTGTAAGTGTAAAAATGCAAATGCACGTTTGTGTCACATCACGGTATGCATGCAAGGGTTAATTGAAACAAATTACTTAAATCAAATACATCATCGGTAGTTGTAATGCTGACTGTTGACTGTAATTGCTCATTTGGACTTATGGATTGTTATGCATGTATTTAGGTTATTATTCTATTACCTTGGCCTACTGCTTGTTTTTATTGCTTTTTGTTATTTCTTGTTTTATATTATAACTAAATTCTGAACATTTGCATGTATATTGCCTGACCATGTCTTTTGCATGACTGTAGTGCTATCTGACAATAAACGTTGATTATTGATTATTGATTATTGATCAATTCTGACCTTACATTTTTGTTTTACAGTGTCAGTACTATTGAAATAATAATTTTACTTAGGAACACTCTGGTTGAACCAGAAAATAAAAATATAATTTGTATTCAAACAAAATGTATAGTGAGTGCCGGTGTCTCTTTTACATGTTGCAAGTAAAAACAGGTTAATGGGGTTTAACATACTAAAAGAGTTATGTCAATGAAAATAACATGTATTTTTAAAATAAATGTTTTCGAGATGAAATAATAAGGAATATTCACAATATTGAGGAAAAAGGGCAAACATTTACGGTCGGCGAGAGTGTAGAATACCCCTCGTCAGCGTTCCATATTTATACATATATGGTTTTTATGTGTCAAAATGCAATACAGGTAATTATTTTTTTGGTTACATGGTGTCAGCAGGTACATACCAAATGGTAACAGTGAATGCCGCATAAAGCGCTAGCGTAGTAATCATTCCTGCAATTTTTGTATATGTTAGATTCAGGGGTTTTCTTTCCTCCCGCCAAAAGCATATGATTAGGTCGATGCAATTATCACATTGAGGCTGTTATTATGCATTTCAAAGCAAAGGAAACGAATTTGATAAACTAAGGAAAAAGCTATAAATACGAGCTATAAAATTTATTATTCTGAAAAATGATAAAACTGTAATCTCATAACTTAGCTAATTTACTTAATTGCACTGGTTAAAAAAAGTATATCTTAGTTTTCCTTTTCACTGTTGTTTTTATAGTTTCTAAGCACCTTCATTTCTAGGATTACATTTGACTTGAAAGTGCATATTCCAAAATTTAGTGTTACGAAAGTACTTTTAACATTCAATTTACTCTGTTTAATATAATAACTAACTCTTAAGCATGACACTATTGCAGCAGTTACACTATGCTTTAGATTATATTTAGAAAGCTAGTCTTTTACTAAAGTTGCTTATGGGTTTATCGTGCCTTACCCCTTATTCATTCACAGTAGATCAGATGTCTCATTATTTAAAATAGTGTGCTTTTAGTTTTAGAGCCATTTTTTGGTTGAACTGGTTAGTCTTAAATGCCCGATTTTCCTTATAACGTGGTAATGATTCCGACTTATTCAGTGGTGACTCAATGCGTGTTTTTCACCGATAATAATTTAATTTTGTGTTTCCGAGAGCAAAGGATCAAGTAGGTAATCAGTAACGAAACGGTTTACACAAATTTAAAATTAAAACAATTATTTCCAACTTTGTTTTCAACTGAAGAGAGAAGCAATTATTTGGCATGCATTTTCCACTTACCTTGCATAAAGAAAATCTACCGGTAATAGTTCTAATAGGCTATGCAGGATTGTGTAAACAATTGGAAACATAACTTTAATAAGCAATATAAACAGTTTTACGAAATGAGATAATTATTATTAAACAGTCTTGGTTTTTAAAACACTTTCATATAAGAATTAACCTGCTTGAATATATTGAAATAAAGTTTGTTTAACCTCAGAAAAGGTTATATTATCTGTGTTCGTTTTTCTTTTGTTGTAATCTTATCACTACCGCACTGACCGCATGCACTTACTCATCACTGCCATCTCATCGTACACAATAATCAGTCTAGTTGTGTGCTTGGTTTTTTAATGAATGTTCCATTAATACATCAAAAGTAAAGTTGACCTAACCTGACCTAACCGCCCACCGCAGCGCGCTGTACAACAATTAATTTAACCCGAACCACTTCAAAGTTTCCGTGTACAGTGCACTACGGTTGGTTAGGCTATATTAAGTTACTGATAACTGTATAAACTGTAAGAAAGCAAGTAATATTAGCACAAGACGTAATAAAGTTTTATTCCTCTATCATAATTATAACAAATCATGACATAAAATGAATTTTAACAAATTAATTATTTACACTAAAAATATTTAGATACAGCTGTGCTAAGAATTGTTTTAATTCTATTGTTAGTATGATGAGTTTCAATGATAAAATATAAAGAAATCCGATCACACCACCATGTTTTGGGGACAGATTTTCAATAAATCTTGATGAATGGAAAGAATAAATAAAAAATCACTGTAAAATCTGTGTATTTTGAGAACGCCAACTTAGCATTCAGTCGGGCTGCTTTGTTGTGTAAAGAAAATCTTGGTTTCGTTCAGATTTAGCAGGCTTTGTTGCTAGCTGAACAATCGTATCAGGCTTCGTCACGTTTCTAAGTTAATCCAACCTAAATAAGCTGCTCATCGATAGAATTATAATGATCCAACTTTTAAAACATTACTATGAATAGAGACAAAAACACTCAACACTAGTAGTTCTAATAATTAATAAGTTTACAAAATCGTGTACTGTAATTCATATTATATAATACGTTATTAAAACTAAGGGAGTTATTAAGTTTAGGTATCCGAGTAATAAAATTAAGATATGAGGAATAAGTTAAGAATCACTGGTGTAGTTGTCAAGGCGACACACTTCAGAACCATGGCAGCAGCCTGTCGAATCCTTGTCAAGGCGACACACTTCAGAACCATGGCAGCAGCCTGTCGAATCCTTGTCAAGGTGACACACTTCAGAACCATGGCAGCAGCCTGTCGAATCCTTGTCAAGGTGACACACTTCAGAACCATGTCAGCAACATGTCGAATCCTTGGTAAGGCGACACACTTCAGAACCATGGCAGCAGCCTGTCGAATCCTTGTCAAGGTGACACACTTCAGAACCATGGCAGCAGCCTGTCGAATTCTTGTCAAAGTGACACACTTCAGAACCATGGCAGCAGCCTGTCGAATCCTTGTCAAGGCGACACACTTCAGAACCAAGTCAGCAGCATGTCGAATCCTTGGTAAGGCGACACACTTCAGAACCATGGCAGCAGCATGTCGATTCCTTGGTAAGGCGACACACTTCAGAACCATGTCAGCAGCATGTCGAATCCTTGGTAAGACGACACACTTCAGAACCATGGCAGCAGCCTGTTGAATCCTTGTCAAGGCGACACACTTCAGAACCATGGCAGCAGCCTGTCGAATCCTTGTCAAGGCGACACACTTCAGAACCATGGCAGCAGCCTGTCGAATCCTTGTCAAGGCGACACACATCAGCAAGTTTGGCCCTTTCAAATCTCCTGGGGGGGACGGTATCATACCGGCAATGCTACAGCAAGGACCGGAAGCTCTCTTGGTCCTCCTGTGCGAACTCTTCAGAGCAAGTCTGGCTTATGGGTACATTCCTCAAGCCTGGCGCCTCAGTAGGGTGGTCTTCATTCCCAAGAGAGGAAGAGCAGACTACTCAACTGCAAAATCATTTCGGCCTATCAGTCTCTCATCGTTTCTCTTGAAGACGCTGGAGAGACTGGTAGAAAGACATCTAAGAAAGGGAGTGCTTTCAGGTACTCCTCTCCATCGAAACCAGCATGCCTATCAGTCTGGTAAGTCCTGCGAAACTGCCCTGCATCAACTTGTTAGCAGGATAGAGGACAGCCTTGCTGCTAAGGAAATCGCTCTATGCACCTTCATGGACATTGAAGGTGCATTTGACAATGTCACTTACACGGCCATGGTCCGGGCGGTGCGTGGGCGTGGTCTTGAGTCTGCTGTATGTAGGTGGATTGAGACCGTGCTCTGCTCCAGGCGGATTAGAGCCGATCTTCAAGGTGAATCGATAGTGATCGCACCCACGAGGGGTTGTCCGCAGGGAGGTGTACTTTCGCCTCTTCTGTGGAACCTGGTGGTGGACGGTCTCCTTCGTGAGCTCACTAGCAGAGGCGTCTTTGTCCAGGGCTATGCAGACGACATAGTCCTAATGGTACAGGGAAGGTTCACGAATATTGTTGCTGATGTCATGAATGTCAATCTTCAATATGTCAATGTCTGGTGTCTTGGAGAGGGTCTAAGCATAAACCCCTCAAAGACAGTAGTTGTTCCGTTCACAAGGAAAAAGAACCTGGAGTCTCTTTCCAGGCTGAGACTTGGACCAACACGGCTTGAAGTATCAGGTACAGTCAAATACCTAGGGCTGACAATTGATTCTAAGCTGACTTGGAATGATCATTTGAATAATACACTGCATAAGGCGAAATGGGCGCTCATGACGTCCAGGAGATTTGTAGGCTCCACGTGGGGGATCAAGCCTCACATAGCGCTGTGGCTGTACAAGGCAGTAATAAGGCCTCAAGTCACATATGGATCACTAGTCTGGTGGACAAAGGTGAACCAGACTACAGCCATAGCCAAACTCACAAGTTTACAAAGGTTGGGCACACTTCTAGTCACTGGAGCTTTCAGGAGTAGCCCGTCAGCAGCTCTCGAAGTTGCTCTTGGATTACTGCCTTTGGATATCTTCATCAAGGCAGAAGCACGGAAATCAGCCTATCGATTAAAAGTCGCAGGCCAATGGAGGGAAGGCCTGTCTGGAACAGGCCATTGCACCATCACCAAAGCTGTTGCTCAAAACCCTGTGCTTGATATGACATCAGATGTCATGAGTACGGAGATGGTTTTCACTAAACCTTTTTCTGTTGGATTCTGCTCCAGAGAAGAGTGGACATCTGAGGAAGGGCCCTATTCCAGGAAGGGCAGCCTTGTCTGGTACACGGACGACTCTCTCATTGAAGGAAAATCTGGCTACGGGGTGTACAGTGAATCACCTAGAACAGAACTCTGTGCAAGTCTGGGACAACACTGTACTATTTTTCAAGCAGAAATTTGTGGCATCATGGTTTGTGCCAATCTCGGCATTGCCAGACGCTATTGCGACAGGCATATAGTAATCTTGTCAGATTGTCAGGCTGCCCTCAAGGCTCTTGACTCCAACGAAATCAAGTTAAAATTGGTGTGGGAATGTTACAACACTCTCTGCAAACTCGCGACACGCAACTCGGTGCATCTTGGTTGGGTACCTGGCCATGTAGGCATAGGTGGCAATGAGTGTGCAGATAAGCTTGCTAAAAGAGGTTCCGGTATGCCATTCTTTGGTCCAGAGCCAAGCTGTGGCATAAGCAAAACAACTGCTTTTCACACAATAAACAAATGGTCCAGGGACTTACATCGCCAGCAATGGCAAGGTCATACTGGTCAAGCACTTGGCAAAAGGCTGCTAGCAGATACTAGCTCTTACTTCACTAACTGGTTGGTGAGGTTGGGCAGAGGTCGGATTAAGCAGTTGATTGCTCTGATAACTGGACATGGCCATTTCAGGAAACATCTCCACACTCTCGGACTCAGATATGAAAGTCAGGTGTGTAGGCTCTGCAATCAGTCTGAAGAGACTGCCAAGCACATCATACTGGACTGCGAGAGACTCGGGGCAAGGAGAAGGGCTCTGTTTGGTTGTAAGCAACCAGGTGATGAAAGGGACGCTAGTATTGGTAAAAAACTCCTGGATCTCGTAAAGGGTACGGGCATTGGTTTGCCATACTAACGTACTAGGGACACACAATAAGCTTCGGTTGACGTGTGAGGATCTTTGAATCTTTGGATCTCTGAATCCGTCCCTTTAACAACACATAAACATAAACATAAGGGAGTTATTAAGTTTAGGTATCCGAGTAATAAAATTAAGATATGAGGAATAAGTTAAGAATCACTGGTGTAGTTGTCAAGGCGACACACTTCAGAACCATGGCAGCAGCCTGTCGAATCCTTGTCAAGGCGACACACTTCAGAACCATGGCAGCAGCCTGTCGAATCCTTGTCAAGGTGACACACTTCAGAACCATGGCAGCAGCCTGTCGAATCCTTGTCAAGGTGACACACTTCAGAACCATGTCAGCAGCATGTCGAATCCTTGGTAAGACGACACACTTCAGAACCATGGCAGCAGCCTGTCGAATCCTTGTCAAGCCGACACACTTCAGAACCATGGCAACAGCCTGTCGAATCCTTGTCAAGGCGACACACTTCAGAACCATGGCAGCAGCCTGTCGAATCCTTGTCCTAGCGGTGGGCAAAATATTGTATTCTTGGGAAGGCGATAATGACGTCTCGACAAGATGAAACGGAACGACCAGAACCACCGAATTATCAACCGATTGTTTGTTTGTTTTATCGAATGAACTTTCAATTACGATTGATGTTTTGTGGTGGAAAAGCATAGAAAATGGTGATTCGATTCAAATTAAAGCAGATATAAGTTAAATCAAAAGTTGTGGATACAATGTTAAATTGGATCTACAAATGGATTTGTGTGAATAAACAACTAGGTTGCAGTTCACGACAAAATGATAGTAACCTAACCTAACCTAACAGTATGGTGGCTGTTCGTTGTGCAAATTACAAATAAAAGGATTATTATAAATAAATAATAGCAAAACTAAACAGAAATGTCAGACCAAAACAGTAAACAACAAAAGTGAGATTTAACCCCGAATAAATTAAGTAATCTTTAAAAACATTTCAGATTTCAAAAAGTAAACATCGAAAGTGAGAATTGTACTCAGGACCGCACGTTCGTGGATCTGACGTCGTATCCACTGGGCTACAGAGGCTTGCCGAATATTTAGAAAGTTACAATTCATCAGGCGGTGAGCAACGATTATAAGTTCATTCGATAAAACAAACAAACAATCGGTTCTGATAATTCGGTGGTTCTGGTCGTTCCGTTTCATCTTGTCGTTAGGTCATTATCGCCTTCCCGAGAATACAATATTTTGCCCATCTGTCCGGTCAAGTATTTTTTGTTTGTCTATCTTGTACTGTATTGCCCCACCTCTTGCTTTGTTTGATAATTTCCATACACAGGCCCATGGCCCATGTTGACAGTAAGTGTAGGATAACAAGTCTTTCAACCTGTTTTTATAGAACAATTGGTATAACGTGGGGGGCATCTTTAATGCAAAGGCCGGTAAACCATGGCAACTAGACAACAGCTGATTTGACCATGGATTCAAGTGGTTGTATAAAATAGAGTTTTTATAAGGATAAGGAGGTTTATCATGACATAAATACACAAATCATTTCTCTTAACATTTTGTATAATAGTTCAGTTACAAGCCGTAAATAGTGATTATTAGTGGTAAGTTCAAGAAAAAAAACAATCTTGAATAATTTATAACATATAAACAAAAATTAGTTAGTTATATTTTATTCTGCATTACATAGTTGTATTGTGTTGTTCATGAGCCAGTATTTAGTATGTTCTGTAAATATTTTATTCTTTAAAATTGTTTATGGTATTTTTGTAGATAAGACTCAATAACCTTATATTAGCTGTTTAGCTCTCCAGCTTTACTACACTTGCTACTATTACCAAAGTTTGAGAGGAAACGCAGACTCAAAGTTATTACTGAGCCCTCCAGACTGTGTTTCCCGTCTCTGAATAGAGTTTAGTGGTATCTCATGCTCCTTTAGTATTTACTACCAGCAAGTATTGAATGGGACTTGAGCCACATTTTTGTTTGGATGAGTTTAGGAACAATACTCTTATCAAGGTTAAAAACATAAAATTGGAACGTTCAAAAATGAAATATTTTGTATTGAATACTTGAAAACAAAATTTCCGTAATTGATGTCGACTGACATGACGATTAACTATACTTAAAAGTAAAAACGTGTTTCGGTAATTGTTAAAGTCACATAATTAGTTATTGCTGGATCTAAACGATGAAACCGATTTTTTTGGTTTAAATGGTTAACCAATTACAATATCATAGTTTATGTAAATAATAAAACTTTGCCGTTCGATGATGTAGTAATTACGAAGGTAAAGTTCGTTTCACGGTGCTTAGCACCTGGGAAAGGCGAGAAACTGCTGACATTTCTCGTAAATAAAAGTAAACGTTAACAAAAACAACCAATACAAATGTTTTAAAATTATATAAGTGATTTTTGCTTTCTGTTGACAAAAGTAGACTGTAACACTAACGGTAGTAAGCTAAATAGAGGTGAAAAGTCATTCCACAGCATACGTTAACCAGATGACTGTAACCCGAACTGTAATATACTGTATCGAAAAACTGAAAAAGAGGATATTGTTAAGAGAGCGTTTGTAAAGAGTATTTCAGTACATTAATACAATATTGTATTATTTTTCTTATTTATGCATGAAATAAAGATAAAACACAATAAAATCTTTACGATTCATGGATATTCGATTATCATTTATTCTTTCTTATTCATTTTGATTTGTATCATATATTATCTACATTATTATAGAAAAAGGGAGAAACAATTATTTATGTTATATTATTTTTAGTTATATTGTTTGTTTTGAAAAAAAAACACAAAACACTATACGTTAGCATTTTTTTGTTAGTTTAATTCAATGGGGTTTGAAACATAATTATTTAAAAACAATATTTGTTGATATTTATCGCTCAGTAACTAGTTTTATGTTGAATCTATTTTTTATGGTAAAGGGATATTCATAGTTAAATTTATGAAAAACATACATAACTTGGCATTTATTTAAAATATGTTAAAAGGTTAAGGAGAAATAACAATCATAAAAAATAAGCACTATGGCGATGTAGTGTGTTTACTACAAATTTGTAACTCGGTAACTATTTTACGAATAAAAAAAATACTAAATACTAGGTTGAATTATTTTCAACTAAATTTACAATGACTACTAATTTGACGTTTATTCTCGATTACAGGAGAGAAAAGGAGATTAATTATTAAGAAAAAAGATTGCACAAGACTTCTAGATAGTAAAAAAATAGTTTGTAGTCTGACTTATCTTTAATATACTTTCATCTTTTCAATTTAGTTACAGTTGATAAAAGATAAGTAATATAACTTTTAGCGTAATCATACAGTCGTATCAGATCCATAGTTACGGTACTTGGATTTATACATTATACATCAATCCAATAAATGATCAAAGAACATGTAGTCGTTGACTGTGGTTATTTGTATATTTGTACATAATGATATCATTATGTCTGATTTCGTTTAACATCGTTGTTAGTTTAAAGCATTACCTTGTTAAGAAAAAAAACCTCAAATAAATAATTATAATTATACTTTTTTAAGTGATAATAATTTTGACAATATTATTACAGTGTAACAAAACAGAAGTTTTCATTTGTTCAAATATTTCAGTAGTTAAGAGAAAAATTATAAAACACTGCATTGTTAAATAATACATATTTGGATTTGGCATAAATTAAATATGAATATATAATGTAAAAAAATAAAACATAATGATCTTGTTAATGATGTTATGGTTATTAATGGTATTATTGATTAATGTGTAAACTGCTATATTTAATATTGGTTGTCGTTGTACTTGTTGTTTGTTAAACGTCAAATTGTAATTTATGACATTTAGTTTTTTCAGTCCAAAAGTAGTTTGGATAGAAGCCCAGCTACAGTAAAATACCCCATAGTCATATGTTCTCAAATTGGATATGCGTGGGTTTTGGATCCACAAATACCGTGGAGTTTTCAACTAGGTTGTTCGTTAAAAATTAAATTAAATTTCTTTTGTATTGAGACATTTGAGAATATATTGCTCTAGACAAATACTTGTGATGGTTTCCAATAGGCTCTATTATATTAATTTATTTTATAAGTTAATTAAACTTGCTTATGTTTGACTAATAGTTAATTAAAAATCTCACTGTACTATTTTAAAATTACTAATGGCATGTACATGATTGTAATGACTCTCTCATGTTACTGGTAGATAATATCACAGTTACAACAGTTGTATTGACTGCTCAGTTCATATTCCTTTACGCAAAGATTTCATTACCCTGTAGCAATTACCTTTAGAACTTTACAGCGCTCGTAACCATTACCCAAGTTGGGCACTATAACCAGCCTTAAAATTAACTGCCCCGTCTTTAATATGGCATTGTCAGCTATAAAAAGTGATTTCTCCTAATATTTATTTTTCTTTTAGTTTAAAACAATAATAATGTTTGATAGTGGTTTAAAACAATCTTATTTATTAGGCCTTCCAGTTGGCAACTGCAACTTCACGATGATAACCTTTGATTTGCTGATATTTTTGTTATTGAATAATTATTAATTATGGCTTTCCTCATGATGTTTATAGGGAGAGGCAATATTTAAATTCAACATCACAGATAAAGTAATCCTTACCCAATACAGAAAGCCACAATCAAGTAAACCACTAATACTGCGTTTAATTTGCTAACAAAATTGTATTTATTATTTTTCAATATCAAACTAACGAGAAATAAATAGTCTTAAGTTTGATTGATTGGAATTTAACCATTTCCTCCATAGGCGCCTTTGTAATAGTACTATCAAGACACAATTTCTGTACCTATAGTTTTGAGGCTAAAAATACAAAATATGTTTACGAAAAACTGTTTACATTGGAGTTCATAGGGCTATGTTAATACTGACTTGTACCAAATTAATGACGGTAAAGAAAATAAATTGTTTTAAATATTAAACTTTTGGGAATACAAGTTTCTCTTTATGCAATCATGAAAAAATTTAAATTTATAGTTTTTTATTAAATCTATTTTAACTAATCATTAAGCCTTGAAGGAATTTCATACACGACAATGTAAGAATGTCACAATCACAATGGTGTATAGTCTGTCTTTTGATACTGATATACTATCGATAAATGTAGCAGAATGAAACGTAAGTAGAAAAGCTAAAATTAATTAAACGCGAAGGCGCAAGTACGTGAGATACGTAACTTCAACCTTACGTTGATTACATAATTTTTACGCTTAAAATACGTGACACTTTATTAGTCATAATTTAAAAATATTAATAAGTCCTAAATTACGTTAAATATTTACCGTATTAAAGTACTTAGCCCCAACAATTATTTTTTTAACAAAAACTGTATTTACTTGTTCTGAAGAGGATTAAAACTTCATAGTACATAACCACAGACATAAAAGAAGAATAATGTCTAAACAATCAAAGTTTAAATATAATGAAATAATAAATAAACAAATAGATGTAGTATAAATAATATATAATTACTACTCATACACAAGTATTTATGGATGAAGGCAGACAGAAATTATCTTCAAGGAAAATTCAAATATCTTTAGCGTTTTGCTATACAAGGAAATAGATCATCAAGTTTTTTTTAAATAGGTTTTTCTGAGTTTAAAAACCGATAGAAAAGATCTTCATGTCTGAAATTGAATTATTTCTCTATTCACAGCACTTTTTAAGCACAACTTTATTACTTTCACGAATAAAAAAAAAAACTTGTTTCTGTAAAAATCAGTTTTAGAGCAAATTTGTTAAAAATTATGTGGTACTGCGCGTCAAAACGTATTTCCTCCTAGAAAGTTATTTAAACTGCCTGCTAACAATACGCTTTGTATCTTCATCTGCCAATTCTATTTAGCTTTACTTTTATTTTGTTTAAATCAAACACATAACGGGCAATAAACAATTTTGAACATTCATTGTTTCGATCGGTCACTTAAAACATCGGCTGTCATACTTATTTTTCGTAAAGAAGGTAAGAATTTCAATCAGTGAATCACACATTTCAACTCATAAAGAAAGATAAATTACCAAAACCAACCCCACCAGACGTAACACTTGCATTTTGAAAATAATAATTGTACAAAATATAACTTTGCCAGTAATCTTCAAATACCACCTCATTTTACAAATTGATTGATTACAACTAGTACATCAAATGTATATATTTTTACTTTAAAATATGTAAAATTTCAAACAAGATAAGTGAGTTATCTTATATTTAAGTAATAGTTTCACTTTATTAGTTCTATTAAAAATTTCTATTCCATAAAGGAAACGTCGTGATAGATCGTAAAGCAGTAATTGCATTTTTACGATGTATATTTTTAATCACTGGATTGTTAGTTATTTTAGAAAATTAATATCTATTTAAAACTGTTACTTTTGTTGAGGTCAACTAGTTTTGATTTTAATAAGTTATTAAAATTCGTTGTTGTAAACTGATTCGTTGATAAAAATCGTTGGTTACTGACTTTAATCTTTCACATAATCCGTAAAGTTTGAGGTATTTTGTGATTGAACAATGGTTTGTAGAAAGTAGAAAAGTACAAATTGCTATTTAAATTATTAAAAGGTGAACTCCAAAACAAAAGTGAATGTGGACACTCATGGATATGGTTTGCATGAGCCAACGGTTTTTCCACAAATATCCATTACAATGTTCTGAGCAGCCTATAGGACATGTCTTCAACGTTAACAAGGCCTGGTGGAAGCCATCTAACTTAATTTCCTGTGTAACTAATCTTGTGAATAAACAGAGCCATGACACATACACGGGAATCATATTGCCTTCAATGTCATGCTGCAAGGTTAAATTTAGCCTAATGAATTCTCGTCGTCTCTTCTCCTATTAAAGTGGCGATTTCCTGTACGTCTATTCTATAGATTGCCTGTAACTGGATGCAGGTTACTAGCTGCTACTAGCTGATGTACCCGTTCTTCGCACAGGGGTTTTATTTACCCGTTCTATTGTCAATGCAATTTGCATTTTAGTTAGCTTGAAACAGCTGTTCTTGCTTCTGCTCTTTAAGCTGTCGAATGGAAGTGTCCTCAGCTGTTCGCATTACAGTGTCTGAATGTTTACTTTCTTCTGAAATGTAAACATTGAAACTTAGGACGTTCACGGGGCGTCGCCCGAGGGGATTTTAAGGAAGTTAATAGGCCTATGTGTTGCATGGCTTCAAGATCTACCTTTGTGTAAAGTTTCAGCCCAGTCGGTTCAGTAGTTTTTGCGTTTACCCGGAACATCAGACAGACAGAGAGAAACCACCTCTTCTTCATAATATAACTGATTTCTCTTAAATAAAAATAAATATATATATATATATATATATTATAATAATTAGTTCACTGAATAGGGTTACTATTATTATTATTATTGTTTTAAAAATCAAATTACCAGATTTCCCTTCAAAATTCATATTTTTATTCACTGACACGTGTTTCGAGGTTTGCCACCGGCAACTGTGATCATGAGGTAAACCTCGAACACGTGTCAGTGAATAAAAAAAATAATTTTGAAGGGTATTCTGGTAATTTTATTTTTAAAATAATAAATACATATATATATATATATATATATATATATATATATATGTATGAAATATTAAAGTTATATCTATCCTAAGTAAACAAATAATTAAAATAGATTCCTTTTCGCACTAAATACTTCCTGCACCTCAACAGTTTTTTTTTCGAGTGACATTAGTCTGTCTGCCGGTTTGTCAAGATCTGTACTTAGAAAATACATCAATATACTGGTTTTTTTTAAATTGTATGTAGGTACTAATCCATAGTATTTTTAAAGTTTTTGAAATTTTAATTTTAAAAGGTAATTATATATTTTTTCATTACTATAAACGATCATAAAAACTGATCAAAAATAAAATTTTGATTAAAATCTTATAATTTATGGAATTTTAGGTTCCTAACAAAGTTACACCACCTGTAATACTGGGAAAATTCAGGATCAGACATTAAATGTAAGGCTTATAACGCTCTACAATCAAGTTTCTCTTTTATTTTGCCCCCCACCATGTACTTTCATAATAAATTGTGATACGATACCAATAGCACAAAAATATAAAATACAAATTTAGAATATTTATTTTACGACCAATGGTAACTGAGGAATATATATTTTTAATTAGTAATAAATGGAGTTCGATGTCATCGTTGCTGTTATGGAGTCAATACATTTTTCTTTCTCTGTTATTTACTGATATATGTTACTAAAACTTTGTATATAGGTTAAGGTTACATAGTTTATTTAATATTTAAATATATTTGGGTAAGAGGATATTTAGAAAATGTCGCTATCTAACTCTAGGGGTATTCAATGAGGGGGATTCACTTTGTGTGGCAAATGACTGTAATTCCTTCAATAAACATATTTGGGTGAACAGTTCTGATATAAAAAAAGATCAGTAGAAGAGTTTTCTGTATCGGCAATCGTACTTAACACTCTTTATATAGTAAACGTAAAACAATTAGTATATATTGATAAAAATAAGGTACAAAAATATGTGCCAGTCTTATACAGTTTATTATGTAGTAGATTAAAATAGGGTTCATTATGTTCAAGATTTATAAGACTCATTTCTTTACATAAATACTCAAATGGCTAGAAATATAAAAACTATGCGAAATAGAGTCTGAAATACTATAACAAAATAAGAATATATCCCGTGTTACGTTATAAATATGTTTTGAGATGAAAAATATGCAGCGAAGCCTCGTGATACAGAGTAAAGACTAGATGATATGCAAAAGCTCGTGTGCAATAGATTGGCCTGCTTACCATTAGCGATGATGTATAGTCGGCATATTTATCAAGCAGTACATCGTTAATCATGGCTAGTTTTAAGATAAACATTTCTACATATACTCACACGGGTAAATCTAGTACAGATTTAAAGAAGAAAATCGTAATCAAATGTATAAGTAAAACAGTGCAAACATTTAAATGCCGTTAAAATACAAGTGTCATTCCTGGCGCCGAAAATCTAAATCGGAATCGGTTAAATATAGTATAAACCCATGCCACAAACGCGACTTCAGTTGGACGACTGAGTCAGAAATGGCAATTGGTAAATGTTTTCTCTAAATTTTATTTTACAAATCTTTAAATGTTATTGTATTAATTACAATCGTTCTCTCGGGGTCCAGTGTGTGGAATCGTGTAGAGCTCTACAGATTGGAGTTTTAATGCTTATGAAATAAGTTTAAGTCTGCTAGTATAAATTGGTAATAGATCTTATGTATACAGTTACTTGGAAAACCTTGAAATATTATACAAATTGATTTTGTTAAACGATAAAAATTAACTGTAACACGTTTCAAAAACCTTTTATTGGTGAGCGAAGACGAGTTTTCTCCAGCTTTATATTTTCACTGTTTTATAAGAAACCAAGAATGAACTTCGGTTTTAATGCTTATGATATAATTTAAAGTCTGCTAGTATAAATTGGTAATAGATCTTATGTATACAGTTACTTGGAAAACCTTGAAATATTATACAAATTTATTTTGTTAAACGATAAAAATTAACTGTAACACGTTTCAAAAACCTTTTATTGGTGAGCGAAGACGAGTTTTCTCCAGCTTTATATTTTCACTGTTTTATAAGAAACCAAGAATGAACTTCGGAAGAATTGAACCAAGGGCAGTTAAATAATCAAGTACATAAAATGGTATGGGAAAACTGACATATAACTAATCTCTTTAAAATTGCCTAATAACTACATACTATCACTTTATATCCGTTCTCTTTAATAACTGAAAATTAGCCTCTCTTAAAGGACGAATTCACCACCATGTTTCATGGAATATAAATTAGCCTATTTATCAAGACTTGTATTACACTATGATACAAAGTTGCATAGAAATATAATATATTTATAGAGTTTTGGCAAATCACCATGAGTTTTTAATGGCAGATTCTTCCCGCTTTTCTCTCAAGGATCGTACTTTTCAACTGATCAGTGCCATCAACCTTCCTAAATTTGGTTGAACATAATACGTAGGTAAGAGAGATATGCAAGTTGTATTCATTTCTCCAAAGGAACAACATTAGACAACGTACTGCGTTTACCACTTATTGAAAACATATATTTTCTCCGAAACCAATTGTCATAGGATAAGTTCAAGACACTATTGTATTTTGGATCCATCTAAATTGGTGATCGGAACAATTTTATTAATATTTTACCATTAAAAACCATTTCCGATGATTTATACATCCTGTAATGGTTTCTTGAATTTTCTCCGAAAATGCAGGTGTTTTCATTATATTAGGATCATACAGCACAATAAAAACCAAGTTTTAATAAGAAACTTTGGAGTCAATTTAGAACAAATATTGAATGGTCAGACCATTGAACGATTTCGGGGGAAAAACGTCTAGAGACACGTAAAAGTACCTGAGTGTCAAATTTAATTAATATAAAACCATTGATGTGGTTAATAAACACGCCTAAAAAGATAGACATACAGACATAACGTCGAAAACCACTCTTTGATCCTGGGAGCATAAGCAAAGTATTTACTAATAACTTGCATTCGAAAATGTTTACGAATGAGATACTTTTCCCATGTAATATGATGGAGGAAGAACCCTATATTGGAGGAAAGCCAAGCTGTCAGCAACTCTTTCTCTTACGTGTTAAGCAATTAGGGAATATATTTAAAATGATATGTTTTGTATATATTATCCATCACATTTTAACAAGAAATTAGCCTAAACAAGTAAAAGGAAACTGGAATTTAAGTAACTTCTTTCGTAATTATGGAAAAGTTATAAATTCCCAGATCTATACTGCTATACAGTATTAGCTTAGTATTTGAAAATTACTAATGTTTGCTAATGTTTGTGAATTAATAATCTGTATCCTTGAATTAGTTTTGAATTATATCTATATTTTTGTATATTCTGATATTAAAATATTAGTCACACATGACTTAGAAAATGATAGACTTTTAATTGAATCCAGAGCCCTCACTAATGCGAAAGAAAAATTAATTATTTGGATTACTAAAAAAGTTACATAATCATTATCTTTTAATCTTCATAAAAAAACATTTGGTATAAGAGTTTTAAATTTTTTCATATTCGTAAAAAAGTCCCTTTCTTTACAGAGGCACTCGAGAACTTTAGTATCTAAAATTTAAGAAGAAACAAGAGCAAAAGAAACACTCAAAATGATAACAAATTTCGTCTTAGTAAAATTCAAGCCGTTACTTTCCTTAAATAATTATTCTATTATATTATGAAAGAAAAAATATAAAAACAATTTATTTCTAAAACTGAAAGTGTTTTGGATTATAATAAATTGGTGAATAATCTGTTTCAATCAAAAGGCTGATTGCCTAAATTATAGCCAAAAAGGTGAAAAATTGTATTTACCATCAATTACCCACCATGATGAATGGTCAGCAAACACAGAGATAACTGTGCGTGTTTATTCAATGTCTATAAACGGTCTGATCGATTAGTGCTTGTTGAGCTAAATTTACCCATCACTTAATTAAAGTGTAATGTTGATAGATTTACCCTAAAAACACATTGTTGATGGATAGTAGGACATTGTTGTTTTTTATGAAAAAAAGGAAAAACGAAACAAACAAATGAGGAGTTACTTAATTTCATATTGCCCTGATATCAACACGAACACATGACTACATGACTAACAATGAATTTTTGCCCACTAAACAAAACATGCAAGTGATATTTGTACAATTTACTGAACACCTCTCACTCTGAGGTGTTTTATCAAACATGTTAGATTTAAACCAATATAGTTTACACTGGGTAAATGTAAAGGTAAAAACAAACCGGAAAGCAGCGTAGTTTTATGCTTGGAAATTAAAAATGGATCAAAGAGCAAATGAGAGAATCGTGTGTTTGAAGAGCGGGAAGATAAATAATGCCACACATACTAAACATTTGCTCGTCCCTTATTTTCCCGGCGCCGTTTCAATGTAAAAATTCCATTCCATTTGCAATCAGCAAATTGCCGTTTGTACTTAGCAGCATATGAAATTATTTTCTGTTAAATGTAATCGCCTTTAAAATGTTTGTTTTTGTGACCATTAAAGATTTATGAGCTATTCGTAGTTCATTCATGTTTGACATTTTGTAATTATTAATAAAGGAACAATTACTCAGTGAATATTTATATATCAATTTACAATCAAAACTAAAAATGTTCATGCGGAAAGTAAACTCAATGTAGAGTGATTACTGAACAAAATGTCACGCAATGATTATTAGAAGTACGATCCCTTTTTGCAAATATACAAATAAAAATTAAAAAAAAACTCTTCCATTCTTCGCAATCCAATACAACTTTTAACATATTTTTACATGGTTATAATGTTAAACAACTACCCGGATCAATTATAAATTCATCAATAAATATATGTTCAATACATTAAATGAATTTCCAATTGGGCTTTGGCATACCAAATAAATAATATGAAACTCTTTATAGTTTTTAAATAGTAAGTATTTATAAAAAAAGAACAGATGTTCTTACTGACTATTTAGTACAAAACTAATAATTACAATATATGAAGCGGAAACACAGTTTTTATGAAGGACCATTAAAAGATAAGGGATGTTCTTAGTTATTATATCATTGACTATACACCTGAACACACTAATAACTCAATGCATTAATCCGTCTACAGTAATTCTAACTTAGTTCTGGCCCCTTGTCACAGGTTGCCCTGGTAGCAAGAGAAGTTCCGAGTGCTCTTAAACTTAATTCGTATTTCTAAACTTAGTTCACATACATCTCAATAATGGACAAATTATTCAGATTTAAAAATGAAAATGTAGGTTAATTAGCCAATTATTAGTGAATTTTCTATGGAAAAGTGAACTATTAGCATGACCCGCACGGTGAGATTTAAGCCCGGGACTACCATAGAAGTTCCTAACGTGTTCCCTCTGAACACGTTTAGAGGGCTCTCAAAAAACTTTATATATGTATTTGCACACTAGCGGTCGCAATTTTTGTCCGATTTACTTCAAATATGTTAGAGACATTACTTTTTATAATCGGTTGGATAAGTTCGTTGGGCAAAACAATGGGAAAACTCTAACCCCCTTTTTTGGGGATTTTAATTTTTCAAATTTTGAGTTTTTGAACCCAAAAAGGGTCAGAAAATGCCCAAACGTACACTTATTGCACATTACCTTATTGTACGTAAAAAGCCAAAGATTTTAAGCCCACCCTCACCATTTTAGCATAAGTACCTACCAGGTTATTAAAGGAAATGTTAATTTAAAAATACAATATGTTGTATTATGGGAATTTTACACTGGAAAAGGCTGTTTTTCATATCTTAATATTGTTTTATCACCCCCAATAACCTTATACCAACTTGATATCCCGACAATACCTCCTTCTAACTTTATAATGTACAAAATTGGTATCCTGTTAGTGAATTTAAATATAAACAGGAGCATCAAAACAGCCGAAAATCTTTTTTAAATTTTCAAAAAATGTATCCAGTGTAGGTTTGAACCCTTTATTTGATCTTTTTAAGGTTTTAATGCGGAAATTCACTTCCCTCACGTCAGTGTGCTGCGTGCGATCTCGTTTATTTTAATCTTTATTCATAAGGGTATTCCAGTCTAAAACAAAAAATATAAACATGTTTTTAAAATTTTAATAAGAAAAAAACACATCTGATACTAATCAGCTATGTTGATGTTAACTAACACTCTTATTACCAGTACAACCTATGCAATCTATGAACTACGTCAAACGTTCTATTGACAGATTAATACACTGAATACAGATGTGTAGTCAATGGTTATACAACACCGTAAATTTAGTTTGGTATGGGGTATATTGCTTTTGGTTATATGTTTGGCTTTATTTTATAGCTCAACAAATATGATTAAACTAAATTTAACTAACAGAACGGTTCTTTAAGCAACTCTGTTATCAAACTTTAAAATTTAAACTGTAGATTATTATTTGATTGTTTTTACGTTTGAATCTCTGAAAGGTACTATGAAAACATGTCTTTGCGTAGAATGTAAAACAATTGAATTTTTTACAGTAAAGAAAAAATAATCTTACATTATTTGTTATTAATGTATACTAACCTCTTACGTATTAGAAAATAAATTAAAAGAACAAAAGAACGAAATGAAAGACCCACTTCTTATTAAGAACGCAAACCCAATTCAGGCCTTAGATTGTATTGTTCCTTTGTTCTGCGAGTTTAAATCTTTGTCTAGATCCACCAAACTTTCAAGAGTCGCTCGAATAAAGAATCAGATTAGGTGAGGGCTTTATTCATCATTTTACTTTGCTAAGCTCTATTGCTTCTTCGGAATTTATTATATACTGATCAAATATTTGATTCGATATACAATAATTTGATATTCGATTACTAACACTGGGAATTGTACGTATTGATGTAAGTACTCTAATCGTTTTTCATAAATACTCGTACTTTTATTTAAACTACTTAATTTTAAATTTCAGTACCTGCATAGAGATAAGCTGACAATGAAAGCTCCGTCGACGCCATTTGCTCTCGTTTTGAAATAATAGCCTTTTTGCAATTCTATCAGAACAGATGCTCGCGCTTGCAGCATCCGAATATCTCCTCTTCAACATGCTACAATTTCACATGTTGGTTCGTTAATTCGACTAGAACTTGACATTACAAAATAGGGGGAGTGGAAATACATTTACCATATAATTATGATATCAATAGTTTTACTAGTAAGAATATTAACTTAAATGTTTCTCTTAGAATTATCTCCTCTTTGTCATAGGGATTTCCGACACCAGTATCGCCGTGTAGGAACAACAACGGAATAAAACAACAATTAAAAAAAAATTCTCACAAAATATGTGCTATTACATAAATAGTAATATTACCTATATTTGATTTGAATTTACTCAAATAATGATGCCTTTTAGAATCTTACTAAGTTAATTTATAAACTGTTCCTATTTGTCGTGGATTGATACTTTCATTTCTTATTAAATAAAAATAGTTTCTCGTCTTCCATCTTGCTACCGTAATAACAACAATACAAATATTTAAGCTTTATTATTAATACCAGTTTATATATTTGACAAAGTTGAAGGTTGTCTAAGCCGTTATTTAAATTGTATGAAGGGGTTTATTGCAATAATAATACAAATATTAAATGATCGCAGATATTTAATAGGGTATTAATAAACAAACTATGAGGCGAAAAATTCAAATTTTGTGGTCCTTGAATGCGAGTTTCTTTATTTATTACAACTTTCACGTTTAATTTATATTATGAAATAACATATAATTCAGTTTTTGTAGGCAAATCTAGATTTAAATTCCACCTTTAATCACACTGGGAATAATATTACATTAAAATATAAATATTGTTAATAAATAAAATACAATCTCATTATTGTTGTATGTACAAACCTTATTTCTATTCCAAACAGGAAGCTCGTAAACATTACAACCATTTTAGTTTATTTTCTTACAAGTTTTTAATTACAAGTCAGTGTTACAAAATTTAAAATTGCTTTAACTAAATGCCGTCAATAGGACTAGTGTCAATTTTAACATTTGGATTATGGACGGCCTGACCTTACTTATGTGTATTATAAGAATATAGTCACTTTTACGATCTCTTCTTTTTGAATTCACTTTCACAAATAATGACATAAGCTAAACACTTTAGTTATAACTAGTAGACCCGTTGCTCGAAATCGAGTAATATTTTGATGAGCAAGAATTTTATCAATATTTTTATCTGTATCACTAATTCAACTCTACTTGACCCAGACTAATAATAGATGGGCGTGTGGCAACTCAGGTTTTTGGGAATTCCGATTGTGTGTAAATGTGCCCAATCTTTTCAAAATATATGAAAACTCATTCTTTTCCAAAACCCATTTATAGTATTTTTTTTTCGTTTGCTTGATAAGTTCCAAATCTCTTAGTGCTAGGTTTTGAAAAATTTCAATAAATTTTGGGTAAAATGCCATTATGAATAAGGAAGGTTTAATAAAATGATGCACAACATTTGGGTTTGCAATTTTTTGAGACATTCAAAATATGGATGGGTAATTTATTGTCTTCCAAAACGCTAACTCGAATTCTCAACTTGTTATACCTGACTGAAACATTATGATAAAGATCTGATTGAAGCTGGCTTTGGTGGCTTTCTAATGATCTAATCTAATTCTCTTAACTCTAGCCTAACAATAAAAAACCTGCTAATTACGAATTAGTTGTTTTTTATTTGTTGTACTCTACCCATTTAAAATAAAGGTTTTCGTGATCGATAGCTTCCCCATCCCCCGTTACTTAGGCTTATGTAGTCCGAAATAATTTGTATTCCTCTGTTCCGTAAATTTTTAGGGCGCTGCCCTCTAGACCTTCAAAATACTTATTCCAACTATCCTGCACCTACTATTTGACTGAGGAAGTTAGATTTAGTAGAAAGATACCTGATAGCTCACGGTAGATACAAGCCTAACACTGGTAAAATTATACCATAGGACTTCGCCCCACTGGCCTTTAACATACCCAGATAAATCATTATTCACTAAGACTGGTACGATGGAGCTAAAATAAAAAAAAGGATGAAAATAAATAATACACCAGAATCAAAGTAGACGTTCCCTCAATCAAAAGATACTTTTGGACACCACCCCACTGGCATTTAAAGTTATGTTTACCATATTGCACCTACTACTCGACAGATAGGGCTGAAAATCGGTAGTAAGATGGCTAATTACCTAAAGTAAAAATAGGCCTACGACAGATAAAACTATTGTTTAGGGCTCTGCACCGCAGAACTGTTATTTCCATGTTAAATATTGCACATCCAACTACTGAACAGATAACACTGAAGCTTGGAAAATAGACCATACTTTATAATCAAATGTTGTGCTACTCCTATTCCAAAACTCATATGGGGCTCCACCCCACTGGCTTTAAAAATCAAGCTTATCACCTCGCACCTACTACTGGACTTAATTTAGGATCTGAAGTTCGGATGGAAGCTATGCCAATATGCTCAAAGCAGACATAGGCCTACTCCTGAAAAAAATCCTGGGTATCTCGCTAGCCTAACGGTTAGCGTCTTGGACGTTGGTTCAATGGGTCACGGGTTCAAATCCAGGGGCGTCCACAAACATTTGAGGGGTTTAGCCTACTTTCCCTAGAAGAGTTTGTGTTAACAAAAATTCTCTATTAACAAAAATTCCGTTGTCGTTGAAATACAAAAGTTTAAAAATATATGATTAGAGGGCTCCGCCCCACTGGCTTTATTCCCATGTTTGTTGTATCAAAACCAATGACAGAGCAGATGGTCCTAGAAATTCCATTCTAACCATGTCCTTCTCCTGTTCCGTAAGTTCTATAGGGATCCACCGCACTGGAATTCAGGAATGATGTTGCTAAAGTTTGGTAGGAAGATAGGTACATGAGAATATAATCTACAGACCCATCCTGAAAATCTTTTGGGGCTCCGCCCTACTAGCATTCAACCTGTGCACGCTTCAAAATTGTCAGAGTTAACGTTATGGTGTAGTGATTTAATTTTAGTATCCATAGTAAAAATATTTTTACCAGCAGGAAAATAAACGTAATTCAGCGGTAATAAAGGAAGGTCACGTCAACAAAGTCGTCAAAGTCGCACCGGGTACCAGCTAGTGCCACATAAAAATAAAAATAAACTTCCTTGAAAATCAACTACACTATGCTATTAGTTTGATGAAAAATTAAAAAGAACAATGTTAAAAAAATTTTTGGTATTATTAAAAAGTAAAATTCCATATTTTAGAATAATTCAGCCTTAAGAATATATTTATTGCTATTTAACATGAAGCTTCATGAACTGCACTCTGGGGAAAACGTTATAAAGTCACTCTATGATTAATGCTTGACATGCATAATTTAAATTATGTAAATTTTGCGTACTATTTCAGTAGTGAACTTGTGTTCTTGCTGATAAACTGTGTTTACTCTATTCAGCTGTTTGATCTCACAATTCAAAATAATTATTTTTCAATGTTAATCTTACGGACAAAATAAAAACTTTAAAGGCGGCTAGGGCCCTTCCCTTAGGTCCGTTCTTTATGAACTTTGAGCACAAACAATTCCAGACAAAGATCTATCCAACAACACCAAAAATATCAAAATCGGTTGAAAACTGTAGGAGTTTCAGTCACAAAAAACCCCTAGCGTATTAACTAAGTATAGAAGATTATAAATCTATAATTTCAGACAGTGAATGTTTATTAATTAATTAATCTTGAAATAGAATGTGAAATGGAAAAAATCAAATAAAGTTACGAATAATATTAAGTTTTGTAAATGCAAGACTCTTTAATGGTGTTTTGACTTAAAATAAATCAGTTTGTAAAATAGTCGGAACAAACCTTCCTTAAAATAAAGTTAGAGGAAAATTAAACCAAAGAAAATTGTTTTAAACACAAATTGAGAAACATACAATTTCTTTACAGACTCAAGATTTTTTAATACATCAGGCATATTAAACAACTAACGGCAACATTTTAATCGGTTTCACAAATATCTTGTTTGCCCTTTTTACTCTGTTTCAAATCCAATCCCCAGGAATAATAAAAATCCGCCCCAATAACAGCGGCTCACGCTGACCCATAGAAGCTCCCTCTGATCCTGCAGTGATCGTCCTATCCCTGCTCACAAACACTCGAATGTATTTGTATGTCTGCTACATTCTTCTAAATATAAACCTTAATTTACTTTTTTATTATTTAACACACTACAGTTTGAGGAAAGAAAACCATTAACTTGAAAAATAATACGTTGGTTAAGGTTAAAATATATTTTTGTAATTTTTCAAAGATTTACCTAACAAAACCTTCTAAACTACTTTACAATTAAGTCAATAAAAAACTTCTTATCTAAAACTGTTGGAAGGACAAACGAAAATCACTTAATGTTACTAAATATATCAATTTGTTAAAAACTATAAAAATCATCATTTGATTGTCTTTGAAAAATATTATAATTTGATTTTTGTATATTATTCATTAGACATTAGTTTATACATTTGTAGTGAAATGAAAGACGCAAATCTCATAACAAATGTACTCCTTTATTCCTAACCCAGGAAACTTCTCAAAACAAAAACAAACAAAATAATTATTTTTAGGTTACCTAGCAACCACTATGAAACAACTGTTTTTAAATTATTTTCAAACTCTGGACGCCGCATCAGCCCCCCGCAGAGACCGGAGGTCTGGGAGACGGAAACGCACTCGCCGAAAGGCACGGGAGGTCCTGGCAGGGCTCGAGACGGCGGTGCAGTTTGAGGAGGCTCGAAAGGTGTCCATGAAGGCTGGTTTCACCCGATCTAGGCTGACCCGTTTCTCCAATCCATTGACTAAGATCGTGATGGTCTTCTCGTCTCGGCGAACGACGGTATGCGGGCCCGTATATGGCGACTCGAGGGAACGTCTTATCCTGTCTTCCCGTAGGAAAACATGTCCGCATGACGTGAGCTCTTGGAAGACAAACGGGTTCTGTGTGTTATGCCGTGACGCCGGAACGGGGCGGAGCTGTGACATTTGCTGTCGCAGGCGGGCGACGAAGTTGCTAACATCGCCGCTCGACCGTGGTACGGGCAACGGTGCGATAAACTCCGCTGGCAAGCGTAAGGGTTCCCCGTAGACAAGCTCGGCTGGGGAGGTTCGGAGGTCCTCTTTGACAACACTGCGCAAACCAAGCAAAACTAGTGGTAAGGCGTCCACCCACGTTAGGTGGGGGTGGCAACGGAGAGCCGCCTCCAGCTGACGGTGAAAACATTCGACCATCCCGTTTGAGCACGGGTGATAACCACAGGTGCGACACCTGGTGATGCCGAAAGTCTTGCCTAGGGCCCGGAAAAGCTGGGATTCAAACTGTTGGCCCTGGTCAGTGGTGATGCAGACGGGGGCCCCGAATCGTGAAATCCAGCAGCGTAGAAATGCGTCGGCGACTTCATCGGCGGTTTTCGTAAATAATGGCCAAACTTCGGGCCACCTGGTAAATCTGTCGACAGCAGTGAGGCAGTATCGGTACCCCTTAGCATGGCTAAACGGGCCAATGATATCGAGATGTATGTGTTGAAAACGGGAAGATGGCGTTACGAAGGTGCCGGTAGGGGTGTGGACGTGACGGGAAACCTTGTTTCGTTGACAGTTCAGGCAGCTTCGTGTCCAGGCCCGGCAATCTTGCTGAACACGAGGCCAGACAAAACGTTGTGACACAAGTTTGTCAGTAGTGCGGGTGCCTGGGTGGCTAAGGTTGTGGCAAGCGCCGAAAACTTGACGACGCATGGAGGCAGGCACATAAGGGCGTGGTTGGGCTGTACTGGTGTCACAATATAGGAACACATCGGAACCAGGAATACGAATAGTCTCCAGGTGCAGGGCCGACTCACGGTTTAGTAGGTCGCGAAGTTCAGCATCATTTTCTTGAGCGGCTGCGAGGGCGAATATATCGACAGAGTAACTATCCGGGTCGGCTGCAGTGACGGAGTCTACGCGGCTCATCGTGTCGGCCACTATGTTGCCGGAGCCACTGATATGACGAATGTCTGTGGTGAATTGCGCGATGAAGGAAAGCTGATTTAATTGTACTGGGGGTAGCTTCTCACGAGTTTGTTGGAAGGCAAATGTGAGGGGTTTGTGATCAGTGAAAATGATGCAGTGCTGCGCCTCGAGTATGTGCCGATAATGTTGAACGGCGAGATAAACAGCGTGCAATTCCCTGTAGTAGGCTGGCCAGCGCAGTTCTCTGGGCGTAAGTTTCCGGGAAAACAAAGCCAGGGGTTGCCAAGCGTTGTCGACGAACTGTTGAAGGCACGCACCTACTGAGTGGGCACTCGCATCAGTGAAGAGGCCGAGAGTCGCAGACGGCTCCGGGTGAGCTAACAAAACGGCATTGGCGAGGCTGTCTTTGCAGGCTTGGAACGCGAGCTCCAATTCGGATGTCCAGGGGAAAGGTTGATTTCCTCGCAGACCAGATCGTGCCGTGTTGAGGAGTGCTTGGTATTCTGCGGCATGAGGTATGAAACGACGATAAAAGTTAATCATGCCGAGGAAACGGGAGACGCCCTTCACAGTGAATGGTTTGGGGTATGCACGGAGGTCAGAGACGCGATCTGGAAGAGGCCGTGTGCCCTGAGCGGATACCTCATAGCCGAGAAAAGAGACCTTGTCCACACCGAAGATGCTTTTTTTGACATTGAGCAGAATGCCATACTGGTCAAGTCGTTCGAACAGGGAGCGTAGTTGGCGGCAATGGTCCTCTGGAGATTTCGAAAACACTAAGATATCGTCAATGTACGCGAAACAGAAATCGAAGCCAGTCAAAATTTCGTCTATGAAGCGCTGAAAGGTCTGTCCAGCGTTGCGGAGGCCAAAGGACATGAAGGGGAATTCGAAAAGACCGAAAGGAGTAGTAATGGCCGTTTTCGAAATGTCTGCTGGATTGACTGGGATTTGATTGTACGCCTTAACAAGGTCGATGGTGGAGAAGATGGTCGAACCGCGAAGATTGTTCCCAAAGTCGTGAATATGACGCACCGGGTATTTGTCGGGAATAGTCCTCGCATTGAGCGCCCTGTAGTCGCCGCAGGGACGCCAGCTGTCAGGCTTCTTGGGTACCATATGGAGAGGCGATGACCAAGGCCCATCAGAGCGGCGTGCAATGCCCTCTCGCATCATGGTTTCGAACGCTGCTGTGGCGATGCGGAGACGGTCTGGGGCTAAACGACGAGGGCAACTCGAGACAGGAGGTCCTGGGGTAGTACGGATATAATGGACAGTGCGATGTTTGACCTGATGCTCCATCCCTCTAGGTCGAGTGAGGTGGGGAAATTCAGCTAAGATGCCGGCGAAGACGGAAGACACAGCCGGTCGGATGAGTTTCACGCTGGGCTGGTTAGTAGTGCAGCGCGTGCAGTGGGTGGAGATACCGGTCGTGGAGTCAAGTAGGCGGTTGTGAGCGCAGTCCACCAACAGTTCATAGTGGGCCAAGAAGTCTGAACCTATGATTGGGACGGATACATCAGCGATGGTGAAAGACCAGGTGTGTTTGCAGGCGAGACCGAGGTCTATGGTTAACAGCACCGTGCCATAGGTTTTTATTTTGGAGTTGTTGGCTGCCTGCAGATCGTAATGGGCGTCAAGATGATGTCCTGGAAGGAGTCTGCAAGGATAGCAGCTCAAGTCAGAGCCGGTGTCTGCAAGGAGGTGTATCCTACTGACCCTGTCGAGTAGGAAGACGCGGCTATGAATCGTAGTTTGGCACCCGACCGCCGCTAATGTCGGTTGCCGTTGGAGTTTGACGAAAAGGTGCAGGGAGCCGAGCACTTTCTGGCCTGACGACCGAACTTTCGGTGATACCAGCACACACCGGAGTAGTCGGACGTCGTAGAGTCAGCATATGAGCGTCTCCGAGTAGGTGGCGTCTGACTGCGGTGTTGGGAGCGACGGGACAGAGTTTGAAGCGTGGACTGAATGGAGTCAAACTGTCGAGCGAGGTCATCTATACGTGCTGATGTCGAGTCAGTAGAGGAGTCGGTGGCAACGGTCGCTGATGTAGAAGCAGTAGCGGGAACAATTACCCGATTGACGGCAGGATTGTGTGATGCGACGGAAGCGAATTGAGCCGGCACGGCTGGCGTCACTTCTAAAATGTTGTCAGCGATGGAGGCAAGTCGGTCCATGGTGATGGTGGGATCAATCATATGTGGTTGGATGATTGCCTGGATATGTGAGGGTAAACGCTGTGTCCAAAGCGTACGCAAAATGAAGTCAGGAACAGCACCGGATAAAGAGCGGAGATGGCGGAGGAACTGTGACGGTGTGCGATCTCCAAGTTCCTCACCGGTTAATAGTTGACGGACACGCTGCTGCTCGGATACGCTGACGCGTCTGATGAGTTCATCCTTAAGAGTCGTGTACGGTGCGTCTGCGGGTGGTGTCCGAATGTTGTCCGCGATCTCCTGTGCCCCTTGCGCGTCAAGCTGACCGATGATGTACGTGAATTTGGAGACTTCGTCGACTACATTGTGAAACCGGAACAGTGCCTCTACCTGAGCAAACCACAGCCGTGGGTCCTTGCTAAAAAACGGGGGCAACTTTATGGTAGCACGATTTTGTGGATGTAGCTGAACCATATTTTGCTGCAGATGGGTGATGGCGGCTTGTTGTTGTTGTGTGATAGCGAACAAGCCTTGCAAAGCTTCGTGAAGGTGAGCGATGTTGCCGGCGTCGTCCTGTGGCTGTTGAATCGGTGGCTGTTGATGGTCATTATTTGGCTGCGGCTGCTGTTGTGGTTGTTGTTCCTCGGCCGCTTGTCGATGTCCCTCGCGAGTAAGAACCATCGTTTAATCACGTCGGGGTCACCAAATGTAGTGAAATGAAAGACGCAAATCTCATAACAAATGTACTCCTTTATTCCTAACCCAGGAAACTTCTCAAAACAAAAACAAACAAAATAATTATTTTTAGGTTACCTAGCAACCACTATGAAACAACTGTTTTTAAATTATTTTCAAACTCTGGACGCCGCACATTATTCAGCTAGACAATTATTGGACATTTAACACATTGTGATACTAGTGTGATAATTTATAATGCAATACAGATAGCATTAATATTACACAGCGGGATTACAGTTGTTGTTTGCCACAGTTGAATGTTCAAATTGCACTGACGTCACGTGGTAACGAGCTACTGGGGGCATGTTTAGCAATAACGCCCTGTAATTATGCAGCAGACTGTAGCAATACGCGATGTGAGCTCTGTAACCAAAATATGACAGTGCATTGTCCTGTTAATACTACAATAAAAATGTCCACATCTCTTGCTAAGGTTGTGGCTGTTTTTTAGTTTTGATGGGTTGCACATTTATGAGAATCTTACAATAAATTTTAAAAAATCTTGAAATTGTAGATTGGCTTAGGTATAATGCAATCTACTTTTAAATATAGGTCAGTTCGAGATATAATAATATTAACATAACATATTGTTAAACTAAAAACACGAAATGTGTTATAGCAATGTTTCTAATAAGTGTTTAAAAAGCTAATCAGAAAGATCATTCAACAATAAACTTCTAAACACTGATTACTAATAGCAAAAATATTTCAAATCTCTTAACGAACTGATTCTGATTCTTTTCTTTCTGATTCTGTGACCAGAGTGTAACTGAGTCTGCACAATGTGTATCCTAAAGGTTGAGCATATAACCCTCGAAATATCTTTTCAAGGAATCGGAATGGGCAATACAAAATGGGATAATGTCTTACTGCTGATATGAGGATGTAAATGTCATAGGAGTCGAGTGACACCTCGTTATTTGAATCTTGGAAATTATATTCGTTAGGAGATCCTTTGCCCTAAGTAAAAATTTCAAGATATCAAGACGGCCAAGACGGTTCCTAGCAACAAAAATGTTTGGTTTTTGTGGTTGGCTTCCTTGGTTAAATGGGCCGCAAAGCATGAATAGTGAAATATCTTCAAACAAGAAATAACTTAGTTGTCTTGAGGGAACCATCTGAAACACAATATAAGCTAGGAGTGAAGCAGGAGGCTATCACAAAATGGGTACCTGGCAATCTTAACAATAGGGATCTTCTTCGGCGTTTTGGTCTGGAATAGGATTGGGAGTGTAGGGAGTTGAATATATCTTGCAGTCCCTACATGCCTAATTATCCTTGCAGCTTGACTCACGTACATTCTTCACAAATCTTCTTCGGTGTCATGATATTTTGAGAGAGGTAATACGTAGATGACCCTGAATGTTAACACGTCACCAACCAGACTTGAGTCAGGTCCTCGCAACTTGTGTTATTTAATTTTGTCAGGGATCTTCTTAGGTTATTGATGGCTAGGAGAAAGGGGGTGGGTTATGCACGTAAGTGTCTCTGAATGCTTGAACACTCTATCCTATAGATAATCTTCACACTAAGTGTACTTTTCGTTTTTTTGATATTTTTTGTAAGATAATAGTATGGTTCTCTGAGTTCTCGTCACGATCCATTTCGAGCTAGCCCGGGGGAAGTATGGGGTCTTACCAATTCGGTTCGATGGCAATTTTCATATTATGTATATTATCATCTTCGTTCAGTGTCGATCTTTGCAGAGATGCAAGGATACATAATCTAAAAATCAAAATACAGTTGCTATTAAATTCCTTGATTACGAACTGACAGTTTTAGAGCCAAGATACATTTTGGATTTTTTTGTAATTGTACAAATATTTACAATTTTGTCCACCAAAACTCAAATAAGTCCTACAAAATATAAACGAGTTCGCACGCAGCACGCTGACGTGAGGGAAGTGAATTTCCACATAAAAAACTAAAAAAACTCAAAATCAGTTAAAAACATACATTTATTCAAATTTTTTATTCAAATCTGAAAATATTGATTTTTTGGCTGTTCTGATGCTCCTGGTTATATTTACCTGCAATGGTGGGAGTACAATTTTGCACATTATAAGGCTAGGAGAAGGTCCAGTTAGGCTTTAAAGTAGGCGTGAGGTTGTTGGGGATGATAAAAGTACACCAACAAATGAATAATAGGCTTTTCTAATGTAAAATCCCCATAAGACAACGTACTGTGTTTGGTCGATACACATTTTCCTTAATAACTCGGTAAATATTTATGCTAGAATAACGAGAGGGGGCTTAAAAGTTTCGTCACACTAATTCCCATCTTTTAACATGCGTTAATTTCACATCCGGGGCTTTTCTGACTCTTTTTGGGTCCAAAAACTCGAAATTCGAAAGATTAATCCCCAAAAAAGTGGTTTAGAGTTTTCCGATTGTTTTGCCCAACGAACTTGTCCAACAGATTATAGAAAGGAACGTCTCTACCAAATTTGTAGTAAATCGGACAAAAACTGCGACCGCTAGAGTGCAAACACATATATATATATATGTCTATATATATATATATATATATATATATATAGTTTTCTAGGCCCCTTGATTGTGGTCCTAGCGCGTATCATTTTACCTGTTATTGTAGTCCACGTGGACTACAATTGAGGACCACATTTGGGGTGTCAAATCACATTTAAATGTGGTCCAGTGACGTTTCAAGCATTTTGGTGGGAAACTGTTGATTATTAGCAGTGTTGCCAGTTTGCTTTAGTTTTATTTACTCAGTACAGTCTCAGAATCAGTGGTGAGCGCTTGCTGTTAAAATCTTCTACATTGAAAGTGTATGAAGTAACTAACATTTAATAAAACTGTTATTATTTTATAATTGTTATTATTTGTATTAGTATGTTCTATAATTTAATTTAATACAATCTGTACTAATGAACTAGTTGAGCGTGTGTGTGTGTGTGTGTGAAATATTTTAGGTACATATTTTTTTCCTACCTAAACCTCAGTGCTGCGCCCCAGTGGCACCAAAAGCTGCCATGTTATTCTTATCGAAAAAAAGGTTTTTCCTAAATGGTCCGAAAACGGTTCTTCAAATCTGCTCCCGGGCCATACCACGTTTTTAGGGGACTAAAGGTTTTTGGATACTTATTTTCGCGGCCTCAGGGCTCCGCCCCACTGGCTTTTTCTATCACTTCCCGACGTCCAATTTTGACGTGTGATGGTTCTTTGGATCTGTTTTACAAATCCGCATGTCTTGAATGATGTCCCAACGTTGGATACGTCCCCCCACCAACCTTAGGGCTCCGCCCCCTGGCAAAATTGTAATGTTATTTTTTCTGGTTTCTTTGCGTGATTTTAGCCAATTGTCATTGATCTATAACATTTGGGTACCCTAGGTTTTTTATGACCCCAACCTTAGGGCTCCGCCCCAGTCACTAAAAAATTGCCATGGTTATTGTTATTGAAAAATGAGTACTCAAAGTTATTACGAAAAAGGATTGCCAAATCTGCTCCCGGGCCATACCACGTTTTTAGGGTACTAAAGGTCTTTGGATACTTATTTTCGCGGCCTCAGGGCTACGCCCCACTTCCCGACGTCCAATTTGGACGTATGATGGTTCTTTGGATCTGTTTTACAAATCCGCATGTCTTGAATGATGTCCCAACGTTGGATACGTCCCCCCCACCAACCTTAGGGCTCCGCCCCCCTGGCAAAATTGTAATGTTATTTTTTCTGGTTTCTTTGCGTGATTTTAGCCAATTGTCATTGATCTATAACATTTGGGTACCCTAGGTTTCTTATGACCCCGACCTTAGGGTTCCACCTTTGTCGCTAAAACATTGCCATGGTTATCGTTATTGAAAAATGAGTACTCCAGTTTACTACGAAAAAGGCTCTTCAAATCTGCTCCCGGACCATAACATGTTGTTAGGGGACTAAAGGTCTTCCAAAAATAATTTTCACGACCACTGGGACCCGCCCCACTGGCTCCTTCTATCACTTCCAAACATCTAATTTGGACGTGTTATGGTTCTTTGGATATGTTTTACAAATCCGCATGTCTTGAATTATGTCCTGATGTTGGACACGCCCCCCCACAAACCGTAGGGCTCCGCCCTCTTGGTAAAACTGTTGTGTTATTCATTTCTGTTTTTTACGTGATTTTAGCCAATTATCGTTGACCCATAACATTTGGGTACCCTAGATTTGTTATGACCCCGACCTAAGGGCTCCGCCCCAGTCACTAAAACATTGCCATGGTTATTGTTATTGAAAAATGAGTACTCAAGGTTATTACAAAAAAGGCTCTTCAAATCTGCTCCCGGGCCATACCACGTTTTTAGGGGACTAAAGGTCTTTGGATACTTATTTTCGCGGCTTCTGGGCTCCGCCCCACTGGCTTTTTCTATCACTTCCCGACGTCCAATTTGGACGTGTGATGGTTCTTTGGATCTGTTTTACAAATCCGCATGTCTTGAATGATGTCTCAACGTTGGATATGTCCCCCCCACCAAACTTAGGGCTCCGCCCCCTGGAAAAATTGTAATGTTATTTTTTCTGGTTTCTTTGCGTGATTTTAGCCAATTGTCATTCATCTATAACATATGGGTACCCTAGGTGTTTTATGACCCCAACCTTAGGGCTCCGCCCCAGTCACTAAAAAATCGCCATGGTTATTGTTATTGAAAAATGAGTATTCCAGTTTATTACGAAAAAGGCTCTTCAAATCTGCTCCCGGACCATAACATGTTGTTAGGGGACTAAAGGTCTTCCAAAAATGTTTTTCGCGACCACAGGGACCCGCCCCACTGGCTTCTTCTATAACTTCCAAACATCCAATGTGGACGTGTTATGGTTCTTTGGATATGTTTTACACAGCCGCATGTCTTGAATGATGTCCCGACGTTGAACACACCCACCCCCACAAACTGTAGGGCTCCGCCCTCCTAGAAAAGTTGTCATGTTATTCATTCAGTTTTATTTTACTTGATTTCACCAATTGTCATTGATCCATAACATTTCGGTACCCTATAGGTTTTTAAAGACCCCGACCTTAGGACTCTGCCCCAGTCACTATAACATTGCCATGTTATTTCTATGGAGAACAGAGTACTCCAGGTGATTGCGAAAAATGCTCCTCAAATCTGTTCCCGGACCTTACCAGGTGGTTGGGAGACTAAAAGACTTCGGATAATCTTTTCCCGATCTCAGGGCTCCGCCCTACTGGCTTCTTATATCACTTCCAAACATCCAAATTTGTTGTTTGATGGATCTTTGGAATTATTTTACAAAGATTCATGTCTTGAATGATACCCCAAAGTTGGATATGTCCCCCCGCCACCAACCTTAGGGCTACGCTCCTTGGCAAAAATGCTATGTTATTCTTTCCGATGGTTTAGGTGATTTTAGCGTGTTGTCGTTGTTCCATAAAATTTGGATACGTTTTATATAACCCCAAACTTTGGGGTTAAAAATGAAAGAAGCTTAAACAAACTCAAATAGATTTTAAAAGGATATTTAATTAACCAAGCGTTTTATTCAATTCCACCTCTCTTTCCACCTCAGTTTTCCACCTCTCTTAGAATTTAATCTTGTTCCATTCTGTTTATTAAATATGCAGGCTATGTATTTATCATAAGTATTAATACAAATATTGATGCTATTCTTTGATCACCATGTAATCAAACATTTCACTAAAACTGTTTTTATGATTTTAATTAAAATGTGATGGTTAATGGTGCTGTACATAGAACAAATTGAGATGGTTATATCTACAACATAATCTTAATATATAAAACTCAAATACCACTGACTGACTAACTCATCACGAAATCTCAAAAACCACAGAACGGTTTGCAATGAAATTTTAAACATACCTTCCTCTTGGGGTCTTAGGTGCTCACTAAGAAAGGGTTTAATAAATTCCCATAGGGCTCCACCCCACGGGGAGTCAAATTTCCAATCCTGTGTTATTCTTACGGACACTCTCTTTAAGTTTGAGCTGATGAAAATACAAACAGCTGATCTTGATTCGTAGTAGTTCCATAGAATAACCACAGAATGCAGCAAACACAACTGTCATAGTTTTTATAAATTACTAGCTGATGTACCCGTTCTTCGCACAGGTGTTTTCTTTACCCGTTCTTTAGTCAATGCAATTTGCATTTTAGATAGCTTGAAACAGCTGTTCTTGCTTCTGCTCTTTAAGCTGTCAAAAGGAAGTATTCACAGCTGTTCGCAATACAGTTTCTGAATGTTTACTTTCTTCTGAAATGTAAACATTGAAACTTAGGACGTTCATGGGGCGTAGCCCGAGGGGATTTTAAGGAAGTGAATAGGCCTATGTGTTGCATGGGTTCAAGATCTACCTTTTTGTAAAGTTTCAGCCCAGTCGGTTCAGTAGTTTTTGCAATCACCCGGAACATCAGACAGACAGACAGACAATAACCACCTCTTCTTTATAATATTATAGATTATTTGCGGGGCGAAGCCTGAGGGAACAGCTAGTATAATTATAATAAAAGCTTAACACTACGTTTTAACCAGAAAAAAGTACAATGATAAAATGATTTGTGTATTGTTTGACTATATTGTATATTGTTTGGTAGTTGAATAAAAATCAGATAAACAAATCATTTGGAACATAATTTACTCGTTAAGCAGGGTAAACTCTCATCCTTATGAATAACATGGGGACTTGTAAGTCCCATGGGGCAGAGCCCTGTGGCCTAAATGGAAAATCTAAAGCCCGTTTGCACATCTGCACTCCTAGACGTGCTGTTTAGTGGATAAAATGTGGGGGTAAATCATAAAACAAAAAAGCCTTATTGTTTACGAAGTTTGCATGTAGCGTATTAATAATATAGATGGATTAATTATGTTTTTTTGTTCGTCTGTCTTTAGATAGTTTGTATGTTAGTAGATAAAATACAATTAAATGTTGGTAAATAGGTAGACTGTATTTGTTACCTATTAGTTATAAGAGCAGTGTCAGTAGTTAGGTTAGTTTTTATTACAAATTTGAACCCGATGAACAAACCTTTAAAGAAAAGTTTAGTTTTTAAGAAAGAATTTAGCTGGAAGTGACACCAAAATGAGTTTTATTCAACATCCTAAACTTAACTAATAACAAAATTTAAACTGAACCCTTTTGGGGGTATTGCATGCAGGCGTAAAATGTCTTTCGTAAAAAGACACTTTTTGAATTTAGACACGTTCTAATTAATATTTTAATAAGCATTATATTTGAGCCATATTACAATAATATCTTTAAATTTTCCGCGGCGGATTCCCATTTTGTTACATAAATTAGCTTTTTAAATATAAATTGTTAAGTCATTAAATTTATTTTTTAACTTGTGAAAAATACTTCTTTAGTTTTTTTTAAGCCCGTCATTTTTGACGAGCTAATAACAACTAGTATTTTAATATTAAATATGTTGGGGCTTTGTTACAATAACACCTTCAAATGTTGCAAGGCAGTAATCCCTTTTGATTACAGTGATTTAAAAATAAGAGTTATAAATATATATTTTTAAAAAAACAATTATGAATCCACTACATTTATTTCATTACTAATGAACAGTGTTTCATTAGTTGTTTTAATCCTGTCATTTTTACGAGCTTACAACAGCTAGTATTGTACATATTAAAGAGAATTTGGCTAAGCCATTTTTAATATCTCTTAATACAACAATAACAAGCTAAATGTTTAAAAGAAACTAGTCCTGTAACATTATCATATCCTATACATTTAAAAAGGAAAGGTGGTGTCTGTTTGTCTGTCTGTCTGTTGATATGTATGTTCCTTTTTAACGTAAACACTGCTAAACCAATCGACCTGAAAATTTGCATGTAGGTTGACAATAATTTAGCTTGGCTACATATAGGCATATTCTCAGCCTATATTAAACCTAAGTTTAATCAAAATCGTTAAAGCCTTTTTTGATCAATTTCGATTTGTCATTTTTTTATGGTTTTGGGGGGATATTTACCCTTACAAATAACAAAATTTAAAAAATTATCAAAACGCCTGTAGATATCATGAATTAGTACCTACATACCAAATTTCATTATAATCGGACAACTGATGTCGCCTCTAGCTCTGTACACACACACACACACACACACACACACACACACACACACACACACACACACACACACACACACACACACACTCACTCACTCACACACACACACACACACACACACACACACACACACACACACACACACACACACACACACACACACACACACACACACACACACGGACGCGGGCGCACGCGGGCGCATGCACGCACGCACGTACGCACACACGCAGACACACACAGACGCATAAACGCACGGACGCACGGGCGCACGGACGGACGGACGGACGGATGGACAGACAGACGGACGGACAGACAGACAGATAGACAGACAGACAGACAGACAGACAGACAGACAGATAGACAAACAGACAGACATATTGTAAAAATCACATTTTTGGGTCCATGGAGCACCAAAACAAAAATGTCCACTGACAACTCAAATTTGAAAATGTTGATGTTAACAATACACCATATACACTATGTATAGGGGGAGAAAGTAAAAGGTGTGTGTCTGAGTTTCGAAGTATGCATGCAGGTTGAACAGCTTGGAAGCTCCATGCTAAAAGACTTATGGAAATCTGGCAACGTTGCACGTGGACCACAATTGGGATATATAACTTGGACCACAATCAAATGTAATGTGATACTCGTACTGGACCACATTCAATGGGGTTTTGCTACCTGCCCTCACATAATGGCCGTGGACTACAATTGAATGTGAAGTGACAGATGCAATTACAGAAAACAGCGTTAATATTTTTGTAATACAAAAGAAATATAAGACAGAAAGGTGTTTTTCCAACTTGTACATACAAAAAAATTCTTATATACCATTAGAATTTAAAAATATATGATAATTTCTTATGGACTACAATTGAATGTGGTTTGATGCATGGACTACAATAGAGGGATCTAGGTGAATATATATATATATATATATATATATATATATATATATATATATACATATATATATATAATTTTGAACGACCCCCCAAAACGTGTTCAGGGGTCACGATAGGAACTTCTATGGTGGTCCCGGGCTTAAGTTTCACCGTGCGGGTCATGCTAATAGTTCACTTTCCAAAGGAAATTCACTAATGAGTTTAAAAATCAGCAAAGACATTTAGTGAGCTTAACGATTAGTCTTTGGTTTAAGTGGTTTTGGATTCTACTCCTTGGATTTCCACTATAATATGGTTAGGACCACTAAGTGATTCATAAACTACTTTTATATTCTTATACTTTTAATACAGCTTTCAACTCCTTTTGGATGATTCTAATTCTATACTCCTCTCTACATTCTCATCTGGTCGTTGCTTCTTCTATTTAGATAAAAGTAGATCGATACATTTTATGAGTGGAAACAAGAAACGAATAGTTAACTTTAGTGTAAGGCAGTAAAAATATCTTTAACAAATTTTTTTTAAATTGTGATCCATACCGGTCAAAATTTGTAGGCCTACTAATGTATTGAGGTAGAGGGGTCAAGGACAAGTCACCTGATCAGCTGATTGGCAGTTGATCGCTCCAGGTTTCTTATCCAAACAATCGAATAAGTCAGAACACTTTCTGGCTTATTTAATATGTTATCTTTCCCATTACTAAATACATTCTGATAAATAAATCACTCCCCCCACACCTGAGCTCTATTTTGTTGGTTGCATTGTTTTAATACAGTTAAGGCCTGATCGAAGTTAATTTTGTAGTCATTATTTTCATTTAAATTATGTGCCAGCTTTAAAGAGTGATTATTTTGATTTACTGCATTGTATTCTTTAATTATATCTGAAAAGGAGCTATTGTTGCAACCACTTCTTATTGCATTTTTCTCCGCCATTACATTTGATTAAATATGGTAATATTTAATCATATGTAAATACTGTCGTGTGTGTGCCGCACTTTCTGTTTTAAATAAATTGACTTATATGTAGCAATGTACTTTTTCGAGTGTATGTGTGTGAATTGAAAACGATTGAAAAATTTGGTTTAAGTTTCTTCGACCGCTGCTGAATATTTACGGTAATTCGTCCGAAACATGTTCAGCGGGAAGACAAGTAAGGACACTTGACATATATAGGCTGTTTACGTAAGTAAATACTTTGGATAAATTCCAGATTATTAATCTTGTTGTAACAGTATTAAAAAAGATTTACATCCTCCACCCATCTGTATTTTGCTCAATTTATTCAAGACGGTATTTGTAAAAGTAACAAATATGCTGCAAAATATCTACTAAGCTTATTTATGTAAAGGGTTAAAATGTAACAAACATATTTGTGAATGTGAAGTTAAACTGAGTAAATGTGAAAACAATAAGTTGTCTCTTTGTGACTGATAGTTTACCTTCTCATTGGTATCTTGCAGTCATAAAAACTCTTTGATTGATATTGTTATATCAATTGTTGTCTGTTATCATTTGCCATCTAATTATGTAGAAATAATGTAAATTGGTGTATGCCATTGGTACAGATAAAATATAACTAACAGACTTTATGAAAAACGTTGTTTACCGATAACGTGGTGACATAAAAATAAATCAATTTCCATAAGTATAACATTGTACCTATAAAGACTGTTGGGGAGGAGTCGTAAGATATTTTAAACGCAAATGGACCACGGAACATGAAAGACTACAGGCGGATACAAAACTACTGTTGAAATATTGTGGATAGATGAAATTGAGTTGGTACTAGATTAAATATGTAAGTAGAGGCAATATGGGGAGTCTGGGACAGCTGAAAAATAATTGTTTTTAAATCAGAAGTGACGTTTGAGTGACGTGGTGATGACGTATGTGTGACGAGAGGGTGTGATGACGTCACGGCGATGACGTATTGGTGTGACGATACACATACGTCATTGGATGTGAGGTAATGTGAAAGCGGGTGGATTTATATTCGTTAAGAAACTGTTTAAAGTCGAGAGAGAGGTTTGAAAATGAATTTGGTGGTTGCTGAGTGTCAAACGATTGAACAAACTGGTGGCCTGTAAAAAGGCCGTTTGTTACATGTATTTAAAATCTTTTGGTGTGACGAACGACATACGTTATTGGATGTGGGGTAAAGTGAAAACGGATGGATTAATATTTGTTCCGAAACTGATAGAAGTCGTGGGAGTGATTTGAAAATGAATTTGGCGGTTGCTGAGTGTCAAACGAATGAAACATCTGGTGGCCTTGAAAAAGGCCGTTTGTCACATGTCCTTAAAATCTGTAATTTACACAAATATTGCATAAATCTCAGTTGATAGACCTCTTCTGTTGATCTCAGCCTTCAGCGCAGCGAGATATTCCATCCGCCGAGATATCGCCGGCCACTGCTCTGGAAGCATCGTCGGTTGGGCAATGTATGACATGATCGCCTTTATCTCATTGAAGTGATTTTCTTGTAGTTCGTCCTCAGACATAGTTGAAATTGCTCTCATTCTCTTCCCATGCTCCGCAATCAGGGTGATCTCCACCAACTCTTCGTCGCCGATGTCTTTGGACCACAGAGTAGATGCAGACATGTTGGCGGATCGGTGTCAGACGAGAGGATGGTAGTGAGGATCAGACAGACATGATTTTATTACTTGTTTATGCTTAGTCATCACGAAACACTGACAAGTAATTGGCTAAAAATTATCCAATTAAATGTAACCATTTTATAGAAAAAAACCTAGAGTCATTGTTACTCCCAAGTGGGTGGGTGGTTACGGACATGTAGAAACAAGTTCAAGGTCATCGAAAGTGGTTTTTAAAAAAAGATTTGATAATTTATTTGTCAAAAATTACAAAGATTTAATCAAGGTTCACATAACTTATCTTTACAGCAAACTAGGTATATTGTATTAAACATTATTTCCTTCTTTGTACTTTGGAGGTTCTTGTGGTTGGCTTTCTTCTTCGTACTTTGGAGGTTCTTGTAGTTTGGTTTCTTCTGTATTTTCGGATGTGGCATTCGGAGACCATTCAGTGGGTGATTCAGTCGTCTCCGAATCGCAGAAGGTTGTGCTGTCGAATTCAACAGTAATCTTCATTACCATCGGAGGATGTTCCGTCATCAAATGCAGGAGTGTTTCGTGAAGTATTCCCAAATCCACTTCGTCTTGCATCACCAGATGAAATTTCATTATGTTGATGGGTTAAGTTCGTTCTTGACGGTACGAGAGCTGATGGAGAAATGATAGCTGACCACTAGTACGGGTTCTATTTATGTCAGAATAAAATGGTGGGGGTAAGTCCGACACTTTCAAAACTATGTCAAGGTCACAGTGATGAGTTTTTTAAAAATATAATTACATAATACCTAAGTAAAAATAATACATAATTAAAAAGGTAAAATAATCAGAGATTACAATGGAATTTTACGCTATGTACAAAACTATTTTACAAAGTATTGTTAACATGGATTGTTATTTCTGTAGAGTTGTTTCCAGAAGGTCCATGGGAAACTAAATACAATACGCCGGGCTTGACAGAATCCAAATCTTCGTTCATAAGAACATTAACAAATCTTTTCGGGAGGTAAACTTGGAATTTAGGTTTATCTTCTTCTTTGTAGGGTGAATCTCCAAGAACAGCTATAACTGCTTCACCAACTGATGTATCCAACTTTTTCATCGAATGCACAGCATCATGTTTTTTCTCTTGAAGTTCGCTACATCTTTTTGTTGCTAGGAGATCGGATTTTGAATGTTGGTTGAATTTTTCTGCAAGAGGTTGTAGTGGAGAAGGTGATGCCATTGTGGAGAAGCTGATATGATTCTTTTGCTAGGTGTTGTATTCTGTAAGAGATCTTGTGTCCAACTGATATTACGGAGGTACGTGCATGGGTATATGTGGATTTCCCCCTCCACCGGATATAAATCGGCCTACTCTGTATGCTCGTGACAATGCACAATTTGCAGTTTTATGCTGAGGGCTTTTTACTCCGATGCAAAGACCATTTAATTCCGTTGCAAATTCCTTATCCAACACAATATCCGTCACATTTGAAGTACTGTACATTCTGATCCACTTTGATTTTTCATCCCCAGTAGTGTAGATTTCGTCATACTGTTGACAATAATGGTACATTATGCTATCCAGCTCTTTGTATTGTGTAAATCCTTCGTCCCAGGTGATGTGATGAAGATACTTCATTAACCATTTATTGGTTCTAGAGCTTTTGCTATTTAACTTCTTAAAAGGAAAAGGCGGCTTAAAAAGAAAATAGTTAATGACATTAGTAGATATGTCAAAAAAAGCTAGTTCTTTTATGATATATTTGTCTTGGTTGTTCCTGAAAGCTTGAAATTCTACTACGCACTTTTTGGACATTCTAATATTATAATTAAAACAAATTGGTTTGTCCATTCCGTATCAATGTAATTTTGGTTCTATGAAACATTTCTCACTGCAGCAGTATGTATTTATTTTTGCAACTGTTAACTGATGGGAAGCTTGCAATCAACTGCACTCATATAGCCCCAATATTGTCATATATATATACGGTGAAAATAAGAATAACATGTGGAAACCTGAATTGTTTCAAGGTCACGTAAATTAGTTTTTAAAAATGTTTAAGTGCTCCCAGCATGAGCACTTTGTTGATGCAATCTACCGTATAAACAGTCAGAGTTTGCTAACATTCATTCGCATTTAGTGTATCTCTCTTCTACACATGTACCGTTACATTTCATACATTGATATTTCAATTGTAGCGTTGACGTGTTGACTTGAAAAGATTCATGTAGAACTTTTTGTTCGTAGTCCGCAAATTCATTTTTGTTATCCTCGTAACACTTTCGACAAATCCTAAGACTATCTTTTTCATAGAAACATATTAAAGCCGTCGCACAATTTTTATAATGTTCATTCATAATTTCTTCAGCTATACTTTTTGGTAGTTGGCTTACAATTTTTTTTAAATCATTCGTATCCTGATATTCTTTGAGTAACGCTTGTTTCCACAGGTTATACTCCTCCATTTTTTGTTGAATCTACGAGAGCGCATGAAGTTGGTTTTCACTGGGCAAGAGCTGGAGTTGTTCTGAGATGGGGTGGGTGGTGTGACAGCTATTTATACTAATGCAAACCTTCATTTCCTAAAAATTAACACTCTATTGCAGTAACCATAGCATTCACATATTCTACATGCTATTCCGTCTTGTTATTACTTTTGACTCTACTTCTATATCCACATCCCAACTCTTCCTGTTTGCACAATATTGTAGTAGACATTCACAAAGACCTTTGCGACATTTGTTACAATATTTTATTATATCGCTATACAGTCCAAATTTCACACACATTTTAGGACAACATGTATAACAGTGTTGGGATTTGTACAATGTGAAAGTTTCTCGTGTTGGAGTTGGAAGTTTATATGTTTTACATCGACATTTACAAATACCATAACTTTCACATATTTCACAGGCTAATCCGTCTACCTCTAGTTTCGGTCGCACAAAACACTTGTTTTCACAACAGTATCTTTCCATTTTATGAAGTTTACTTAAGCATGTAATAAACAAGACTGAGTAGGATAGGTACTGTTTGGAAGCTTGGAATCAACTGCACTCACACAGCGTGAGTATTTTCATATGTATATAGTCAGCGAAAAGAAGAATAACATATGCAAACCTGAACTGTTTCAAGGTCACGTAAATCTTTTTTTTTTAAGTTTTAGTGCTCCCAACATGAGCACTTGCTTGACGCAATCATTCAAATAATTTTACACTTTTTGTTTATTTGAAATATTCTCCGGCAATTCCTTTGTTGGAGAAACTTTAATTTTGGTTCCTTCACTTCGAAGTTTATTAAAAAAGAATCCGGTCCTTCTGTAGAACGACACCTCTTGAGGCAATCTGTTGTATATAGAATGATCTATCGGGCCATAGATCAGTGGTAAAACTGGATGTGTGTTCACCGAACTGTTGAGGTTATCAAAAATAAGTGGAGCATATGTGACGAGTTGCTGAATGTATCTGATTATTACTGGTGTTAGATTCGACAGGACTTGAAATTCTTCCAAAGTTAAAAGGATTTTCTTATTGTGTTTAGAAAGATCTCTAAATCTCACAAATTGAGTACCTCGAAGTCTGATGTTGTCGATTTCTAAATCGGATTCGTTAAATCCAATTGCAGTTTTTCGTCCTGTCAAGTTGTTGTATAAGTAGGCTTCAATGATAGATACATGTTTAGTAAATTTATCCCACATGTCTATCGTAAGTAGCAATGAGGCTTTCCCGCAATGGTTAATTAGCACAGCAGGATTAAAGTTCAAAGATTTGAAAACACCAACAGTAACAGTTTTATCCATGTTTAAATTCAATGGATACATTGCGCGTAAAAATACATCAAATATCACATCCATATTTTGTTCATCATATTCATTTTCACATCTTTTCCTTTTCCTCTGATCATTTCCTTCGAAAGTTAGAAATCCTGAGAGTCCAGCCTTAATCTCCTCAGTAGTTGTTGTGTCCTTTTCTGCGGACTCTTCTACATTTTCAGCTGGTGTTGTATTAGTTTTAACATCATCATTATTATTATTATAAGGTGTAATTGTGTCTTTGACAATTGGAAAAGAAGTGGCTTCCGTAGTTTTTACAGAGTCCTCACTAGGATTACCAGGTGGAATTGTGTCTTTGTCAATTGGAAAAGAAGTAGTTTCCGTTGTTTTTGCAGAGTCCTCACTAGGTTTTGTGTTTTCAGGTAAGTCTTGATTCGACGTTTTAGATGCAGCTGTCACCTCTGTTGATGCAGACTCGAGCGTTACATCTTCAAGAAAATTAGATGGCATACTGTCCATTTTAACTATCAATGTTGTCTTGATGTCTGCAGGTGGTATACTGATGTCCTCTCGCAGAAGAATCTCCCTTTTATAAACTTGTGGCGGGGGTAAATATATGTAGGTGCTGAATAATGTGGTAAAAACATCTATATTATTCTTCTAACCACGCCTGTTAGAGGGGTGTACGTTACGATTGTATCATGTAGTATCAAACAATACGCTGTTGTTTGGTCTGGAATATTCTCTTCCAACTCAAACTCGATGCGAATATCTACTGTTGATGATTTAATTGATTCGTTTTGTTTTGAACAGTCTATGACTGCAATTGGTGCGAGACTCTTGAATGTTTCAGGGTTGAGGAGAGGCGAGTTCGTCCTTCCATAGTATGACGATTGAAACCTAGCATACATATCGTATAAAATACCATATCTGTCCTTAGAAAACATTACATTAAGACTGTCATAGGGAAAGAATTGTGAGTTTAAAAACAACTTAATATTTGAAAGTTTACAATGATCAAAGCTACTGGCATTAGCTGTAATATTAGATCTTTTATTTGTTTGCAGAGCAAAAATAACATATCTAGGCTTTTCTAAATTACTCGAAGTCTTCACAGCCCACGTTTGACGTTGAGTTTTAGGCAAGACAGGCCATTCATGCATTTCCCAGCTTCTAAAAGGAACCACAATATCCCTATCAGAGTCCAGAATCCGTAATAGACTTACTCGTCGTTCATCGGCCAACCGTACATGAGGTACTCTCCAAACTATTTTATCTAACTTCAATTTCCATTCAAGTGTTGTGGGAGTTGTTCCGCTATCAGCTTGTATAATATCCACATCAGAGGATGATCGCAGTAAAACCAATTCTTGTTTGACATTAATTATTATTCTTCTGTAGTCTTCAGCGAATCCTAGTAAGAGCCGCAACGGAACGCAAAAGTCGAAATAACCACTTGAATTAGGTACTATTTTGGTCGTAGTTGGTAATATCCATCCGGCTGTTTTTAAAGCGTTCGTTTCATTAGGTGATAAAGAAACCAACCCTTTAAGCGTACTGCTTATACCGACTTTTTTAGTCGAATCTACTACAATGCCAGATATTTCGTACCGGATTTCTTCAAACAAAAAGGCCATTGGATTATTTATGAATGGTACTTTTGATGTTGTATTTTCATCTTTTTCCAAAACCCTTCCTTCAATATAAATATAGCTTTCAGACGGTAAAGTATATGCATCTTGATGTTGTATTGGAATTCGGATCTCATCATTATTTCCTAATTTCGATGAAGCGTAAGGGTTGTGAGTGTGAAGCTCCTTCTCCCACAACGTTTCGTCGAAAACCGGTCCATGTTTTATATCCAGTATGTCCATTATCATTGACTCTGAAACCAAGTCCTTCTAAAAATTTAATGTTCTCTCTAGTTAACCTCTCTACGTTAGGAGATATACTAGAATTGTCTGATGTTTGTTTAGTGTTATATGTAAATTCAAGTCCCATCGTTCTTTAACGGTGCCTGTCTAATGTGTAAACGTACAGTAATAATTTCTCCTCTGAAATCCACGATGTCACCGTCTTGATCTAGTACGTTCAATACGATGTCTGAAATATGAGTGGAGTTTAATGGAAGATATATCAGATTATGAGGTTTTTCAATTATCTTAAATCCAGGTGGAACGGTTGGATAAAACGAATGTAAAATATGTTGGTTCGATCCATCTTTATAAGCCCCTTGAACTATGTTACACGTGATATTTATAGTATTAACTTTAATTATGTTCACAGTTTTTGGACTTGTATGGTAGATATTTGGTTCAAGAACCGACTTGTATAATGGGAAACCAAGTAAAGGACCAATCGATGCTGGTAGAGTGAAATCCATATAAAACTTGCATTTTATTTCACTTCTTAAATTGTTATTATTCGCTCTTAGTTCAATTACATCCTTTCCTAACTTATTTTGAAGTTCTCTGTTTATGTCAGCTATTTCATAAGCACCAGTTTTAATCTCAACAAATTCACGTACATCAGCCAGACCTTCAGTATTTTTCTTTCTCACGTAGTAAAATTTATTATTAACACCTTCTATTATGTTTGGGATTGAGTTGTAAGTAGTAAAATCCAAAAGTGCAATTTCCCACTGTCTATCATCTCTCAGGTGTAATGGTGGAAATAATGTACTTCGTAAAGTTGATGTTGAACCACTAACTGTTACAGTACAAGACGACATCTTACAGTTGACTGACACTTGTGGCTAGAAATTCCAAACATAAATGTCCACATACTGACGTGTCTTCTCTTTGTTTTCTATCATAATTGAAAACTACGTTAGGTACTGCACCGAAATACACTTGTAACTCTTTAGGAGGTGGAAGATTCCCAAAACTGTCGAAATAAAAAACAGAATCAAATATTTTCTTATAACAAACCCAATGTGTCCCAGCACCATTAGCATAATCAAGGTTTACAATTGCGGCATGATTTTTCCAGATTTTTCTTGGCAATCCGTTTCGCATGAACACCCCTCTGAAAAAAGGGATTTTTAAACATGATGCATACCGTTCAAGTTCCTCGTTGTTCAAAGGTTTATTCGGCAAAATTAATTTGTTTTTATTTAATATGCACGGTATGGTCTTAGGTATAATCCTCTTCCGTTTACCTTTTTTTTTGAACATTTTGAACACTTTTTTCGCTTACGATTAACTCTCTTATTAGTATTCCTTCTTTTACTAGTGCCCCCACCGGAAATATTTCTTCTGCGACGTGTGTTTGTTTTTCTTCTCCTCGATCCTCCTCCAACTGCTGTTTTGGCTTTCATGGCTGCAGTTACTGCTAATGCAGCTGCTCGTTCACCAACACTTGCGTCACTTGATTTTACTCTCTGCCAAGCTTTTTCAGCAAGAGCTCTATCTGCAATTGATCTTCTTTCCGAATCTGAGTAATTTGAATATGCAATATCGTGTGCTCTGCAAGCTTCGTCCAATTTGTTTATTCCAGGATCTCCTCGTACCAAACGCTTTCGCAATTTCGTACCTGGACCACAATACTGATAACCTCCAGGCAAATGTAGCTCAATTGGAAGTGCGTCAACAGCTGTGTTTATTAATGCACCTGTAGGTAAAGTGGAAAATGCTTTTTTAAAAAGAGACACTGCGCTACTAGTGAGTCCTCGTCCTCTTTTCATGAGTGATAGTTCACTACTGAACGTCTTCCTTCCATGTATGATAATTTATTTTTGTTTTAACACCTTACTTCATTAGATTACTCTAACGTCTGGCAGTGATAATGACTCTTCTGCATCACTGTTTGTATCATATATTGCGTTTACACTGTTTGAAGGTGTTCCCCGACTTTCCTTCTTCGAAGAGGTGAAAAGAATCACCATAGACTGTAATTTGTCGATTTTTTGGTAAATATCTTGTTTTAATTGCTTTATTTCTTCCAAAACAAATCGCCTATTCACAGCATCTGTATCTTTTTCTGCAATTGCCACATGTATAATTCTTTTATATTTAGCATCAAACATGGTGTCATTTGTCTCGCAATTTAATGTAAATGTACGAATTGTTCCAAGGTTTACTGCTTCATCTTTGTTAATAGGATCTGCAATATTGCACAAACGTTTCCTTCTTAGATCATAGTTTCCGTCTCGAGTCAACTGAAAACCTTCTCCAGGTGGACCTCTCAAAACCTCTCGAACCAAAGAGCTCTCATGACGACCGAACTTATCAACACTCATCTTTAGACTGAATACTTAAGCTATGTATCCCCGACCTTTTAACTCTTCCGTTAAAGCAATCATTTCGTTATCCAATCCGTTATGCCCAGCCTGTATAGATTCATATATTAATCGCATTCTGTCAACCAGCTTATTCACATTATTATAGTATATAATATTTGTATCATACACCGATTTCATCGACATTCCTTTACCCTTAGCCTTCGGACGTTTTCCTCTAATACTAGAAAACAGCTTTGAAATAACTTCTCTATACTTCTCCGATCTATTTCTATGAATAGGTGTATTATGTGAATAACCTTTTCTATGGGAGTTGGTTAAAATACATATGTTTTTAAAATCATTCAAATCCTTCTTAGTATATTTTTTTGGAGAGGGTTTAAAGATCAATTCAAACAGTCCAGCGGTACCCTTAAAAGTTTGGTCTTTAACTGTTATATTATCTTTGTCATCTATCTCTAGCATACTATCCCCCATACGAAGACCGTCTTTTTCCAAGCGTGCTCCATACACGTGGTATTTACTCGATTTATGTGCACCATGTAGCATTTTTAGTATATAATTTCGTGAAAGAGGTCCTTTTTTGCCAATTTCTTTACTTAAAATACTAATATTTGTGGGGGATTCTGTTGGTTCTAAAGGATCTGTTTCACCTTCAATGTCGGATTTACTTTCTTCTTCATCTTCTTTATCTTCTTCTTCTTCTTCTTCTTCTTCTCCTGAACGACTCGTTCTGCTAAATGATTCTGACCCAGATTCTGATCCGTATGTTCCTGAAGTTTCATCTTGTTTAACGATATTTTTATCTCGTTCTTTTAACTTCTTGATCTCCCCATTGGCTCATTCAGGGGTTCGACAATGGGCTTGAAGGTTTCCTCCAAATATTTATTTCTAGCCATCAATCCTTCTTTTAGTAGCAGGTTTTTCTTCCGTATTGAGTCACTTAGGACTTTTATTTCACTAAGCAACTCCTCCTGGTTCGACATTATTAGTTCCGACTGTTCTCAACGCCTTCACCACAAATACTGAATTTGTTATAGGCAGAAGTCAATGTAATAAAACAAATCCATCGAACCCTATTCTGTAACGACCATTTGTCATAGATCTTTCTTTATCTATAACTAAAAACCCATATTTTTCTTTCCAAGCTTTCCCACACACATCTCGAAATTTTTCAAATGACATATCTGCACCAACATGATCGTTGTATATATGTTTGAGATTTTTTTCATCCTGCTTGAAAACAATTAAAAAGTTTACGTTATCTCTAATTAATTGTTTCGGAATTTTACTATATGTTTGACCTATGTAAATAGAGTCAATATGATTATGTCTACCCATAGAGAAGTATGTTCTTATCCTATCATGATTTTCAGAAGAAACATCGTCAAAAATAAAAACTGAATACGGTTCAGCATTGTTAGGCTCTATAATCTCACTACTTGCGTCAAATTTATGCAATGAAACATCGGGTACATCATGCAAAATCTTTTCCAATAATAAATATTTTGGTTGATTTAGAGATTTGGAAAAAATATAAACATTATTGAAGCTTAAGCCGTTTGGTTTTGTTATTAAATTAAAAACAACGTTGGTTTTTCCACAGTTTGAAGGCCCACTAATAATACACCTCATTGTGTTAGGCAATAAACAGCCATGTTTACTTACCTCATTATCAAAAATATCCGGTGTCAAACAATCAATATTGTTAATATCAAGTCTTTCATTCTGGCAGATAATTTCTATAATTTATTTACTGCATAAAGTCTTCTCAAATGCTGTCCCGTTACTGATTTTTTATTTCAAAGTAGGTCCTTTTTGTCTATCCAAGTATCTTCGCTCTTGTCAAATCCCAACCATCTCACTAAAAGTTTATTACCTCTTTTTCTTAATATCTTTTCAACCAAATAAACATTGCCAGTCTTGGATTTTAACAACTCATGTCCGTAAAACCCTCCCTGCAGTATCTCTCCTTTAACATCCTTTAAAATATAAGTTTCAGGAATAGTAGGCTGTACTCGATGCACTGTGAAAACCTCGTTTGTCCAATTCGGAAGGTAACCTTTGGTAAAGATCTGTTTATATTTACATATCCTCACATTGTCTCCTATTGCAAATTTTTTGGGTGGTTTCTTATCTAATATTGGTTTGGTACTTTTCTTTATGCGTTTCAAAACTTTAGATTCATTTGCTTTATTCACCTGATTTGGTTTCATACCTATTGTACGATGTTTTTATCATTGTAATCTTTTATTAAAGTAGGAAGAATATCATACCATACATAGGTGCCTCTTTCTGAAAATTTCTTGTACATTGAAGTTTTCAAAGTGCGATTGAAACGTTCTACAATAGCGGCTTTCTTTTCACTATAAGTTGAATAATGATTTATTTTATTTTTCCTCATTAGATCAGAAAAATCTTTGTTAAAAAATTCTGTACCATCGTCTGTCTGCAGATTTGTTATACGTTTCCCTATCGCCTGAAGTACTTCTTTCATTGCTTCTGTAATAGACGATCCACTTTTGTTTTTCAGTGGAATTGCACTGGCTACTTTTGTAAAACAATCAATAACCGTTAAAATGTACCTAAAACCTTTATTAATCCTACTGTACGGTTTCATTTCTACAAGGTCCGCTTGATATAGGTCATGAATGCCTTTCACGACCGTTGATCTTCTAGGAAAATTTCTTCGAACTGGTTTGTGAAGTTCTTCAACGATGGATTTTCTCTCGTCCATCGGTTCGCTTTATCCTCCAATCGTTTAGTAACTGAACTATAAAACTGTTTCATTTATTAAAAAAGGCTAAATGTTAAATAAGTAATGTAGTTTTTGCTAATTTAAAAAATTGCTTATTCTAAACACACGAAAACTGGGTCAAGGCCACTGAAGTGGCTTTTTAAAAACTTTATTTAACATATACTTAATTAATTAGCATTTTATAGATCTTCCACCAGTTTACTTCTCAGGATGATGATGCACTTAATCAATTTATGTTAATGAATAATGTCCATAAGGAAGTGTGTGGATGTTGTTTTGAAGGATCACACGTTTGTCGTCTTTGTCTGCCAATGACTTCTTTTTCACAGTTATACTATATAAATTATGATTGAAGCTCCGGATTGTGTTAAAAGATGCACTGTACCCAACTCTTCTGAATAAACAGTTGTAGTAATGTTCAAATTTCATTTTTTTCATTGTGTACATCTTTTTTATTCCTTTTGCCTTCTTGATAATCCCTGCTTCATCCTCATCCGCTGCAACTGTTGATGTGACATTCGCTGTTCTATCTGTCATTAATTTTAACGCGTACATCTTCGACATGAGGGCGACAATTTCTTCAAGTGGTACTCCGCAAGTTTCATCCTTGAACTTTCCTAAAACCTTCTTGTTAACAGAGTTGTCGTATGTCGGATGGTTGACTGGGTAGTCGGAGAAGTCAAAATCATTCCTGTGAGGAAACACTCTAAGGTCATCATACATGTCAAGTGTCTTGATCCAATATACGATCCCGTCAGTGTCCATGTAGCTAATTCCAATTCGATCTCGTCCATAAAAGGCAACCATCTTGTTGTAGTGGAAGTCGTACATATGGGTCTTTGAAATATCAAGTATACACATTCCTACATAAAGAGGTCGATCCATGACAACATTTGTTTTGTTCATGCATACAGCTACAAGATTTTCGTTTATTATGATAGATGTTTTGAAGTTAGGCTTTTGAACTAATTTTAACATTTTCTTTTCATCAGAAACAAGTTTCAAATTCATGTGATTCCTTTTGTTTTCAAGACATTTCCCATAGACGGCGTTATTCATCAGTTTGTAAAATTCTTTGTGAAAACTTGATGTGGAAGCTGCTCTTCTTGAAGTATTCGATTCTATATACGGTTTTAGCCAGGTCTTTTGTGTAAATTGAAGCACTCGGTTGATTTTAACAATTTTGATTCCTAGTTCAATTGCTTGCTGTACAATCCAATAATGTGCAATGTAATTAGATTTATTTTCAAGTGTTGTCATCAACTTTGAATATTTGCCTCCTGGAGGAACCTCGGACCTTGGTAATAGAGGAAGGTCATAATGATGGTCGTGAAGGTGCTGAGGATACTCGAAGTCAAAGTCCAATATGTATCCGATATCGCTGAACTTCGGGATGCTCATAATGTCTCCTAAAACATTAGAATCAACCCAGCAAAATCCGCCAAAAGGTAATGGCATTGACATGGCGTATCCATAAAGGTTATTGGCGTCGAAGTAGCCTAGGTAGACTGATTCTTTAGTGGAGTTATAATTTTGAAGATGTTTGTTATTGGCTTTGACATATCGTGTGACCGATTGTGTGAGCCCTCCTCTAACACCAGCTTCAACCATAAGAACCATGTCAATATCAGTTAAAAGTTGGAGTTCGCATTTAGTTTCCTTCATCATAGCTTGCCAAGCCAGCCCCGGAGATGTGAAGTAATAGAAACAATCCAGTCCGTAAGCTAACAAACAGGAATTTCTAAATTCCTCCATTACATCACAAAGGAGAGTTACATCAAGTTTCACATAAAAATCATTATAATCTCCGAGCGTCGACATATTAAGTTCCTTCCATACCTTGACAGCATGCTCATAATCTTCTGGATCTACTGGAGATTCATTGAGTTTACTGTAAAACATTTCTGGTGGAGGTAACGCAGTCTCGTCAAATCGAGCAAGGGAATCTATGTAGTCGTACGGGAACACTCCTTTTCTTAATACGAGCTCCATCTTATATTCTGGAACCAGCTTCCTCGTTTCAATTAAGTCATCTCTTTCCAGATTCTTAGAGAGTGTCATCAAACTGAATGGCATAAACCTTAAGGAATCTATAAACCTTAATTTTATATTTTTTACTTTCTTTGAAAAACTAATAAATTTTTCTGTCGTTTGAGCCAATACGTCAATTTGTCCTTTGTCTCGTCCAAGTTCTGGAATAATAAAGTGTGCGTCGTATCCACTTAAATTGTGTAATACAACCGGTATAAAGTTAGGTAGCTTAAAGTTGATATTGCAGGCGTTACAAGCTGCTCCTCTATAGGCTCCTGTCAAATGATCATGGTCACGCACTTTGATGTTGTCCTCAGAAAACTCCTGTTTACACAAGTAACAAATGTCCTCCATTTGATGACATAGTTCTTGAAGGTCAGTGAGATTTTCCATAGGAACAATGTAACTGTAGAGGGTAGATACTTTTTCAGCAATATCATATAGATCATCAACAAATCGTGTTGCAGCTTGCTCCCCACGGTAAAGCTTTGGCTCCGTTGGAATATCGTAGTGCCGAAGATGCTCATATGAAAGTGTTGATTTTACCAAAAGACAATAGCTGTTTGGCTCGTGTTTTTGGTATTTCCTACTGTCTGCTGCGTCAGGATCCACATTTTCCACTGGTATCAATGACGATTCAAAATCTGCGTAAATTACAATTGGGATGCGATACTGGTGATGGATATTTCTAAACTTTAGAATAGAACTATTCAGAGTTGGAAGGATAACTTTTGCTGCTGCATGATCTCCACAAAGTTTAGAGTGTTCCGTCAGCCAACTACGACCTCCTCTATTTATAGAGATATTTTTAAAACAGAAACATCTTTTACACACTGTTATTGGTGACTTTCTTTTGGTGAGCTGATAGTGAATGAGCTTAGTGAAATCTTTTATGTACACATAATGTGAAACAGTTTCATCTTTTAGTAACAGTAAATCAGTATGGTCAGTCAATTCACGTGGTACCACTTTTAACGGGTACACATTGTTTCTTCTGTCCAGTCCAAACACGTTAACAGATACACCTGCATTACGTTTTTCAAAACTTCCTATATCAGACAATGACACTGGGTAGTTTAATCCATTAAATTTATATCTACCATTTAGTTCTTGATATCTTCTATTCGGTCGTTCAGGATGTTGGACACCTTCATGAACAAGAAATTTCGCCAACATGGAATATCTGAAACATTCATTGTCATTGTTTTGAACATTAATACATGATTTATTATCTTTAATCTTTGCTGGCAATGGAATAAAACTGCTGCCACGTTCACCGTATCCACGTTTATGAACTAGTAAATCCAGGTTGTTTACATTGAGCAAGGACCATCCGGATCCACGAGCTTCATGTTCAGTTATTTTAAGCACCAATTCTTGTAAACATTCATCAACTATTTCATCTAAATTTGACGTCTCCATGATAGTTCGGTTTCTAGAAAGAAACCCTCTGTTGGATATTTCTCCTTCTACATTATTAAATGTTGTGTCCAATAGTAATCCAAATTTAATGAAATTCAAACGGTTAAGTTCATAATTTAATTTTGCAATTATAACATCTTTAACGAGGGTCAGAAATATTTGTAGTTCAAGTGTATTGATGTTATTTATTCTGTAATGTCGAACGACAGATCTGTCAAACGCCTCCACTAAAATGTTGACTCCCAACGTTGCATCTTCGTTCGCAGTCCCTCTAGAAGTAGAGGGTGAGGATTCATCTTCAGGATCCACTGAGTTTTGTTTGCTAGGAGGTGCATATGCAATTACGCTTGGTCTGCTCTGCCGTGTAGAGTGTTCAGTGTCAGCAAGGAAGTGTAAGAAATCGGGATGGTCTTCACAATCGGATAATGCATTATTAGTAGCATTATGGTAAATTTCACAGTGATATATATATAAATCCTCATTTATGAAATCTTCATTACAACGTTGACAATAGTACATTGTGATTGAATAAATTTCTCAGTGTGTTATAGACTGCTCCAAAAGTAGTATTGAGAGCCATTTTTCACATCTTCTAGTTTTATAGCAAATGCTGACCTTATACCCGATCTAATATGTTTTGTAAAATATGCAAAATGTAAATAAATGTTTTTATTATATATTAGAAGAAGATTACCTGTTAAGTTGCAGACGATATTTAGATGGCTGTGCAGACGCTGTAGGTTTCTTGTAAGTTACTAAAAAGTTTAAATCCGTTCGTTGGAAACATAAGTTGCGCCACTCTGCTCAAATATTAAACCAACAAACCAGAGGTTATATAAAAATGTAAAATGTCTTCAAAATACAATTTAAATTATTTAAACAAAGAAGAATTAAAATATGAACTTACTTTAAGGGCACAACAAATAACCAATGAAGATGTAGATTCTATGAGAAAACTTTTAAGAAATTGCTTGCATGTAAAACCTGATGTTAATAATTTGTCAAATAACTATACATTACAAGAAGAAATTGATTGTGTAAGCCAAAAGTACGAATTAATTTCTACCCTGATTGAACAATGCAGTGAAAACCCAAATAAACTAAAGATTGCAAAAGTTAAAGCCAAATTGAGTCATCTAAAAATTAGAGTAACAAATTTATTGAAATGTAAAATTGAGCCTGTGCAAAAACAAAAACTTGAAGATGTAAATAGTGAACTAACTTTAGCTATAGAAAATTTTAAAACTATTGCCGGTGTTATTAGTTCTGAGGAAATGGATAAATTTGAGCAAGATCTTAATACATCACTCATTGAAGATGAAGAAATGTTAGGAAAAATTGAACAACATCGATCAGATGCAACCACACCTGTTACATCCACACCACACCACGAGGCCCACCGACCTAACCTAACCACTGCAGTTCCCACTGCTACATCACTCAAAACACTCATTGCTCCAAATCAAAACATGCCTCATCATCCCCCTGAAATCATTCAACAAGCCACAACTACTAACCCTTCCAATTACAGTATTTTTGGAAAATTATCAAATCCTATGGAAATCTATTTACAAAAATTTCCAGTGTGTAACGGACTTGAAACAAGCCCTCTACTACAATTTCTGCGAAATATTGTAAACATTCAAAATGAAACTACTTTGAGTCAAAACGAGCTATATGAAATACTACCCATATATTCAACGCCCCCATTGGTGAACAAAATTTTGGAACATAAAAACGCCCAAAAATCCATAGAACTACTTCATTCTGATATTTTAAGCACCTTCATTCCAATCACATTAAGGGAAAAGTTAAAGCAAGACTTAATATTTCGACCACAAAAGCCCAATGAACCATTGTCTATATATATAAATGAAGTGAAAATGAACCACGAAATCTTGAAAACTGATTTAAGCGAAAACCAATTGGTTTCATTTATCAAAAACGGCATACACCCTGATATTAGAAACAAGTTAGTATTCGAGAAAAACCCAGAAACTTTTGCTGATCTTGACCAGTTGTGCATAAATGTAAATAATGTATCATACAACGATTTTGTCAGAAATCATGTGTACAAAAATTCCCGTAATGAAGTTCAAATGCAAAACTCGCATAGCCCCCCATGTTCAAATATCAGAGAAAATTATAGGCCTCAATCCAAAAACGTCCCGAGAAATCCAAACTTAACATCTGCAGGTGCGAAAGTGTGTTATCACTGCAACAGACCAGGCCATATCGCTCGACAATGTTTTCGAAAGCCAAAAAACTACTAAGGCCGGGAGGGAAAAATATATCGCCACCTAACGGGATTTGCAGGATTTTTACAGGATTTTGTATTTCATAAGTGAAGGTACTGTTTTAGTGCAAAATGTAGAAAACTTGGAAGATGTGCGAAAATTACATATTTATGATTTAAAGCCATCGTAAATGAAAGAAGAAATTTTAAGCCGTGAAATATGTTCTCAAAACATTTATGAACTTCCCATGACTTCGAGAAGAACTACAACTATTGTAAATATAATTTAAGGGATATTAAAACAAAGTGACATTTATTTGAGATAATATTTGAGATAAAAGAAATATATTTATAAGTGAGAAATATTGAGAAAACTATTTAAAGTAAAAGGGTCAAATTATATTCAATTGTCAAATGATTAAAGGTTTATATAACTTAAGCAAAATATCACTGTCCGCCGTCAGTTAGTGTAATTGTTGAATAAATGTTGTATGTAAGAGTATGTATGTGTGAAAATATGAGCCGGCGCGTACAAATGTGAATGAATTGATGAAAGTTGAGTGAATTTTAGGTAGTTTTTAGGATACACGTTGTCACGACACACATTTTTCACACGCATTACTAAAATCACACTACACAAAACACACGGAACACAAACAGCACTTCACACGAAAACAATCACTGAAACAAAAACGGAACACGACACACAGACTAACACACGCACTTGGACTCTGTTTAGTTGAGAACTGACCTCAGACAGGATATCTATTGAAAAGAGAAAGTTATTTTGGGAGAATTATTTACCGTTAGTTTCCTCAATATGAATCATATTAAATACTGAAATAAATGAATATTGCTCAAAATGATTGTAAATAGTTAATTTAGTTGCATTTTATATCAAAATCTTTTGTTATACTGTATTTCATGATAAAATCTCTGTTAAATTGTATGTAAATAAATTTAAAGATTAATTTGATTTGTGAATGTAAACAAACGTCGGCGAATTATGAAGTCTTATGCTATCTAGCGGTGACAGATGAAACTAGTTGAGTTGAATTGCATATTGTAGCGCTAGAGTTCAGCACCTGTCAAGTAAATTTACATCTGTCGCTTGTTAAATTATTAAGAAGACAAAATTTTTTTATGTTTAAATATTTGCATTTTGATATATATATTTGAGGATTTATTTTAATTAAGAATTTGTATTAGAAATAGATATCATTTACATTTTGATATTTTCTTGGTAGGGGGATATTTATACCCGATCTAATATGTTTTGTAAAATATGCAAAATGTAAATAAATGTTTTTATTATATATTAGAAGAAGATTACCTGTTAAGTTGCAGACGATATTTAGATGGCTGTGCAGACGCTGTAGGTTTCTTGTAAGTTACTAAAAAGTTTAAATCCGTTCGTTGGAAACTGTGATCCGATAGAGTTGAATCCTCCTCGTTGAAATAGTAAGTTTTGTAATAATTAAATTGTTTTATGCATTTGTCATGAATTGTTATTATGTTGAGATAAATATGTAGATGTTATTGTATATTTGTAAAGTAATATTTTCCATTAACTATTTTATATAACTTGTAAAACTTAAAATCAAATGTGAGGCAAAGCCTGTTTCGTTTTGTTTGTCAGAAGCTCATGATTTAAATAAATAAAATCTTATATAAATTTTGAATGTTAATTGATTTTAAATATTGTAAATTAATTCGTTTGTTCCATTTGTTTATTTGCAGACGAGGTTTATGGGATATATCTATCATCGGACACAGCCACTTCCAATTAAAGTAAGATCTGCCTTATTTTCATTTTAATTAAAAAGGTTATAAGATATTTATTTATAAAGAAAATTGCAAGTGATCGAAGAAATGTATTTGTATATAATATTTAAATAAGTAATTAAAGTGTTCAGTTAAACAATCATTCTTATTTCATTTACATACCTCTTGGTAAAAATGTTGGTGATATATTTACTAAATTAATTATAATGTTGCCCTAATTGGCTAAGCTGGGTATAACCTCAGCATTGAATTACTATTGGTTTATATTTTTGCTAACATCATCACTTTCATTGCCATTGGTTCATTCATTTAAAAAGTAAACATAAATGAAATTATAAATTAGTATTGCTATAAGCTTACTAACCACAACATAATTATGGAGCAGCCTATACAGGTCCCAGATATATCCTCCACAACACCACCTTTTCAATTATCATTTACACCCACGGAAAGACAAGAAAGTGATGATCAACCAGTACAGGTTAACGTTGTATCAAGCAGAACAACTATCCAATCCAGAGAAGTAATGGCTGCATTAGAAAGATTAGTAGGGGCAGATTATCTATCAGATGATGACATCATTGTTGAACAATAAACCCTTTATACAGTTGAAAAACACATCCAAACAGCCGTTTTAACGGCTACCATTTTTTCATTCGTTTATTATACTCTGCTTGTGGCTTTTTTAGTTTAAGGAAAAAAAAACATTGCGAATTCGGCTGAGTTTTAAAACGATTGAAACAATTGGTGGCCTTGAAAAAGGCCGTTTGAAACAGACTTCTCTAATTAGTCGCTCAGGTATGCAACGCCATCATCGTCTTCCTCACCACTGGAACTATCGAATAGTCTCCGCCTTGCATCGGGAACATCACGTAGGACAGGAGTCCTGTTGTCATCCTCATCTTCGGACAGGAGATAACATTCAATACTGTCGGCGACTGACTCCGGATAATCCTCGTGAAGAACAAATGCTATTGCATCTTCTATGTCAGAGACATCTAGTGATGATGTGTTGTCATCGGAGTTGGTCAGGTCTTCGGAGTCGCTAGTATCTTCAATCTCCTCCACATCTTCCTGTAAGACATTTTCAATTATTTCTCCAATTTGCTTCCAGTGGTGAGGGATGTCTAGTGGTGCCATGATGGTAGATAGGATATGAATGACCGGTGACTACTATTTACCTTTATTTATAGGGGAATTTTGTGATGAGCAAGCAAAAATAAACAACGAATAAGAGCATTAGGTTTTAGTCAGTAAAAAAAGTGCTAAGTTATGGTAGAAAAACCGTAAACATAGGTTTTGATCTCAAAAAATGTATATATATATATATATATATATATAGAGAGAGAGAGATACACTTGTGCATACTTAATATCATAAATTTCAATTGTTAGTTGGGGTAAAATTAAGAAACCACCATGTGTTTTGTACAACTAAAAATTTTAAAAACCATGTGTTGCTAATTATTAATTTCATTATTAGTAGAAACATTAATAATCGAAAAGATAAATAATTGGTATGGTTCAAATAAGACGCTTAGCTTAGTTAAAACGAGTGAAATTCATGGTGGCCTTGAAAAAGGCCGTTTGTAGTTGCCCTCAGAAGGTGGAGTTTGAGATGGCGTTGTGGGTCTGCAGGATACGTCCTCAAGAAACGATGACGGTGAGAGTCACCCTTTGGCCAAGCCGCAGCAAACGCTTCAGGTCTTTGATGACGTTGGTCTTGAAGGGTAAGTCATCTTCCAGAGGAGTAGGCGCCATCCAGAACCCTACGTCGGACGTTGTCAATTTAATTGTAGTCGCTCGGCAGTCAGCCCTGATACTGTCTAGAGCCTCAGAAACTCTCCACAAGTCGCATTCTTGAGTTATCTCCGTCGTCCAATAAATCGGAACACGGAGGTAGAATGTTTTCAGCCACAGAGGAGAGCGTTTAACCCTTCTCGCTGTTTGGTGGTGAACAATCTCGTAGACCATGTTGTCAGGTAAACGTCGCAGATGGATGTGATCAACTCTACAGAACGCCTCTATTTATAGTAATAACTACTGCATATTCAGCAGTATCTTATCTTAACTGCTGACAATGCTTTTCAGCAGTCTCTTATCTTAACTGCTGACAATGCTTTTCAGCAGTCTCTTATCTTAACTGCTGACAATGCTTTTATTATTTTCAAGGTCAACCTAACAAACAAACAAACAAAATCTTGTTTTGAATGCAAAGAATCGATGAAACTAGAGTTGTAAATATTAATTCAGTCTGCAGCCTGCATTATCAGTTTATTTCATCTCATAATATTTTTTGTTTGTGAAAAACAACAGAGTTATCACACTGTGAGTACTATAACGAGTGAATCAATTGCTGGAATTTAACAAGGCCGTATTTGAATTCTCCGCCAAGGTTTACGACTGGTCTCGACCGTTGTTGACTGTAAGAAAAGCTACGCAATGTAGGTTAATTATGCTGTAGGATTGTGCATAATATACTTTGTTTGTGAAATACAACAGAGTTAGCACACTGTGAGTACTATAACGAGTTAATCATTTGCTGGCCTTTAAAAAGGCCGTTTTTGAATTCTCCACCAAGGTTTACGACTGGTCTCGACCGTTGTTGACTGTAAGGAAAGCTACGCAATGTAGGTTAATTATGTTGTAGGATTGTGCATAATATACTATGTTTGTGAAATACAACAGAGTTAGCACACTGTGAGTACTATAACGAGTTAATCAATTTTTGGCCTTTAAAAAGGCCGTTTTGAATTCTCCACCAAGGTTTACGACTGGTCTCGACCATTGTTGACTGGAAGGAAAGCTACGCAATGTAGGTTAATTATGTTGTAGGATTTTACATAATATACTTTGTTTGTGAAAGACAACAGAGTTAGCACACTGTGAGTACTATAACGAGTGAAACAATTGGTGGCCTTGAAAAAGGCCGTTTCTGAGCTGCTGATCCAATCTAGACGCACTCCCACATCGCCTTTGCCAGTTCGCCTTTGCCCGCCCTTTGAAATACTAAGTATGACCCAGTCTTGGGTATTGGTTGCAAATATCCAGGCAGTCTTACCTTTAGGATTCTTCCGCTGTTTTCCAAAATTACTTTGCGCTCTTTAATTTGTAGGAGTTTATATTTTTTGGAAACTTTCAATCTTCGGAATTTTCCCTCCTGAGCTATAGTTTCAAAGTCAAAACTAGATGCTGGCGGCTTTTTCTCTGCAGGTTTGTGTTTAGCGCAGAACGTTTCTCCTATTTTGCAGAAGACTGCACACACTTCACCCTTCTTCGGCCCTCTCTTAAATTGGTGGGTACACTTGGGCGCATTTCTTACCCGTGGTGTCTTCTTCAATGATATTCTTGGTGTGCTGGAGGATGAAGTTGCCTTCGGTACGAAGGGGTCATGTTTTGAAATGAATTTCCTATTATCTTCATCCGATGACTCTGCTGTCGGTGCTCCAAAGTGCAGGGGACTTGGCGGCGAAACCACGCTTGTGGATGTAGAAGGTGCGTCCGGCGGATCGAAGATAGACTTCACCTTGTTCTCAGCCAGGATGGATTCTACAGCTGCAGAAGTCTCAGAAGAGTCCATGACTTGGAGATCAGATCAGCAATCAGCTCAGTGGAGGAATGAGGAAACATCGCACTACTCTCTCATTATATAGGCGTTGCTGACACAGCACTCTTCTCCTATTGGTCAGTTGAATTTAAGTACTAAAAATGGTGGCCTTGATAAAGGCCGTTTTTATGTTCCAATCTTGGACCGACTGTGCCTCTACGTTAGAAACTTGCAAATGTTTGTGTTTGAAAGCAATTTTATGTTTTACTCAAAGCTATGACTCTTAAGCACCATAACATTTGTTTTTAGGTACATTAAACAAACTGTGTTGACTGAATAACGAACAAAATTCTCGGTCAAAATATATTATTTAGAGTCGGCAACTACGTATCTCCAATCTTAGCCCGACTGTAACTCTATGTTAGAAACGTGGAATTGTTTGTGTTTGCAAACACAACTCATTTTATTCTTTACTCCAAGCTATGGCTGTTAAGCCCCATAACATTGATTTTAAGCGCATTAAATAAACTGTGTTGACCGAATAATGAACAAAGTTCTCGGTCAAAATATATTATTTAGAGTCGGCAACTACGTACCGTACAGATTACCAACACCCAGTATGTCATGGGACTTATAATAAAACTTTGCAAATGCATGAGTTCAAAAACGATTGAAAAATCTGGTGGCCTTTAAAAAGGCCGTTTTTTGAGATGATCTAGCGACGGACCCATTCGGCCTTCCCTCTGGGATACGAAGGGTCCTCCCCTGGCCCGTGAATCTTCAGATGCGTCGACTTCCACGGCCACTCCATTCTCCTTGGCAGGCGAACTCTCGTCAGCTCCAAGGAACCAACCTCCCGCAGAGTAGCCTCACCATCCTGGCGTACGAAAAATAGCAATTCGTACAGGCCGGGTTTCATCCGCCACAACCGTCGATTCTGTTCGCCATGGCGTAGTTGCCCAAGTGGAGTGTAGAAGCGCCGCTCCAGCCTCTGAAGCTTTCGCCGTGGAGTAGCCGCAACACAATCCATTACAGTGACAGGATTGCTCCTTGCCACTGGTCTCGGAGCTGGACAGTCCAAAGCGAAGTGAACACGCCTCTGCGAGGCTCCTGGACGTTGACGAGGCGGCCGGAGTGAGGATATCGGTGCTAGTGGAGCCCGTCGCTCAATCATCTCAGCGAAGATTTCTTCCACCGTAGTTTCCATCTTCTCTCCTCAGCGCAAGCAGGATGTCCTGAGCCCCACTAATCATTGGTCTCTAAGGTGCGACGCTACGTACCGTATAGGATACGCTGCAGGTCTCCTGTTGGTGCGCACTAATAACACTGACTCAGCGTTTTATTTAGTGGCCTTGAGAAAGGCCATTTTAATTATTTAATGTCCCAGTCCAAGCGCTTACCCATTTGAACAAACTATGTTGACAGAGGAACGATTAAAATTCTCGGTCAAACCATATTTGTTGAAGTCGGTAACTAAGTACCGTACCGTACAAAATACCAACAAACTTTATTGAAACCTCATGGGACTTATAATAAAACTTCATTACAGCAGGAGTAAGACTGGGGGTAAAACAAAATATATGTTTTACGCTACTGAGTGTCAAACGATTGAAATTTTTGGTGGCCTTTAAAAAGGCCGTTTTTATCAGTGTCATTGTTTACAGTGACACCCATTGGACGGTGACACGCCGACGTCGTTGCCCATCTTCCGGCTTCCCGACCTCCAAGTAGGTCTTTAATGTCTCGTACGGTGGCTCAATCACTCCATTCGGCAGGTAACTTCTAAAGACAAAGTTGCGGTGGCGCAACAAAAGCTCCCGCGAAGGCTTGTCCCATCCGAGCAGACAATAAAGTCCCGGCTGCAGTTTCCACAGGCGGTGGAGCTTGAACCCAGGGAATGCCGGTTCGAAGCTCGGCCGACGAATCTCCCTCGGCTCATCGCTAACAGGGATCTGGGCCGTATAGTTCTTCTCAGGTTCCAGATCCCTCGTCTTGTCCGAGAGAATTTCTCTAAGTAAAGAGAACGGTTCCCGGGCACAAGTCGATATGTTTACCCTTCCAGGCATTACATCGACGGGTCTACTCTTTGACGCTGGTGTTGGAGCCGGGCGTTGACGAGGCTGCCCTGTCACGGACTCGCTCTTTGGGGCTGGGATTGGAGCTGGACGTTGACGAGGCTGCCGGAGTGATGACCGAGGTGTGACACTGTGGGGCCTGGAGCTGGAAAGCTGGAACGATGGTTCCCGACGAGGCATGTCAAACATCTTAGGCCGGGTCTGCTTCCTGAACATGATGCAGTTGCGTCCGTAACGAAAGGGTGAGCAAAAGTGATTCGCTTAAGAACAGCGGTATACTCACTAGCACAAGCCGGCTTCTCATTGGTCAAACAGTTCAACCAATGAGGTGAGGTTATTTTCTGCTGACTCAGCGGAAAAGTTCATAAAACCGGGACGCTCGTTCCACTCGAATCATTCGGCATGCAGACACGGGACCAGTCCAGAGCAGCTCCAGAGAAGCGGGGCACAGCGGAGATCATCGGAGAGAAGCTGAACATCCACGGAGGTCTCCTAGTACCGCAATCCCTGCAGTGGTACCCCGGGCTTGGAACTTCTGTGATATAGCGAGCACCACATATGTAGGTCTCACTTGCTATCGGCCGGCATCTCTACGCTGATCTCCGCCGGGTCCCGAGGCGGAGTCAACACCTTCTGCGTCACACAAGGCCTGAGACAAGTCCCCCTGTGTGGTCAGCACTGCTCCGGGCGTTGGGTGAACAGTGCGGTGGGCAATGGATCTGGATTTCGTTAAGCTCAGCGCCGATCTCTTATTCTTCTCTGTACAATCCTTTTCTGTCTTGCATGGCTTCGCTGGTTTCCCACTAACACTAACACAATTTGTTGATTTGTACAAGTTAAACTCTGTCCCTTACCCTATTCCCATCACAACCCCAAAAACAAACCCGGGTGGTTCGCGCAGTGTGGAGTTCTGCGGTCCACCCATACCCTAAGCAGTTCAATCGGTCGGCATGGGCAAACCGCCACGAATGAACTGACCCTTCTTGACTGGTCGGCAGGGCAATCCGCCACAGTCAAGATCCTTTTTTTTTAAGTATTAAAATGACCTTGAACACGTTTGAACATGTTTGGAGAATATAAATTATAATTATTTAAAGTCCCCCTAAAACATTCATAGCGACAACTGAATAACTATTCTTTGTTACCGCGAAAGTTGTAAAATTGAGACTTATTAAAACGGCCTTTATAAAGGCCACTAAACTGAAGTTGGATAAATGACAAAGTCCATAAAATGTTGAATGCTCCTCCTGTAAAAGAAGTAACAAGATGTGAGGCTGATACTTGTAAAGGAATCGTCTAAGACTGTGAAAGTAAAAATAATTGAGACTTGTAAAAATGGCCTTTGTAAAGGCCACCAAAATGATTGATGTTAAATGACAAAGTCCTGAGAATCTGGATTGAAATGTACTTAATGTAGGTTTAGTATGATGTATGGTTGCTAGGCTGATTGACAACGAATGATATAAGTGGTGGCCTTGATAAAGGCCGTTTGTAGAAGGAGTGGAGTCCTGGATTTAGTGTGGGGGGATGGAAGCGACGACCCGAATAATTTGTCGTAGTTGTAGTTGTCGGCGTAGGCTAGCGTCGACTGTGTCCAAGTGTTGATGTTGGAGGATGAGGTGGAAGTGATCTCCGCTACTAACTTCGATAATCATCTGATCGGCGAGGTGTCGGTAGCGGTCCAAGATGCCCATGAGTTGGTTTATCTGTCGGTAAGTGAAGATGTCTCGCTTTATTAGAATCGTCGCAAAATTTTTATCTTATCTAAGATCTAGATCTAAGATAAGATAAGATAAGATAAGATAAGATAAGATAAGATAAGATAACACAAACCGACGTAAATGGATGGTTTGCCATTTCAAGTCGCAAACCGACTTAAATGGACGGTTGGCCATTTCAAGTCGCAAACCGACGTAACTAAACCGTTTCTTAATATAAATCCACCCGCTTTCACATTACCTCACATCCAATGACGTATGTGTATCGTCACACCAATACGTCATCGCCGTGACGTCATCACACCCTCTCGTCACACATACGTCATCACCACGTCACTCAAACGTCACTTCTGATTTAAAAACAATTATTTTTCAGCTGTCCCAGACTCCCCATATTGCCTCTACTTATGTAAACTAATTATGGTAACTTGAACTTGTATTGTACTCTGCTTTCAGGTAATACTTTGAGAGGGCCGACTACACGTTAAATACACAAAAGGATTTGATATGTTATTGGTTATACTATTGTAAAAATTTCTCCAAATAGACACCAATGAAAGACGCCATGTTGGAATATTTGGTGAGTTTCAGCTGATTATTTTGCATGAACTTTGTATCGTAATATGACTCTTCATTTCCTGTTATTTTAGTTGTTTTGTCTACGCACAATGACCTTTTGAATTGTCGAACTTCTAGTGAATTTCCAATTTTTAATTAAGTTTGTTTGAATTTAAGTAAACGCTTTACACTATTTAGCAGCTTTTGATTTAGATTTTATAAAGTTGCGTAACTTAATACTTTCAGCAAACAATGTAATGTAATATGTAATTTTTAATAGAGTATAATAATTGTTATATTCATATTCTCGAATACTTTGGTTTTTTTCATTTAAAATTGGACATAAAAATTGGACTTTGTTTGATGTTTTGCGTAATTTCTTACTGTGTGGTTTATATTTAACCATTTACATCAAATAAATTACAGACACATTTAAACTAAGACTTACCATCCAGAGTGCACCGAAGAAGAATTGAACATCTTTTATGAAAATTGTAGTTTTGATTTGAAAAATTGGAATTAAAAATTATTAGTAACTATAGATACGACGAATTGTCTTATTCTATCCACGTTAGGAGCTAAAAAAAGGCACGAACCACTGGAAGTGGAGACATTCCGATGTGAGCACTGCCAGTGTAAAACTTTGAAATCACGCCGAGCGTTTCCTGTAGCAAATTTTAAAATCACGGCGCCGCGCCGTCTACTGCTTGATGGATTGTAACTTTTACTTTGTCCGATATGCTAGGCCAGTCTAATGGATGTGGCACTGGATTCACGATCATACGGTCCCAGGCTCAATTCTACCTTTTCGTGTTTACTTTTTGAGGAACCATTTTTTGTTATATTTTACACAACCCCATTTTACTTTCTCCCCCTATACATAGTATATGGAGAAAGTATTGTTTTCGTCAAAATTTTTGAATTTGAGTTGTTAGTGGAAATATTCGTTTCCCTGAACCCAAAAAAGTGGTTTTTACGTGATGTCTGTCTGTGTGTGTGTGTGTGTGTGTCCGTGTGTGTGTGTGTGTGTGTGTGTGTGTGTGTGTGTGTGTGTGTGTGTGTGTGTGTGTGTGTGTGTGTGTGTGTGTGTGTGTGTGTGTGTGTCTGTGTGGATGTGTACAGAGCTAGAGCCCTAACCTATGGGCCGATTTTTATGAAATTTGGTATGTAGGTACTAATCCACGATATCTCCAGGCGTTTTTCATTTTTTGAATTTTTGATTTTTAAGGGTAATTATCCCCCAAATACCGCCAAAAAACATGAAAAATCAAAATTTCTCAAAAACGGCTCTAACGATTTTGATTAAACTTCCGTGGTTTGTGGAACTTTAGGTTTCCAAAAAAATTACACCACCCGCATTTCTGGAAAAATTCGGGTTCAGAAATTACAGGACTTAAATCATCCAAAATTCAGTTTTTGGGATTTTTCATAAAAAATCATAAATGTTAAATACCCCCGTAGCAGCAAACCTGCGTACTCAGCGAATTTCCAATGCATATATATGTATATTAATACCACATAAAGCCACATACCAAGTTTCATCAATATACATTCATAAATAAACGATTTATGACATTTTAATTATTCTCCATAAGAATAACATGGCGGCTGAGTATGCAGGTTTGCTGAAGCAAGGAACACAAAAAAAGGGGTTTTATACAAATATCAATACAACTCATCTAGGTAAAGCGACATACCAAATTTCATTAATTTATTTTCATAATGAAGGCAGATAACACGTTACTTATTCTCCATAAGAATAACATGGGGCTGAGTACGCAGGTTTGCTGCTACGGGAGCCTTGGGTAAAAAATTGTCTTTTGAGCAAATATCAATGGTCCACAACCAGATGAAGCCGTATACCAAGTTTCGTCAGTATACGTTGATAAATAGGCGAGATATAACATTTTTCTTTTCCTCCATAAGAATAACATTAGACAACGTACTGTGTTTAGCACTTTCAATATCTCGGTAACCAAATGACGTAAAGAAATGATCAAAATACCAAATTGTGTGTTTTTTTAAGCTGAATCCAATGGTGAAAATTAAAATTTGAATATTTCAAAAATTATATGTGAAAAATTCGAAAAACCCATTTTTTGGATACAAAACCCCCCCAAAATACCCCTTCGGGTAGAGCGATCTGGCTGGTTTTCGAACTTAAAGTCATAAATGTTGCTTTACACGTTTATACCAAATTTCATCAAAATCGGATCATTTTTACGAGAGTTATCGTGCTCACGGACACACATATATATATATATATATATATATATATATATATATAGATATATATATATATATATACAGTATCGAACGAATGGTGTTTTTGGGGTCTGGGGACCTCAAAACGAAAAGTTATCATGGTCCCGGGCCTAGGTCTTACCATGCCGACTACGGTAATAGCTTCTTCCCTATAGGGGAAATTCGCTAAAAAGATTACTATTCACCATTAAAAAGAGCTCAAAAAACTAAATAAATTACTATTCTACGATTGCTAGTTGCGGAGAAAATTGAAATTTTCATTTAGCGGTAAACGCAGTACGTTGTCCAATGTTATTCTTATGGGGAATACAAGAATAACTATTTCTCTCTTATTTACTGATCAATTTCATTAAAATTTGATATGCAGGTCAAGTTAGCATTGACCAACAGATGATGTTCGAAATGTGTTGCTATTTAACCCTGGGGGGGCAAGGGGGCATTTCCCCTCTCAAAACCACTGTGTGTAGCAACGGACTCTATAGTGCCTCCCAAAAAAGGTATTTGGGTGGATATTTCTGAAAATAACTATTTTAGACAATTTTCTGTACATTTATCTATACTTCATATTCTATATTTAGTAAATAACAAATATTTTTGTCATTAAAGTTTGGCTAAAAGGGAGAAAGTATGTGTCAGTTTCCTGATACCGTTTAGTTGTATTATATTACAAAGAAAAGAGCCACCATACAGCGCTCTGCGGAGTCAGGTTAGGCTAGTTTACTATAATTTTTTCGTAAATGTAGCCTAATTTTTTAAGAATATAAGTAGGTTTCTTCTGTTTAAATTTGAAAACACTACATTTCACTGTTAATTTAAGACCAGCATTGTTTTCTTATAATAAAACATCTGTTGCGGATAGTTCGTTCGTCATCGGACGAGTTCGGCTTTCTTCGGGTGGTGAAGCCTTTACTTCCAGTGGTTCGTGCCTTTTTTAGGCTGCTAGTTTCTATTTATTTTGGTTTAATTTTTTGACTAATAAAATTTAAAACTAAACTTATATTTACAAGATTAATTAGTCGAAACGTGTATTATTAGACACCGTGAAACGAATTCGTAACAAAAAGTTGTAGAACAAATATCAATACTGAACTGAAGTACTCACTACACCGACTAAGTATTCTCCACTCATATATTTCTAAATAATATACATTTTGACTCGTTAGTGCAAATATTACAATACTCTACAGAGAGAAAATAGCACCCCCCACTCCGTCGTAACTGAACGTTCACGAATATAGACGATGACACCCTGACGAAGAGCCCTCAATATTTGCATATGTTTTTACGGCGTTTTAAGTTTTAAAAAGTAATTTCGCAGCACAATGTTATACTAAAAATATAAAAAATAAACTAAAACGTTACTGTTTTAGTTCAAACAATTAAAACCCTACAATTAACAATTTTTCGTCTTCAAAAAGATAACCATAATTTGCAGTTTCGAACTAAAAACCTTCACCGTACCAAATTCTCAACCTTAATCACTGAGCTATTTCGCCATGTTGGATGGTATTAAATTTGTTATAAATTAAGGGATAGCACTGACTCTAAACCAACAGCTGTTTTTATGATGTTACATGGCTAGAGTCGGGGGTGCAATTTCCTTTTCTGTAGAGTCTTTTTGCGAATATTAAATTCACCTAGCAACCAAAATTCGATGATCAAATTTAAAAATAGTGCATCTAAAAAACTTAGAAAGATTCAAAGAAGCAAAGAAAGCTGTGAGACGGAAAGCAAAAAGGGACCTCTTGTCGGCAAAGTAGATTGTTCAGTACAGTCAAAATAAGTCATCCGGGTATAAAATTGATTTTCGTTTTTTTGCATATTACTACTCTTTTTAATGTCGTTTACAAGACAAAATCGATTACAAAACAGCTTCAAACAGATAAAATACCCATAGTAATCGATAAAAGAGATCGAGTTCTGCCTAGGAAAATGTACCTCTTGTCGCTTATACAGCAATAACATGGCCGACATGAGGTCTCATTTCTCAAACACACAAGTCCATTTCGCATTACTTAAAAACCAGTCTTCCCTAAACTCTAGTGGTAACTGAGGGGACTACGACGGGTTTCTCATAACAGGAGAACATTGTCTAGTTATAACAGTGCCCGCTCCGACATCAGGTGCCTTTTTCTTCGTAGGTTTATAAGCCGATCAATGTTATTTGATATTACTATTACAGTAATATTATTCATTTTTCTTAGTAAAATACTGTCGATCTTTATTAATAATCACTAATAATTAGGATTACAGCATTCGAGGTAAGTTTGTAAATCTAATTTTGTAAGGATAAAGGTTTGCAGCCATTCATTATCAGTCAGCCAATCACAGCAGTTGTTCCTTCAATTTTCCCTGAGAATATACTCCCACTTTACCATCCGCTAATACTGTCCAATAATCATGCTGGTTTTACGGTTCTTACCTAGGATCCTATAAGTATTTACAGAACCCCGCGTCTAAAACTTTATGTTGTCGCAATCATAGAATCACAGTCACTCTGTCCTCAGTCGTTCTATTACACAATAAGAAACGAAAAGAATATCTCTTCAAAAACATCCGACAGTGTTGCAAAGACGAGTATAAGGATATTCTTTGCCCACAACCAGAACCTGCTATCGAACCTGAACCTCTAGCCATGGATATCAAATTCATTCCTTAAATATAACAAATAAATTGTTTAGTGTTTCAAAGTTTTAAAATGCGGTTTTATCACAAAGCCCAGTTATATTTTACAAAACTCAAACGTCTGTAACTTGAACAAAAAAAAATTTAGAGACATAATTTGTTTAACAAACTGTTTGTAATTAAAGCTTAGTTTGAAAATGTCAATAACTCAAAATCTGAAATTGCCGACAAGAGGTCCCTATTTGATTTCCGCTAATCTCTCAAATCAAAAACCAGTATTTAAAAACGTGTTTTAAACATATTTTAAATACTAGTTTTTGATTTGAGTGATTGATTTTGACTAAAAAACTGAAACCAGGTGAAAAGGTGGAGGTGTTGGGCAAGACTAGTAGCCTATAACTTAAAAGTTGGCGAGGTTTCCTCTTAAAAGTAGGCAGATAATTTTTTCACTTAAGTTAGCTTTGATCAGATCTCTTAATCACCCTCTCCCTTTTTTCTTTTTCTAATTTATTTACATATTGCAAGTTCTTTAGAGTGAAATACAACTGTTATTGACTGTCATATGCACGCATCATACTTGAGGCATCCAAAGCTAAAATTCCTGCCTGGCCACTGTCAGTTTGTCCACTTCATCTATTCAAGTAAAGAGATATTTTTAGCTTTTACAGCATCGTGTACTGACTACATCACTCACTTAGAGAAAATATCATAATCAAGTGATATTAATTGTTAGGTTGTTAGGTTATTAGATAGAGGTTATTAAAGACGATTTCCAAGTAACAATTACAGATAATAGCTGTTGAGAAGGTCTGTTGGGTATTGGATGTGTCAGTCTTGTGATGGAGTGATGCTTCGTAGATTTCCAATAACTAGCGTTTCGCTTTCAATCAAGCTTGTCCTTGTTTTAGTCTTCTAAAAGGACATGACTCAAGGAAAGGTTTTTGATAGGTGTCATTTGGGGTTAAACTTTACAGTACGTCCTTTTTGTTTCCTATTCTTAAAATACGAGATCTCGTCCTACATAAACAAAGGAATCATGCGAGTACTGTGATATCCATCTATTCCTGTAATGGTAATCAGCTAAAATGTATAGTATCTCAATAATAATTATTTAAAAATAATAAGGAAATGCAATGTCTTATCGGTTTGATTTAATGAAAACTATTAACACAATTAAAATAATTAAATATGTACTTTGAGTAGTAAATATACTAATACAAACATATACAAATCTGTATAGTACTATAATAAGTATGTAGACAGATGACGAAACTAACCAACTACTGAAATAAATTGAGTAAGGATAAATGTGTCAACAAATTAGGCTACTATAAAGTGGATTGCTAATTTGTTTCTGGACATTAAATAAAAGTTGTTATTGGGCATTTTTTGAGTTATATGGTTTTTATTTGTGTCCCGGCAGCAATATAAAAATAATAAAGCGCGACTAATTACCCAAATACCAAACATAATTTATTTTGTACCGGATATATTTATAGTTTTCCAAATAAAAACAAAACAAATTACACTAAGATTAAAGTTTAGTTTGTATTATGTTCGGTTTATGGTATTTGAGGTAAACGTTACTTTGTTAGTTGCAACGAGTACATATTTTCTTACTGATGTATTTATAACAATTGATTAAAATCTACAAAACTTGCAATCGTCTCATATTATTCACCTATGTAGCTTAAACCTAATGGGGTATTCAAGAGGCATACCGTTTTTTGTTATAACCGTCAAACGTAGATTCTCCTACATATGGATATTAAACTTGTAAACAATGGGTACAATAGCTAGGACTTATGTAAGGTCATAAGTTCTGCTTGGCCTGGATACGGTGTGTCGTTTGTTTGAGCAACTGTTGCAGTACATACTGAACGCTTATTTCGAAAGGTAATGAAAGGTGATATGCATATGCACCACATGTATATGTACAAGTAATATAAAACGTCACACACTTCTTAACCTTCTTTCCAAAACCGTAAAAATATACTAGCAATTTTTAAAACCCTATAACAGGAAAAAATAAATATCTGTCATAATATAAAGTTTTTCTATTAATACCCGTAAATCAACCCATAGATCATAACAAACATTGAAAATAATGATTTATTCCTGCAGCTTTAATTAATACAATAATGTAGTTTAGTTTACCATTTAACAAGATTCCTCAAGGTTATAAGTACCTAAGCGCTTCCAATTATTACTAGTATAGGCTAACAAAAAAAAAATTAACTTAACAATCATGCACTCATTCAGTGTGAACAAACGGCACGGCGTTAGGTTTAGATAACGTCTTTGCGAAATATCCCCATATTTGGATATAACTACTGGCTTCCCACCCCAAAAAACACTTCTGGAGTAATACGTTATTAAAACAGTGAATATTGATTTTTCCTTTGCCAGTAATCCAACAACCGAATAAATACCACCATTTACATCCTTTGTTATAAAACGCTGATTGGATCAGTATTGAAATCTTCTGTATTATACTTGAGTTTGTTATTACAAGTTCTTAATAAAAAGTGTTGTTTTTAATAATAACAAACTCAAGTATAATACAGAAGATTTCAATACTGAAAAGTGGGTAAAGCAACTATTGAATTCATATTTAATTACAATAATATATTTATGGGAGAGCGGCTACTTACACAAGTAAAAATAAACTATTGTCAATTAAATAGCTGAACAATTATTTGGTGATGTAATTATACTTAACCGACAGCACTAAAATATTTATTCGAGTTATTTACGGAGATCAGTAAATATAGCCCCAAGTCTCTAGTCCAAAACAACTTCAGGGGTTCAAACTGTAACACAGTTTCCTGAATTGAATAACAATAGAAGATTATTAATTATTTTAGACTTGGAACTAATAGTTAATAGTTATAGTTCAGTGAGACGCAACATAAAACTATAATTTTATTGATTTGCCTCAGAAGATTAATACTTCTGCGATACAAGTTAAGAGAGGCGCGTTCAAAGGTGGTTTACCTCGAAACTGAACCAAAAAAAAAAAAAAAAAGTATCATGGTCATTTTTAAAGATCAGTCAATAATATAGAAGCGTTAAGATACTCATTGAAAACTATATTTTATCTACAAAATATAAAAGAACATATTAAAAGAAGACAATCTGTTTTACAATACAATTGGAGTATGTTTGAAACCAAACGCATTTTAGAGCAAATGTCCTCTTTGAAATAACCTTCATTCTCTTGACATGTTTTTATTACGTGTTTTAACTGCTTAGTCAACAACTAATTTTAAATGTTTCAACAATTGGGATTAAAAGTAATTTGATCCATTTAATATACTCCCGTTTGTTGTTTTAATGATTTAACTGTGGTCTGTAAACTTTATAGCATAAAATGTACTACAGTGTTTTACCATGCATATAAGTATATTTAAGTTGTATTTATATAAATATGTAAGGAATTAATTAAAACTTCAAAGAAAATTATAGCAATCTAATTCCATATTTTGTATTAGAAGTAGGTTTTTACCCTTGATTGGTACAAACATCCCTTATATCTTCAGTAGCCTTCAACCCGGGATAGCTCACATCACCTACCAAACACGTAGTACAATAAATTGTTCATTATGTATACGCCACCATTAGCCTTTTACTAAAATCCTGCTTCTAGCAAAATAAATGACTGTGGTTCAGCAGCAGCAGGTGTTAATGTCAACCAATCATTTACCCTACAATTTCACATTTTTAGAAGAGAACAGTTTATTAGCAATAAGTATGCTCAATAAGCATTTTAAATTAGATAGCTTTATAGGTATTTCATTAAAGAAATAAATTAGAAGATGGTTAAACACAGTTTCATATCTGTTAGTAATTTAAAGTGAAGGTAATTTATTTCATCATAAGATTTGTTACACCATATATACAAACGATACAAATAATAATGTTGCCTATACAAAGCGTGTATATCAACGGCAAACCTATTCAATCACGCCTTGTTTTAGTTGTACCATCCTCCAAACCAATACTAGCTTGACTTAGGTTTTATGTATGAAGTAGGCTACGAATGCAGAGGTAGAAAGACATATTTCCACCTCCTCATTTCTTTAACCTATTGTCCTCTGTAATACAAAACCAGCTTCCTGTTATACTCAGAATCAGAAGAATAAAGCTTTAATACCGTACTTTATTATCACCTTAATTGGAATGCAATGTCATTTTAACATCTATAAATGGGAAATTTCCTATCTATACATCATTTAATTATTTAACAATTTTAATTATGTTCATTAATTATGTTAAAAAAATTGTAAGAACAAACTAAGCTAATTTCTGGATTAAAACTTAATTCTTTCTATAACATTGTTTGTTTATGACGGTGAGTTTATGTTATTTATACAATACATGTATATTAATGGACACCTTAGACAAATCTGCTTAAGTGCAAACTAATCTAAACATCTCTTGGGTCCCGAATTGTACTAATGTCTATTGTTCATTTGAAAGATACATAAACCTATGTATGGGTTCTAGACATGCTATGATAGGTAGCGTCTTTTAGTTCTGGTGGATGGCAATATAAATCCGACTCAGCCAGCTAATTTCTTGTGTATTAGAAAGGTCGTGAAAGCTCCGGTTCTGAGATGGATTTCATTAAAACTTTTCTCATTTTACTGTTAGATAAGCCTCTGTCACACGAATATACTCTTTGCTACCAACGTAATTGATGTCTATATGATTTATTATGAGGCAAATGTGAATGAATTGATCAAGGGAAATAGTTTACCTGTGGCTGGGCAATTTTATTTTAATGGATCTCCCTGTCACTTCAAATTATAATGTGATTAATAATAGAGGCTGAAATGCTAGGGCAACAAAGAAAATAACTGAAACCGTTGGAAATTTATACGAGGTTTGTTTTTAAATGTGTTTTCAAATGAAAACTCGGTAGTTTTTTATCGGAATTGCAACCTAGGCTTGCCAATAGATGCAGGTATATAGCACAGCATGTAGGATGAATGCCAAAAGTAGCGCTGCAATGGCGGAATTTAAAAACGGTTCTAACTTTAAAAACACGCCTCGTATTTGTTATAACAATAATTTTGTTGTTCAGTGCTTGAATACACTTTTACACCAAATATAAACAATTTAAAAGACATTGTAAGACTAATAGCAACCGCGATTGCTATACGAGGAACTATCCGATTGCATCTGTTACGTACGGACAACGAAAAACAATTTTTACATATATTTTGTAAGTGTATATAAAACACATGATCAAGGATTCTCTGATTTATAAAAATCCATTAATTGAAAATACTAAGATCTTATTTAAAAGCATATATATATTAACAAGCTGTGTACAGATAAAACTCTATCTTTGTATACATCTCACACTTTAGTCTAAAGGTTTATGCGTGTGACGGAGTTGTTTCTGGGGGTAAAATGAGAAAAGTTTTGTTGAAAATCCATCCCCGAATCTCCATGACGACGCCACGTCAGACAGACCTTTAGTTACTAGATAAAATCCTTCAAATTCTTGGTTTTTGAGAAACACTAACTGAATACAACAGAACAGTACAAAATCCGTATCTTTATTTTTGTAAGGATGTACTGGTAATTGAGTACAATAGTATAGCACTGACATTTAAAAAACTTTCATCTTTTAACTACTTTTTATATCAATATTCATTTAAAATATAATCTAACACTTTGATTAATTGTTTAATCAATTAATAAAAATTTACTAAAATATGGACCTGTATACGTAAGTCGTACCTTTAATATGCTTAATTACCTTTACTTACACTTTTAAATGTATGCTGAAAATTTAAACTCCACGGTGTTTTTAATGCAACTCAAGATTTAAAAATAGAAACTACAAATGTTTGATGAAACTAATACACGTTTTATCATCTTAGCACTTTCTTCAACTCATTCATGTAACGTTATAATTAAAAATGTAAAGTGAATGTATTTTAAAAAAGTGCTCAATCACCTTATATTTTAAACACCCAGCTCTTTTCAGTACATTTGTAAAGCATATTTGTTCTTTATACGTAATAAACTTCATAAAAATCAACCAAAAGAGACAACATTACAAAAATGTAAACCAGCTGATGGAGAAACAAGTGAAGGAAGTAGAAATGCCAATTTATGGACTTGCAATGAACTTAAACTTTGACTTTTGGTCCTTTGTAATTTGGGCTGCGTTTTAAAATAAACACAAAGATTTCAGTTTCAAGTACTCATTTCTTATGTCTAATTTTGACGCTTGGCTATTTTTTTAAAATTACGATCGGTGGCCTAGTGGCCATTAAAAAAAACGTAATATTAATTGCTCTTATTGCTCACACATCCACAGAAGTTTGACAGACACGACTTTATATACATTTTAAGTCATCCTTTCAAACCAATAATAAACCCGGGTATTCAATCTTCAACATATTATAACTTTGACATAAAACAATTTATGATGATTAATTTTTTTAAATGCATTGGATCATACTTTATAGTAGAACACCTAAAATACCAAACAAATACACACATGGTTAGTTTAATATATGTTATTCAATTATTACAGTTGAAAATAGCAAATATAAAGTTTCTTATAATTGCTATCTTTTACAATATAGGCCTAACTATTTCTTATCTTAACAGTAAAGTTGTAGTGTTAAGAAGCTGAAACTGAACTACGTATTTTTTGTAACATCCACTCTAATTGCCAACTTGTAGAAGAAAGTTACACAGCAAGCAACTTTTCGCAATGTTTGTTGGAGATTTGCTGTTCAGCTTGTACTTATTAGTTAGCGTCTTAGACAACGGTTTGGAAACATTGCAAACTATCTTAAAATCAAACTCCAACCCACACTCGTTTAAACTCTGTTACTAGATGAATTATTAAAATCTAGGTAAACGTAAAATGATTACAAATATGCTATCAGGTAACGATGATAATGATATTGACGAAGTTTATTTATTATAATCAGTTATTTATATTTATAATGACTTTAAAAAAATACGCTAATTTAAAAATATACATAAATGTATTTTAACATGATGTAATATTTGGTGTCATAAATTGTAAATATATTATGAATATTTACTAATCGAGTATCTAGTGAAAGTAATGTTGAAGTCCTAGCATCAAACCTTTCTGCCTTGTATCAGTTTTCACTTTATTAAATATTATTTGTCCTATGTATTGGCATTCCACTATAAACATTCCATAATTTCTAGTATCCGATAAGTAGGAAAAACTCTGAGGGAGCCAATAAAAAAGTCCTTAAAATATTAACTGCACACTATTTTCCTATAGCGTTATGAGTTTTGGCATTGTATTTAGAAAAGTTTCGCTATTTTGCAATTATACGCACTCAAACCCCACCGTTTCATTGTGGGAGGAAAAAATCTAATTATTTTATAAGGCGTACAAAATCGCATCAGTGGCTTAGGTTGAAAAGCTCAGTAAGTCGAATATTCAAATTTGCTGCTCTAGTTCAGTCGAATTGGTTAGCGTAATGTTTAATTTGCTTATTGTTTCTTAAATTATATTTTTATATCTATATCATGTTTAAAGTCATTTATACCTAAATTATATTCATTTATATATTATATATTCATATATGAATATATAACATAATATAATAATTATATAATTAATTATAATTATATAATTATTATAATTAATAATAATATATAATTGAATATAATTATATATTCATTTATGAATATATAATTCATTTTATATATTCAAGCTGACAGTTCAACTTGAGAATATCTTTGGGGTTCCCTTAAATAATACAAGCTTAAATTACACTTACTCGTAATAACAATTCTTGTAAAACTTGCATCAGCTTTATAATTTGTTGGACAGTTGTATTAATTGATTATAAAATAAAGCAAACGAATTTAAGTTGAAATAATGTTTTCACAGTTAAACATTGACTTATATTTCAGTTAAATATTTGTTTCTACAAAATTAAACGTTTTTGTTGGTTTATTTGTTAAACGCACAGGAATAAATCCTCCATTCCACAAGTTTATTATCTTCACAGTGCTGAGTCGTGTAATGTTATGAAGCCTAACTTTGTTGCTCGGGCAATTTGATGTATATTGCTTAAGTGTTCCTGTTTAAAGACGAATAAAATCCCTTATTCGTATTTTTCATGGTATTGTCAAGATTTTATCATCTATTCCTTAATGAAAACGAGTTCGCACGCAGCACGCTGACGTGAGGGAAGTGAATTTCCACATAAAAACTTGTAAAACTCAAAATAAGTGTAAAAACATACATTTGTCCAATTTGTATTGAAATCTGTAAACATTGATTTTTTGGCTCTTCTGATACTCCTGGTTTCTTTTACTTGCAATGCTGGGAATACAATTTTGCACATTATAAAGGTTAGGAGAAGGTCCAGACAGGCTTTAAAGTAGGCGTGAGGTTTCTGGGGATGATAAAAGTACTATAACAAAGGAATAACAGGCTTTTTTAGTGTAAAACCCCTATAAGACAACGTACTGTATTTAGTTGATACACATTTTCTTTAATAACTCGGTAAATGGGGTGCAGGGTGTGGATCCCTCCCGCGGCGTCCTTGTCGCGCACCCTGGGCAACGGGGCGTCACAAGCCAGTGGCGTCACGGCTAGCGCGGGTAAAATCCACTTGGCTGTGAGACTCTTCTTCTCACAGTTTCTTCCAGGGCCAAGGCCTTTCTTCTCACCTTTTGGGCCTTGGCTCGCCTTCTTTCTTCTTTCCTGGGCAAGCCTTGCTCATCTTCTTCTTTTCTTCGACCCCGCATCATGGGTGTCTTTCCGTCTTCTTTCGACCGGTGTCCACTGGGGGGTCCCTGGGAGTGTCCCTGGTGTCGCAGGGGCTGATGTGTGCTTGCACTGCCGATGGGTTCTCTTCAGTGGGTGTCAGGAGCCAGCCCCTTTGGGCCCTGGTCAGGGAGTGCGGCGTGGGTGCAGAGGTCGGGCTCTGCACTGCCACGGTGAACCCCGGCACGTCTGGAATCCGGTGCCGGCAAACGGAGGTCGGGTCCCCGGGGAACTGGGGTGGGGGCATCGTCCCCCTGGGTATACCCTCGCCTGGCCAATTCCGGGTTCACCCTCGTCGTGCGATGCGCTGGTTAAACTAAAGTATGGCAACCCCTAAAAACAACGACAACATCAACATTGGCAACGATATGAGGGAGTTTCCAGAACTCCCTCCTCCTAGCGCCAGTACTGCCTCCATTTTTCGGAGGAGTAGCTTAGTAGCGAGGTCCCCACCACCGGCCTCTTCTCCTGTGGTCGCGCTGGCTTCCACGGATTCAGCCAGCTCGAGGAATACCCCAAAGCCAAGAACGGTTCGAGCTCCGTCTCCGGTAGTTTCGCCGGATGAAAGGAACGTGGCTATTGCTCAGGAAAAGGTCGAGGAGGAACTGCAGAGGATGCGGGACACTCTCCTCGACATGTCCGCCGCGGTCGCGAAGCGGAAGACCGTGTCGATGGGCATCAAGAACGGGATAGTGACCCTGGATGCATCCCTTGATGTCTTTGACTCGATGCTCGGTCTCTGGAAGGCATCGCTAAGGCGGCTCAGGCTTCTGGAGGAGAAGCAGGGGCAAGCTCCACTTCCATCTTCGGAGTCTGGGGCGCCTGGTGGTGGTGCCAAGAGATCGGCGACTAGCCCTCCTGCGGAACAGCAAACGGAGAAGAGACCGGACGTCAAGAACAGGACCGTCCACGTGGAGAGGAACGGAGAAGAAGCCACCACTGCGTCTGCGGACAGGGAGGGTTTTAATCAGGTCCTCTCCAAGAAACAGAGGAGGAAGCTTCGGGCGGAGGCGAAAGCCCAGAAGAATCGGGAAGAGGCGGAAAACGCGCCTTCCCAAGCACCCAGCCAAAAGAAGGAGAAGCCAAAGAAGACTCGGCTTAGGAAGACCAGGAACCAGGTGGTCCTGATCAATCCGTCCACCGGCAAGACCTACTCGGAGATCCTCGGATTGTTGAAGAGTGAGGTGACGCCAGAGGACTCCGGAACTGTGGTTCGGCAGATCCGGAAGACGGAGGCCGGGGGGGTTCTCCTTGAGCTCTCGAAGTGTGACGACCGGGGGAAACTCCAGGAAGCACTTCAGAGAGCTATAGGGGACAAGGGCGAGGTCCGCTCGATCATCCCGAAGCTGAGGGTAGAGATCTTGGATCTAGACGCCCTGGCTTCGGAGGCCGATGTCATTGCGGCTATCACAAGAGACCTTCCGACAATCTCCAGTGTGCCTAAGTCACCCTGTTCTCGCCAAACAAGCGGGAGCAGAGAAAGGCTGTCGTTGAGATGGAAGAGAAAGACGGTCTTCTCTTTCTTCGGTCTGGGAAGATCAAGATTGGATGGGTCGTCTGCCGAGTTCGGCAGCGCCTTGAGGTAGAACGCTGTTTTCGGTGCCTCGGGTACGGCCACACGCGTCGGAGTTGCTCCGGTCCCGACCGCGGCAACAATTGTTGGAAGTGCGGTAGCGGCGAACATAAGGCCGCTGCTTGCACAGCGGCCGCTTCTTGCGTTCTCTGCACCGGTACACCTGGAGCGTCCGCGGACCACATTCCGGGCTCAGGGGCGTGCAGGGCTTTCAGGAAAGCCCTAGACGCTAAGAGGGCTCAATCTGCCACGAAATGATCCGTTTCGTCCAGGCAAACCTGCAGCGGAGTCGAGCAGCTGACGCCATTCTTGAGCAGCTTGCTTGTGAGGTCAAAGCCCAGATCGTGATCGTCAGCGAGCCCTACCGGATCAAAACCAGTCCATCTTGGTTTTATGACCGGCTTGGCACCGCGGCTCTCTGGATTTCGGACAGTCGGGGGATTCAGGTGTTGGGTCACGGATCCGGTGACGGTTACGTCTGGGTGAGACTTCGGCGAGTCAACGTATACAGTGTCTACCTCTCTCCAAACAATTCCGCCGAGGAGTACCGGGAGAGGCTGGAGGCGCTGGAAGACAGTCTTCAGGGTGTCTCGGGGGGCGTAATAGTTGCTGGGGACTTCAACGCGCATGCCGTTGAATGGGGCATGCCAGTCACTAACGCCCGGGGGAGACGAATCTTGGAGATGGCCTCGAGGCTCGACCTGGAAGTGGCGAACAGAGGGGACATGCCGACATACCGAAGACCTGGTTTTGGTGACTCCATACCAGATGTCACGCTGGTATCGGCAGGGTTGTTTCCTCTGGTAGCGGGGTGGGGGGTGATGGACGTGTACACGGCCAGTGACCACGAATTCATCTCCTTCAATCTGGAAGAAAACGAGTTGTCTCGTCGATGCAGTACCCGAAACCCAATTGGCTGGAATCAGGCCAAACTGGACAGGGGAAAATTCGTCGAGCGGCTCAGTCGTAGCCCCAAGGCCGGTTTGACGGAGCGCTTTGACTCCGCTGATCGAGATCGGGTCGAAGCTCTCGTGGGTTCCACAATGCAGCTGATCGAGCGTGCATGCGACTCGTCGATGCCTCGGAAAAAAACCTGTCCGGGGTCGTCGCCACGTGTACTGGTGGACGGACGAAATCGCGGAGCTCAGGAGAACGGCACTGATGCTTCGCAGAAGAGCGCAGAGAACTCGAAACCGACCGGAGGCTTTGGCCAGGTCAGCAGAGCACAAGACTGCGAAAAAAGCTCTTGCCAGTGCAATTCGCCTGAGCAAGGCTCGCTGCTGGAAGGAGCTGTGCCGGGTCGTGGACTCCGATCCATGGGGAAAAGGGTACAAGCTCGTTACGAGAAAGCTCGGGGGAATGGGGGCCAGCAGTGCCTCTATGCCTGCAGGCACGATCACGGCCATCGTCGATGCTCTCTTCCCAAGTCACCCTGTGAGGCGAGAGGAAAGAGTAACGGGGCCGGTGCCTGATGTTCCTTTGTTCACGGAACAGGAGCTCGTGGCAGCGTCGTCTGCCATGCACAACAACAGAGCTCCAGGCCCTGATGGCATTCCGGTTGAGGCTCTGAAGGTTGTGGCGGGAAGTCACCCACATCTGCTGCTGCGCATGTTCAACGCGTGTTTGGCGGCGGGTGTGTTTCCGTCACGCTGGAAGACAGCTAGACTGGCGCTCATCAGCAAAGGCAAAGGTGACCCGGAGTCCCCGTCGGCATACAGACCACTCTGTATGTTGGACACGGCGGGTAAACTCTTTGAGAGGTTGCTGAAACCCAGGTTGAGGTTGGCCGTCGAAGCCGCTGGGGACTTGTCCCCCCGGCAGCACGGCTTTCGGAAGGGCCACTCAACCTTGAATGCCGTGGCTGAAGTCCTGGGCGCCGTCCAGCGGGCTGACACGGCCTGCCATCAGGCCAGGCCGATCGTGCTGCTGGTCACCCTGGACGTTAAAAACGCTTTTAACTCGGCCCGTTGGGTGGACATGCTCGAGGTGTTGCAGCGGGACTTCAGGGTACCCGACTATCTCTTGGTCGTGGTACAGGACTACCTGAAGGAGCGCAGGCTGCTATATAGCACAGAAGCAGGGGTCCGTTCCAAAGTGGTCACCGCCGGCGTGGCGCAAGGGTCGATCCTTGGCCCTGACCTTTGGAACGTGGCATATGACGGAGTGCTTCGCCTCGAGATGCCACCACAAGCCTATCTCGTGGGCTACGCAGATGATGTAGCCGCAGTCATCACGGCTCGGAATCCGGAGTTAGCCCAGCTTCGCCTCAACCAGGTGATGATTCGGGTCAACAGATGGATGAGCGGTCATGGACTTGAGCTGGCGGTCGCCAAGACCGAGATCGTCATGCTCACGCGACGGAGGATCCAAACAGTAATCCCTATGACTGTTGGTGACGTGGAGGTCCAGACGAAGACTGCGGCGAAGTATCTGGGAGTGGTGCTTGACCGCCGCCTTACATGGTGGGAGCACATCCAGGCGGTTTGCAACAAGGCGACGAGGGTTGTTCTGTCGCTCAGCAGATTGATGGGGAATGTCGGAGGCCCGAGGTCAAGCAAGCGGCGACTTCTCATGTCCACCGTCAACGCGACTCTCCTGTACGGTGCAGAAGTGTGGGCGGGTGCCATGAGAGTCAAAAAACACAGCAAGAGAATTCTCTCCGTTCAGCGCAGGGCGGCTCTTAGGGTTGCCTGTGCGTATCGCACTGTGTCTGGACTGGCTGTAATGGTTGTGGCTGGAGTGTTTCCCCTTGATCTGCTCGCCGCTGAGAGGCAGAACATCTTTCGCCGTGCTCCTGATCTCGGAAGAGACCAAGCTGCTGTGGAAGCCAGACTCGAAACTCTGCGAGTTTGGCAAGAGCGTTGGAACGGTGGACTGGAAGGGCGATGGACGTTTCGTCTCATCAGAGACATAAGCCCGTGGTTGAGCCGTGCATTTGGGGAAATTGGCTTTTTCTTGTGTCAATTCCTGACGGGCCACGGGTACTTCAGGGAATACCTTTTCCGCATGGGGAAGGTGAGGTCACCTCAGTGTAGGTACTGCCCGGAGGAGGTGGATGATGCTCATCATACTTTCTTCCGGTGCAGTCGTTTCGCTGAAGACAGGAGGAGGCTCGTCTCTGCTGTCGGCGATCTGTCCCCGGACGTCGTGGTGGGGGCGATGCTTCGAGATGAAGACTCCTGGAGAGCGGTTGCGCTCTTCGTGCAATCCGTTCTTCGGGGAAAGCGAGACGAGGGATGCTTAGGTGACCTCTAAGTTTCCCGAAACGGTGACGTGACCCGTCTGGGCGCAAGACACGCGGGCCAGTGCCGAAGTTGTCCGATAAGGGTTCCGGCCTGGTTTTTCCCCCGCGGCTCCGTAGGAGGTTTAGTGGGTATACCTCGTAAGAGGGAGTCCCACACTGTTCCTTTGGGTTCGCACATTAAGCGTTCCTCCTACGAAAAAAAAAAAAAAAATAAAAAAAAAAAATAACTCGGTAAATATTTATGCTAGAATGACGAGAGAGGGCTTAAAACTTTCGCCTCACTAATTCCCATATTTTTACATGCATTGATTTTACATCTGGGGCTTTTATGACCCTTTATGGGCCCAAAAACTCGAAATTTGAAAGATTAATCCCCCAAAAAAGGGGTTTAGAGTTTTCCGATTGTTTTGCCCAACGAACTTGTCCAACTGATTACCGAAAGAAACGTCCCTACCTAATTTGAAGTAAATCGGACAAAAAATGCGACCGCTAGAGTGCATACACATATATATATATATGTCTATATATATATATGTCTATATATATATATATACATATATATATATATATAAAATTTTGAACGACCCCCCAAAACGTGTTCAGGGGGTCACGTTAGGAACTTCTATGGTGGTCCCGGGCTTAAGTTTCACCGTGCGGGTCATGCTAATAGTTCACTTTCCAAAGGAAATTCACTAATAATGGTAAGCTAGTATGTGTAATAGATTGTAGGTTTTGTACTCTTTTTGTACAGGACATACCATATAATTGATAAATCATATTTATATTTTAACAGGGTGATGTATATTTAGTATAAAGTTATTTTAACAACCTAAAAAAATAACAACACTTGCAAGAGTATTCTCATAATCTCTCCATACAAACTGAATGAACAAAAACGTTAATAGCAGATATAGTTTAAAAATTTGATGCACTTTTTGTAATGTTGTAGTATTTGTTGTGTTCAGCAACTTTCGTTTTGGAGAGAACGTGTAACTTATATTAAATAAATTATCTTGATATAGGTGTTCATAGCACCAGCCAGCTTGCGGGAAATATCCCTTATCTTTTCAGTTTCATAGAGCATTTGATAAAAACTCCATTATTAATTATTTTCAAAGTTAAAAATCATACTAATCCATCTATTGTTAAATTAAAATAGTACAACTTATATTTAGTAAAATCATTAAACTATGTGATATATTTATAACACCCAAAAATACGAATTAAAATGAGTGACTTGAAAAACTAGATGTTGCATTATAATCAAAATAAGATTTTACGAGCAAATACAGTTTTGTTAAATACATGTTTAACCCTGTGTCCTTATTTGAGAAGGTAAGAAGCCTTATTGTATGTAGAGTCGCGACTAGTCGTTAGGTTTCTAAGAAACCAAAACTCTTGGACATCTATCTTTAAAGGATGTTTGGGCAATTCAACAATTGTATAAAAACTATTTAAATTTTGGGAGGTAAAGGTAAGGGTTAAATTATGCTAGGAATGAACAGATAATAAAGCAAATTGATAAGAAAAATATATGTGTTGTGTCCAAAATTGCACATTAAATTATTTACATGAATATCATTTTTAAATTTTTATCTTTCTCTCTTTTCAAATAATAAAGGAGTTTTTCGTTTAATTGAAAATCAACCCAAGCAACTATATCATTCTAGAAAGTTTTTATATTTTCAATTTTGGGGGTCCTTTCTAGAAAAACCATTACAACGACTAATTTACTAATTAGGCCTATATTTTTCACAGCGTTCTTTTGAGTTGGCTACATGCAAGCAGCTTGTAAATCGTGTAAAACAATTTACCTATATGTTGTACATTGCGTAACATATCATAGCTTTTGATGCTTGTATCATCAATGAACGTTAGTATCATGACTGAATTTTCGGTATCATCTCTTAAAAACAATTATTAGGAATGTTTTAAATTGATATTTGATCAGTAAACGGGTGAAAAGATTTAGTGAGTAGGTGTTTTACACTAACATATATTCATACAGACAGACCAACTAGCACATGTGACTACGTTGCTTGGCAAGACGTTCGCTGATGTCAACCTAACTGGAATAATCGATAGAATGATCTAATAGGACAATGCTCGTTGGCCAGCAACACAGATCTTGTGTGGGGTGAACAATTGGTAATAGTGGGGAGACATTATTTGGATTGTTGTACCCTTCACACATTTTATCAGTAAGTAAAAAAACATCGGAGTCCACATGATTGGTTCTGTAAATTGTAATAATATTCATATATCCCAAACAAACCATACATGGAAAATTACAACTTCTGTTTGGTTGTTAAATTAACGTAACATATTTTCCATAATTATGTTGATTATTGAGTATATAAGGGTAGTAAATTTATTCATAATGTTATTAAGACATTACATATTTTCGTTGAAAAATAAAACAACTCGTAAAATTAATTAAAATAAACTTGGGCTTATCCTAGCTTATTGATGGCACTTAAGTACGGTGATGATATTAACAAACCGCGCCAGCACCGCAAAGCTGAGAACTAAGTATTAATGAACGAATAACCTTTATAGTCACTTGAGTACAAAGTAAAGCTCAGAGCTGTATGATTACAATATATACTTGTTCAAATAATTGATTACTATCTCAGTTGGAATACCTGTTGCCTGTTATACTGGTCAATACGTTTTTACAACTTTCTGCCATTTTTCTTTTTCTTTTTAAAGTTAAAATGGTTTGGCGTTGTGGTAGTAATAAAGGTTACGTCATTGTTGGGTCCCCCGTACTTATTTAAAACAGGACTTTATTTATACACATTTAGAAATGTTCAACCACTCTTTATTCGTGACCTTAGTTAACTTCGTTTCGATAAATAACTGTCAACACTCGTAAAACTATTGTGAAACGAGAATACAACACACAAATAATGCTTCAGACTCTCTGCAGTGATCTGTGATATTTAACTGTGTGTGAGATAAGCGCAATGCTACAGGTGAACAATGTAAACAACAACAAAGTTTAAACATACAATATTCCAGAAAATCGTTGTGTTTTACAGTGCCCGCTCGAAGAAAATTACCTTAATTTTTTTTAAATAGACTAATAATATAAAACTAATTAAAACTGTTGATAATCCAAATCTTATTTATAACAGGTAACATCTATAATGCAAACACAAATTTTCATTGCGTACAAGTCCAAAGATTGTTATAAAGAGTTTAATTGTACATATTTCCCTATAATTATAAGAAAACATGTTTGGAGTAAAAATAAATAAATGAATACAAATTGACAGTAAATAGAAAATGACGTAAGTTTAAATGGAATAAAATTTATAACAAGGTGACAGACCAGTTTTCCGTCCCAGTCCTTTCTTTTCCTATATGAGGATAACCCGGGTTTCGGCTTTTACTAAGCTATAGTCATATACATTTCAGGGACTAGATTTTGTTTGCTTTCAGATGAAGAGATAAATGATTAACACACACACACACACACACACACACACACACACACACACACACACACACACACACACACACACACACACACACAAATGATCAGGACCACGTGCGATAAATATAAATGCATCAATATATATCTAACCACAAAAAAATTACTAAAGGATGAAAACTAAATGGTTACGTAAAATTAATACAATCCTTGTATCCTGGAATCAAGACCATCGCAATGGGATGCAGAGGTGTTGAAGTCAGTCCCACAATGAGAGCGGTATTGGCAGTTCTCCGCTCTCTCTTGGTTAGTCTCCTGAGTGTCTCCGAGATTGAACAACTGCCCGTAGCGTGAATATTGCACTTCTGGTTTGACACTGAAGAATTATTAGAACGATATAGTGTCGTAGGTAGATATAGTAACTGTTTAGAATAAGAAACCGCATGTAAAAAATGTGTGCTAAAATAATTATTCTTAAAACATAATCAATAATTTATAATGGCGGGGTGTAACGTTGCGCATATTCTCAGAGATATAATGAAAATTGGGGCATTGTTAGACGGCGGGAGAGAAAACATTCAGCGAAGCGTTATCAATCTTCTGCGACCTCAAAACTTGGGATGAATAGATCATGTGATGTCACACCCTCTTTTGGTCGACAAAGTTCAGGTTACATTGTTCACTGCGGTATTGAGAAAACGTAGTGGACGGTATCAATTAATGTTAGATAGTTTATATCATATAAAATATATACAAATTTGAGGGGTTTGGACCGCTTTCCCTAAAAGTGTTTGTGTGATCTCATAACAAAAATGTCGTTGGCGTTGAAACAAAAAATATATAAATAACTTTAATTATCAAACAAAATAATTAGAAAATGTTTAAACAAGTTTGGATGGATTTTACATTATTTATTTATAATTTGAACTGAGAAAATTAAGATTGTATAAACACTAAACCTTTATATTTGGCCAAAATTTATCCTTAATAAGACGATGTGATAATTTAGACATACACCTGGGTTGAGTTCTGATTGGATTTTCGATGATTGATTTATCATCAGTTCTCGTCTTGAGTTTATCGGTCGTGCAGGCGTGGACGTTGCTTTATGAATCCCTTGTTAAGATGACTTGTTATCACTAATTATTCTGATTGAGTTTATTTTTTCGAGAATAACAGTAAAAAGCTATATAATGATTATAATCTACGATGTTCTGAATGAAACTAACTCTTAAAAACAAAAGAAGTTGGTCGCTGGTTTACTTTGAATCTTAAAACGCTGACATGCGAAATCGTCTACTTAATTTGTTATACGATTTTTATTTTTGACTACTAATGATTGTTTTAAACATTTAGACACAAAAAGTAAAATAGTCAATGCATTTTTATTTATGTTCTGATAATTAAAATGTATTGACCTTCTGAGTGGAGAACAATTATTTTAAGGAATATGGTCAATATGGTGAATGCAAGTCGATGGTCACATTCAAGGTTAGGATCTACACAACTACAGTATAACAGTCGTATAGCGGATTCACAACTGAGTCCTTTTATCCTCTAAAATAAAACATAAACTGTTAGCAAAGTCTCTTTTATGTAAAATAAACACTTTTAAAACGATGATCCAAGAACCTTATTGGCATAAACCACACACAGGTTGTCTGATTGTAGTTTTGTATGTGTTGAAATGGTTTTTTAAGGAAAATAGCCTATACAATTTTTTAGGAATATTCATTTACCAGAAATAAATATATTTGTTAGGTTAACAATGGGAACAACAGAAACAAAAATTTGAATTTTAGGGCTTCAATTTAAGTTTTTCTTTTAATGACATAGTTTTAATACAGTTATTTACTTTTCTCTATTAACCGAACTAATCAAACATACGAGAATTTTATGTTAGAAACCGAGTATATTATTTAATTTTAAGCCACATATTCAAGTTCTACGGAAAGTTTCATGCAACTTTGATCTGACATGTTTTTGTATCTTAAAAAATAAGGAAATTATAGACTAAGCAATTTTTTTTGGCCAAAATGTTTTTTAGCGTAGCAAACGGGCTTGGTGGAATATTTTAGATTTCTATGTGCCATTTTATTTAGTTGATAATCAAGCACTACTTTGCTCATTTAACCTTTCTTGTAACTATTATTGTTTAGGATATTTCAATGGTGAGCTTAAAAAAAGAACACACACTGTACAATCGGAAACAAGACCCAGTAGTAAAAGTATTGTATCCAAGAACATCGACGTACTAGCTAATATATTTGCTACATAAGAAATTAACACCGAATATATGCATTTCCTATCCCTGCAGTTTTAGTTGCATTTTTGAAGGTGTTCTCGTTGCTCGATTTTGGTTATATTATTTAGAAGTAATTAATATAAAAAAGCTTAAAAATGCTCCTTTTGCAATTTTTACTAGGTCTAAAACATTTGTTCTTGCACAATGAGGAAACCTATTACTTAAATTTATTGAGTTATTTTCAGACGAGAACATAAAAACAAATAAACCATTCTAGAGTCTGAAACGGCACCGGCTACCGTTCAACGTGTGAGATAAGCGCAGTGCAGAAAGTTAGCAATGTGTGAAGAACAAAGTTTGAAGTCTTTCTCCACGTTTAAAACCGGATTGAGCTGAGATTCTTTTGTTATTTAGTTGGTTGTTATTTAGACAACTATGAAACTACTTTTTTGAACTTCAAGTGAAAAATAAGTTTTTTATTTTCATAAAGTTTTGAATATTATTGCTTAGTAATAAAAACACGTCTTCAAATATAATTGTATCATATAGCAAAACAATACTAACTTGAAATATAAATAATTTGTTCTGTAAACTATTCAGAGGAATAACTCAAGTTACAATTGGTTGAATGCAAAATAATAAAGACCAGAAGCAAGGTTGAGAATTATTGGCGCACTTTAGCAAGGAGAGTGAAAAGATGTTCAAAGCTAAGTTTTCCTGAGAGTGGTAACAACTTCAGTAAGTGATTAAGTAACCTCAAAACTTTGGACGGATACGAAATGTGACGTAACCTTCTCTTTCATTTTACACAATATTTATGACTCTTTTTTAAACATTGATGGGTGAAAACAAGAGTTTTCATCTAGTAATTACAGTTATACTAACTTAAAAAACTGAAGGATTGCGCTATAGTAACTATATATTTGAAATGTTGTGCATGTTTATATTTTAATATCATACTTTTTGGTTAAACAATAATTAAACACGTGTTTTAGAAATTTATACACTATGATATCGCAACACACAGCTTACTGATGAATATTATGGATCATAAGAGACACCCACAAAAACTTTATTTAGCAGCAACAATAGAAAAAATAACACAACATGCGAAAAAGTTAAATACAATCAATATTAAAATACCCCCGTCGCAACAAACCTGCATACTCAGCGAATTTCCAATGAATATATAACATAACACATTGAGCGACTTAACAGGATTCATAAGAAATATATTCACAAACAAGCGATATTTAAAATATTAATTATTTTCCATAAGAACAATATTGGGGATGGGTACGCAGGTTTGCTTTAAAAAGGAACAAAAAAAAATGTTTTTTTATGCAAATATCAATAGAACTCATCTAAGTGAAGTGTCATACTAAGTTTCATCCATATACATTCATGAATAAGCGATATATGGCATTTTAGTTACTTTCCATAAGAATAACATGGGGACCGAGTACCTAGGTTTGCTGCTACGGGAACCATAGGCAAAAAATTGTTTTTTTGTGCAAACAACAATAAACCACAACCAGATGAAGCAATATACCAAATTTCGCCAGTTTATGTTCATAAATAAGTGAGATATACAATTTTTTCTTTTTCTCCATAAGAATAACATAACTTTACACGCCTGTACCAAATTTCATTACGATCGGAGTTTTTTTACGAGAGTTATCGTGCTTACGGACACACGCACACACACACACACGCACACATACACACACACACACACACACACACACACACACACACACACACACACACACACACACACACACATATATATATATATCAAAATTTGAACGACTGCTGTTTTTGACATCTGGGGACCTCAAAATGAAAAGTTATCATGGTCTCGGGCTTAAGTCTTACCATGAGACCTACAGTAATAGCTTCTTCCCTATAGGGGAAATTCGCTTAAAGGAAAGTTAATATCAAAACCCACTTTTGTTCAACGCTTCTTTGATGCAAGCACCAATTGAACTTCAGTTGATTGCTTCTGATTCTGACAACCACGGTTTTGGATTGTCACTTGATGCTCAAGGCTTAATTAATAAAAGAGACACGGTCAACAAATGAATGGTTCTTGTAGCAGTAAATAAAACCAGCAAGACTTAAAATAAATTAGTCCTACCTTAATATGTATGTGTGTATACGAATTGCGTATTTCATAATTACAAAACTGCAGTACATATTTGAGTAATGTTCCACCTATTTACAATACAAGACGGCTTTATAACATATAACTTAGACTCCCGTTAAAAATTGTAAAAATCTGAAACTACACATCATGTAAATTGACTACTAAGTTTATAACAAGTTTATGTTATTTAATAAAGAGGTTTTTTTTAAAGTAAAGAATAATGAACTTGTTATTGAGGTTTTGTAATTTAAACCACCGATTAAACCCTACAAGTAATTTACCTCAAATCTCTATTTTGTTTGGTTAAGCTTGTATAATTAACAGTATATATATATATATATACATATACATATACCTATGTATATATATACATATAACTATGTATATATATATATAAATATATACAGTGAATTATACAAACATTTTCCATATTGTCCATATTTTTTGAATGTGAAATTGAATTTTTAGCAGATAATCGTATAATGCGGTAAAAGTGCAATCAATAATTTAATTATAATTTAAAAAGTAAATAGTTGGGATGGGTATATTAAATATATAAACAATTCAGCATGGAACATTGTACTCTTTTGTACTCTTTAAATAAAATTTAGCTCAGTTTGTTGGTATGCAATAAATATTTTATTTGTGGAAGTGGTTTTGTTTTCACACAACCATACACGGTGTCATAACAAAGTTTTATTCATTTTAGTAGAAGTTATTTATCTTAAAACTTTGTAAATATAAAAAAAGAAAAAAATTGTTCTGATGAGTTAAACCATTTCTAAGCACTCAGAGATGTATTTTTAAGGAAAGGACGATTTAATTCTGTAAACACAATTAGTCGTTACATTACCACAACATTGTTGATTTTTCATCCATAATGCAACCTCTTACTTCACCCATTCGCTTGATAACCCTCCGATGACGAACAGCTTTTTAAGACACTTCTGTTTATTAGTTCACATTATAACATTTAAAACGTTTGGTATGAAACCGATAATGTTAGAGATTGATACCAGTATGTCGAAACATTGTTTTTAAAGTATGTTATCAAAGTACTTACAGCCCCTTGTCATCCTATGTTAGTCATGTTAACCTGTTTCTTTATTCATCTAAACAGTTAAACAGCTGAAATAATATATCTCTTAAAGTGCTTCTGTTTTGTATTATCATAAGATTGTTACATTTCCCATATTCAAGACAAAAGTCCAAGGTATAGATCCTTCAGGAGATGAGTACCAATTGTTATAAACAGTTGTTCACATTTTATAATTAATTACTGGGGGAAAGGCAGAAACATCAATTATATTTTTTTGTCTAAATTTGAATGACCAATAAACTTAAATAATACAAGAGAACTAAACGTAATGGTACATTATCCCTGTGGTTTGATCCGAAAATGTCAAAATTTTGACCTAGTACGGGATAAAAAATACACAAAATAACGAAAATGAATGTAATAAGGAATAACAAATTATAATGTTTTTAGAGCTGACGCCCAGCTCCATAGTGCCGACTCGTGTAATGTGAAAAAGACTAACTCAGTTACCCACGTCTGTTGTGATCCCTGAGTTTTGTGCGTCTATTGTATCCTGATTGCTTCACACATAAATAAATATGCCTGGTATATCTGAATCAATGATACCTATATAGACCTGTAAAGAAATAATTTATACTGTCGTATAAACATACAGCTAAAGGAACTCCAAGAAGTCTTAAAGAAAACTTAAAAGTTTATCTAAAGTCTTTAAAAAATTATCCAAAGTTTTAGCTTCACGTACTAGAACTTTTCTGCAAGAAATACGATTAATTATTAGATAATCACAAACTTAAAAAACCGTATAAATTTGAATTTAATATAACTATAAATAGTAATTGAAATTTACACTTATAATTATTATTAACTATTTACACTCTAAAAGTCGTAAGATAAATTCAACCCGTTATAATGGGCAGCCGTAACCAGTCTTAAATTACAAAACGGAACGGTGATGTATATCTGAAATAAGGTAATATATGTCAAAGGTAAATGTAGGGAAACGAGGAATGATGTCATAAAACAAACACGGATAAAAGACTGTATTTGATAGAACAGTACAAGGCTTTATTGTCCTACGAAGAAACGGTTATTTAAATAAAAGCAATACCTTCTGGAAATCTAGTACCAATATAATAATATAAAGTAAACACGGATATGCAATTATATATTTTAATCTTATTTTACTCAGTTTGAATTATTAGTGTTCAATACATCCATTATTTATAATGATCAATAAAGAAATATTTTCGTGCTGAATACAATTATCTTTTAATTTGATAACTAAACTCGTGTTTTTCAGAATACTTTAGTATATTTAAACTATACTTTATCTAGTTGTTATTATAATAAAAAAATGGTATACCAATGAACCTGCTGGCCAAGTACAGTTCCAAAATAACCAGCAAATCAGAGTATTGTTAGTTGATAATATTTAACAATTTGCTAGTATTATATAATGATAGATCAAAGACTTGATCCTTTAACTGGAGTTAATTTTGATGTCATATGTTTTAAGACTTGGCGACCTGCCAATTCTTCGTGGTTTGGGTATGATTAAAGGTTAGGAAAAGGAATACCAATTTGATTAAGATAAAATAGTGTTAAGTAGTAAATGTTATAATGTAAACTGTAACAGAGACTTTGAATTGTATACAGTTGGGGCTGAAGGTTTAAATTATGAATCAGCTTTAGTAATGTTACCAGAGTGATTTACAGCAAACATTGCCTTTAACCTTTCCAAAATTATGATAAGATGAATGGCTATCTCTACTGCCGCTACCACCTGGGACTAAATACCAACGTTATTTTTTCTTAGGAGGTTGAATGAGTTAGTGGAAGGAGTCTCAAAAACCAAGATGATATTATTAAATTTAAACAATTGATAATATAAAAAAATAAATTAAATGTAGTTAACTAAACTGTTTCAAACAATAACATTTATTTTAACCTAAGATGAAACATATTCCAAATGTTTAGTACTTCTTCCAACCTACAACGGCAGGAGGTTGAATATATTTCACGTTACCAGAACAATAAAACCAATTGGACGACCAAAAATAGCTTATCCATTACAATTATATTTCTATGTTAGTTTTCGTTATTATATATTTTGTTATTATTACAGACAAGAATGGTTTATGTTTTTCTTACAAACGAGGCGTTAAGATAAAAAATAATGAAAATTGAATACATACTAAGATGCGGGTATATGTAGGCTATATGTATATAGACCGCTTGCTGCAAGTAAACAGAATGTGGTGTACGGAGGGTGGTTTTCACAATGAACATTCCCAGGCAACCCTTATCTGTAGCACGTCAGTTGGACACAATAGATGCAGTATGAAATGCTGATATGGATATTGGATATTCCGCCCATTGAAAACATTAAAGGGCAACGAAGGTTTTACAGTCAGCGTTCAAGTTTCAATTTATAATACCTTAACATTTAGATAATGTAGCTCGATAGCCTTTACTTTTTATTACGGAAAAGTATTCTCACATCTATTTCTTCAATACCACTCTATTGTAACCGTGTTTTAATTTGTACCTGTATTTTATGGTAGAGTTTTCTATATAACTTCCATATTGATCACTGTTTTATTTACTTATATTTATTTCATCAAAACACCAAAGACAAAATAAAAATTATATGAATGCTCCAAAACCCACTTACGGTACATAAAAAGAGCATTTGTAAAGCTTTAAAACAAGACAAATTATAAAATAAAACTATAGCAATGCTAATTAAATACAATTGCATATTAAACTCGATATTGTATTTGACACACGAACTGTATATGAAATATTGTTCAATATGCATAAAAACAGTTCATACAATGTCCTATTGCTTCGAACAATTGTATGCGTATAAACAATACACATCAAATAAAACCGCGTACTCTCTAACCTCGCAACTATCCCACTTCGCTGCTCTAGAGCTAGATCGGATTTACCCGCAAAGCCTACAACTTGGATGCTTGCATTGCCCATGAGCATGAGACAGTGACTGATCACAAATTCTCTAGTCTGTATTTATTGCAGTGACGAGCAGAATATCGGTTAGCTGTGGCCAGTTATAACTCTACACGATTAATGATTTAGGGAACTATGACTCATATAATTATAATACTCCCGTCGCAGCGAACCTGCGTACTCAGCAAATTTCCAATGAATGAATATGTTTCTCAGTACCACATAAAGCCACTTACTAAGTTTTATAAAAATACATTAATAAACAAGTGATCTATAGCATTTTATTTATTCTCCATAAGAATAACATAGGACTGAGTACGCAGGTTTGCTGCAACAAGGAACACAAAATATATGTTTTTATGCAATTAACTCAACCAGGTGAAGCTACATACTAAGTTTTATTAATTTATGTTAATAATTAAGGGAGATATAAAACTTTACTTATTCTCCATAAGAATAACATTAGGGCTGAGTATGCAGGTTTGCTGCTACTGGGATAATCAACAAAAAAACAACTGTTTGTGCAAATATCAATACACCAGAACTACATGGAGCCACATACCAAGTTTGATCAATCTACATTCATAAATAATAGAGATATCAAATTTTATTTATTCTCCATAAGGATAACATTGGACAACGCACTGTGTTTAGCACTTGTATATCTCTGCAACGGTTGGACGTAGAATCACATTTTAAACACCAAAATGATTGTTTTGTAGAGCTGAATTGATTGGTAAAAGCAAATGTGAAGTTTACATTAAAATGAACTAAGGAAAATCCGAAAACCTTTTCCTTAGTTCACATTTTGCAGGTTTTTTGGATTTTCTCCGCAACCACTTAACCTAGGTTAATAATTTAAAATACTAAATTATTTGTTTTTTTAGGCTCTATATAATTCCAAAACCAAAATTGAGTGTTTTAAAAATTTTAGGGTGAAAAGTGCAAAAAACTTATTTTTGGAAAATTTAAAACCCCCATAAACCCCCCTTCCCATGGTCCGATTTTCTGGTTTTCGAAGTTAAAGTCATGAATGCCACTTTACACATTTGAGCCAAATAGGATTTTTTTTACTCATGTTTTCGTGTTAACGGACACACACACACACACACACACACACACACACACACACACACACACACACACACACACACATATATATATATTAAAAATATCAAAGTTATAAGGGCTACTAATTTGTTTTTAAAATTATGCTAAAAACTAATATATATATATATATATATATATACATATATATATACATTTGAAAGAATAGTGTTTTTGGCATCTGGGGACCTCAAAACAAAAAGTTATCACGGGCTCGGGCTTAAGTCTTACCATGAGACCTACGGTAATAGCTTCTTCCCTATAGGGGAAATTCGCTAAAATGAAGAAGACCAGTTTGAAGAGAGCGTTAATGATGTGCAAATTAATCGAAATACATATTTTAGCTTTACGAGGCATTACAAAAAAAAACTATCTAATTCAGAATTGACATTTTCCGGGAAAGGTGGCCAATTTCCGGCCTTAATTGCAACAGACACACACATTTTTGATAACACAAGTTGCGACCTTCCTGATAGGTAACATGTTGAAACAACGATAAATTTACAATTTAAATTCTAACTATACAATTTCAATTTGAATTCATATGGATTAATGTTCATAAACTTGAAAGGTTAAAGTGTCTCAACTCGATCAGTGGGTGGAGTGTGTACATTCGATTAGTTTTAAATAACATTGAAACAGAAAAAATAAGTTGGGATTCGTCAACAATGATCGTGAGTAGTGGAATTCCATCTAAAATAGTCCACATTATGCTTGCGAATCTCTTAAAGTGTTATGTTTTTGTGTACGTCCCTCGGTCCGACTTCTCGCGAGATGGGGCGAGGAAAGAGCTAGCGACTGACTAGTTTGTGTGGTTCACGATCCTTCTAGTCACGAGCCGTCTCCAAGGTATTAATTGCGACCTTTCCACGAGCTAGAGTACGTGGCTTCACGAGGCGGCTCGAGTTAAATGCCGATAAGAAATAAAATGTTATTCCACCTCGGAGGTTTTAAGTGTCATTTTTACACTGAGTGACTTCTATCCAAGCGGAAAAATGTAACTGAAAGTTTCACGGGATATTCGTATTGGAATTTTCCGCTGTAATTAATTTATCCAGCAGGTTAAGCCTACTAGTTTTATGTAATTTGAAGTAAGAGGTTTGTTTGTTTATGAACCATTAAAATAAAAACCTTGTAAACCTTTTGAGGGGCTAAATTGATTGAATTGAATAAATTTGAAATTATACTCGCTTAGCTAGTTAGATGTAACTCATAGGACCGTGGATTGGAATGAACACAGATCAAGGAAATGAAAACACTTTAATATACATGATAAATATAACCCAACTATAATAAATGATAAACCAGAATACTGTAAAAGGTGCACTTAAGCCTCCTGGACAATTTATGTATCTAGAGAGTCCTTTATCCCTGATAAACACATATAGTTTGTTCCACTTTCTCACTCCATGTGCATTTAATACATTTAAAATATTCACTTTGCACTTTAATTCTCCTAACCTCTACTCTTACAGTATAATAATGGTCCCTCAAGACAAAGGCCTGAACCACAATGACTTATGCATTTATAACATAATTAAGACATGACATAAAGGTTCCCTAGAATATTCACAAACACATACATAAAATAACCCCATAAAATAAAGCTTCCTATCTCTCCCTTGTTTAGTTATTACCAATATTCACAAATAATTCCTGTGATATTCTGAACAAAGGAGCAAAACACACTAAATAAAATCTTCTAATAAACCCTTTATATATCTGACATATAAAATATCTAATGCTTTATACATTCAACCTTCACTTGATATACTGAATAAGGAATCAGCATACACTAAATGGAGTTATCTAAAACCCTTTTATATATCCGACATAAAATTAAAAATCCTGTAATAAACCCTTTATATATTTGACATATTAATGATCTAATACTTTGTACATTCAACATTCATTTGGTATACTGAATAAAGAATCAATATACATTAAGCAGAATTATCTAATAACCCCTTTATGTATATCCGACACATTATTAACCTAATACTTTATACATTCAACCCCACATAGCATGGCGGGTTCTTAACTTGCATTCTGATATCACCCCTTTTAGTTTATATTAGTTAGATTATTTTATCCCTCCGAGATATCTTATAATTCTCCTGCATTTAATCTTATTATTATTATAGTATATTTTTAACTCCTGCTAGCTATTCTTTCTTGGCTTCTTTTATTTAAGTTCGTCTTTTAATAATTTATTTAACATATCCTATCTGTGCACCTTTTTTAATGAAGTGGGAACATACCCAGATATTTTTGGAGATCTCTGTGACACCTCACGTCCCTTGCGCCCGGTCGTCCTGTCCTCGTCCCTCCTCGTCCCTCCGGGCCGCGTCGTAGGTCCGGTACCTCGGAGTTCCGCTCCCCCTGGGGTTGACGGCGGGTGGGTGGACGTCGGTCGGTGTCCTCACTGATGCCCTCAGAAGATGGACCCAGAAGATGGACTCGGGTGCGATGGGATCTCGTCGAGTGAAGTGGTAGAGTGTCGTAAGGTACTGGTAGAAGTTATCGAACTCCCGGGTGCCCTCAGGTGCATTTCACTTTCCTGAAGACTTTCTGTTCCTACTCGGTCCGGAACAGCCCAGAAGAAGCTTCCCAGTCTCTACCTTACTCTCTCAAAACTCTCCGAAGACTGTCCTTTTCTTTTTCTCCCTCTACCGCCATCTTCCCCTCCAATCCGTCATCGTTACGCCTCCTAACCAATCGGTGATCGATGCATCCGATACCTCCATATTATTGGTCATCCTCCTCCTGATCGGCCTCCTAGTTCGAGGAAATGGGCGTGTCGCTGACCGTAAGTTATTTTATTCTCTTAGCATGCTTGGATCATGGGATTGCTTGATTTTCTTAACGTTGTTCTCAAGGGTTTTGATTTTCAGCTTGATCATTATCGGGGATCGTAATTCTATACGTCCTGTTGTTCGCCGAGGAGTCGTGACTTCCCGTGGGAGCGTAATGATTTGATTCGATCTGTCTCTGCTTTCATAATTATTATTTTAAAGTAAAGGAGTAATTGTGTTTTAAATTTTATTCTATAATTTCTTTAATTATTTATATATATTTAAATTCCCCTTGTTTATATTCCGCCGCCGCCATTTTAACTTGGTCCCCAAGTTAATCAAATTGTAATATGTGTTGTGAGGTTGTTTATTGTTGACGTTGGTTGTAGTCCCTCGTGGGTAGCAACATTCTGAGTTTTATGGCTTGTATGTTTAGACAATATATTAGGATGAGGCATAGTATAGTCAGTAAAATATTCCATGTTAGGAGCATGTAAAATAGTAGTCTTGTGTTGTTGAATAGGTCGAAGTCATTATTTTTCAATGATATGTGCTGTATTTTCTCCATTTTTGTTAAAACAAATGTTGGGTTCGTGATGTTCCAATCCGTGTCTAATATTTCCGTTAGGTTGTCAAATTCGTGATGAATTCCTGATTCGAGTGTGAACAATTTTAGGGTTTTTAATTTTGTCCAAGCTGCTGGTATCAGGTTTACGTAATGTGGTGGGTCATTGTCTGTTCTGTCACAAGGTTGTATCTTTGTTAGTAGTAATAAATTGTCCATTAGTAATTCACATTCGCATGGTATTGTTACCTGTAGAGTTCCTGTGCTCATTTTTGGTAATTTCCTGGTATTAGTTGAGTTGTCGCATATTAAATCTAGGTCTTGCTGGACGTTGGTGATTAAGTATTGATTTGGGAATAATTCGGTGATTATGGGGTATTGAGGTTGATTTTCACATATAAAATGACAGTTTTCTTGTAGTTTATCGATTGATGCGGAATTGAGAATTAAATGTAGGCATAGCTGCATTTTGTTTGCGATAATTGTGGTTCTTGGGATTTTGCATAATGGGTACGATTTTTCGTTACAATGGCTATCTGTCATGGTTATTACTTTCGTATATGTTTTTGTTTTGAAAATGATGTTTTCTTCCATGTGAAGGGAACATATTTTGTGTTCCCAAATCAGGGGAGTGTTTATTGTTTTGTAAACTTCGCCCTGTGCGTCCGATTTTATTAAGGGTACATTCAGCCTTGCCACTAGTGTGTTCTCGATTATTTTGCAATGGTTTATCTTCAATCTGTAATATAGGTATACGTCTGTTAATGGTATTGCTAGAGTGAGGCCTTTAGTTTTCGCTTTATTTGCTAAATCATGCAACGTTGTAGTTAAGTTCTGTGGAGGTACCATTTTTTCAGATAGTAGGTTTACGTGGCATTTTTCTAGTATTTCCCTTTTAGTATCTTGATAGTAATTGTATAAAATATAGTTCCATGTTTCTTGTATAGTAGCATATATCTGATGTAAAATCTCTGCATTATTTATTGATTTCATTCCCAGTAGATTTTGTTTTACGGCATTGAATCCCTGATGTACTTTAGTTGCTAAATGTTCCACGTTTTTACTAAAGTTATTTAAGTTACTCGTGGTTTTTACCAAATCTTGGTACTGGGTCCCTACGGAATCGATAATTTGGTTGGTATGTTCTTCAATTCCCTTTTGGTTTTCATAGATGTTGTTTATTTGTCCCTTCGTGGCGACATTGCAGCACCATTCGAAGAAATTCTGGAGGAATAATAATCCTCTTCTGTTTCTTGAGTATAGGATAGTTTGATTGGTCAATGTAGCGTCGCTGTATTGGGATTTAATTTGTTCATTTATGAGGTCACGCAGTGTCATTAGGTTTCTTTGAAACAAACAATAGTCATCTTTGTGTTGCCGGCAGTTCGTCCAGTTCGATTCCGTCGTCCAGTCGTATGATTGGGGCTCAAGGAAAAATTGAGTTGAGAATATCAAAGGGATTATTGTTTCGTATGGGATGTAATCTGTCCGTTGTTGAAAGTGATGGCCTGAGAATATTTGGTACCTAGTCTTATTTTCTGCCCATGTACCTGAGAGTGTGTATAGTATAATTGTCGTGGTGATTAGGAGTGCTGTCGACGTTGACGCCTTCATCTTGTGAGGTTCGTCCAATATCTGTGCCGCAAAATTATGTTAATAATATTATTTTATTTGTGTGTAGGGATTTTTCATTGTTATTCTAAGTTTTATCTGTGTCTTATTTTGTTTATTCAGTTCCTGTCCAGTTTGTAGTGTTATATTATATAGTGGTTGTATTAAGTTTTTATTTTTCCTAAGTTTTAATCGATAATCGATTATTAGTTTAGCTTGTCAATTGCTGTGCTGTTACAGACATAACACGGGTGATCAGGCCGTTATATATCCCTAATTGCCAGTAATTGGTTTGGCTACGTTATTTTGTCGTCTGAAAGTGATGAGTGTTCCTCGTGGTTAGACAGTGTGTAGTGAGCAGTGCTACATGCCTGGATCGCCTGGCGTCGTCCGTCTTATCTCCAAGAATGCTGTGTCTTGTTGTCTTGGAAAGTCGGCCATTTTGAATCCGTGGGCGTCTGTGTCCCTGTCGGATTAATACGGTTGTGTCGTGTCCATAATGTTGCGAGATATGGTTCCGTTCGTGTCTACTGCTGTTTTTTATTTTATGGTAACTCGTACTATTGATTGGCGTTGTGCGTTGTCAGTGATATATCGTTTTGTGATTCTAAAAGTGTTATGTTGTCCCTTTTTCTTGGATAATCTTATTCGAGGTATTTTTATTTCAATTATTTGTAGATTGAGTGTAATTCAAGTGTCGAATGTGTCCTATCACTAGATCGCCCTCTTGAAATATCTTGGTGTGTTCCCATGGGTATGTTTAAGCATTCCAAGTTGTGGGTAATGTTAAATGTTCCAACTCCTTTACTTGGCGGCTGGGTTCTAGCGGAAATTTTCCCTTTGCAGATATATATATATATTTTCGTTGTTGCTCGCTAAACTCCCTTTGGATTTTGTTTATTAAATTAGCAGAGACTAAATACTATTTTTAGTTCTATGATTTTGTATATTTTAATTTACTTGCGAATTCCAATTTCCTTTTCATGGTAATTGTTGATAGTCCACCTTATTCGTCGGGATTAGAATTTACTATTGGCTGTCACAAAAATACATTTTAACTAGTATTTTATATTCCTGTGAGACTCAATAGTTGTTTATAAATTATATTAATTTTTATATACTTGGGAGGTAATTCGTGTTAATTCATTTTAATTATTTATTGGTTGTAGATGCTCCGATATAATTCTTGGCGGCGTTAGTATGATGATAACTCTTAAACAATGTTGTATGTTGTTTGATTTTTGACCAAGATTTCGTGTTTGAAGATGCGTTGATGTAACTCTTGAGGTGATATATTTTCTTTAAGGATGGGTTTTTATTTTTCGGGGGTGGCATTAGTTACTCATTTCCCTCGATGTATTGCCATCCATTAAATTATATGTAACGGTAGTCTATCTTGATTCGGGATCGGCATTTTGTAATTCTTGAATATTATATGGTGTTGTTTTTGATCGATCCTTCTTAAATGGATTAATCCTTATCTTGTGTATAAGGTATATTTTCAGACATAGGCCTATTTGTTTGACTGTGTGTGTGTTTATGAGTTGACTAGTAGTTATTATAGTTAAGTCTAGGGCTAAAAAGGTGGCTAGACCTCCTTCCCATCGGGTCTTAATATAAGTTGCTTCAAATTTTTTGTTGCTAGGGGTTAATTCCCCCCGGTGGGTTTTTCTAAGTTATATTAATTATAAGTGAAGGAATTCTATTCCGGCGTAATTTTTACGCTTTAGGCTTAAGCTGGTGTCTGAGTGGCTTTATTTTTAAGTCGTTTGAGTGTTGTCTGAAGGTATTCCTGTACACGTTAAGGTATTAGTCTTTAGGTGTTTTAAATATTTATCTGCGGCTGAATGGTTTCATTCTAGCTATATGTACTGGTTCGTTAATCAGTCTCCCTCTCTTTTCGAGTAAAACCATATAAGTAGTGTCATGTATTTTGTCCGTAATGAAGTATGGCCCTCTGTAAACGTTATTGAACTTGTTATAAGCTCCTTTGAAATCCTTCGGATTTTGTATTAAAACTTCGTCACCGATTTGTGGATTTAGTTCTCGTTTTGTTGAATCGAAATGTTTTTTCTGGGAATCTTGTGCTTTTTTAAGTATCGTTGGGATTTACCGTCGTACCCTTTGAATATTTTTGATTTCTCTGATTATGTCAGGGTCCTGGTCTTTTTGTATATGTAAATAATCCGATGGCATGTTTGCCTGTCTGCCATACATTAAAAAGAATGGTGTATACCCCGTGGATCGGTTAACGCTTGTATTATAAGTGAAGGTGACATATTTTACGTAATCTGACCATTTGTTTGGTTCGCCTTCAATATAGTGACTTATTGTTTTTTTGAAAATAAGATTCATTCTTTCCGTTAGGCCTTGAATCCTGTACATATAAGGTGGACTCGGTTGTTGATGAATTCCTAAGCTTAATAAGAGTTCTTTAAGTACGTTGCCCATGAAGTGGGTGCCTTGGTCGTGCGTGATGACTTTGGGACATCCATATTGACAGAATAAATCCAGTAAAACATTCGCTGTGGTTTTTGTATCAGCTGATCTCGTGCATTTTGCGACAATCATTCTTGTTGTCGGGCAAGTAATCATTAAAATGTATTTATATCCTCTGCTCTGTGTGATCGGCCCCATGTAATCAATAATTAGTCTTTCAAATGGCGTCGTGGGTGGTACTTGTGGAGTTAATTTATCGTACTGCTTGTAAGTGGGAGTTCGTTTTAATTGGCATTGTTCACATGTATTAGTATAATGTTGGATATCTTTTGTCATATCTGGCCAATAATAACGTTCTTTAATTTGTTGTGTGGTCTTGAATGCCGAAAAATGTCCTCCGGAATATACATTATCGTGAAATGATTGTACGATATCCTGTACCTTATCCCGCGGAATTGCGAGTAAGTAGTTATTCGTCCTGCCATTAAATTGCTTGAAATATAATAATCCGTTTCGTTCTTCGTATTTTCGACTTTGGTTTCGTATTTTTTTTGGGACTGTGTCCGGTGAAATTTTTGCTAATTTGATAAGTTTTAGGTATGGATCCTTAGCTTGTAATTCTTCATAATTTTCTGTCTTAATTTCCTGTATGTTTAAGGTGATTTCGAAGGGGTCCTCCTCGAGTGTGTCTTGGGGTGGATTCCTCGAAAGACTGTCTGCTAACGTGTTAGTCGTTCCTTTCTTATATTTGACATCTATATCGTAATCAACTAGTGATAGCGCCAGTCGGTTTAATCTGGAAGATGTATGCTTAAAATTCTTGTAATGAACTAGTGCTTGACAGTCCGTGTGGATAGTTATCTTGCGTCCTAGTGTAAACTCTCGCCAGTAATTTACTGCGTATACTAAGCTCATCATCTCTCGTTCGGCGTTTGCGTACCGTTGTTGTGTTTCCGTATATTTTTTTGACAGATAAGCAATCGGATGTTGTTTGTTTGTTTCGGGATCCGTTTGAGTGAGGCAAGCCCCGAGCGCGTTTAAGCTTGAATCCACATAAATACTTGATTCCCAGTCGTCGTTCCAATGTTTTAATAGGGGTGGATTTGTCAAAATTTTCTTAATTTCTATAAATGCCTTTTCGCAGTCGTCTGACCATTTAAATGGTATATTTTTATTTGAATCCTTTATTAAGTTGGTGAGGGGTAGTGTTATTTCCGCATAGTTTTTTATGTGTTTCCTGAAGAATGATGAAGAGCCCAAAAACTGTCTTACTTTCCTAATGCAATTTGGCCTATTAAATTCTTGTATTGCTGCTACGGTAGACTTTTGAGGCAATATACCTTGGGTCGATACTGTGTATCCCAAGATATCTACTTGTTCGTATAAAAATTTACATTTTTTTGTGTTGAGCTTCAAATTTGCCTCATGTAAGATATTTAAAATAGTTTCTAAATTTTGTAGATCTTGTTCAAAGTTCTTGCCATATACTATGACGTCATCTATATAACATACTACTTTGTTGTATAGGTGTTTATTCAGTAATGCTAATATCGCTTTACTGAATAGTGCTGACGATGTTTTTAGCCCCATTACTAATCTTTTATATCTCATGAGCTTGTCTGTCGTTTTGATTGTTAATAAATGCCTATCTTCCTCTCGTACCAATAATTGGTGATATGCCCCTTTTAAATCCAATTTTGTGAAAGAGTTTGCGTTGTTTAAGCTGTTTAGTACCAGATTTACGGACGGGGTAGGGTATATGGACGGTTTTAAAATTTGATTTATTTTCCTCATATCTGCCACCAAACGTGGTGTTTTGTCCTTATTGTGTGTTATAAACACTGGGCTTGAATATTCGCAGTATTCGGGACATTCTTCCAGTATGTCCGCTTCCTGTAGTTCTTGTAATATTTTATTTAGTGCTTCCCTCTCCTGTTTGCTTTGTTTATAAGGCGGTGTATTTACCGGTTGTGAGTTTGGGATGGTTTCTAGTGAGACTGGGGGCAGTTTAGCTGGGGTTAGATCCTTAATTTTTGTCGTAAACATAGCCTTATATTTCTGTAGTAATTTAATTACCCTGTTATGTTGTTCTGTCGTGAGGTGGGGTGAGATGTCGAAACATATGTTGTCCTTATCTTTAAGGATTTGTTTTCCCGGGTTATTGTTATATTTTATCTGATGGGGTTCGTTTTCCTGTCGACCTACATTTGTGTTGTGTGGCTCCGTGCAGTAACCTAATATTGTGTTGGCATTTATGTGTTTAGGTGTGTTTGATGCATTGTAAATATTTAAATAATTGCTTGTTTTATCTGCTCCTTCTATGGGATATATGTGGCACCTCTTCTTTTCCTGTAATGATTTTTCTTGCTCGAAAACTGCTTCCTTGCTTATCCTCTGTTGTATCTGTATCCTCCTATGTTGATGTGGTGCGATGACTAAATCCTGTTCACATCTGACTCGGGTGCGATGGGATCTCGTCGAGTGAAGTGGTAGAGTGTCGTAAGGTACTGGTAGAAGTTATCGAACTCCCGGGTGCCCTCAGGTGCATTTCACTTTCCTGAAGACTTTCTGTTCCTACTCGGTCCGGAACAGCCCAGAAGAAGCTTCCCAGTCTCTACCTTACTCTCTCAAAACTCTCCGAAGACTGTCCTTTTCTTTTTCTCCCTCTACCGCCATCTTCCCCTCCAATCCGTCATCGTTACGCCTCCTAACCAATCGGTGATCGATGCATCCGATACCTCCATATTATTGGTCATCCTCCTCCTGATCGGCCTCCTAGTTCGAGGAAATGGGCGTGTCGCTGACCGTAAGTTATTTTATTCTCTTAGCATGCTTGGATCATGGGATTGCTTGATTTTCTTAACGTTGTTCTCAAGGGTTTTGATTTTCAGCTTGATCATTATCGGGGATCGTAATTCTATACGTCCTGTTGTTCGCCGAGGAGTCGTGACTTCCCGTGGGAGCGTAATGATTTGATTCGATCTGTCTCTGCTTTCATAATTATTATTTTAAAGTAAAGGAGTAATTGTGTTTTAAATTTTATTCTATAATTTCTTTAATTATTTATATATATTTAAATTCCCCTTGTTTATAACCTTCATAAATTAAATAAACTCTGACTACTAAGTAGAGAAAAACGTATTTCAATACTAAAAATTAAAATTAAAATATCGTCACACTTGCGATTATTAAATTATTATTAACAGGATTTAATAAACTATATATCGCAACATTAATAATAATAAATAATTTCGTGGCATAATACGTGTATCATGTAAAATTATAATGTCACCAAGAAATTTCAATTCGAAACAGTCATCACTTGTGACAAACTTGAATTTACTGCAATCAAAATACAATACTCGACACTAATAACAGTGTTATACTTGGTTTACACACTGTAATATCGAGTTAACTCGGATTGCTGTCATGGATTTATTGCAACTCCTAATAACTAACTAACCAATTTACTCCTGCATTTATATAGTCTTACAGGTTTTTACAGAAAAAGATACTTCTCTAAAGACAAATTTACCCTCTATGGAATTTCACACTCTATCTTCTGGACAGTGCTACTTTTAATATGTCAGTAAAAAAAAAATTTAATAGTATCATAAGTACAACAATTGCATTGTGTTTTAAATAGTATCAATCATTATAAACCTTTTAAGTTAAAATCAACTTAATATACACAAAAGAACTCTCTCAAATATTTCAGTCTAATATAAGCAGAAATAATCCCAAGTCTAGACTGGTGCAATGTAGATCCATTCCTATATTAGCATAACAAACATTGTATATGATTAATTAAGTTAAGGATTATACACAAATGATAACAATAACTCAATTGTTGAATCTAATATCCTTAGCCATAGCTAAAACAGTATAGAGAATATTTACACTAAAAATCTGAAATAAGCTATAAGCCCGACCTAAAACATACACATAATATAACACCGCTTATTCTTTCTACGACGAAAATCGTTTAAAAAAGTATCCATAACGTTTAAATCCTTCATTGCAATATTTTAATAATTTTAACAACCACACCTTTTCAATAAAAATATCTTATTTTTTACAACATCGGACAAAATATTTGTTTTATCAATCTATAAGCATTATATTGGTACTACTTTTGATACTTAATACTACTTTTTGATATTTGATACTATATTTTAATTTCTTGATGCCAATGAAATCTAATAGAAAACCATATTTTACCTCAAGGCTTTAATAATGAGGAATCTAACTTAGTAGGTTAGAAGACCACACTTTCAGAGATACCCAAAATATGCTAAACAACGAATTTTATGTCGTGTGTGGTCTGGTATAATGAAGAGAGCGTGTGTTATTTGTTCGCAGGTTTAATCCCCATCAATGATCAGAAACTGTCTATCAATGATATACAAATACCTCAACCCAGTAGTTCAGCATTTAAAACAAGGTGTATACAGGATTGTATATATCTAACATAAACTATATCCAATTACCCAAAACATAAATATATAGATCTGTGAGGCAAAGAGAACTGTCTACATTTAAGATTTCCCCCTTGTAAAAGTCATATAATATTATGGTTTTAATTTAATACTAAAATGGTTTTCGTTGTTAAAGAATATTAACTTTGGACAGTAAAACTCGTTAAAGGCTCTATATCACCTTAAAATGGTTTTGTTAACGGTATAAATGGTACACAGTTCGGCTCACAGTGCTTGGCGCCTGGTTAACGTATGATCTGGAATTACTTTTCGCCTATATTTGGCTAGTACCGTTAGTGTTACAGTATACCTTTGTCAACAGAAACAAAAATTACTTATTTAATTTTAAAACAATTGTTTTGGTTATTTTTTGCTAATGTCTACTTTTATTTACGAAATATTTCAGTAGTTTCTCGCCTTTCCCAGGTGCAAAGCACCGTGACCCGAACTGCATACGAAAACTGACACATGCATTCACCTTTATACACTTTATTATCAACTAGCCGTTCCCGGAGGCTTCGCCCCGCAAATAATTTATAAAAACCAAGACAGTTGTGTTTGCTGCATTCTGTGGTTAGCCCGTGGAACTTCTACGAATCAAGATCAGCTGTTTGTATTTTCATCAGCTCAAACAATATTGAATGTCCATAAGAAATACTCTACATGAGAACTCTGTCGGGATCTCTGGCGGAGCCCTAAGGTCAGATCAAGATTAAAACCATTTAGTTTTCCTATTTTATGCCTAAAGAATCAGTGTACAACATTTCAGCTCTCTACCTACATGGGAAGGTAGTCAGTTAGTGATGAGTCAGTCAGTCAATCAGACAGCCAGGGCTTTGCCTTTTATGGATATAGATAAATTCTTTTAAATGTTCTATTTTTCTTTATATATAATTCTGTAATCGAAATTTGTAGGCCAAAATTGTGGGAGTTTGGCAAATTGCAGGAATATGAGAGACGGCTCAAATCAAAGGTCTCCATCCCAGGGACTCGGGAAAAATAGCAGTATTTATAAAAAGTTACCAGCAAATGAGAAAAAACGTAAAACATTCCCCATAAGAAAAACACGGGGATTTAAAGACGTCTGTTTTATTTACATTAAAACATGTGATTAAGGGTCTACTTTGTTTATGAACTGACATGTGTTCCTACTTATTGTTTATTTCCTTCAGAATATAAAGAGTGAACACATCAGAAGGCAGAGTATCGGAGGGCTATGGCCCCTTCAAGCCACTAGTAGAACATAAATGCGGTAGCTTATAAATAAAATATTCTAGTAAATTGGAAGATTTGCTACACACATTGCTTTTAAGGGAGGGATAATCTCACCTCCTCCCCCCTCTCACCTGGTGGCTATATATTCAGAATATTATGTTTTAGCAAATGTTAGCTTAACCTAGCCAGTTTTACTTAAATTGACCGGTAAATATTTGATCTAAGAATTTATAATTTGTTAGTTCTTTGTACGAATAGCATTGGAAAGGCCACTGCGTCTTTTTAAGCTGATCTTAATGAAAAAAAAAACTACAATTAGATATTTTTTTAAAAAATTTGTAAAAAACTCAAAAATCCCATTTTCGGGGTACAAAAACCCCCAAAAATACCCCTTCGGATAGGTCGATATGTCTAGTTTTTGAACTCAAAGTCATAATTGCTTTACGCGTTTATACCAAATTTTGTCAAAATCGGATTATTTTTACGAGAGTTATCGTGCTCACGCGCGCGCGCGTACACACACACACACACACTTATATATATATATATATATATATATATATATACAGTTACATATATATATATATATTTACAGTTTTGAACGAATGGGGTTTTTGGGGTCTGGGACCTCAAAACGAAAAGTTATCACGGTCCCGGGCATAGGTCTTACCATGCCGACTACGGTAATTGCTTCTTCCCTATAGGGGAAATTCGCTAAAATGAAGGAGACCAGTAAGAGAGCCTTGATGATGTGAAAATTAATCGAAAGACACATTTTAGCTTTACGAGGCATTACAAAAAACCATCTAATTCAGAATTGACATTTTCCGGGAAAGGCGGCCAATTTCCGGCCTTAATTGCAACAGACACATACATTTTTGATAACACAAGTTGCGACCTTCCTGATAGGTAACATGTTGAAAAATCGATAAATTTACAATTTAAATTCCAACGATACAATTTCAATTTGAAATCATATGGATTAATTTTCATAAACTTGAAAGGTTGAAGTGTCTCAACTCGATCAGTGGGTGGAGTGTGTACATTCGATTGGTTTTAAATAACATTGAAAGAGAAAAAAATTAATTTGGGATTCGTCAATAATGATCGTGAGTAATATAATTCCATCTAAAATACGTCCACATTATGCTCGCGAATTTCTTAAGTTGTTATGTTTTTGTGTACGCCCCTCGGTCCGACTTTTCGCGAAATGGGGCGGGGAACGAGCGAGCGACTGACTAGTTTGTGTGGTTCACGATCCTTCTAGTCACGAGCATTGTATATTGTAATGTACAATAATAATAATAATTACAATTCGTCGTATAATACTGGTAGTACTGGTTAAGAAAATTTTACTAAAAGTTAACGTTTTCACGCAAAATACAAGCAACAAAATTCTTCAAGTGCTCTTTCAAACTGCGGGTGGCGTAATTTACTTCGGACCTTCCGTTTCAAAAAAGTAAATCTCCTAGTTTTAATCGAAATTGGAAAAGTTATCGATGAGTAATCTTAATATTTTTAGTGGAGGAAAATTACTTTTTAAAACAAAGAATATAAAGTTTGGAAATACCGTATATTAGAATTTACATACCAAATTTTATGTATTTTTATCAGGGTTCAGGAGGTATTTTCACTACTAAGAATTATTCAAGAATGTTGATGAAATCAATAATTTTACCACGTGCATATTATACTAATATGAGAGAAGGTAAAAACTAAATCTAGTCTCAAATAACAATAATTTATCTTCATACAGTATTTACATCTGGAGGTTTCAACAAAATGTAGGTAATGTCGTTATAAGCTCTTGGTGGCTACACTGTGGCAAGTAATAGATTTTACTGTAAAAGTATATGGGTAGATTACAAATTTATGAGTAATGAGTAAAACATTTATAACAAATCTATAGTATTACATGTCATTCATTCATCATTTAGTGATAATTTTCTTATTATGTGTTATTTTATATTTAAGTTTCCCTATAAATGTACTAATTAATTAATTTCCCCTAAATGTGTTATTTGTGTTAATTGCCCTATGTCCATGCCTAATAATAATAATCATTATCATCACTCCTCAGAAAGCCATTCCCCTCTATATATTTAATGTTTATTTATCTGTGCAATTGTATAATAATATGTATTTCATTAAGTTAATCACCAATAATTATTCATAGCCTATCCCCATATAATAGCCTACTCACTTAATTTAATATATTTGTTAATAATAATATTTTAGATATAATTTATGTGAGAGGATTGCAATAAAATTAAAATTTAATATAATATACTTTTCAAAAATAGTCCTTAAGGAATCTAAATTACAGTGACCAGTGTTAACAATTGTGTGACCATGTGCTTCTCAACAATGGACCATGCTTCCAGACCTCATCTCTACTAGATCTTTCTTCTTGCTCCAGATGCCATAGTGTTAAGACCTAGAATCTGTGAAGGACACAGTTCCTATTTTAAATTTCCCAGTATGGCCTAAGTTTTGCATTGCTTAGCGCTCATTTTATTAGGGACTTACTGCTCAATTAATACCATCTTTAAATTCACTCCTTTTTATTTGATTTTCCCCAAAAACTGGTATTTGAGCGAAGAACATTTGTAAGCAGATTGGTAAACTCCTTCCATTGTATTCTATTTAGGGACTGGAAAGAATACAGACATTTAAATAGAACAAGCCTAATGTTCTGAAAGTTAAAGTAACCTCAAGAGAGTATTTTTATATTGAACTATCTTTCCAAATTTAATTTTGAGTATTTTAACCATTCATAAAGTCAGTGAAACCATTGGACTCTCCTTTTGGACAACACTAAAATTTCCATTGTTGTAATTTTTCAACACATCAGCTTAATTGGACTTAATATTCTTTCAAATATCATCCAAACGTTATTCAAGTCAGCACGATACTTCCCCTCTGAGAAAAAGAGCCCTCATTTGTAAAGAAACCCCATTTAGAACCCAAAATATGAACATTTAGTTTTAGGCCTACAAGTATGCCTAGAATAAGACCATATTTAATATTAAGTTCCCGTAATTGTTCCCCGCCCCACCAATAATAACAGTGTATAAAGGTACCGCATATTTAACTATCTCGCATATTATAATAAAACGAACACACGATGGCCGAAAACAAGTACAATCTACGGAAAACAAGAAACTACCCCGCAGCAGACGCCGACTCGAGCGACGATGAAACCAGCAGCCGCCATGTTGCGCAGAACGAAGACGAAACTGTCAAAACCAAAGACCGCCAAACCTACGCCGACCCCATCAGCCAATCAGAGAACGTCGATTTCGTAACCTATACGCGAGATTTCTCTCTCAGCCTGCCCTTAGACGCTAACTCTGCTTTCTCAACACCTGAACGAAATATCGCCAGCCGACCGACCCGAACGCTGACGGACACACCCGAAGGTTCCCGAACTGGATTCATTGATCAGAACGAACGAGGACGTATCGCTAGCTCATTGAACGAGTCGTCGCTCATTCATTCCTCGCGCTCGATGACTGATGCACACACAGACGACGCAACTAGCGGATTAAATGCTACAAACCCGACTACACCGACACCTGCAATCGATATGAATATGCTTGTCGCCCTTATGACAAATTTAGGAAACAAAATTGAGTAATCAGTAAACAATAAAATTGAACAAACTAGTCTCGATTTAAATAACAAATTTGAACAGACCAACACGAAGATTGAACAGACCAGCGCCAAAATCGAACAGAATAATGCTGAATTAAAATTCGAATTAAAATCTGAAATACAAGGAACTAAATCTGAAATTCAAACAATTAATGCAAATTTCCAACAACAAATAAATCAAACCAAGACCGAATTGACCAAAATCATCCACGATAAGACCAACGAAACTCAGCAGGAAATTCAAGCCTGTCGAAATGCTTTCGAATCGCAGATACAAGAAACCAGAGAAAACCAAATCGAAATTCGATCAGAAATTAATGCCATCAAAATGACACAAAATGCCCAATCGGAAGAAACTGCCAAATTAACTGACAAATTAATACTTAGAATTGAAAATTCCCAAACTCAAATTAGGCAATTCGTGCTGGACAGTATCTCACAACAACAAACCGCTGCCGAATTTGAAAATAAGCAATATCAGGAAAATATTATATCTACTGTCAAAACCCATCTGGAAGAGCATAAACAAAAATTTGATCTGAAAATAGAAGAATTAACTGTCAAAACGCAATTGGATAACGAACGTAATTCTAAAGCAAACCTAACGGCACTGAAAAATGAAGTTATCCCCAAAATTACATTGCAAACAAAACTAATTGAGGCACAACAAATTGAAATACAAACCTTGAATCAAAATTTAAACAAATGTGAAACTGAAGTAACCAATCTGAAGCAAGCAAATCAATTAAATGGAATGGCCGGACAAATCAAAGTAATATGCAGTGCAAGCGAAGCCAACGATCGTCTAATGCCAAAATTTAATGGACGGAGCGGCAATCCAAATGAATATTTATATAAATTGAGAAGGTATTACGAACGAGGAATCGAAAGGAATCGATGTTGCGACTCAACTGAGTACCTGAAAGACCTGCTTGAGACATCGTTCGAAGGACCAGCATCACGATGGCTACAGCTGATAAAAAGTGAAATTATTGATTGGGAACATTTTGCCAGAGAATTCGAACTCAAATACTGGAGCCAGGCAGTCCAACGAGGAATTAAAGCAAAAATTGAGTCGGAGAAGTATAGAGCCAACGGAACGTTAAGCCGGACGGAGTACTTGACAGAAAGAGTATTGTTACTACAATCGATGACACCCAGCCTAAGTGAAGAGGAGATAGTGACTCTTATGGCGGAGCGATTTGACGCAATAATCCAAGACAGCATAAGCGTACAGAACATCACCACGATCCGAGCGATGGAAAGACTACTGCAGAAAGAAGACATAAAAGATGGACCTAAGAAAGCCAGGAACCACAACAACCAGCAAAGCAACCGACCAGCCAGTCCAACCACTTCAAACCAACAGAATCACAACGATCGATATGCTAACCAACGAGCCTATCAACCAAAAATGAACAACTACCACAATTATCAACAGAATAAATACCCTCCAAACAACTCTTCATATCGAAATCAACAAAATTACAGGAATAATGGTAACAACAACCAGCAATACCATCGAAGTCACCATGACAACAAGCCGTATCAACGTGAGCAATATCACCCCAGAAACTATGAACAAAACTACAAAAATGATCGTCAACACCCTACCAACGAACAGAATCAACTCTGCGCCATATTTAGACAGAATCCCAATCCACCTAATGCTCCAACTGTATCTCCAATGAGCCTTCATTCAAGTAACAACAATACTGCTAGTCCACGTTCCTCACCGTCTCAAACGAGACAGGGAAACGACTCGGCACTGTAGACCACGGCCGAGAAAGGGTTATGTTGTCATGCGATTACCCATTAAATACAGCGCCTACTTACACTATCCTCGGTCAAACTATCAATCACTCTATAAATCTTATGCAGTCCAACAACATAATATGTGATAAAAATTTCCTTTTAGAAGATGAGTACGAAAATGATGTCAATTCAAATTATAAACAAATTAACTGTCCAGAAATCAATATAACATTGAATAATATCAGCACTAGTGCCTTAATTGATTCGGGTTCTTCTGTAACTTGCATAGCTGAAGCTTGGTTCAACGAAAATAAAATAAAACTACAACCATTTGAAGAATTACCAGTGAATAATACCGTTATCAAAACAGCTGTTGGAGAAAAGTCTAAACGTGTTTCCCGCACAATATATGTTCCCACCACCATTGATAAACATACGATGCTAATTGAATATTTGATAGTGCCACATTTAATAAACCCCATAATTCTCGGAGTCGATGTTCTATCTGCCCTCAAAATGGATTTAAATTTCAACACAAACGAAATAAATATGAAAATCAATAATGATAATGTTACAATGAAGTTTAATATGTGTCATCATGAAGGACAGTTATGTCAAATAATAATTAATAATAGCCATAGGCCAAATAATAATATGAATAATAATTTTGATAATATGATGTACGATGAGTACAATGATGATTTAATATATGATAAATATGATAGCACAGCATACAACTTCAACGAATTACAAACAAATCCAATAAACGACAGCACATTGACACAAGAAGAAATTAATGCATCTTTAGCATCAAATGATTATATCAAGAAAGAAGAACAAACAATTTTAAGTCAGTTATTAAATAAATATAAACATGTTTTCTCCGAACAACCAGGTATATGCAACAAATATTCTCACGAGTTACGAGTAGATAATCCACAACATTTTAAAAGCACAACTTATCCTGTACCTCAACAATACCAAGATGCAGTACAACAAGAGATCGACAGAATGGAATCCTTAGGTGTAATTGAGAGGAGTAAAAGCACTTTTATCAACCCGATAATTCCAGTCATTAAGAAGACGGGAGGAATACGACTATGCCTTGACGCCCGAAAAGCAAACGAAATTATAATACCTGATTTTGAATGTAACAGAAGTGTAAATGAAATCCTTGGAAAATGCAAAAATGCAAAATTTATAAGTAGTATCGACCTGACCGCATCATATTGGCAAATACCATTAACAGAAAATTCCAAACAATATACGGCATTCCAATTCAGAGGTAAAATATACCAGTACACTGTGACACCATTTGGTATCTCTACATCACAAGCTGCTTTAGTTCGAGCGCTAGACAACGTATTCGACTCTGAAGCTGAGAATTTTACTGCAATCTACGTTGACGACATCTGCATAATTTCACCCGATTTCGAGTCTCACATGAAACATCTAGAGTACATATTCAGCAAATTAGAAGAAGCCAACATGACCATTCGATTTAACAAATCAAAGTTTTGCCAAAATTCTGTACCATTTCTGGGATACACCTTAACTAACGATGGACTCCACATGGACCAGAGTAAAGTAGAACCGATACTAAATTTCCCTACACCAAAAAACAGAACCCAACTTAAAGCTTTCCTTGGCAGCATAAATTATTATAATAAATTCATAGATAAATTCTCTGCAACCATTAATGCGAACCATTAATGCGATTAACTTCAAAGAAGAACAAATTTATCTGGACTAAAGAAGATGATGTCACCTTTATGAAGATTAAACAACTATTTCTGGAAACCAACGTCTTAAAACACCCAGACCCATCTAAAGAATTCTTCTTACAAACTGACGCTTCTGACTATGCTATAGGCGGACATTTATATCAACTACGAGAAAATGGTGAGAAAGCTGCCATAATGTTTATGTCGAGAACGTTACAACCAGTCGAACAAAGGTACACCACCACCGAAAAGGAACTCCTTGCCATCATTTATTGTCTACAAAAGTCTCGATACATTGTCCTGGGAACTAAATTAACCATCATAACAGATAATCACGCGCTCACTTTCTTAAAAACGTGCCGATTATTGAATAATCGCTTGGCGAGATGGATACTCACTATACAGGAATATAACTTCAAAATTGTCCACTGTAAAGGTACAGATAACATCACTGCAGACACGCTAAGTCGCATCTCCATCGATCAATCCGCTATTTCATACAACAATCCAAGAGAATTAACTATCCATTACATTGAGAATATCCCCGATCAAAATCTGAAGAGCGCATTAAGAAACTTACCCCAACTCCAGCGAGAAGACACCAAACTCCAACCCATAATTGAAACATTAGAAAAACAACCAGATTCAGAAGTCGCACAAAAATTATCAAATAATTTCCGCATTCACAATAATACCCTTTATAACAAATTGGAAAATAAATGGTTAATTGCTGTACCTCATTGCATGATTCAAGACCTCATTTGGGAATGTCACCTATTCTACCTACATTGCGGAGCCAAGAAATGCTTTCAATTATTACAAGAAACCTTCATATTTCGAAATATGAATCGAACCATAAGGAAATATTTATCTACGTGCGATACCTGCCAGAAATGTAAGATCAGCAACCGACCGCTGATGGCCACAGCGAAAGGAGTGCTATGTACAGGAAAGAACGAACAGTTAGCCGTTGATATCATCGGACCTCTTCCTACCAGTGTGTCAAACGTTAAATATATACTTATTGTCATCGATATCTTCACCAAATTCATCAAGTTATACCCTATGCAAAAAGCCACCACTAAAACAATATTAAATAAATTATTCACTCAACACTTCCCAAATTATGGATACCCTAAAAGAATCCAGTCTGATAACGGAACACAATTCAAGAGCGGAGAATACATCCAGAAGATGGAGCAGAATAATATCGAATTAATCTTCAATCCAGTGTACCACCCATGCTACAACCTTGCCGAGAGACCTATTCGAGAAGTCAAGAGATGTCTACGCACCTATTGCTCCCGTCAACACAAGAAGTGGGCGAAATATATTCCTGATATTAATGCATGCCTCAATGAATTATATCATGAATCGACCGGATTCACTCCTAACGAACTACAATTCGGCGTTCGAGACCACCGCTTTTGGGAAAAATATTTGTCTGAAAATCCATTCATAATTGATACTCCAATAGAACAGAAGTTACTCATCGCTAAACGCAGGTTAGATGCCAAACGAATTAAAAGATCAGCAAAGTTAAATCAGAATCGAAAACCACAAACATTAAAGATATACGATAAAGTGCTAATAAAGTCACATCCACTCTCCCGAGCTATTTATGGAGAAACTGCAAAGCTTTTCGAGGTGTACGAAGGACCATTCGTCATCAAGCAAATATTAGGAAAATCTACTTTTCATGTAACCAGAGAAAACGAAGACATCTTATTTGGACCATATCACATATCTGCATTAAAAAGATACATAGAACCGATAATAGAAGAGGATAATGTAAATAATGAAGAAGACCCTGACAACATAAACTCTTAAAACAGTGTAAATAGTCCATCATCATCATCATCATCCATCAAGTGTAATAATTTTAAATGAGGAGATCGTCATGAACCTTAACCGCGAGTGCGTACCCCTTCCCGTATTCCCCAAGTGAACAGTGTGATTATTCCCCAAAACAGTGTTTAATGACAATTTATTTATAAATGCGATGATTATAAACAGTGAATTTTGCCCTTGTAACAAACAATGTATAAACCAAAGTGTTTTTATGCGAGTGAAGAACTTCATCCCCATGGCAATAAACAATTATTATATTAAATGTTCCCTTAATCCCAAATTCCCCTGTGCGGCCATGAACTATCTTAATCCCTCATCCCATATTTCCCCATTTATGTATTGTTCCTATGTTTATGTAAATTTAGAATAAGAAGTGTACTATCACCAACCAACATCAATCATTTAATGTACCTCATAACTAGCTGTAAATATATTTCATACTAAATAATTCATGTATTCCATTTCATACTTGATCGAAATCTGTCTTTAATTTCATATCATACAGATTTCTGAGGAGATAATTATAGTATTACATGTCATTCATTCATCATTTAGTGATAATTTTCTTATTATGTGTTATTTTATATTTAAGTTTCCCTATAAATGTACTAATTAATTAATTTCCCCTAAATGTGTTATTTGTGTTAATTGCCCTATGTCCATGCCTAATAATAATAATCATTATCATCACTCCTCAGAAAGCCATTCACCTCTATATATTTAATGTTTATTTATCTGTGCAATTGTATAATAATATGTATTCATTAAGTTAATCACCAATAATTATTCATAGCCTATCCCCATATAATAGCCTACTCACTTAATTTAATATATTTGTTAATAATAATATTTTAGATATAATTTATGTGAGAGGATTGCAATAAAATTAAAATTTAATATAATATACTTTTCAAAAATAGTCCTTAAGGAATCTTAATTACAGTGACCAGTGTTAACAATTGTATGACCATGTGCTTCTCAGCAATGGACCATGCTTCCAGACCTCATCTCTACTAGATCTTTCTTCTTGCTCCAGATGCCATAGTGTTAAGACCTAGAATCTGTGAAGGACACAGTTCTTATTTTAAATTTCCCAGTATGGCCTAAGTTTTGCATTGCTTAGCGCTCATTTTATTAGGGACTTACTGCTCAATTAATACCATCTTTAAATTCACTCCTTTTTATTTGATTTTCCCCAAAAACTGGTATTTGAGCGAAGAACATTAGTAAGCAGTGTAGCTTAGCTTGTATTGGGGGGCCAGAGGAACGTGGGATTCTGCTACTAATTAGAAATAATGAGCTGTAATACCGAAATGGAAGTACGACTGTCTTCCAAACCTGTGTTGAAATACCGGTACCAAACTATATAATTGGACTGGAAAACGTGCTTGGGGGACCAGAGGCTCGGAGATCTTTTACCCGAGACCAGAAAGCCTACTTAGCCAGCTTTGATTTAATCTAAATAACTGTAATGAACTAACTAAGATCCTTCCAAAAACTGATATATACTAAATCTGCATCTGAGGTTATTGCAATATTGATCTAAGCATGGTAACTAATCCTTAAGGTAAATGAATGTATAGAAATACTGCAAGCTAATCAAAAACTATGGATAATCTTCTGGGGAGTCTGATTAATTTGGTCTAAACGTGCTGAAAATTCAACCTGTTGCAAAGTGTTCGGGCCAGGCCCGAACACTACTATTTGTTCCTACATTCCTGTATCGGGGCGAACCTTATGGGTTTCCCCTTAATAAGCTGTTTAGCCAGCCATTCTGTCACTAAATTACCCTATACTTAAATGAAAACTTATCGGTTGTGCGAATTGGTTGCAGAGATGAGGTTCAACACGTCCGTCCTTTCTGACGCCGGCAGTAGGAAGGGGGAGAGGACGCCGCTAAACCAGATTTCGTTGACAAGACGAAAAAAAGTTGTTGGCTCTGTCAACGGCGCGACAGGCGAAGTGCTCCAGGCAGTGGCTGCGCGACGGAGTTTGCGCGCACTATATAAAATAGGGTGACGCTAAGCGTCACAGCAGATTGGTAAACTCCTTCCATTGTATTCTATTTAGGGACTGGAAAGAATACAGACATTTAAATAGAACAAGCCTAATGTTCTGAAAGTTAAAGTAACCTCAAGAGAGTATTTTTATATTGAACTATCTTTCCAAATTTAATTTTGAGTATTTTAATCATTCATAAAGTCAGTGAAACCATTGGACTCTCCTTTTGGACAACACTAAAATTTCCATTGTTGTAATTTTTCAACACATCAGCTTAATTGGACTTAATATTCTTTCAAATATCATCCAAACGTTATTCAAGTCAGCACGATACTTCCCCCCTGAGAAAAAGAGCCCTCATTTGTAAAGAAACCCCATTTAGAACCCAAAATATGAACATTTAGTTTTAGGCCTACAAGTATGTTTGTCATTTACCTTCTAGGCTCGGCCACACATTGTAACTGTTCCCCCTGAGTTGTATATTATTGTAAATCCCTTTAATTGAGAACTTTTGAAACATAATTGTACTAATAGATAAATAAATATTGTATTGTTCCTCTGTAACTTTGTATTTTATTCAAATCGTAAAGAAATCTTAGAAATTGTACACCTACCTTTTGTTGACATCCAGAGTAAATACAAAACACATTCTACTCACTACAATAAAGTAAAGGAGACCACAAGTACAAGTATATTTATTATCAAGTCAAAGAAGATCATTTGTGAGCTATATTTAAATAGCCTAGGGAATTTTGTAAGTAATAACACTGATTTTTGTAAAGAGAAGCTAGGCTTAGCACATGGCAGCCATTGCCCTCAGATCCCGATAGCATCACTGTTTATATCCACTTTTCCTGAGCACATCCGAGCAAACAATTAATTAAAAGTTAGCAATTTAGAATCATAAGTAATTAAGTAAGAATAAAGAAGAACAAACAATAAGAAATCTTTATGAATAACCTATAACTAAATGATTTATATTCGTTATCTTAATAGATTTTTCTTAAATCAGATTGTCGTCGATATACTTGACAAACATAAAGGGTCTCATGTTACCTATAGCCTCAGGTGGAGATTATATTAACTAATTGGATATCTGTATACATCTTAGATGCTATACAATTTGCTGCGGTGTTAATACAATCTATAACAATTCCTTCAGCGCCATATTTGTTTACTGAATTACTTGAATGTACTCACCCATTTCAAACATCTATTTACAAGCAGCAAGAAAACCCCTAAACTTGTACAAATAAACTATATGTTTATCATATAATCAAAAAGTAGGATATTCTGTACCAATTCTCAAGAGATGTTTTCCATGAATTGAACTCAAGATTGAAGAGCATTCAAAGTAATGAGATATAACATTACCCTAATTTGATGGTTGAAACTGACCGATGGAACAGTCGATTCGTTCGGTTGATGTGCGCCAACCAATTTATCTAATTGGGCACTTCCGTTTTCATCTGGAAGAACCATCCTCGCATTATCAGGCGAATCAATTATTCTCATCTATTATTAAATCGTTGTAGAGAATTTATAATATAGTTTCACTTCAGATGACATCAGTCATATTCTTAATGTAATATACATATGTATTAGTTGAATTTTGTTACAAAATGCTAAGTGCTATTCGAGATATTTGTTCAGCAAACGATGTTGCAAATATCTGTCTGTTTAATTAACTGTTGAAATTAGGCCAATACAATTTATTTTAAGGCCCAATAATTAATCATCCTTAATCAAGTTTAATAAGTAAACTTGATTTACTCGGTTGTACTGTTTAATGTAAATTTTTTGATTGTGCAGTTGTCATGGTATTATTTTAATAGTTGGGGGTATTAACTGTATTGATCGGTGATGATTGCTAAACAAATTTTTTTTTTTTTTTTTAAAGGTGAACTGTCGTGGTGAAGGTGATGAAAGGTTGATCGCAAGGCGGCGGTCCGATAACTGACGGGTTGGTCATTTCTTAACTGGGGTACCGTGGGATTGTCCCATGTTTGGCGCCGGGTTACCAAGGCCAGACTGGTGAGGTCCGCGGAAACTGTTTCTGAAGTGAGTGAGAGTTGTGGAGTTTGGAAGGATCTGCAAAACTGTTGAAAACCCCTTTTTTTATTTTTTTTGCTTCGCATGCAGAAAAAAAAATTGCGCTCGTAATTACGCTATGATGAGCGGTAATTTCAGGTGAGGATAGGTGCTTGTGGACTGTTTGGGGAAAAAAATCTTCCTAGTGCCCGGTTCTTGCTTAATTGAGAAAAATCCTGCCCCTACTCGTTCTTACAATCGACGTTTGTCTTGGTATACCTATTACAACATGAAAATCTTTAACTTAACTACCTTCTGATCTTCTCTAGACTGTTCCTAAACCTAACTACTACTACTTTAGTGACTAATTAAGCTAAGAAGTGTGAAAAGAGCAAAGGGAGAGCAATAGGAAAGAATAGTAAAAGAGTTTGTCTTCCAAACACTCGACTAGTACAAAGGTCGCCACAGAAGGTGCCACCACTGAGCCTCTTCCTGCGATGGTGAAAAAATGAATAAAACAAAAAAAAAGGTAACCATGCGCAGAAAGGTTAATCTCAATCAGGAAAAAAATTCTTTACAAGACCCAGTGAGGGTGTCGGAGACGAAAAGGGGAGGGGAAAGATTTGGCCGACAACGCACGGGGGAGGACGTGTAGGGCAGCCCATCCTAGGGAAGGATACCCTGAGACTCACAGTCCCCCGGGCGTTGGCGGGGACAGCGACAGAGAGAGAAGACTTAACCTAATATCACTTTTGTAGAGCGTTTCTGGTCTGGGTAAAAGGTCTTTAATATTTTGGCTGAAAAAATCTTTTCAACTGTGAAACATGGGCGTTTCTAAGCATTGAGGGTAAAAATCCAGGAAGTGCCTGCTGGCAACTCCTCGGGCGAATACACCCTTGAGGGCATTTTGCCTAAAAACCAGGAAAACTACAAAGTGAGAAAAAATATTGTAACACAAAACACCTACTGCCTATGGGTATCCCTTATCAAGAGTCGTTGCTCAAAAATTCAAATTGCGCAAAAAGGGTAACCCAGGCAACGCGCCCAACACAAGAAAAGAGGTATTAATTAATTAATCTTTTTTTTTTTAATTTTAATCCAGAATCCCAAAAAAAAATCCCATTAATTTCGAGAAGGGAAAAACAAATCCCTAAATGATTGGGGGTTGAGCAATTGCAAAACAATTGGCCGTAACAGACTTTCCCTGGAGCATAAAATTGCTGTTCGTTGAAAACCATTTACAAAAAAGAATCTACGTCGGCATTGGTGAAAAAGAATTTTCTATTACAGGAATCAACTCTATAAATGCGTCGTTGTTGAAATGTATTCCATCGCGACGCATTGATTTCCCATAATAGGCATGAAAAAATCGGGTGCGATTTAATTAGTCGGGGAGGTCTATCACTTTGACGAAGTGTGAACGTAATGTGAGCAAAAACCTATTAATTTTATGTAAAATGGTAACTGCTGGGGTGTAGTTTCCTATCCGTGGATAACTCGGCAATGTTGTAAAAACAATGACCATCCTAGGATATAAACGCCGTATCAGTCTCAAAAAGGACAAAAAAGAATTCTTGAAAACTGTAATATCTACGTTTGCTAAAAAATCGTTTGTACCTAAGAAACATAACAAGGGCATATGCGGCTGTATGGCTGAAACATTTAACTTAACAAAAGTCTTAAGGTCAGATACTCTTGCTCCAGAGATGCTCCGAATTAAAATTGGCCGTAAACTCCCAGTTAGGCCGGGATTTGCTCGAGAAAAATTGCAAAAACGGGCGGCATATGAGTCGCCAAGGACCTGAACACTAATCAAATTACTTGCTTGGGTCATAAATAAATTAACAGTGAAGGGAAAACCCAAGCTTCGCCGACCGACACTGGAAGGTGTCTATTTGTGAAATGAAAGGAAAAGGTCGGCCCCTAATGTCCCGTATTTAACTACAAAAGAAAACAAATGGGCATGAGCTATCCTAAATTTTCCCCAAATGTAAAATTCGGTTCCCTGAACAAGTAACTGCACATAAGCAGAAATAAAATTGATAAAAGTGCCGGTTTAACTTCAGTTAAACTAATTGAAAAAGATTTTACTAGCAAAAAAAAAGGTGGGTGCAGCGCTAATCCATTGGCCGCCCAACCAGACGTTAGCTGTAGGTAAGCTAAGTTCGGCACAAGAATTGGTGGCGAGGGACGTAGTTGTGACGTAGCGTGACCGGCCGGAGAATCGACCAACTTATAAACACTAGCCCCGACCGAATTACTAGAGGCACATTGTTGCTCAAAACGCATAATTATAAATACATTTGGCACAAGGAAAAAGAAAAAATATATTCTACAGTACGTTACATTAATGCCTTGATGTAAAATGCCAGCTGTACCAAGCCAGAATTCTGACTTAGCCTAAAAGTGAACTGAGTTAAAAACCAACTGAAATGCAAAATATAAACTAAATTGACTATGGTTACCTATGTTAGACATGTCCTGAGAACCCATTCTACAATTATATACCATAAAAATCTAGCCTAAAGGGTTTTACTGATCCAAAATTTGCAAAAAACTTCCTACTGCAAAAACTGCTAGGCCCTAAAAACTTTACTATTGGCAGATTCTGGCCCTCTGAATGCTTACACTAAAAGAATATTATTGTTACTAGGGATGACCAATAGTGTGAGAAAATATATTCACATAATTTTAAAGACAAAATCACCTAGTACAAAGAATAAATTAAACATTGGACAGACAAACAGCATAGATTGTAGCCACAGACTAACAGTTGTAAAAGATGAGGCTGCAGCATGATAAATATATTTTATTGACCAATTAAATAACATAAAAAACATTCACTGAATTTAACACATAGCAAGGTGTTGGCTTTAACTATAGAAATTGGTCTTTATTTGTATAACAAAACAAAACACCTTGGTTTTGGCCAAATGCCATTGTAATTGTAATAAAAATTTGGGTTATGGCCGTTAAACCACCATACCTGAGACCTGTACCCAATACATTTTTTTTATAGACCAGATATGCCTCTTGCTAGGCTTACAAATTAAAATCCTAAACACTGAATCACATCACTGAAACACTTGTACTGCTGCGAAGGCCTGATGAGTTGTGGATTCTCACTGAAATATAAAACAGAACAACAAATACAAAATCCTACCTAAGACACACTATTTTCCCTTGGTCACCCTAGTTAGATAAATTTGGAAAAGGTTTAACCTCAAAAATTGAGGGCTAGGCCCCTACCTTCCTGGTGTCAGTCTAGCATTCTAAAAAAGTCTGATATGGGACATAAACTCCCCAGAAGATTCATCGACTAAATCCTAAGTTTTCTAACCTACAAAAAAACAAAGCTGCCTAAAGCTCTCTGGCCCTAGGCTTAAGCCTGCTACCATATGTAGCTAGCATATGTAGCTTAGGTTTTATTGGGGGGCCAGAGGAACGTGGGATTCTGCTACTAATTAGAAATAATGAGCTGTAATACCGAAATGGAAGTACGACTGTCTTCCAAACCTGTGTTGAAATACCGGTACCAAACTATATAATTGGACTGGAAAACGTGCTTGGGGGACCAGAGGCTCGGAGATCTTTTACCCGAGACCAGAAAGCCTACTTAGCCAGCTTTGATTTAATCTAAATAACTGTAATGAACTAACTAAGATCCTTCCAAAAACTGATATATACTAAATCTGCATCTGAGGTTATTGCAATATTGATCTAAGCATGGTAACTAATCCTTAAGGTAAATGAATGTATAGAAATACTGCAAGCTAATCAAAAACTATGGATAATCTTCTGGGGAGTCTGATTAATTTGGTCTAAACGTGCTGAAAATTCAACCTGTTGCAAAGTGTTCGGGCCAGGCCCGAACACTACTATTTGTTCCTACATTCCTGTATCGGGGCGAACCTTATGGGTTTCCCCTTAATAAGCTGTTTAGCCAGCCATTCTGTCACTAAATTACCCTATACTTAAATGAAAACTTATCGGTTGTGCGAATTGGTTGCAGAGATGAGGTTCAACACGTCCGTCCTTTCTGACGCCGGCAGTAGGAAGGGGGAGAGGACGCCGCTAAACCAGATTTCGTTGACAAGACGAAAAAAAGTTGTTGGCTCTGTCAACGGCGCGACAGGCGAAGTGCTCCAGGCAGTGGCTGCGCGACGGAGTTTGCGCGCACTATATAAAATAGGGTGACGCTAAGCGTCACAGCAGATTGGTAAACTCCTTCCATTGTATTCTATTTAGGGACTGGAAAGAATACAGACATTTAAATAGAACAAGCCTAATGTTCTGAAAGTTAAAGTAACCTCAAGAGAGTATTTTTATATTGAACTATCTTTCCAAATTTAATTTTGAGTATTTTAATCATTCATAAAGTCAGTGAAACCATTGGACTCTCCTTTTGGACAACACTAAAATTTCCATTGTTGTAATTTTTCAACACATCAGCTTAATTGGACTTAATATTCTTTCAAATATCATCCAAACGTTATTCAAGTCAGCACGATACTTCCCCCCTGAGAAAAAGAGCCCTCATTTGTAAAGAAACCCCATTTAGAACCCAAAATATGAACATTTAGTTTTAGGCCTACAAGTATGTTTGTCATTTACCTTCTAGGCTCGGCCACACATTGTAACTGTTCCCCCTGAGTTGTATATTATTGTAAATCCCTTTAATTGAGAACTTTTGAAACATAATTGTACTAATAGATAAATAAATATTGTATTGTTCCTCTGTAACTTTGTATTTTATTCAAATCGTAAAGAAATCTTAGAAATTGTACACCTACCTTTTGTTGACATCCAGAGTAAATACAAAACACATTCTACTCACTACAATAAAGTAAAGGAGACCACAAGTACAAGTATATTTATTATCAAGTCAAAGAAGATCATTTGTGAGCTATATTTAAATAGCCTAGGGAATTTTGTAAGTAATAACACTGATTTTTGTAAAGAGAAGCTAGGCTTAGCACATGGCAGCCATTGCCCTCAGATCCCGATAGCATCACTGTTTATATCCACTTTTCCTGAGCACATCCGAGCAAACAATTAATTAAAAGTTAGCAATTTAGAATCATAAGTAATTAAGTAAGAATAAAGAAGAACAAACAATAAGAAATCTTTATGAATAACCTATAACTAAATGATTTATATTCGTTATCTTAATAGATTTTTCTTAAATCAGATTGTCGTCGATATACTTGACAAACATAAAGGGTCTCATGTTACCTATAGCCTCAGGTGGAGATTATATTAACTAATTGGATATCTGTATACATCTTAGATGCTATACAATTTGCTGCGGTGTTAATACAATCTATAACAATTCCTTCAGCGCCATATTTGTTTACTGAATTACTTGAATGTACTCACCCATTTCAAACATCTATTTACAAGCAGCAAGAAAACCCCTAAACTTGTACAAATAAACTATATGTTTATCATATAATCAAAAAGTAGGATATTCTGTACCAATTCTCAAGAGATGTTTTCCATGAATTGAACTCAAGATTGAAGAGCATTCAAAGTAATGAGATATAACATTACCCTAATTTGATGGTTGAAACTGACCGATGGAACAGTCGATTCGTTCGGTTGATGTGCGCCAACCAATTTATCTAATTGGGCACTTCCGTTTTCATCTGGAAGAACCATCCTCGCATTATCAGGCGAATCAATTATTCTCATCTATTATTAAATCGTTGTAGAGAATTTATAATATAGTTTCACTTCAGATGACATCAGTCATATTCTTAATGTAATATACATATGTATTAGTTGAATTTTGTTACAAAATGCTAAGTGCTATTCGAGATATTTGTTCAGCAAACGATGTTGCAAATATCTGTCTGTTTAATTAACTGTTGAAATTAGGCCAATACAATTTATTTTAAGGCCCAATAATTAATCATCCTTAATCAAGTTTAATAAGTAAATTAAAAAGACTGAGAAGTTGGGCCGTTGTCCCCTAACAACGTTAAACACAAAACGCTACTGGAGTAGAGCAAAAAAGGTTTTACTGGCAGAAAAATAAACGTATTGCTCGTTTACTTCTTCTAGGTTTCCATCAAAACCTCAACCTACTCCTCAGCCTATCCACTGTTATTCGCTGTATTTTCTTTATTTTTGTTCACTTAAAAAATGTCGTTATACGAGATTGCCAATTTTAGATAAAATGGCACACTTCAAGGACAGACAGGGACCTTCAGAATAAACATTTTTTAATGTGGTAATACTTTATGCACAAATACAAATTAACGTAGTTTTAATCCGGTGTTACAAAACTGTATGTAGTTAGACCGGACAGTTGTCCTAACATAACATTTAAAATTAATTTACATGTATGTTTACATGCAACCTATTACTTATATTATGTGCTTTGTACTCTTTTACATCATCTCCCAAGATATAATATTACAACGGTTGAGCACAAGATTGGTTCCTGATGGCTTTTTGAGCAGCTACATCATGCAAAGTAAATGTAACGACATCCCTGTAACACATCGCAGACGCCTTGCCCACATTGCTCGGGGCAGCTCGGTTGACAGTTCAGCTCTACGAGCCAATAGCACCAAGTCGTAACTGGTATTACCCATCGGTGACAAATCTGCATGCTGTAGGAACAGTCATTTATCTTTTTATTTGTTATGTTCGATGTACGTCTTCAGTTTTATATATTTTTTTCAAGAAAACACATCGTTTAGTAGGCAAAAAGGGCTTTTTTAATTTGGATATTAAAAACATAACGTAACACGAAATAAAAAAAAGTGTAACCGCCTTGTGTATCACAAAGTCTATTTAAACTGTCACTTATTGGGTAATAACTGTAGTAGTAATATTGAACAAATGAACGGAGTTCAAATATAATTTTATAAACAAACTGGATAAAACTACATTTAAAGCAAGTTCAATTACATGTATGCAATATTTTAACAATCAAGACGAAAGCAGTCTTTGAAAGTATAACGTAATTTATGTATAACAATGTATGAACCTTTTTAAATTGATGGCTAATGAAAGTAACAGGGAGAGGGATATACACACCTGATTGTGGATTTAACGAGTTCTACTTAAACAAATACAAGAATTATTGGTTCATTATTTTTGAATTATTAAGTATAATAATTCAAAAATAATGAACCAATAATTAGTAAATTATTCGTAAATAAATAGTCTATGAGTAAATTGAAAATAATATTTAAAATCTAAATAATATTTTTGAAATTAACTAGAATTCTATTTTCACTGAGAGGTTTTTTTTAAATAACATATACAATAAAAGCAGATGAGATGTTCAAACTTACTCATTAAAATAGAATATTCTTATTAAAACACAACATAATACCAAAATAACTAAATGTTTATATAATAGTTTTTACCAGGCTCAAAATAACAGTAAAATAATATAGAAGAAGAAGTTTAAATTCGATTAATATACAATTAAACCCCAACAATAAAATAAAACTATTCACGAAATGCTGGGACAAAATAAAATATGATTAATAAAAGGAAAAATGCTAGTAAGATGTTCGGTAATAGGCAATTTTCCACGCTCTAATGAAGTTGATGACGCTGTGTCGAGGCCTATCAGTCCCTTATTACTGCCAAGTTATGCAGGTAATATAGAGTTAACAGCTGTTAATGAGTTTAACAGCCATGTCTGATGGAGATATATGTTATTGGTGGATAGTAACGATCTTTGAAATGTTGACAATGGAAGTGTAAAATAATCTTTGATTAAAAAAAGAGATTATTTAACATGTTTGAACTATAGTGAAATAGCTAATATACGAAAATTTCTTTCTCCAAAACCTTTTTGACTTCTTAACTACGCAAATATATCTCTATATCAAACAAATTCTAGTAGCTTTCTCTTTTTAGTGAACTTGACACTCGTTAAGTTATTACGTAACAGTTTGATTTATGTCAAAGGGGTAGTTGTGGTACTGAGTTCAGCAATTTACATTACTCAATAACATTTCATCCCATATTTTACAGAAGAAAATTGAGTGCGTTATACTACAGGTTTCCACCTGTTGCTGTATGTGTTGCCTCCAATATTCAAGCACAATTTATTTGTATATGTTTTTGATTCACTAATGTTGTACGTTCTAACTAAATTTAAATGAAATACTTACTGTAGTTTTAATTCATGAACTAAAATTAAGACAAGTTAGTTCTGTAACATTACTACCAGTAAATGAATATTCGATCGTGCAATTAAATCCACGAAGTGACTCACGCTCATAAAACCGATATTTTCTGTTCCATTTAAGCCTTTAATATTCCGTTCCAGAGAATTCACAGTTGGTGTATTCCATAACAGTTTTTACTCTGAACGTAATGTAAATTAGTATTATTAATTCTTGGATGATTATTTTGCATTCTCATCCTCTTCTTTAAAACTATATCAACCAAGAATACAATCACCATCTTCAACAAAGTCAGAAACATTCAGAAGAAAAGTATTAATAATGTTTCAATAAATTGTAGATTTTGAAACTATTCAAGTGATGTGTATTATTTTACCTTGCATATGCTTTTTCCTACAACCGAGCCTAAAGCGTTTATTTCAGATATAAAAACACATAATAAAACAGGTGTTTTTTTTAGCGAGCGAAAAAATACTTTTTCGTTCGCTGTGTCTTCCTTTTCCGCTCGATGAATTAATAAATAGCCGACCGATTCTTGCTTTGGGCTAACTAACTAACTAACTATACATTTTCATAACAACACTAACTAAAGGATATTAAATTAACAATAGATACGTTGGTGGCTCTTTATTGATTCCTTTTAAGTTATTCATAAATTTGTGCTCTGGTTTGTTTATAACCGTTTTATAACAAGTGGAAGTTTTCCATATTTATAGAAACTAAACTTAATTTGTTAAGTATTTAAGCTGTGACAGTAAGCAATGCACTCACATTGAGATTTGGGAAAGGGTTTCAGAAATTATATCCTTTAAATAAATAAATATGTAACATAAAACAATCTTAATGGAACAATTATTTATGTACTGAACATTTTGTGTTTAGCGTTTTGTTTATACAGTTCTTACCTATCAATAAGATAGTATTATTTCAAATATAATTCACTCTAATAGGTAACGTCCCAACCATAAAATTGCAGGCATAATAACCCCTTATAGGCATTTATAAATAATAAACTGACGCGGGTTTTCTCGCTAATCCTAGAGTGGGCCAAAGAAACAAACAACTTCCGCATGGATATATTGGCATGGATATATGACTACAAATATCCATAAAATACAGTATAAATACAGTCATATAAATATAGTCAAACTGACATACTAATGTAAACTATGCTGGTAAGAATGGGTGTATTTGGAATGATAAAAATACCTGAAACCAATAATGAATAACAAGTAGATGCAAGAGTCGAAGAATTCATATTTTATATACTGAATCATTGGCGATCAGATAAACAAGTAATTTTTGTCAAGCCTTCGTTCGTAAATAATTAATTTCTTATGAATATATATATATATATATATATTCACACATTCTATCAATACTTTTGATCATAAATTATCTTGTTATACAGATTTACCCAAGAGAAATCAATTCAACCAATAAATATACTATACCACATAGTAACGGTCAAGCAATTTTTTTCAGATTTATGATTTATTACGCAAACCATATACATTAAAGCTGTTTGTAGCAACAGACCAATGATAAATTTGTCCGAGCTATCAAAAACATTATAAAACTTACACTGATTTCCATGATAGTAAAAGTTTATCTAGCTTCATTTTCCCACAATCCGTCATATTTGTTGATTTGAGTTAGTAATAGGTTTTATTTTATAATTTATTCAAGGTTACCTAGCTGCCCAGTCCTCCGGGGAAAATCCACCTCCTGTATCTTGGTAAGCGGCTTACATTAAATTGCTTAACCATGCCAAATATTAAATATTAAATATAACTCTTTCTCCCGGAACGCCTAAGGATCAGTGTTGAATATTAATTGAGACATTTAAATGTCATTGAATTTTTACGCCCATTACCTTTTGAAAAGTGTAGGAAAAGTTAGTGTTAATAAATACTTCCCCTTACCCTAATTAACATTGTGAGTATTTAAAAATATCAAAGGAAACGGAACCATTCAATGGAATAGTATTTATTCAGAAAGCTATAACTATTTGTTTGCAGATGTAAATTAAATTTGTCCATGAGTAATGAATGCAGCAAGAATCACAAAGTTTGGGGTCACAACATGGGTGTGACCTATATTTAGTTTTATCACGTTTAATTTCTAAACTATTTATTATAAAACGATTTTATCTTTTGTTTTGCAATTGTTGAATGTGCAAACAAATAGCGTTTCTTTTATAAACTGTTATAAAATAGTTGGATTGAGTGAAACGAAATCCTTATACATAACTTTACTGCTTACAGTGGTAAGAGAATCAACTCGAACTGGCGTGTCTGTGACATAAATAACTCAAAAACGCCTCTACAGATCCACTTCAAACTTTAGAGATAGATTCTATAGTACGAAATCTCGGTCAAGTTCGTTATTGGGAATATTTGGTTAAGTGATAATAAAATTATCTTTAAAACAAATCTATTTTTTATCCCATAAGATTAACATTGGGAGCCATTTTAGTGGTACTTGAATCGTTGATATTTAGCCAACGTCTATGTTTCAACTATAGAGTAACGTAAGTCACAGTGCCATAGATTCACTACAGAACTGTAGTTATTCATGTCATGTTGACCAGGAAAAAACTTCTTTTCGTAACTTGAAACACAAAAACTAAGTTTTAAATTTTATTAGCTTTTAAAAGTTGTATGTATATTTTATTTTAAACTAATTAAAAGATACATTATTATTTTAAATACTATTATAATAAATAACTTTATTGGTACCGTACTCTATGTAAAGAAATGCAGGCTGAGCGCTGGGACTTTGGCCAGTCCAGACTCCAGACGACAGAATCGACAGAAGTATAACCGAAAGTAAAGATGTCAACAAGAAAATTATTAAAGTGATTATACGCTAATATATGTAATTATTTACATTATAATTTCCACTCATTAACAGTAGAAAGTCTTAATTTGTTAAAAACATTATTATCTCGCTTATAAAACTTACGGTAAATTACCAAATAAAATTAATGTTTTGGTTTTTTATTTGGCGGCTATCACCAATGCAACTTTACAATATTACAATAATTAACATTTGTAAGAACATAAAACAAAACAAACTATAGCTACCTATACATCGTGCTTTTAACTATGATGGTATGTTATTAAAACTTATGTGGCACATTACTTTTCACCATTTTCTGGGACTAGCCTATTTCCTTTTTGTCAGATTGAAAACTGAAGTTTAATATAAATTTATTTTCCTACAAAATGATAATTGCATTACCAGAACTTGTTTATTCAAACTCAATAAGGCAATAAGGCAAACTCAATAAGTTTGGTCCTTTTTGGAGGTTAATATTTGTAAGGTATGCCTATCGACTTTAATTTTCTAGGCATAGTTTATGATGCCCATACACCACTGTTTTAATCCAATTTTTGACTAGATTTCTTCATTTTTATCCAAAATAAACATTTTATAAAATTGTTCGGTAAGGTAAAACTTAGTCTCTGGATAATTGTGCCTTTTGGCACAAGTTCATCCTAGGCCTACTTTTCGATTGAAAATGATCATTTTCATTGAACTAACCTCATGTAAATTTACCTCTAAAGTTTGGAATTCATATTTGTTTTTTTCAGAAACAAGGGTAAAGTGATACAAATTTTAAATCCAAAATAGGCTTTGACTTTTGTTTAACTTACATTTAATTTACCCAGGCGAATCCAATATGGTTTCGGTCTTACTCGGCTCGGGTATACTTTCATAAGTGGAACAAAATAAAGAACCAAATGAAATCGTTCGATAGGCTACGGTATATTAATTAGGTTGTTATTTTTAACACTGATTAATTGGATTGAGTGAAAGGAAATCCTTATACATAACTTTACTGCTTACACTGGTAAGAGAATCAACTCGAACTGGCGTGTCTTTGTCATAAATAACTCAAAAACGCCTCTACAGATCCACTTCAAACTTTAGAGATAGATTCTATAGTACGAAATCTCGGTCGAGTTCGTTATTGGGAATATTTGGTTAAGTAATAATAAAATTATCTTTAAAACAAATCTATTTTTTATCCCATAAGATTAACATTGGGAGCCATTTTAGTGGTACTTGAATCGTTGATATTTAGCCAACGTCTTTGTTTCAACTATAGAGTAACGTAAGTATACCATAGCCATAGATTCACTACAGAACTATAGTTATTCATGTTCATGTTGACTAGGAAAAAAATAGTTCTTTTCGTACCTTGAAACACAAAAACTAAGGTATAAATATTATTAGCTTTTAAAAATTGTACGTGTATTTTATTTCTTATTAATTAAAAGATGCATTATTATTTTAAATACTATTATAATGAATAACTTTATTGGTACCGTACTCTATGTAAAAAAATGCAGGCCGAGCGGTGCACTCTGGTACTTTGGCAGTCCTGAGTCCAGACTCCAGACTCCAGACGACAAAATTTTAACCAAAAAGGAAATATGTGATTAAAGTGATTAAACGCTAATATATGTAATTATATACATTATAATTTCCACTCATTAACAGTAGAAAGTCTTAATTTTTTAAAACAATTATTATCTCGCTTATAAAATTACGGTAAGTTACCAAATACAATTAATGTTTTGGTTTTTTATTTGGCGGCTATCACCAATGCAACTTTACAATATGACAATAATTAACATTTGTAAGAACAGAAAAACTAAGAAACTATAGATACCTATACATCGGCCTTTCAACTATGATTATATGTTATTAAAACTTAATATAACACATTAGTTTTCACCATATTCTGGGTCTAGCCTATTTCCTTTTTGTCAGATTGAAAACTTTAGTTTAATATAGGCCTAACTTTATTTTCCTACAAAAATGATAATTGCATTACCAGAACTACCTTAGACCGCGTGCCGATCTTCGTGAAGCACGCGAAGATGTGTTATTGGTAAAAGTGGTTTAAACCGGGTTTTTAGGGGCGGGGAGCGATTTATATATATTCTTAGACTATTGACTAAAAAAAATCGCTTGTGAGAATCATCTGTTACGTGTCAAACCAAAAACATTGCAAATGCGAAGTGATTGTTAAGCAAAGATCTTATATAGGTTAAGTCTGTCCCACTCATCTCCCGACCAGGCCTAAACATTCGACCGAACATTCTCCCGAATGTTCACTGGACATTCCGTCCCATATTCTTGCTACCAATACACAATGGCCCAACAAAAGCTAGCGCGATAGTTTACTCAGTGTGCTCGTTTATGTACGGGATAGTTCACCTCGCCATGATTTGTGTTTGCCTGTGCTCCGTTTTTGTCTGGTTTTTTGCTTGAATCAAAGGTGACGAGCGGAAGCGAATGGGCGAGCGTGTACTGGTTACTTCATTCAATTCAATTCAATTCAAACTTTCTTTATTCGTTATATACACAAATATACATATTGTGCACATTCGTTTGATTTGGTGCAAAATTCGTTGTCGCGACTCGTTCCGATCATTTGGTGGACCATTCGAGCGATTCATTCGGCGATAGTGTACTGATGCCAAAGAGTTTGTGCAGCTCCCACACCTCTCGGGATTGCTCCGAACATTCGGAGTTCGGCCGTATATGTGTTCGGGCGTATTCGCAAGAAGTGCGGGACAGCATTTATCGATTAGGCCTAACACAAATCATTTTCATTTGTCTTCAACCTAGCGAGTTCACTGCTGCGTCCATATGTTTAAACATTAGTTCAATAGGAAAAATATTAAAATTACAAATAAACAATCAGCAACAGCAATAACTTTTTTAAAAATAAAAACCAGCTGATCGTACAAGATCTATACTGCCTACACAAGGGAAACAGTTCAACGGCTTGTGTTGACAATTCCATGTGAGAAAAAACTCAAGAACCCTAATGTAATCATTTACAATTTGTTAAGACATAATTTTAAATACAATACCGTACTCAAAAACATAAAGAGTGTATTGTCAATTTATGGTTTTAAAAATACCATCCTCGTTTTTTCAAGACTATCATAAAGACTTAATTACTATACGTTCACCCATTAAAATATATTTAATACTACACAGCCAAATTTTTTCCGCAGGAATAGTATTACGACATATGGTATTGTGATCTTCCAATGCTGACCCCCCCCCCACTCTTCTGCTCGCACTACTCAGGCTTCACGAAGATCCGCACGAGGTCTACATAAGTGTTTATTCAAACTCGATAAGGCAATAAGGCAAACTCAATAAGTTTTGTCCTTTTTGGAGGTTAATATTTGTAAGGTATGCCTATCGACTCTAATTTTCTAGGCATAATTTATGATGTCCATACACCACTGTTTTAATCACATTTTTGTCTACATTTCTTCATTTTTATCCAAAATAAACATTTTCTAAAATTGTTCCGTAAGGTACAACTTAGTCTCTGGATAATTTTGGCTTTTGGCACAAGTTCTTCCTAGGCCTACTTTTCGATTGGAAATGAGCAATTTCATTGAACTAACCTCATATAAATTTACCTCTACAGTTTGGATATCACATTTGTTTTTGCCAGAAACAAGGGAAAAGTGATAGAAATTTTAAATCCAAAATAGGGTATGACTTTTAGCGAATTTCCCCTATAGGGAAGAAGCTCTTACCGTAGGTGGCATGGTAAGACTGAAGCCCGAGACCATGATAACTTTTCGTTTTGAGGTCCCCAGATGCCAAAAACACTAATCGTTCAAATTTATATATATGTGTCCGTTACCGCGATAACTTTTGAAAGAAACACCCGATTTTGATAAAATTTGCCAAAAATGTGGAGAGTAGCATTTATGACTGTAAGTTTGGAAAACAAGATCGATCGCACTACGGGAAGGGGGTTTTATGGGGGTTTACAATTATTTACCAAAAATCGGTTCTTGCAAATTTGACCCCAATATGTTACAAACACTCGATTTTGGTTATAGCCATTTTATAGAGCTTAAAAAAACAAATAATTTGGTCTTTTGAAACATTAACCTACATTAAGTGGTTGCGGAGAAAATCCAAAAAACTTTTGCCATGTTAATCTTATGGGAAAGAGGTTTTTGGATTTTTCTCAGATAGTTTTACTAAAAACTTCACATTTCTGTTTATTAATATGTTTAGCTCAACAAAACAAACATTTTGGTGTTTTAATCGTTGTTCTACGTCCAACCGTTGCAAAGATATTCAAAGTGCTAAACACAGTACGTTGTCCAATGTTATCCTTATGGAGAATAAATAAAATTCTATATCTCGATTATTTATGAATGTATATTGATGGAACTTGGTATATGGATTCAAATAGTTGTGGTATATTGATATTTACACAAAAAACAAGTTTTTGGTTGATAGTCCCCGTAGCAGCTAACCTGTATACTCAGCCCCTATGTTATTTATATGGAGAATAAGTAAAGTTGTATATCTCCCTTAATTATGGACCTAAATTATGAGAACTTGGTATGTAGCTTCACCTGGTTCAGTTATATTGATAATTGCAAAATACACATTACATATCTTCCTCGTTGCAGCAAACCTGCGTCCTCAACCCTAATGTTATTCTTATGGAGAATAAATTAAATGCTATATATCACTTATTTATGAATGTATTTTTATGAAACTTGGTAAGTAGCTCTATATAGTAGTGAGTCACATATATATATATATATATATATATATATATATATATATATGCATTGGAAATTCGCTGAGTATGCAGGTTTGCTGCCACGGGGGTATTGTTTAACTTACATTTAATTTACCCAGGCGAATCCAATATGGTTTCGATCTTACTCGGCTCGGGTATACTTTCGTAAGTGGAACAAAATAACGAACCAAATTAAATTGTTCGATAGGCTACGGTATATTAATTAGGTTGATATTTTTAACACTGATTAATATTTAATAGCTTGTATATTTTTAACTACCGTACAGTACCTACGTCATCTTTCTTTAGTTTGTTATTCAATTAAACTTAAAATAAAAATGAAATAAACAAACATAACATGACAATGTTATTCCTGACAATGCATGTTTAAAGTTATATTGGAACCAACGTTTGTTATCTGGATAAATTTCAAGACACCTAAACTGAAACATAACATACCGTATCATAAAATAGGCTAGACCCGGACAGGGGGTCTTGACCCGGACACGTACATATTTGTAAACATAAATATTTCTAAACTAACCTGCAAACTTGAGCAGTCGTTCGTTATAGGTAGGCCTACATTTGTTTAGAGCATGCTCTAATCGTAAAACGAGGCATGCTCTAATCGTTTATAACTCACTTCTTTTCACAAAAATAAAATATTATTTCTAACTAAGACATGTCATTTCTTTTACGTTTGTCCGATTGTTTTCGTGAATAAGGCATAATTTTATTTGGAATTTAAGCGTGCACAATGCCATGCTATTTAAAGAGATAAACAACATATATTTAAACAAATGTTTCACATTAACGACAGGCCTATTCCAGTTTTGACCCGGACACTTTAATTATACTCCATGGATGGGACTCTTGTCAACCGTTACGACTCGTTCCTACCGTAAACACAGTATTCCCCCCATAACTAATAACAACATTGTGGTTTGTAGCTCTGATATGGTATTAATTATAAGAGCAGCGGCGAAAAAGTACCTATTCTTTGTTTAAATCGACCATAAGTGATCATGTCCGTGGAAAATATAATGGGCCCCTTGTTTCAAACTGTATTTTAAATGTCTGTATTTTTCCCTTACGGTTCTTTGTTTAGTTTCATTTTAGTTGCAAAGAATAAACAACTGAAACGTGACATAAGAATACCCTTTTTTCATCCCCAACCCATAACAATTTTGTATTTATTTCATTTTTAAGCCTTTCTGCAAAGGCATCTGCAGACCTCAAAACACCGTTCAACTACGGACAGGAGAGTTTAGTTTATACGTTATAACGTTAGTTAGGTGGATGTCCGGTTCAAGACCGTTTGTGGAGGTTAACCCGGACACTTTTATTTATTCTTGGCGAATTTCCCCTTTAGGGATTAGCGAATTTCCCCTATATATATAGGGAAGAAGCTATTACCGTAGTCGGCATGGTAAGACCTAGGCCCGGGACCATGATAACTTTTCATTTTGAGGTCCCCAAATGCCAAAAACACCATTAGTTCAAAACTCTATACATATATATAGGCATTTAACAAACCTAGAATAAGTTCCTCTCATTAATGGACTGTGTAGGACTGTGTAGGATTTACCAGAGCTCTTTTTACATTTGTCCGTGAGCATGATAACTCTCGTAAAAATAGTCCGGTTTTGACAAAATTTAGTATAATTGTTTAAAGCAGCATTTTATGGCTTTAAGTTCGAAAATCAGACAGATCGACCTATCCGAAGGGGTATTTTTTTTGGGGGGGGGGGGTTTGTACCCTAAAAGTAAGTTTTTTTAAGTTTTTTACAAATAATTTTTGAAAAAGTCAAATTTGACTTTTCCCATTGGAATCAGGTTAAAATACGCACAATTTGGTGTTTTGATCTTTGCTCTACGTCAAATGGTTACATAGATATTTAAAGTGCTAAAGACAGTACGTTGTCCGATGTTATTCTAATGGAGAATAAGAAAAATTGTATATCTCGCTTATTTATGAACTTTCCTGATGAAACGTTGTATATTGCTTTATATCGTTGTGGCATATTAATATTTGCACTAAGAAACATTTTTTGGCCGACAGTTACCATATAGCTGCAAACCTACATACTCAGCTCCTATGTTATTCTTATGGAGAGTAAGTAACGTATTATCTCCCTTAATTATGAACATAAATTAATAAAATTTGGTATGTGGCTTTACCTTCTTGAGTTTTATTTATATTTTTATAAAACCCCATTTTTTGTGTTCCTTGCTTCAGCAACCCTGCATACTCAGCCGCCATGTTATTCTTATGGAGAATAATTAAAGTGTCATAAATCGTTTATTTATGCATGCATATTGATGAAACTTGGTATTTGGCTTTAGGTGGTATTGAGATACGTATATATATATATGCATTGGAAATTCGCTGAGTACGTAGGTTGGTTGCTATGGGGGTATTTATTTTTCTTATAATAACATCCAACATAATAATATATAAGTTAGGCTAAAGGTAAATGGATATTGTGAATAGTACTCACACTTTACAATGGTCTGTTTTTTATTGGTGACATCGTTAATGGGAAGGCACTATAACCTAAAAATAGTAAAAAAGTGTCCGGGTCAAGCCTGTTTTGCGGTAGGCCTAACTGAAACCTAAATAACCTAAACCTTCATAAGAATGACATGGCGACTATTTATGCCACTGGGGCAGAGTCCTGAGGTCTGCAGGAAAAACAAAAAAGTACCTATCTGCAATTTGTTGGTCCTCTACAACATTATGGTCTGGAGCAGTTTTTAGTAGGCGTTTTCTAAATCCCCTGGGACATACACGTACATGCACAACCATTATAAGTATAGATTTTTCTCAATACAAAATACTTTGAGCTCCCGAAACAGCCCGATTAACATTTTTTTTTAATTCTTTACGTAAATCTATTAGCAAAAACTACTGTGCCAATTTTTACTGTTTCAGTATTAAATTAAAGGTTTTGGCCTGCAGTTTGTCATAATTACATTTCTTTTCTTTTTAGGTGTTTTTTAACGCACAATGTTTGCGTTTATTATTCCCATAACAAATATTGTTCGACTTTTCAATAAATCACTTACATTACTAGCAAAAACTATTAAATAGTTTTGTATTAAATAGCAGGTTTTGACATACACTAATGTCATCAATATCTTTGTTTACTTTAGATGTGTTGTTTCTAATAATAAATTAATTTTAATTTTTGGCTCTCATAAAAGCCCATGTTCAAATATCAACAACATCCTTTTGTAAATACACTAACAAAAACTAAAGGACTGATTTAAATAGTTTAGATCCGAAATTGAACCTCCTGCCATACAGAGATTGGTACTTTTATTTTCAGAAAACATGTTTTTCTCAGTAAAAAATTACTTTTAATGTTTAACAAGTAAAAGAGATGCTCCTGTTTAACATTTTGATCAAATTTAGTTGAACTATTTACCAGAAATTGGAATTATATATGTGTTAATGGACTGTGTAGGACTTGTCCTTCCAGGCCGATTTTGACATTTGTTTACTATTAAAGTATGTGTCCGTGAGCACGATAACTCTCGTAAAATTGATCTGATTTTGACGAAATTTGGTATAAACGTGTAAAGCAGCATTTATGACATTAAGTTCGAAAACCAGACAGATCGACCTATCCGAAGACGTATTTCGGGGTGTTTTTTATCCAAAAAGTGGGTTTTTTGAGCTTTTTACATATAATTGTTGAAAAAGTCAAATTTTTATTTCTTACATTGGAATCAGCTTAGAAAGACGCACAATTTGGTGTTTTGGTCATTGCTCTACGTCAAATGGTTACAGAGATATCGAAAGTGCTAAACCCAGTATGTTGTCCAATGCTATTCTTACGGAGAATAAGATAAATTGTATATCTCGCTTATTTTTGTCCTTTCCTTGATGAAACTTAGTATATTGCTTCATATCGTTGTGGTCTATTGATATTTGCACAACAAACCATTTTTCAGCCGATAGTTCCTGTAACAGCAAACCTGCGTACTCAGCCCCATGTTATTCTAATGGAGAATAAGTAACGTGTTATCTCCCTTAATTATGAACATAAATTATTAAAATTTGGTTTGTGGCTTTACCTACTTGAGTTATATTGATATTTGTATAAAATCCCATTTTTGGAGTTCCTTGCTTCAGCAAACCTGCACACTTAGCCGCCATGTTATTCTTATGGAGAATAATTAAATGTCTTAAATCGTTTATTTATTAATGTATATTGATGAAACTTGATATGTGGCTTTATGTGGTATTAAGATACATATATATGCATTGGAAATTTGCTAAGTACGCAGGTTTGCTGCTACGGGGGCATTTATATATTAAGATGTATACAAAATGTTGGACCTTGACACAATGACTGGTGGGTTCTAAGAAGTGTGTCTAAGAGTTTTAATTACTTCCTAGATTATATTTAACATAAGATACTACTTTTCCTTTCTTTTTGATTGAGGTAATTTATTCTTCTTAAAAACAAATTGACTGATTTAAGCCTTATTGTTTTTTAAGTTCTGCATTTATAGGCTATGTATTTGAACAACCGTATCAAGCTACAATAACAATGGGAGGCCTGGGGGGCATAGCCCCCCCCAGTAAGGTTAATGTGTTACATTAAAACCTCTGGATTAGAGTTTAAAATATTTAAGGAATTCAAAACCAATTGACTGATTTTAAAACGTATTGTTCATCAAGTTCTGTATTTATACGTATATATTTTTACAGCAATATTAAGCTACAATGAAATAAATATCCTGATGGGTCCTCCAGTGGAACTAAAGTATAAATAACTACTTTTAAACCACGTGGTCTCACTGATTGGGGACCTTTATTGTCGCCAACATATGATATTTTATCAAAATCTTCAGCTAATATTATTATGAGGGCCTAGATGATACAGCCCTCAGTGAGTCTGAGGGGTGAGTGACTAGTTCATATGCACTTTGTCTGACTGATTGACAGATTTCTGGTCTCATTGTTTGTCATGTTCTGGATTTGTATGTCATTGTCAAGCTGCAGTTATAATGGAGGGCCCATGAGGTATATTGTCAATTGAAACATCTTTTTTTGTATTTTACGCGATCACTCAATCCTTATACGCGATATAAGAGCGTAGTCCTAGTAACCATTTACCTTACACAATTTATTTATCATTTGATAACTGTCCAAAATACCGTATTTGTTGTGTTTTAACTGTCCAAAATACTATAATGTAAATTGTTTAATAATGTTGAATAATGTATTCAAAGAGATAGAAATGTAGAAAAGCAAGATAGTGATCAAGATTCAATATGTTATCCATTTTGGCTCCTTATACTTTGGAAACCTCCTACCGATACATAAATGAGCTTGCTTTACGAACCAGATATTCGGTAAAATTGGACTTTATGCCCATCTCAGTAGGGGGCATTAGATGGGCGTGAACCAGCAAAATCCTCAGTAATCCTCAGAGGATCAATCCTCCCCCCCCCCCGTCACGTGACCCATTAACCTAACTTAAACCTGGCGCCTGGCGTGAGGAGCCCCCCCCCCCGACGCCCCCCCCCCCGACGCCCCCCCCCGACCCCCCCCCCCCGACGCCCCCCCCCGACGCCCCCCCCGACGCCCCCCCCCGACGCCCCCCCCCCCGACCCCCCCCCCCCGACCCCCCCCCCGGTCGCCAGCGGCACTTTTCGTGATGACCTTGAACATGAGGAAAAAACTTTCGAAAATTAATAACTAGCCTATTTATCCATCGATTCCCACAGGACTTTTTCCAGAGTGTAGGCCTATCCCAGAGGAAGCGAATGACGTAAGAACCCCATAGATCCGCCATTAAACAAGGCCGCTATTAATTTATAACCGCGTTTTCCTTATGGGATCTCAGCTGTTTACCAACCGATTTTGACGAAACCTCACCACATGTCAGGCGGCGGTCTAAGTAAACCATCGCTTAAAGAAAATTGAAAATCCACCGTTAAACGGACCCGCTATTAATTTTTAACCGCGTTTTCCTTATGGGATCTCAGCTGTTTACCAACCGATTTTGACGAAACCTCACCACATGTCGAGCCATGACCTAAGTAAACTATTGCTTAAAGAAAATTGAAAATCCACCGTTAAACGGGCTTGCTATTAATTTTTAAACGTGTTTTCCTTATGGGATCTCAGCTGTTTACCGACCGATTTTGACGAAACCTCACCACGTGTTGGACCATGGCCTAAGTAAACCATCGCTGAAATAAAATTGAAAATACACCGTTAAACGGGTCCGCTAGTAATTTTCGAACGCGTTTTCCTTATAGGATCTCGGCTGTTCGCTGACCGAATTTGATGTGACTTCGTTACACGTTGTATGCCGGCTTGACTAAACCAAAACTGCGAGCGGCTCCGCGGCGTCACGTGTCGAGGTGCGTGCTAGGGCCTACGTGACTGTCCCAGCCTGTCCACTCCTCCTTCACTCCGCTATCCCTCCACTCCTCCTCCACTCCGCTACCCCTTCACTCCGCTACCCCTGTTGTGGACCGTGGTGACATCATCTCCATGCCTACGTGACCGTCCGGGCCTGTTTACTCATTAGCGGTTCCGAGAACTGTTTACTCATTAGCGGTTCCGAGAACTGTTTACCGCTTTCACCGCCTACTGTACGGTACGTAGCTATGTTACTTCAGTGATTGTCATCGCTTCCTTCATTCAGTTTGTGTTTGGAGCCCAGTGTGTGTAGACGTTCTACTTCAGTGCTGTGCTAGTCCTTACCGCACCATATTCCGAGATCTGTTAAACGTAAGTATATGTAGTCTTATAAGTTGTAGTGTGGACCGCCTCAGGCCGTTTACTCATTAGCGATAATTGCCGCGATTTCGAGAAATGTTCCACCGCCTTCTACTGTACGGTACGTAGCTATGTTACTTCAGTGATTGTCATCGCTTCCTTCATTCAGTTTGTGTTTGGAGCCCAGTGTGTGTAGACGTTCTACTTCAGTGCTGTGCTAGTCCTTACCGTACCATATTCCGAGATCTGTTAAACGTAAGTATATGTAGTCTTATAAGTTGTAGTGTGGACCGCCTCAGGCCGTTTACTCATTAGCGATAATTGCCGCGATTTCGAGAAATATTCCACCGCCTTCTACTGTACGGTACGTAGCTATGTTACTTAAGTGATTGTCATCGCTTCCTTCATTCAGTTTGCGTTTGGAGCTCAGTGTGTGTAGACGTTCTACTTCAGTGCTGTGCTAGCCTTTACTGCACCATATTCCGAGATTGTTAAACGTAAGTATATGTAGCTCTTAGAAGTTGTAGTGTGGAAGACTATTACATTCCCCTTTATAGTAAGATTCTCATTTAAGGTATGATCGTTCAGCAACTTTGAAGTCAGAATGTGCAAAGAGAGGTCTGGCTTGTTAATAGAAGTTGAATAATCTGTTCTTTGCTAAAACCAATTTAATAAACGAGGAAACCCGTGTACTAACATTAAATTTGCCATGGCCTTGACTCTTGTCTACCACGCATAAAGTATGTGTTATGTTACCAATGAAGTGTTCTCGTTGCGACTAATTTGTAAATGCAAGAGACTTGTCATATTCGTTGTTGCAGATGAACAACCAACACATGTGCGAGGTCTGTGGCCGAGCCTTCAGCCTGCTCGGAAACCTGAGGCGACACGTGGAGTCCGCCCACAACGCCAGACGTCACGACTGCCACGTCTGCGGTAGGCGCTTCACAAGAGGCGACAACCTCCACCGCCACGTCGCCACGGTTCACGGACCACACGCCGCGGCAGAGCCCCAACCGCAACGAGCGGACCATGCCTGCCGACTGTGCCCGGCCATCTTCGCCAGCCTGGAGGACGTGCGCCGCCACATGCAAGCGGGTCACTCCGCGATGCCAGCAGCAGCTCCTTCCTCCTCCTCGAGCCCCGATCGTCACGTGGAGTGCGAGCGATGCGGTGGACGCTTCGACCGAGACCTGGAACTGAGACGACACGTCCGGACCGTCCATCCTCCCACGTTCCGTTGTGCCTACTGCGACCGCGGGTTTACCCGTCGCTTCAACCGCGACCAGCACGAGTCTCACAACTGCCCTGTTGTGAGGAACCTGGTTCAAGAACCATCCAAGTTCCGCTGCGCGTACTGCGACAAGGGGTTTACTCGCCGCTTCAACCGTGACCATCACCAGTCTCACAACTGCCCTGTTGTGAGGGACCTGACCCAAGACCGACTGTCTAGGTTGTCCTCTCCTCCTCTTCCTCACAACAACCAGTCGCTGCGCCAAGGAGCCAGCGCCGAGCCCCGATCGCACCAGATGCCTAGCGCCGAGCCACGACCAGGACCGAGCACCGAGCCACAGCCAGGGCCCAGCACCGAGCCCCAGCCCCGCCCAGGACCTAGCGCCGAGCCTCAGACCATCGATGACGAGATGGAGGGTGGCGGCCGCCCCATGTTCCAGCTCGTGCATCGGGCCTTCCGGAGTCGCCTCCTCACCTACCGCCTGGCCCGGCCATTAGACGCCTTGCTGACCGTTGAGGATGCGCTGACCCTGTTGTTTGATGAGGTTCTGGACCTGATGGAGAACGTCATGACCCAACACCCGAGCATCAAGGCGAACATGGTCCTGGAATGTGAGTTCTCCAACATTCACGGGGCCACCTGCCTGCGCTCCTTCAACACAAAGAACGTCCCACTGACCGAGGCCTCCGACTTGGAGGCTTTCCTCTCCGCGACGTTCGAGACGATCGTGAAGAAGAAGGAGCAGTGTGAACTGGTAGGTAGCGGCTGGACCTACCTGCGTATACGCGACTTAGAGATCCGCGTGAACCAGTATACGCCGCTCGGAGGCAGAGCCTTTATGCAGCTGCCAAAGGCTATCGCAGATATACACGCTGTTGTCAATGTGCAAAACGCTGATGACATGTGTTTCATGTACGCCATCCTGACCAAGTTCGTTGCACAACACGCAGAGAGACCTGCAGCGTATACACCGGACGTCATCGCCCGCTACGACTGGACCGGCCTGCGTTTCCCCGTGACGCTCAAGGACATCAAGATCTTTGAGGGCAAGAACAACATCAGTGTAAACGTCTACGGGATCGAGCGAGCGATGGTGGGGAGACGCCCCGATGGGACGCCAGAGTTCAAGGACCGCGTGTTCCCGCTGAAGATATGCAAGCGGGAGTTGGAGGATCACCGGGACCTGCTGTACGTGACTACTGGTGGGGACAGCCACTACGCCTACATCAAGGACCTGGGTCGACTGGTCCGGCCCCAGCTCACCAAACGTGAAAATAGGATTTACATCTGTAAGCGGTGCTTCGCTTACTTCGACAATCAACACAACAAGCTAGGGTTGACGGGCGCTCAGCGTCTGGAGGAGCACAGGCGTTACTGCTACGCCAAGGCTCCCCTTCGCCTGGACTTGCCGAAGAAGCAGCAGATCCGCTTCACCCATCCAGAGTACACTAGGCGGGAGAGGTTCTGCATCTACGCGGACTTCGAGTGTGCTCTGCAGCCTGTCGCTGTTGACTCGGTGGAAGCACCGCCACCCGGCACGACGCCCCTGCAAATGCACGTCCCGTACGCCTTCGCCTATCAGATCGTGGATTCGCTCGGCCTCGAGGAGTTTGAGCCGCGGGTATACTTCGGAGCTGACGCGTCCAAGGTCTTTATGGAACGGCTCAAGATGGACGTGCTGAGACTGTGGGAGTTCCTGTTCAGCACGAGAGCTCTGCACCCTTCTCTGACCCGGCAGGAAATGGACGAGTATCTCGCAGCGACCCGCTGCTACCTCTGCGGCAAGGAGTTCACCGAGCTGGACGTCAAGGTGCGGGACCACAACCACGCCCCGCCTTACGAGTTCCGAGGAGCGGCGCACCGCTCGTGCAATCTGCGGTACAGGGAGCAGCGGGTCATCAACTGCTATTTCCACAACCTGTCCAACTACGACGCTCACTTCGTAGTGCGGGAGCTGGCCATCGACCCCGGCGATGTGGACGTGCTGGCGCACACCGAAGAGCGCTACATCGCCTTCACCAAGCGGTTTCATTTTGGCCAGCCCGGGGACAACCCACGACAGAGCAGTTTCGCGGTGCGGTTCCTCGACACCTACAGGTTCTTGTCCATGAGCCTGGCCAGCCTGGCAGCGGGACTGCCCACTGACAAGATGCGCGAGACCAGGAAGCGCTTCCCCGACGACCGGCTGTTCGACCTGGTGCGCAGGAAGGGCGTGTTCCCCTACGACTTTGTCACATCGTACGAAACGCTGTACAGGACCAGGGAGCTGCCGCCCAAGGAGGCGTTTAGGAACACCATGACCCTGGAGGACGTCAAGGACGAGGACTACCAACACGCCCTCAACGTGTGGCGAGCCTTCGAGTGTCGCCATCTCAAGGACTACGCTGACACGTACCTGCGCTGTGACATCGCGCTCCTCACCGACGTCTTCGAGCAGTTCCGTGACACCTCTTTGGCCGAGTACGGACTGGACCCCGCCCACTACTACACCCTGCCATCCTACGCTTGGGACGTCATGTTGAAGACCTGCGACGTGGAGCTGGACACGCTGCAGGATTTCGACATGTACCTCTTCGTGGAGCAAGGCATCCGAGGAGGCATCTCCCAGGCCGTCACCCGCTACGCCAAGGCCAACCACGATCGGTGCCCGGACTACCGCCCCGACGAGCCGACACGCCACCTCCTGTACCTGGACGCCAACAACCTCTACGGCTGGGCCATGTCCCAGTACCTGCCCACCGGAGACTTCCAGTGGCTCAGCCGTGAGGAGATCGACTCCTTGGACATTGGTGCGCTGGATGCCGAAGCGGAACGGGGTTACATCCTCGAAGTGGACCTCCGCTACCCCACCCACCTCCACGACCTGCACAAGGACCTCCCTTACTGCTGCGAGACCAAGCGTCCGCCAACAGGGAAATACCCCAAACTGATGACCACCCTGGACGACAAGATGCATTACGTCTGCCATTACAGGGTCTTGCAGCAGGCGCTGAACAACGGACTGGAGCTTGCGGCTGTGCACAGGGCGATCTCGTTTCGCCAGTCTCGGTGGCTAGAGCCCTACATCCTCATGAACACCGAGCTGCGGAAGAAGGCCAAGACCAAGTTCGAGCAAGACTTTTTCAAGTTAATGAATAACGCGGTCTTTGGCAAAACCATCGAGAACGTCCGCAAGCGCCTGAACGTCAAGCTGGTCTGCACTCCGGAGAAGTTCTCCAAGTACGTGGCCAAGTCCAATTTCCTGGACCGCACGTATTACACGGAGGACGTAGCTCTCGTGCACCTCGCCAGGGTAAACATCGTCCTGGAAAAGCCCATCTACGTCGGCATGTCTGTCCTGGAGCTGAGCAAGTGGCTCATGTACGAGTTTCTGCGGAAGATGAAGGACCGCTACGGTGACCGCTTGAACGTAGACTACATGGACACTGACAGCTTCGTGTTCGACATCCTATCCCGGAACATCTACAGGGAGATGATGGAGCACTTGGACGACTTCGATACCAGCGCCTACCCGAGGTCCCACCCCTGCTACAGCCCCACCAACGCCAAGGTGATTGGCAAGTTCAAGGACGAGTGTAACGGCCGATCCTTGTTCGAGTACCTCGGCCTGCGCTCAAAGCTCTACTTCATGGACGTTGAGGACGAAGACAACGGATCCAAGGCGATCAAGCGAGCCAAGGGAGTCGCTAAGGGGGTTGTTAAAAACGTCCTAACCCCCGACGACTACAGGGAATGTCTGTTCGACGGGGTGTTGAAAACCACCGTCAACACCCGTTTCCAGTCGTACCTGCACCGTGTCTTCACCGTACAAGTAGAAAAGCTATCCTTGAGCCCGGCCGATGATAAACGCTACATCCTGGCCGATGGTATCAACACCTTACCTTGGGGGCATAAGGACATCCCACCACTGTCCGCAGCAAGAAGGCGAGGCAATCCCGAGGAGGAGCAGCAAGGCGGGCCTATGGAGGTGGACGAGGAGGACATGGACGAGGAGGAGGACATGGACGAAGAGTTCCCGGTGTAGATTTAAGTGTAAATAGAACTAGGTTAACTTTGTAAATATTTTGTAAATAGTATTCGTAAGCAAATATAGTCAAACAGTTTAGTTTACAGCATACATCTGTGTTGTTACTACCCCTTGCATTTCCCTGACATTTACTTTCAAAAGACTCCTATAATGCAAACCGAATTTGTCGAAACTACATTCAAAATTAACCTTTTATGAAATTGTAAAACTATCATGTTTTCAAAACAAAACTTTCAAAATTGTTAAAAATTCGATATTCGTTCTTAAACACTAAAGAGAAGGACAAGTGAAAACAACAGTTAACGAGAAACGAAAAAAAAATTATTGAAACACAAAAGTAGTCTTAAGCGAAGATGGAGTCGAAGAGCCTGCAGACCAGTGCGTCGTTGATGGTGGGAACGACCGGGTTGAAGAGCTGCACATAGTCGCTGAGTGGTGTTTACTCTGCAACATCACTAAACAAACTGAAGGTGCGCGTCTGCATTTATATTCACAAAATCCATCTCAAGAAGTGTTTCTTTAATTCAACCAATCATAGGGCAGAACGTCTAATTTTAGCCACTAAGAGGGCAGGATATTTTCACCAATCACAGTACCCGCATTTGCTTACACTATCTAGGGTAGGTCAAGAGTCAGCAGACAAGTGCACGCAGGTTTAAGTTAGGTTTGAGGATGCATGAACGTCGCGTGAAGCGATGACAATCACTGAAGTAACAAAGTTACGTACCGTACAGTAGAAGGCGGTGTACAATTCTCCAAATCGCGGCAATTATCGCTAATGAGTAAACAGCCTGAGGCGGTCACGTAGGCACGGGGAGATGACGTCATCGCGGTTCACGACTACACTATTTAAGGTAGGCCAATGCGTGCGTGCATGCATGCAGGTTTAGGTTTACAGACGCAGGTTTAAGATAGGTTTGATCCCGCACCTTGAAACACAATGTAATGAGCATGCGACTTCCTAGAAGCTTCTAGAATGTTCTAGAACGTCGTGAACTGCGGTGACGTCATCCCATGCCTACGTGACCGCCCGGAGCTGTTTACTCATCAGCGGTTCCGGGAACTGTTTACCGCTTCCATTACACTGTGAAGCTTCTGGAATCTTCTAGAACGTCGCGGACCGCAGTGACGTCATCCCCCGCGCCTACGTGTTCATCATAGTGTGTGTTTTTGTTACGGTACGTACAGTTAGGTTTAACAATGCGCGTGCGTGTGCGTGAGCGTGCGTGTGCGTGAGCGTGCGTGTGCATGAGCGTGAGCGTGCGTGCGTGTGCGTGTGCGTGTGCGTGTGTGTCAGGTGCAAGCCTGTCATGCATCCCCAAACCTAACTTAAACCTGCGTCGCGACGTTCATGCATCCTCAAACCTTAAACCTAACCTAAACCTGCGTCTGTAAACCTAACTTAGACCTGCGTGCACTTGTCTGCAGACTCCAGGCTTGCACCTGACACACACGCACACGCACACGCACACGCACGCACGCTCACGCTCATGCACACGCACGCTCACGAACACGCACGCTCACGCACACGCACGCGCATTGTTAAACCTAACTGTACGTACCGTAACAAAAACACACACTATGATGAACACGTAGGCGCGGGGGATGACGTCACTGCGGTCCGCGACGTTCTAGAAGATTCCAGAAGCTTCACAGTGTAATGGAAGCGGTAAACAGTTCCCGGAACCGCTGATGAGTAAACAGCTCCGGGCGGTCACGTAGGCATGGGATGACGTCACCGCAGTTCACGACGTTCTAGAACATTCTAGAAGCTTCTAGGAAGTCGCATGCTCATTACATTGTGTTTCAAGGTGCGGGATCAAACCTATCTTAAACCTGCGTCTGTAAACCTAAACCTGCATGCATGCACGCACGCATTGGCCTACCTTAAATAGTGTAGTCGTGAACCGCGATGACGTCATCTCCCCGTGCCTACGTGACCGCCTCAGGCTGTTTACTCATTAGCGATAATTGCCGCGATTTGGAGAATTGTACACCGCCTTCTACTGTACGGTACGTAACTTTGTTACTTCAGTGATTGTCATCGCTTCACGCGACGTTCATGCATCCTCAAACCTAACTTAAACCTGCGTGCACTTGTCTGCTGACTCTTGACCTACCCTAGATAGTGTAAGCAAATGCGGGTACTGTGATTGGTGAAAATATCCTGCCCTCTTAGTGGCTAAAATTAGACGTTCTGCCCTATGATTGGTTGAATTAAAGAAACACTTCTTGAGATGGATTTTGTGAATATAAATGCAGACGCGCACCTTCAGTTTGTTTAGTGATGTTGCAGAGTAAACACCACTCAGCGACTATGTGCAGCTCTTCGACCCGGTCGTTCCCACCATCAACGACGCACTGGTCTGCAGGCTATCGACTCCATCTTCGCTTAAGACTACTTTTGTGTTTCAATAATTTTTTTTTTGTTTCTCGTTAACTGTTGTTTTCACTTGTCCTTCTCTTTAGTGTTTAAGAACGAATATCGAATTTTTAACAATTTTGAAAGTTTTGTTTTGAAAACATGATAGTTTTACAATTTCATAAAAGGTTAATTTTGAATGTAGTTTCGACAAATTCGGTTTGCATTAGAGGAGTCTTTTGAAAGTAAATGTCAGGGAAATGCAAGGGGTAGTAACAACACAGATGTATGCTGTAAACTAAACTGTTTGACTATATTTGCTTACGAATACTATTTACAAAATATTTACAAAGTTAACCTAGTTCTATTTACACTTAAATCTACACCGGGAACTCTTCGTCCATGTCCTCCTCCTCGTCCATGTCCTCCTCGTCCACCTCCATAGGCCCGCCTTGCTGCTCCTCCTCGGGATTGCCTCGCCTTCTTGCTGCGGACAGTGGTGGGATGTCCTTATGCCCCCAAGGTAAGGTGTTGATACCATCGGCCAGGATGTAGCGTTTATCATCGGCCGGGCTCAAGGATAGCTTTTCTACTTGTACGGTGAAGACACGGTGCAGGTACGACTGGAAACGGGTGTTGACGGTGGTTTTCAACACCCCGTTGAACAGACATTCCCTGTAGTCGTCGGGGGTTAGGACGTTTTTAACAACCCCCTTAGCGACTCCCTTGGCTCGCTTGATCGCCTTGGATCCGTTGTCTTCGTCCTCAACGTCCATGAAGTAGAGCTTTGAGCGCAGGCCGAGGTACTCGAACAAGGATCGGCCGTTACACTCGTCCTTGAACTTGCCAATCACCTTGGCGTTGGCGGGGCTGTAGCAGGGGTGGGACCTCGGGTAGGCGCTGGTATCGAAGTCGTCCAAGTGCTCCATCATCTCCCTGTAGATGTTCCGGGATAGGATGTCGAACACGAAGCTGTCAGTGTCCATGTAGTCTACGTTCAAGCGGTCACCGTAGCGGTCCTTCATCTTCCGCAGAAACTCGTACATGAGCCACTTGCTCAGCTCCAGGACAGACATGCCGACGTAGATGGGCTTTTCCAGGACGATGTTTACCCTGGCGAGGTGCACGAGAGCTACGTCCTCCGTGTAATACGTGCGGTCCAGGAAATTGGACTTGGCCACGTACTTGGAGAACTTCTCCGGAGTGCAGACCAGCTTGACGTTCAGGCGCTTGCGGACGTTCTCGATGGTTTTGCCAAAGACCGCGTTATTCATTAACTTGAAAAAGTCTTGCTCGAACTTGGTCTTGGCCTTCTTCCGCAGCTCGGTGTTCATGAGGATGTAGGGCTCTAGCCACCGAGACTGGCGAAACGAGATCGCCCTGTGCACAGCCGCAAGCTCCAGTCCGTTGTTCAGCGCCTGCTGCAAGACCCTGTAATGGCAGACGTAATGCATCTTGTCGTCCAGGGTGGTCATCAGTTTGGGGTATTTCCCTGTTGGCGGACGCTTGGTCTCGCAGCAGTAAGGGAGGTCCTTGTGCAGGTCGTGGAGGTGGGTGGGGTAGCGGAGGTCCACTTCGAGGATGTAACCCCGTTCCGCTTCGGCATCCAGCGCACCAATGTCCAAGGAGTCGATCTCCTCACGGCTGAGCCACTGGAAGTCTCCGGTGGGCAGGTACTGGGACATGGCCCAGCCGTAGAGGTTGTTGGCGTCCAGGTACAGGAGGTGGCGTGTCGGCTCGTCGGGGCGGTAGTCCGGGCACCGATCGTGGTTGGCCTTGGCGTAGCGGGTGACGGCCTGGGAGATGCCTCCTCGGATGCCTTGCTCCACGAAGAGGTACATGTCGAAATCCTGCAGCGTGCCCAGCTCCACGTCGCAGGTCTTCAACATGACGTCCCAAGCGTAGGATGGCAGGGTGTAGTAGTGGGCGGGGTCCAGTCCGTACTCGGCCAAAGAGGTGTCACGGAACTGCTCGAAGACGTCGGTGAGGAGCGCGATGTCACAGCGCAGGTACGTGTCAGCGTAGTCCTTGAGATGGCGACACTCGAAGGCTCGCCACACGTTGAGGGCGTGTTGGTAGTCCTCGTCCTTGACGTCCTCCAGGGTCATGGTGTTCCTAAACGCCTCCTTGGGCGGCAGCTCCCTGGTCCTGTACAGCGTTTCGTACGATGTGACAAAGTCGTAGGGGAACACGCCCTTCCTGCGCACCAGGTCGAACAGCCGGTCGTCGGGGAAGCGCTTCCTGGTCTCGCGCATCTTGTCAGTGGGCAGTCCCGCTGCCAGGCTGGCCAGGCTCATGGACAAGAACCTGTAGGTGTCAAGGAACCGCACCGCGAAACTGCTCTGTCGTGGGTTGTCCCCGGGCTGGCCAAAATGAAACCGCTTGGTGAAGGCGATGTAGCGCTCTTCGGTGTGCGCCAGCACGTCCACATCGCCGGGGTCGATGGCCAGCTCCCGCACTACGAAGTGAGCGTCGTAGTTGGACAGGTTGTGGAAATAGCAGTTGATGACCCGCTGCTCCCTGTACCGCAGATTGCACGAGCGGTGCGCCGCTCCTCGGAACTCGTAAGGCGGGGCGTGGTTGTGGTCCCGCACCTTGACGTCCAGCTCGGTGAACTCCTTGCCGCAGAGGTAGCAGCGGGTCGCTGCGAGATACTCGTCCATTTCCTGCCGGGTCAGAGAAGGGTGCAGAGCTCTCGTGCTGAACAGGAACTCCCACAGGCTCAGCACGTCCATCTTGAGCCGTTCCATAAAGACCTTGGACGCGTCAGCTCCGAAGTATACCCGCGGCTCAAACTCCTCGAGGCCGAGCGAATCCACGATCTGATAGGCGAAGGCGTACGGGACGTGCATTTGCAGGGGCGTCATGCCGGGTGGCGGTGCTTCCACCGAGTCAACAGCGACAGGCTGCAGAGCACACTCGAAGTCCGCGTAGATGCAGAACCTCTCCCGCCTAGTGTACTCTGGATGGGTGAAGCGGATCTGCTGCTTCTTCGGCAAGTCCAGGCGAAGGGGAGCCTTGGCGTAGCAGTAACGCCTGTGCTCCTCCAGACGCTGAGCGCCCGTCAACCCTAGCTTGTTGTGTTGATTGTCGAAGTAAGCGAAGCACCGCTTACAGATGTAAATCCTATTTTCACGTTTGGTGAGCTGGGGCCGGACCAGTCGACCCAGGTCCTTGATGTAGGCGTAGTGGCTGTCCCCACCAGTAGTCACGTACAGCAGGTCCCGGTGATCCTCCAACTCCCGCTTGCATATCTTCAGCGGGAACACGCGGTCCTTGAACTCTGGCGTCCCATCGGGGCGTCTCCCCACCATCGCTCGCTCGATCCCGTAGACGTTTACACTGATGTTGTTCTTGCCCTCAAAGATCTTGATGTCCTTGAGCGTCACGGGGAAACGCAGGCCGGTCCAGTCGTAGCGGGCGATGACGTCCGGTGTATACGCTGCAGGTCTCTCTGCGTGTTGTGCAACGAACTTGGTCAGGATGGCGTACATGAAACACATGTCATCAGCGTTTTGCACATTGACAACAGCGTGTATATCTGCGATAGCCTTTGGCAGCTGCATAAAGGCTCTGCCTCCGAGCGGCGTATACTGGTTCACGCGGATCTCTAAGTCGCGTATACGCAGGTAGGTCCAGCCGCTACCTACCAGTTCACACTGCTCCTTCTTCTTCACGATCGTCTCGAACGTCGCGGAGAGGAAAGCCTCCAAGTCGGAGGCCTCGGTCAGTGGGACGTTCTTTGTGTTGAAGGAGCGCAGGCAGGTGGCCCCGTGAATGTTGGAGAACTCACATTCCAGGACCATGTTCGCCTTGATGCTCGGGTGTTGGGTCATGACGTTCTCCATCAGGTCCAGAACCTCATCAAACAACAGGGTCAGCGCATCCTCAACGGTCAGCAAGGCGTCTAATGGCCGGGCCAGGCGGTAGGTGAGGAGGCGACTCTGGAAGGCCCGATGCACGAGCTGGAACATGGGGCGGCCGCCACCCTCCATCTCGTCATCGATGGTCTGAGGCTCGGCGCTAGGTCCTGGGCGGGGCTGGGGCTCGGTGCTGGGCCCTGGCTGTGGCTCGGTGCTCGGTCCTGGTCGTGGCTCGGTGCTAGGCATCTGGTGCGATCGGGGCTCGGCGCTGGCTCCTTGGCGCAGCGACTGGTTGTTGTGAGGAAGAGGAGGAGAGGACAACCTAGACAGTCGGTCTTGGGTCAGGTCCCTCACAACAGGGCAGTTGTGAGACTGGTGATGGTCACGGTTGAAGCGGCGAGTAAACCCCTTGTCGCAGTACGCGCAGCGGAACTTGGATGGTTCTTGAACCAGGTTCCTCACAACAGGGCAGTTGTGAGACTCGTGCTGGTCGCGGTTGAAGCGACGGGTAAACCCGCGGTCGCAGTAGGCACAACGGAACGTGGGAGGATGGACGGTCCGGACGTGTCGTCTCAGTTCCAGGTCTCGGTCGAAGCGTCCACCGCATCGCTCGCACTCCACGTGACGATCGGGGCTCGAGGAGGAGGAAGGAGCTGCTGCTGGCATCGCGGAGTGACCCGCTTGCATGTGGCGGCGCACGTCCTCCAGGCTGGCGAAGATGGCCGGGCACAGTCGGCAGGCATGGTCCGCTCGTTGCGGTTGGGGCTCTGCCGCGGCGTGTGGTCCGTGAACCGTGGCGACGTGGCGGTGGAGGTTGTCGCCTCTTGTGAAGCGCCTACCGCAGACGTGGCAGTCGTGACGTCTGGCGTTGTGGGCGGACTCCACGTGTCGCCTCAGGTTTCCGAGCAGGCTGAAGGCTCGGCCACAGACCTCGCACATGTGTTGGTTGTTCATCTGCAACAACGAATATGACAAGTCTCTTGCATTTACAAATTAGTCGCAACGAGAACACTTCATTGGTAACATAACACATACTTTATGCGTGGTAGACAAGAGTCAAGGCCATGGCAAATTTAATGTTAGTACACGGGTTTCCTCGTTTATTAAATTGGTTTTAGCAAAGAACAGATTATTCAACTTCTATTAACAAGCCAGACCTCTCTTTGCACATTCTGACTTCAAAGTTGCTGAACGATCATACCTTAAATGAGAATCTTACTATAAAGGGGAATGTAATAGTCTTCCACACTACAACTTCTAAGAGCTACATATACTTACGTTTAACAATCTCGGAATATGGTGCAGTAAAGGCTAGCACAGCACTGAAGTAGAACGTCTACACACACTGAGCTCCAAACGCAAACTGAATGAAGGAAGCGATGACAATCACTTAAGTAACATAGCTACGTACCGTACAGTAGAAGGCGGTGGAATATTTCTCGAAATCGCGGCAATTATCGCTAATGAGTAAACGGCCTGAGGCGGTCCACACTACAACTTATAAGACTACATATACTTACGTTTAACAGATCTCGGAATATGGTACGGTAAGGACTAGCACAGCACTGAAGTAGAACGTCTACACACACTGGGCTCCAAACACAAACTGAATGAAGGAAGCGATGACAATCACTGAAGTAACATAGCTACGTACCGTACAGTAGAAGGCGGTGGAACATTTCTCGAAATCGCGGCAATTATCGCTAATGAGTAAACGGCCTGAGGCGGTCCACACTACAACTTATAAGACTACATATACTTACGTTTAACAGATCTCGGAATATGGTGCGGTAAGGACTAGCACAGCACTGAAGTAGAACGTCTACACACACTGGGCTCCAAACACAAACTGAATGAAGGAAGCGATGACAATCACTGAAGTAACATAGCTACGTACCGTACAGTAGGCGGTGAAAGCGGTAAACAGTTCTCGGAACCGCTAATGAGTAAACAGTTCTCGGAACCGCTAATGAGTAAACAGGCCCGGACGGTCACGTAGGCATGGAGATGATGTCACCACGGTCCACAACAGGGGTAGCGGAGTGAAGGGGTAGCGGAGTGGAGGAGGAGTGGAGGGATAGCGGAGTGAAGGAGGAGTGGACAGGCTGGGACAGTCACGTAGGCCCTAGCACGCACCTCGACACGTGACGCCGCGGAGCCGCTCGCAGTTTTGGTTTAGTCAAGCCGGCATACAACGTGTAACGAAGTCACATCAAATTCGGTCAGCGAACAGCCGAGATCCTATAAGGAAAACGCGTTCGAAAATTACTAGCGGGCCCGTTTAACGGTGTATTTTCAATTTTCTTTCAGCGATGGTTTACTTAGGCCATGGTCCAACACGTGGTGAGGTTTCGTCAAAATCGGTCGGTAAACAGCTGAGATCCCATAAGGAAAACACGTTTAAAAATTAATAGCAAGCCCGTTTAACGGTGGATTTTCAATTTTCTTTAAGCAATAGTTTACTTAGGTCATGGCTCGACATGTGGTGAGGTTTCGTCAAAATCGGTTGGTAAACAGCTGAGATCCCATAAGGAAAACGCGGTTAAAAATTAATAGCGGGTCCGTTTAACGGTGGATTTTCAATTTTCTTTAAGCGATGGTTTACTTAGACCGCCGCCTGACATGTGGTGAGGTTTCGTCAAAATCGGTTGGTAAACAGCTGAGATCCCATAAGGAAAACGCGGTTATAAATTAATAGCGGCCTTGTTTAATGGCGGATCTATGGGGTTCTTACGTCATTCGCTTCCTCTGGGATAGGCCTACACTCTGGAAAAAGTCCTGTGGGAATCGATGGATAAATAGGCTAGTTATTAATTTTCGAAAGTTTTTTCCTCATGTTCAAGGTCATCACGAAAAGTGCCGCTGGCGACCGGGGGGGGGGGTCGGGGGGGGGGGGGGTCGGGGGGGGGGCGTCGGGGGGGGGCGTCGGGGGGGGGGGGTCGGGGGGGGGCGTCGGGGGGGGGGCTCCTCACGCCAGGCGCCAGGTTTAAGTTAGGTTAATGGGTCACGTGACGGGGGGGGGGGAGGATTGATCCTCTGAGGATTACTGAGGATTTTGCTGGTTCACGCCCATCTAATGCCCCCTACTCATCTCTATAGTATGCGTGGTGCAAATGTTAGTGTTGCTGTCTATCAGCATGAGGTAGGTAATGTTTACGTTCGATCTCGTACTGTTTACTGGGCATTGTTGTCCGGGCAAGTGCATAAGCAAACTATATATGCTGCAGTGTAATCGAGGTCATATGTTGCTGGTTGGATGTCAAGCTATTGACATAGTAATAAAGGAGTTTTAAGGTGGGGTCGATTTATTGCTGGGTGTAAGAAATGTCACTACAGTTCCTATTGGTATGAGCAAAAGGCTAGAGGATGAAAATCAAAGTTGTAGTGTAACGAGCCTCATGTAAAACCTATTAGTCAGGGCATAAACATTTATTCTAATTAATATTCTGGTGGTAAAATGTATTCCTAAATTTCACTTTTAAGGTATTCGTCACTTGTTCGTGAACAGTGGGAGTACCATTATTGGCTGTCAACCTGTGTGCTTATTACAGATGAGAACTTCTTTGTGAACATGTTGATCAATTGACGGAATTGTTAAAAATATATAACAATTATATGAGTACACCCTCTATTAATAAGGGGAAAATTACTTATGATTTTTACTGCTGTTTCAAAGATTCTAAAATGATTTGTATTGTTGTTAAACATAAACTAGAATTGCCCTTACACATTAAAACTCAAGTTCTGAGTTAGTTAAACTTGTCGCTGTAAGAGGATACCATCGGCACGTTTACTAATAAATAAGGGGGTATCACCCATTTTATAAACATATTTATGATTTTAATTGTTTATTAACTTTTGAATTTAGCGATGACTGCAATTTTCCAAATTATGGCTCAACCATCGGATTTGACGAAGGATTAAAAGGCACAGCCTTTCGAAAAAAAACCTTTGAGGAATAATATGTATACAGGTTTTAATTAAAAATAAGAAGGCAAACACAATGTCTTAACAACTGGTTGTCTAAGCGAAAGTGTTTCAAGATAAGAAGGCCTCATTATAAGTGACAAGGTAACGTTTGTCACGACGGTAATCCAGAGACTAATTGAACTCACAACATTAAGTCTTGATATTTTTGGAAATATATCTCTCAGTGTTTCTTAAAAGACCTACAAAGCTACAAATATTACATGTATTTATAGTAGAATATAATTTGATTTATTGTACTATCTTTTTTGTGTTGAATTAGCATATGCAAAAATTGGTAAAATTATATATCCATCGTCTTTTTTATAATTGTTTTACTGCATTGTATTTCCTTATCAAAATTTAGTTTTGAATAAAATCAAACAATTGTAAAACATACTTTTGTTTTCCTCTTATTCAATATTTCAATGTACATGTTAAATAAAATTTATCGATTTCAAAAGGAGATAGCGACGTTATTTGATTTATTAATTCAGAGTTTTGAAGTCACTAAAGATTGATAGTATCGATAGTCACATATCCATGAATACTCAACCACCGGTGAAGTCTTACATTGCTCCAATTTTTAAATCAATGCAATCTAACAAATAACTCAATATAAAATATCATTAAGCTAAAAATGGATCTTTTGGGTTGAAATATAATTTTTTATTTGAAAATCCTTGCTTAGTAAATACAACATATGTCGCAGGTTAATGTAAATTTACCGTATAAATTAAATTTCACGCTGCATATTTAAATACAATTACTATTATGTGGTTTTTTTATTTTAAAAAAGATCAAAATTTCACCATAACACAAACTGGGTACAAACCTGTTGACATTGGCAGTAAGTTGAAGCAAATAGTAAATATTCAAGTAGTCTCAATTAAGAATGATATTCGATACGAATTACCAATTATGAAAATGTCTAAGCCAACTAAATAACGTACATTGTTATAGTTGACATTCCCTACGACTTAAATCCGTAATATTGTTTTTACGAATCAACTTATCTGCCTATGGAACAGTAAAATTAGAAAAGTACCTTAGGTAAAACTGGTTTACACGACTAATTATTTAAACTTTGTTGGTTGTATACTGCTGAAAATCTGCATTGCGCTCATCGTCCGCGTTAAACACTAGCCACCACCAATGCAGACTTCAGAATCCTAAGTTCGGTGTTCTTGTCTTAAAATGACATAAAGGGTTTATATAATTGTAATGGTCTACATTGGTGAGGTAGTGGTCTATCGATTTTTGGTCATACTAAACTTAATATTATTGGACTTTTACAGTATTGATACTATACGATTAACTTAGTATGATATTATTTGATCTTACACCAATACTTGTAATACTCTTACACTAATAGGTTCAAAGGATTAATTTGGTTCTGTCGCTTGGTAGGTGCAAGATAATCGACTAAGTGACTTCCTTTGAAAACATTTCTCTGATTCAGTGTGTTTCAAACGTTGCATTTGCTTTTGTCTGGTTGAGTAATTACTTTACCTAATGGATGTCTACATTACCTCTCTATTATCCAAACAGCAATCGACCTTGTTGAATTGAGTAAGATTCTTCTCTCTGAATGAATACATTGAGTAAATTAATTCCTTCTCATGATTATTTGAGATGGATAACTATGGTAACATAATGAAAATCAATATTGGAATCCCCTGGACTATGTAATAGGATTAGCATCCGCAGATACTAAAATTTGTAAAGCAATAGGTTATGCTATTATGCTTCGTTGTAAACGAAACTTTATCGAAGGTTTAAAATCGTAAAACATAAAAAATGGACGCAACACAGAAACAGAACAACGACTCTAATAAAACGGATTCAACAGTCACGATAACGCTATCGACATATCATTTCTCCGAGCGTCGATAGCGGACTGGAGTGTTATCTCACGTCGCATTTCCTACTTACGTTATCACTGATGTTATCAGCTTATGGGCCAGCTGTCCTTTGAATAGTACTGAAAATAAAGTGGGATTGGAATGGTAATTTCTCATTGGGGATATGATACTTACACTGGTCCTCGCTGTGTAGCCATTTAATTTATTATTCATTAAACGTATAATTTACTACCATCTCCACAAAGATGTAATATTTCCAGGCCGTTACTGATGTCACTTATAGAGTGATTTAAACAACACGGTGACATAAAATACTGAAATTTAAATTTTTTAATAGGAATGTAATTCGTATGACTTATATTTGATCTTACTTATAAGACAAAGCGTCCAGGGATATTTGTTCATTAAAATAACACGTCTTAAAAACATCAAAAGCATTTTTTATATGTTGCAAACTTATTGATTGCAATAATTTAGTATTTAGCACACATGGAGTCCTCGTAGTTAACCACCATAATTTGGAATTAACCACCGCAATTGACCACTAATGATTACCACCGACAATACACTAACCAGTAGTTGGCATGTTTTTACTAAATGAAACTGTATAAAAATACCTACATCTTATGTAACGTTTTATCTATCATAACATTTATGTTTGTTAACATTACTATACAAAATAATATTACTTGAACACTTATATAAATATAACCACATTACCACACAAAGTTAAAGTGAAATAATTATTAATATCAATAATTAAGGCTAAAAATAAACGCATATTTTACCTGATACACATTATCTTTATTAGTAAAATAAATCCAGAGCTTCCGAAAGCATTGTTTAACAGAAAAATGTAAAATAGGGTGCTTAGTAAGATAACAAGACGGAGGATGAAGAAGCATTTGTCAGAGTGGTAATCTTGCGGCTAATAAAGCTCCAAAGATGAAGATTCTTTTCTTTTGAAAAAATGCTCATAATTTATACTTCTGAGTGTAGTCGTAACTGGAGTGTTTATACTTTATTGCAAACTAAATTGATATAACAATATATTCTACTGTCGTACGGTAATATATTTTAAAACAGCATAAAGTTAGTACGAATGTATTTAAATTATCTTATATTAGTTACAATCAGGGTATTAATTTTTAATCTTTAATGATGAATATCTTAAATCCATAGTATTAATCATGATACCGATGGTACTATCAGTTATATTTTTCTAGCAAAGAAAGGTAACTGATCCTATTAAATTACAATGCATAAGAGATAATTTTGGATACATTTTACAAGGTAATTTTACAAGGCAAATTGTGGAATTGTTATTCATACAGTCACAATATTACGATCTAAAATACTTTGACTCTAAGAAGCTTTAGTTTCAACAATTGATAGTTTATTACGAAACTTTAGCTAATCATTCGTTCGGTATTGTAATGCAAAATTCCCTTCCCCTTTTAGGAAACCAAACAACAATATCATATCATCATAATACTGAGACTCTTCCATAATTCAAGGTCGAATTATGACGTGGCTCACAAATACTGGGACGGGCCAAAGAACGAGACATTACCTCGCAGATCTGTGTTTGCTATATTTTCACAAAACAAATTAAAAATATTGTAACAATAAACTAAACTGTCATAATAGGTTTTCTGTAATCAATGTTCCCTGCAATCCGTTCACCTGAGATCATGTGCCGCATGCCCTTAGATATTTTGGAGAACTGATGAACGTATTTGCGCACAACCCTTGTCGCCAGCGTGGCCTAAACATATAATAGGGGTTTTAGTTTTATTTTAAAGCCACAGATAATATTTACCGGGAACAAAAAAAAACTTTAAAATGTTTTTAATTTTTTGTATAACGAAACTATACAGCAGCTTTTTGAGTATTATTTTCATTACCCGTATATTTTATAAAAATAATTTTTAATTTCCAAATAATTCAAAGTCGCAGTCGTAAATTATTTATTTTGGACTCCAAAACAAACCTGTAATGACGAAATATGCATAGAAGTTGTGAGCAAACAACGTTCTCATAAACATTGGTTTTAAGCTTTACGTCTGAAATAATGCTAACTCACAAACTCATAAAATTGGAATTTGTGTTTATGATATTAAATAATCACAAAAAATAGTGTGGTATTTTAGTGTTAATTAGTTTCTTTTTGGGTCCGGAACACCGGAATTGTTTTAAAACAACTGCCTGATTAATAGGGTTACAAAAACTTATTTTTCACAGATGACGTCAATTTGAATATGTTTATTAAAACATACTCCCGATTCTTTCTTTAGCATTCATTGTTGGTGATGGGAGGTTATGTTATTTAAGGAATTTTCACGCACATTTTCCATCACATGTCTAAGTGATGGAAAATGTCCAAAAATATTTCTTAAAAAACATATACTCCCGACATTCAATATTATTAAATACTGCCAACAACATTACATCACTTTATTGTTTGTAATGTACCCAAATGTATTACGTCGTGGCTGAGTTTACAATTATCCAGCATAAATAAACTACGTCTCACAACACTACATAATATATTTACACTTGGCATAGATTTATTTTCAGCTAGCTACACTGGTTATCATCAGGCTCAATCCTCTAGGCCTGATAAGATTGATTGTGTCTGATGACCGGTGTAACTGTTGCACATATTTTGTAAAATCAATTACATGTGTTTTTAAAACATTATTTCATAATGTACAAAGTTGGTTAGTGTTGATGATTAATATTATATTTCACATTATGTTAAAAAGAGTACAAATTTCCGAAGAATATTACATAGAGGTATGTTAAGGTAGAGTGTATCTTACAGTAAGCACTCTGTTTTCCCTATAAACAAGAGCTTGTTGTTGACAGTTTCCCGCCAAGTGACTTATAACACCTGAAGACGGAGAGAAAAATGGAAATTCTAGTCGATACACTGACATGTCTGACGTCATATTTCACTGTCAGTAACAATGTTTCATGTTATTTTACAGTCACATGAAACTCAGTACTATATTTTTTATGTTTCAGTTTAAAAGATTCTAGGAAATGGTTAATATTTGAATTAAACTATACTATTAAACTGTATTATTTGAATTAAGTATACTGGTTTTAATTATTCTATAGATGTTCATACGACTGTTTTGGTGTACTGGTAACATAGCATTCCAGAATATTAAAATAATTTTGATATTCTTTAATTTTGCGGTTTACCATTGTTTAAATTACCATATTAAGTCTAATCTAAATATAGTCAAGAAATATGTTTATAATTATACATAATTAAATTAAAAATCCTCATAACATGGGTTATCTCTATTCAATTATATAAAATTAATTTACACTTTTAATGAATTAACTTAATCTTATATGGTCGTCCTTATGTTAATTTTTATGGTTTCACAAATACCAGGTTTAACCTTATCTTAAATTATATTACTGTAGACAACCATTAAAAACACTTAATCGTGTTAAAAGGTCAGATAAAGCCAAGTAAAGGACACCGTTTAACCTTTCCTCAGGCGATTAATCAACAAAGGCCATTATAGACCCTAATAATTGTGCAATGCAACCTATTTTTCTCAGTTCTGTGTTTACACCTTTACCTTAAGAGTTATTTTGTAAGCACTAATACGTTATATTTTTTCAAACAAAAACATATAAAATCAGAAAAAAAGAATTGAAAAATTGTTAAATTAAGAATAATGCACTGAGAATTAGAGTTTTAGTGAAATATTATAAACTTAAAACTAAATCATGAAGTATAAATATATCTGTTGCATTAGTGTAATTATTTTAAACTAAATTACTCAACTGATAATAGTTTTAAACATAGAAAATCAACAGAAAAGAAAAACAAACAGCATTAAAAAGACCGAAATCAGCTCGACGATGTAATTTCGATAAGAAAGCACTTCGCAGGATTGTCAAACTCATTACTACCTACGTACTAATAAGGAACTAATACTCCTTGATGCAGCCTCATGAAAGTCATAGGTACGTGAAAAACAACCTCTTGCTTGCCAGAAATTTCTCGTTTACACTTTAAAAAAATTACCTTTCATAAAGACTCAGTCAACAGTTTTATCATTACGTGTTTTTTTTATATTCCCGTTTTATGTATTATCAAAATTGAGGAAATAGAATTGGCATATAAAATCCAAATGCTATTTATAATTGAATTTTATCCTATATTTTTCTATATTATATTTTAATAGTGCTAGTTCTGGTTATTAATCAAAACCGTTAGTAAAGATATGTTAACTAAATGCGTTAATACCTAAAGGTATAATAAAGAAACAAATCCTTTGACTTCATAGATACAATATATAATTGAAACCTTTCCAAAATACACTTAAAAGTTTGAAAATACATTATTTTTACTCAGTTATAAGCTAGAGGAGTGGAGTGGAGAGCTCCAGTATGTTACATCTTCCAGCAAAGCACACAATATCTTGACGTTGTTTTGTCACCACACACTTCTAGCATATGCTATACTTGCTACTGCTCCATATTAAATGTTCAGTTACAATAGTGTTGTCAATTACTTAATAATAATATACAGGGTGTCCCATAAGTAAGTACAACAACTTTGGGGATAGGTTATATGGGTCAAAATAAAAATAAAATAAAGAAAAAGTTTTTGTATAAAAATGCCTTGTTACCGATATATCCGCCATTTTGTATTTTTTAAATAAAAATTTATATATCAAAAACCATTAAATATTACTTTATGAAACTTGGTATACTTTTTTTAGGTAGAAATTAAATAATTGTAAACAAAATTTTGTTAAAAAATATTTTTCCGTTTCAAAATGGCGGCCATTTTAATTTTTCAAACTAAAATTACTAAAAAACATCTGATTTTATGGAAAAAAGACAAGAACATTTTTTTTAGTATTTTAGATTTTATATCAAACCAAGTTCATAAGGATCGGGCAAGAAATAGCTGAGAAATAACGATTTTTAGTTGTTCAGGCCAGGCGCACCCTGACAGGTTCTCCTCATTGTCTGCGACAATCAGCTGATTAACCTGCACACATGGCTCCATTGTTGGTAACATTATGTTTTGCTATTTTTTTCACACAACATTTTATTATAATTATCAACTAAGAAACAACCAAGGGTGGCTAATTTCTAAATAGATAAAATGGCAATTTTAGTTGTACGGGTCATTCTAAATTGCTACTACGTACTTTTTTCATTGCTGTTGTTTCATCATTACCTGTTGTAATGTTGTGCATGGTTATTACTGCATAAATACAACTTTATAATAAGTATGAATAGGCATAGTTTTTTTGAAATTTACTTTAATCGAATGAATTATTAATTATTTAAAAAGTAAGATGAATCACACAATTTATACAAATGTGGAAATGAGGTTTTTCCGTAAATTATCTAGTAATTGGCTTATAACCTGCATTAAACTAACAATGGTTTTACTTTTAAGTGCCTAAAACTAAATAAAATTAATACATAAACATAAACAAATTAGAAAATTTACAATCTCTAAAGCAAAAATAATGCCTAAACTAATGACAACTACCCTAAATTTACAATCATCAAGTTCGGACACATAAAACTTACATCCCTATAGCATGTGCTCAAAGTGTCCACCATTCATGTCTATACATCTATCAAGCTGATTTCTCATAGAAACCCTCACCCGTTCAAACACCCCTGGTATTTGCCTGATCACATTACACCCATTTACTATTCTTTCCCTTAATTCTTCAACATTTTTAACAGGGGTTTGGTATACCAATGATTTCAGATAACCCCAAACAAAAAAGTCGAGTGGGTTAAGGTCTGGGGACTTGGAAGGCCATGTAACAGGACCCCCACTAGCAATCCATCTATTTCTAAAAGTCACATTTAAATGACGCCTTACATCTAAAGTGAAATGTGGTGGTGCACCATCCTGCATAAACCACATGGTAGCTCTCTCATGGAGTGTCATACCTTCAAGTAGTTCGGGCAACATGTTTCTCAGAAAGTCCAAATACGATGCTCCGTTCAGTCTATTTGGAAAAAACAGGTCCTAACAAAACATCCCCAATAATCCCTAACCAAACATTGACAGAAAACCGTACTTGATGTTTCCTTTGAGAAATTTCATGAGGATTCACATAATTCCACAGGTGATTATTGTGGTAATTAAAAATTCCTTCTGTTGAAAAACCAGCCTTATCCGTGAATAAAATCTTAGAAAGGAAAAGAGGGATCAGTACTATTTTTATTAAAAACCAGTGGCAAAGTTCGATCCTTGGTCTGAAGTCCCTTGGAGAAAGCCCTTGAACCCTTTGAATATGGTAAGGATACAAAAGTTGGCTCTTTAAAATGCGCCAGACTGAGGTTTTTGACACTCCCTCTTCACGTGACAACCTTCTTACGCTAGTGATGGGGTCTGCTTTAACTGCATCTAGTATTCTTTGTTCAGTTTGCACCGTTGTTACTGTAGCTGAACGCCCTGACTTCTCTGAATTTCTTAAATTACCTCGCTCCCTTAGTGTCCTGTGTACTAGTACAAATGTTCTACTGTTTGGAAGTCTTCGGTTAGGGAATCTCTGCGCATAAACTCTTTGTGCCTGCAACGAGAGTAGGGGTGTATATACCCCCTACTAACGAGTTTCCATCAGCCAATCCATAAACGAAATGAATATCAGTCAACTCTTCAAATGAGAAATTAGGAATTTTCAGAAATTAACATAAAAATGTTTATAAATTACAGTTTATCACTATCACAATAAAACTTGATCCAAAAAGAGTTCAATCACTGACTTTGTTTCGAAGAAACAGAAAGTGTCAACAAAATAGCAAAACATAATGTTACCAACAATGGATCCATATGTGCAGGTTAATCAGCTGATTGTCGCAGACAATGAGGAGAACCTGTCAGGGTGCGCCTGGCCTGTACAACTAAAAATCGTTATTTCTTAGCTATTTGTTGCCCGATCCTTCTGAACTTGGTGTCGTTTGATATAAAATCAAAAATAATAAAAACATGTGATCTTGTTTTTTTCCATAAAATAAGCTGCTTTTTAGTAATTTTAGTTTGAAAAATTAAAATGACCGCCATTTTGAAACGGAAAAATATTTTGTAACAAAATTATTTTTGCAATTATTTAATTTCTACCTTAAACACTATACCATGTTTCATAAAGTAATATTTAATGGTTTTTAAGATATAAATTTTTATTGAAAAAATACAAAATGGCGGATATATCGGTAACATGGCATTTTTAGACACAAAATTATTCTTGATTTTATTTTTATTTTGACCCATATAATCTATTAACAAAGTTGTTGTACTTACTTATGGGACACTCTGTATTATTAATTAATTACTATTTAATGACAATTTTACTTAAAGTGTTGCTAATGTGGATGAGACGTTCGTTGCTTCACTTTCTCCTTGAAACTGTGATTATACAGTTTATAAGAGGACTATTAGTTATATGAAACTGCTTAATAATCTGCATTAACTATAGATATTAGGAAATTAAAAGTTTGTACCTTACTGAAAATCAGTACTCCAATAAAATGTAAATGTATACTAGTTATGTAATAATGTTAATATTATAATATCATACAGTAAAATATCTTTCAGTAATTGATAGAGTATACTGCTGGATATTGCCGAAGTGTAATACAAGACATGACTTCAGTCCTTTGTACCGGAGAAGCTACATAACACAATTATTACTGAGCTGATCTGAGCGATACAACCTATGTCAGCTCTGACGTTATATTTGTCTTGCATGATGTACCTGCTCAAAAACCATCATAAACCAATATTGTGCTCAAACACTGTTAGATGTCACCAAAGGGTAATACCAGACATGACTTTGGGCCATTGATCTGTAGAAGTAAGAGGACTCAGACTCAGCTATTAACTAGCTGCTCCAAGCTATACTTACTAGATGTCTGTGATATATTAAGTCGGCTATGATGTTATATTTATTTCGCATGATTTACCTAGTTCATGTCACTTAAGGGCTATACCAGACATGACTTTGGACCTTTGATTCCTAGAAGTGAAAGGATTCAACTGTCAACGAGCTGCTATGAGCGTCTTTGATGTATTACGTTAACTATGATGTTATATTTACCTTGCATGATGTACCTGCTTAACATGCTAATCTTTGGCTCAAACTCTGTTTGATGTCACCAAAGGGTAATACCAGACATGACTTTGGGCCTTTGATCTGTAGACGCGACATAACTCAACTTTTACCCAGCCGCTCCAAGATGTATACATACTAGGCATCTGCGATGTATTACGTCGGCTCTGATATTATGTCTACCTAGTATGATGTAACCCATCACAAACTAATATTTAGTTCTAATACTGTTATCATGGCACTTACTACCTTTGTTTTTCATTATATTTTTCCCTTTCAAATACTTATCCCTTTACATTTGGCTTCTTTACAATTAACATGTTTAAAGCTATTCTCTAAAAACATCTTGGATACGATAGTTCCTTTATAGTTTGGATGTGATTTCAACATATCAAATAAAAATTACGTTTGAGTTCTATATGAAAATTTAAATTTTCATTATGTTTTTTAAAATACGGCTTTAAAAAGGTTCTGCATGTAGGATAAATACGATGACTAATTTAGCTGGATTGCATTATTATAAAACATATATGTAAAAAAAGTTAAAACCATATTAAGTAGTATTTATCTTACACTTGCATGGTATTTGTTTTCATTTATTTAATTAAAAAATGCTATGTTATAGGGCAAGCCCAAATACAATTCAGCATTAATTCATAAACACAATGTAATTCAAAATTAATTTAGTAGTGGAGATTACGAGACAGGTGACATTATCACTTCAACATTCTCATGAAAAAAGCGAAAATATATCTCACTTTGCAGGCAAATTCATGCAATTATTAAATAAAATATTCCAGAATTATACATGCAAAATTCGTGATTAGCAACACAAACTAACCGCCATCATACTATTAATTATACAGTTTATGATTTAAAACAGTAAAAACATTAGCCTGACAAAGTTCAACATTAAATAAATTGTTAAATAAATATATAACATTTGAATAACAATAACCAAAACTATGTGTATGCAAAAAACAATAAGAAAATATTGTGTATCTACATAGTTAAACAAATTCCTGCTTTTTGTTCACCCAATTCTTGAAGTTAATACTTCACTTATTTTGATGATTTTTTTATTTAAAATATAATTTCAAATTCTAAGTCACTGTCGAGCCAGAATGTCGATTTAGGCCCCAGGGCTCTGCCCCACGGGACTTCCAAGTTCCCATGTTATTCATATGGAGGAGAGTTTTATTTGGTTTATGTCACATGTGTTTTTCTTGATTCAATAATGCTATTATAAGGATTGTATCAGCAAAATATTGTGGGGGAGCAGCTCGTTGAGTATAAATATAAGTTGCTGAAACTGTAACATTAAATTAACCATTTCTACGCCGTAGGCCGAGATTAATCCACCAAGCGCTAACTCCCAGGTGGGACAAGCAATACAATATATAAATATAACCTTAACAAGTTATAAAGATGATTTAAATGGACTCGGGTCTTGGGCTCACGCAAGGAAATATGCATAGTATTAAACCAGCCCTCCTTAGATAATTTTACTATACATTTTACCTTTGTGTTACAACATATATGTTTATAACATAAAATTAAAAGTATTTGAACAATGACCACTTGATTATGTGTTAGACAATAGATTCCTGTCATGTAGCTCACAAAGACTCAGTAAAACGTGTCGTACAGCCTCGTATGAATACCGAAGAGGATGAAGTGGGTGAAGTGGTGGAGGCCGCAATGCGAGGTATGCAGATCATTAGTTTCTAGTATCAACACCTAGCGTTAAATAACATTACCAAACCGTATGCCATTTCGTGTTTGACAGGTTGTGTTAAGAATTAAATAAATTATGAAGAAAGGTTTATTACTTGTTTAATTATTACATTTCAAGTATAAGGCGGTAAGTAAGGGCTCAGGGTCAGCCTCTTACTAGATAGAACAAAGGCATTATACCCGTTCCTCTCTACCCTGTATTTGTAAATCATGTTTTATTTTAGATAAGCTTCTAACAACTTCGGATTTGATTCTGAGTAAGAAAAAGCAAAAATATGAAAAGTTATTAGTGAATAAAATTCCTATAATTGAATATTCCTAACAATTGTTATCCTATTGTTGCTAGCTATATCCTGCAATAGTACGTTTCAATCTTGTTTTCACATTGTAGGAGTAGTTTTTGGTCAGTTGCAGTAGGTTTCATAATGGAATAATGCATTGTTTTTTATTAGTCTTAAGGTTACCAAAACAAAATATAACATAGACTATACAATTAATTCATAATTTGTCTTCAGGGCCATGCGAAACTCTTGTTAAAAAAAAATAACCGTTACCAATTCATCAGTATAGTTGTACAAAAAAAACTACATATTACGATGAAAGATATTCCTGATTTAATGAATATTTGACATAAAGACAAATGAATGGTAAAGAAATGTTTTGAGTGTTTTCTATACGTTATTGTTACTCTTTCCTTAAGGGAATTATGAGTGTAGAATGGGTGAGATGCCTTATGTAGCCTTGATACTGACTAAGACGGCCTGATTATTAGGCCAGAATCATAAAATAAAAGCCCAAGGTCCAATTGCAGCTGGATCCAATATTCTCACAAAATATTCTCAGGGTTTACTCAGGATCGATCTGACAAACTTCAGTTTTTGAAGCGAGCGCCACACCACTGTGCTATCCAACTAACTTAAATTTCTCATATATTTTAAAAATTTATATTTATATATTTTTGTTTGGGTTATAGACTATGACGATGGTTTTAGTGCCGTAACTGACCAGTGTTTTAATGAGAAGACTTGTAGCCTTCTTTTATTATAAATAATCCTAGTATCTCTGACTACTACTTCTTACTTAAAGTTGCACACGAGTGTGTGTCAAATATCTTTCATATAGAAGTTAACAAATAGCATGGTAAGGAGAAATTGGGACAGTGAACATTTCAAAATAAATATCCCTAAAACTTGCAGCTAAATCTTTACTATTGAAATGAAGTCACAAACGGTGAAAATTGTACTTTACATGTATGATGTGGAATAATATTTATCCCATAAATAATTGCCGTTGAAACACAAATTGTATCTTAATTTGACATCTAAATAATTTTATCTCTAATGAATCTCTGTTTATACAGGATATGGTGAAAATAAAAAGTTACTGAAAAACAACCGGTTGAATAGTTTAATACCGTTGCAATACATACAAGTGCATGTATAAAAAAAATCTGCACGAAATGTCATCTTTCTTGTTTGCACACACTTTGAATATTCTTAACTACATTTTATATTTAAAGCGATTTATTTCCTTATAATCTTACCTTTAAAAAAGTATAATAATAGCCACACATTTGTCTCATCACGAATTTTCCAAACTAAAACCAATTTAAAAAACAAAGGTTCTTACGTTAAAAACATGAAGAATTATGGCCAGATATCTAGCTACTCGAGAGAGTCTTTTTAGCGAATTTCCCCTATAGGGAAGAAGCTATTACCGTAGGTCTCATGGTAAGATTTAAGCCCGAGACCATGACAAATTTTTTTTTTAGGTCCCCAGATGACTAAAACACTATTCGTTCAAATTTATATATATGTATATATATATAGATATATATATATCTATATATATCTATATATATATATATATATATATATATATATATATATATATATATATATATATATATGTGTCCGTGAATGCGATAACTTGAGTAAAAAATGTCCGATTTCGATGAAATTTGGCTTAAATGTGTAAATTGACATTCATGACTTTAAGTTCGAAAACCAGAAAAATCGGGCCATGGGAAGGGGGGTTTATGGGGGTTTTAAATTTTCCAAAAATCAGTTTTTTGCATTTTTTACCCTAAAATTTTTAAAACACTTAATTTTGGTTTAGACCATGTTATAGAGCTTAAAAAAACAAATAATATGGTATTTTGAATTATTAAGCTAGGTTAAGTGGTTGCGGAGAAAATCCAAAAAAACCTGCTCATAAAATCTCCTATGTTAATCTTATGGGAAAAAGGTTTTTGGCTTTTCCTAAGTTAATTTTGATGTAAACTTCATATTTGCTTTTACCAATCAATTCAGCTCCACAAAACAATCATTTTGGTGTTTAAATTGTGATTCTACGTCCAACCATTGCAGAGATATTCAAAGTGCTAAACACAGTACGTTGTCCAATGTTATCCTTATGGAGAATAAATAAAATTTGATATCTCCATTATTAATGAATGTATATTGATGAAACTTGGCACGTGGGGTCACGTAGTACTGGTATATTGATATTTGCACAAAAAATTGATTTTTTGTTGATTATCCCCGTAGCAGCGAACCTGCGTACTCAGCCCCCATGTTATTCTTATGGAGAATAAGTAAAATGTAATGACTCCCTTAATTATGAACATAAATTAATACAACTTGGTATGTGGCTTCACCTTGTTGAGTTATATTTATATTTGCATAAAAACCCATTTTTTTAGTTCCTTGTTGCAGCAAACCTGCTTACTCATCTCCCATGTTATTCTTATGGAGAATAATTAAAATGTTATATAGTGCTTACTTATGATTGAATATTGATTAAACTTGGTATGTGGCTTCACCTAGTTAAATTATATTTATATTTGCATAAAAACCAATTGTTTGTGTTCCTTGTTTCAGCAAACCTATGTGCTCATCACCAATGCTATTCTTATGGAGAATAATTAAAATTGTATATATCGCTTATATATGAATATATTTTCATGAAACTTGGTATGCGGCTTTATATGGCATTAAGACATATATTATGCATTGGAAATTCGCTGAGTACGCAGGTTTGCTGCGACGGGGGTATTTTCGTAATAATGTAATAAAATATAACTACGGTGTTTTGGTATATACAGTAATTGGATAATCTCATAGTCTTACGTGATCATAAATTAGCTTTGGAACTCTTACCAATGGGCCAGGGAATTGTTGAAAGGCTAAAATACACTTGGACCATATTTTAGTAAGGTTTTGAGCCCCCTCTGCCCGTTCGTGCCCCAAAACCTAACCTGGAAGCGTGCTACCATGAGAGCGGGCCGGGAAGAGGCTCACAGATATATGCTACGAGCAAGGATACAAAAAGATAACCATGGTGACTGCCAAAGATAATTTTAATTGGGAAAACATTTAAAAAAATAATTGAGGGACATTGTTTGGGCTATACCCCAAGCTTGATACATAGAATAAAAACAACATCGACAACAAATAAACCTTTACACAAGATAACAAGAATTAAAATAAGAAATAGCAATAACAAAAGTTTACGTACCGGATCCGGTTATAAATAAATATTTCCTGTTATCTGCATAACCAAAGATTATTATAAACTAGGCTTATCGCTGTTGGGGGCTTCGCCCCCAAACCCCCTTTTGGAGTTCGCTTCGCTCACTTGCATTCCTCAGTCAACTCAAGTTTAAATCAAACTCAACTATTGTAGTTCATTAACCAAAGAAAAACTACACAAAAATTACCTTTGGTGAGCACATTAACACCTACACAGGCGGTCCCATATCGGTTCGATATCGAAACATTTGACCAACCGGCTACTTGTTAGTTTTATCAAATGAACTCTCGACTACGATTGTTGTTTCGAGGTGAATAAAAGAGAAAAATAAAGTGCTCACTCAAATCAAAGTCAATCAGATATAAATAAAAAGTTGTGGTTACAACGTTAAATTGGAGTTCTACAAATGGATTTACGTGTAAAAAAAAACAAATTAGACTTCAGTTCACGACAAAATTATAGTAACCTAACCTAACTCCGCAGAGCAATGTATAGTGGCTGTTAGTTGTGCAACATAATTACAAATAAATGAATTTGTAAAAACAAAAAAGTCAAATTAAACAGAAATAAATTGCAGCCACAAAAAGTAAGCATCAAAAGTAAGATTCAAACCCGTGACCACATGATCTTGAATCATCTGACAACATATCCACTGGGCTACTGGGCTAAATTCATTCGATAGAACAAACAATCGGTTGATTACATTTTCCAATATAGTAACAAACGATATTCGAGATATTGGACCTACCGTGTAGGCAATAATGTGCTCACCTTGTTTTGTAACAGCTGATTTATATAAAACTCATGTGAGCAAATTAGTATCGCCTACACGGGCGGTTTTTTTAACAGCCGATACAAACATGTGGTATTAGCCAAAGATAGTGTGCTTTCATTAAACAGCTTTCCAAAACTGTAGACATTTAAATGGGCCAAAATACTCAAAATTACTTCTTCTCCGATGAATAGCGGCTAAACGGATGATCGGATCTTAAATCTGACGAAAAATCGTCAGTGGGAAATTAAATTGTTTACAACTTTTGTATTTAACATTTTTTGACAACTCTTACCGGTTCCGTACAAAACGCGCTCAAAGTGGAAAAATTGAAAAAGTGGAATTTTCCCCGCCCCAAAAATGAACCAAAAACTCAAAACTGTTAACTATTGGTAATTGTTCTGGGAGTTTCTCGTCAAGAGCTTTAATTCAAGTATTGGATCGGGGGGGGGGGGTTCGATTACGGGAAGTGCCTCATAGTTTGTCAGTGAGTGAGTGAGTGAGTGAGTGAACCCGCATACAAAAATAATCCAAAAGTTATTTCAAAGTTAAATTCAAGTAGCCGTAATTTTGAACAATTGGGCCAAACTACAACTAGAAACCTTAGGCAAGCTCCAAGTGACCAGGGGAATCTGCACATCAGGGTCTTAAAAGGTGAGATGAGTGGAATAAAAACTCCTCACTTGGACTCCTCAGACGAGTGAGCTCACGCTTAGCTCCTCATTTTGATATTAAATAGCCAGAGAAAACATACGATGTTGGCATAATTAAAGGATAAACATTCAATGAACAAAACAATGTCATAACCTTTTCACAGCCCCTGTACTTATGAGGAAACGAGGCTTAGCGTTGACGTTTCCAACAAACAGCTGACCAACCGGAAAGGCACTTGGCAGATGGTTCGCTCCTCCCGCGATCAACAAAATAACAAAACTAATAATTTACTTAGTGAGGCGTGACATAGTGGTGGGTCAGTCACGGCTCAGTTTCTGTAAAACCTTAGCTCAATTGGTTTAGGGTGTTTGCGATAATAATGAACATGCATGACGAAAGACAGACACCACCAATAGTACAGTATAGATTTTTATCTAAAGGGGCCAAAGTATTTCAAAGAACCTTAGCGTTCCAAAAATTAAAATTTTATAAAAATAAAAGTAAAGTGCGAACACTAAGATTCTGAGTAAACCGAAACGGGATAGATCACATATTTAAATAATATATAAAGGTAATTGAATAATTGTAGTCTAGGCGTTAATATGGTTTAGGTTTTATGGATTTATATTATACAATTTTAAAGACGAAACACTACCAACATCTTTTCATGCAACCTTTGTTTCTATTGAAGGTTGTTAATGGGCGAAATGTTCACATTCATGCTTGTTTAATACCATGAAAAATCGCATCTATGGTGCCGACGTGACAAACTGCCCAGATAAGGGTTGTCTGGGACGGTCCTTTGTTATGACATCCCTACGTTCTATTTGTTACAAGCCACTTATTAAACGTAACATTTCCAATGTTCTAATACTAATACTATCTTCTACCATCTCCATTCTTCTAGAGGATTTTTACAACCTCTATACATAATCTTTAACAATTTATCAGATCCCTAAGTTTTAGTATTTAATCCAGTGTCATAGGAAAACAGCTGGTATAGCTCGGTCTATTATCCGTTAATGTGTCTGTATGTCTTTGAAATGAATACAGAATATCTTAGGAACCAGTCGAGATACTGACTTTATACTTGGCATAATGCATTGCTATTTGTATTAGCAGATTGGTCTAATGATTCGGTATTACATTTTATGATTCCAGCTTTTACCTTCAAAAAGTCTTTATAATTATTGTTAATCTAATGCATTAATAACAGCTAAGTTCAGAAACGTTACTTGAGTTTCTTTTTTAAATATACCATTTTGAATCCTATAATAAGAGTATAAACATTTAGATTATTTAACCCTTTGTTGAGTAATTGCAGTTTTTATGAATAAACTTACTAAATCATATGATATGAGCATCCGTTGATGAAATAAATGCAAAACGCAATATTCAAAAAGCACTACGTTATAGCAGTAATAGGTGTTTGTATTATTTATAAAGTTTTAATAGTTGCGCAATGCTGTCAGTGCTGGTTGTCGTAGTTGTTCACTTCATGGTACTCAGCTTCTGGCAATTTAACGACGTTGGTATTTAGTCCCAGGTGGTAGCAGCAGCCATTAATTTACTCTTCTCTAGAGACAGGTGAAAGGAAAATCACTGGTGACGTATTACTGCAGCTAATCTATAGTTGGAACACTGTTTAACATGATTTGTAAAATTAATTATAGGGTAGGAATGCAGTTGTATGTGAGTTAAGTATACGTAGTCTTGGGCTTGGGAAACAGCGGAGTGAAAGACGGTAACATGTATTTATTTTAAATATATAGTTTAAATATAATACATCTATGGACATTACTTGTGCAGTGAAATGTGAATTATTGACAAAAATATATTATTTACTGGTATATCAGTAAAGGCTATTTTCTAGATAGTTTTCTTGCTCCTCGGATTCTCAAACTTAAGGTTTATCAGTGACCAATTTTATTCTCTTTTTACATCTGAGTTATCGGTTCACAAATCTCTTAGCTAGATTATAGTTTGTATTTATTCAACTAAAATCTTTTGTGACAACTATTTATGTGTATAAAGTTAATACTAACAGTAATGTTAAAAACAAGTTTAATTTTATCTACTTTTTCAAAACATTATCACATAATTACACTCAGTTTTCAGTTTGAAATTGCTTGTTTGAATTAACTAGAAACTATTCTAAACCTTAACTTTTTCTTACATAAATAAATACACCCTTTTCTCTTTAAAACGGCAAATAATTTTTGAAAACTTCAACTGAAATAAATAATGGTTAGTTTTTATATGATCGACATATTTATTTATGGGTGAACAAATCAGGATACAATAGACACACAAACTCTGGGGATCACACCAGACGTGGGTAACTGAGATGGGCTTTATCACATTACACGAGTCGGCACTGTGGAGCCAAGTTGGGCCGTTTTTATGATAGTCCTGTCATTATACTTGATACACTTCTCTATTCTATTTTTGAATCTTTTGGTTTGTTTATTCGGGTAAATAAAGAAGATACATTGTTTTACAAAGTAGTATTATATAAAAACTGTATTAAACATTAGACAATTTTAGCGATTGAAAAGGTGAAACACTTTTCTTAATTCTAAAAATGTAGCATATGTTGGTTTCATTGAAAATGTTGCAATCCTACAAATCTGTGACTGAAGTAGAATAGTATATAAGCTATTTGTTGATTGTTTGTTTTTGGTGGATTAGGAGGCCCCGGCATAGCCGGCTAGGCACGTCTCCCTTGGGATATTGTGCAGCCACCGCACCGGAAAGAGGGAAAAGAGGGATGTGAAAGGTGGTAGGACGGTGTCAGTTTGCCTCGCTCCAGAAAAGGAGAGAGAACCTTACCAAGCTCCCGGGCTCTGTGGGTATATAAGCTATTTACTATTTAATAATAGTATATTGATGTTCAATAGTCAAGTAAACATAGGTCATTAACGACAAAATTGAAATAAAATTAAAAACGACACATGCTTATTTACCACTAATATTACTAGTTGTATTTTTATTTGTACATTTTTCATATGAAGTGACCAAAGATATGAACAATGTGTAAACAAGTTGTATGTTTTAGAATTTGTATAAAAGAAAGGTGGTTTAAGACAATTAGGGGGCAAAAAGGTTGTCAAATCAGCATTTGTCACTGAGGTAATTCAGCGACTAATTCAGAATAAGTGCTCACTATATTAAGGCCTTTTCTTTTGCCCTTTTTCTCAAAACATATCTAAAGAGTTATAACAAGTATTCTGAAAATCAAATACCAACTGGAGTTTTCAATTAACTTAGAAAAAATTTCTTTAGTAGCATGATACGTGTTTTACAACTAAATTGGATAAATAAACTACGTCTCACAACACTACAAAGTGCATTTGCACTTATACTGTACTTACATTCAAGACGGTAAAATATACGCAAAAGATAGAACAAGGCGATAGATCCTTCTAAATTATTCTAAATTACAGTAATTAGACGCTAAAACATAGTGGCATAGAACTCTTAAATCAATTGAATGTGTTTTCAAAGCATAATTTTATAAATGTACACATTTTTAACAGTTGATAATTTATATAATCATTATCTTTTAAACGAGTAAAAATTTCCGAAAAATATTACATAGAGGTATGTTAAGGTAGAATTGTATCTTACAGTAAGCACTCTGTTTTCCGTATAAACAAGAGCTTGTTGTTGACAGTTTCCCGCCAAGTGACTTATAACACCTAAAGACGGAGAGAAAATAGAAGTTCTGGTCGATGCACTGACATGTCTGACGTCATATTTCACTTTCAGTAGCAATGTTTCATGTTATTTTACAGTCATATGAAACTCAGTACTATATTTTTTATGTTTCAGTTTTAATAATTCTAGGAAGTGGTTGGTATTTGAATTAAACTATACTATTAAACTGTACTATTCTAATTAACTATACAAGTTTTACTTATTATATATCTGTTTATTCGACTGTTTTGCTGTATCGGCAACATAGCTTTAAAAATAACACAATTTTCGATATTCTTTAACTTTACAGTTTAAATTACCATCTTAAGCCTAATCCGAAACTAGTAAAGAAATATAATTATTATTCTACTTATCTAAAGTAAAAAGGCCCTCATAACATGGTTTATCTCGAATCAATTAAAACAACAATTCAGTTCACATTTTTGAATGGGTAATGTCTTGTATTACTCTTTAGCATCTGACTCGGTTTGAGAAGAAGATTGGTTTGTGATGGATTGTGGAGTAGGTACATCATGCAAGATGGATAACCTCATAGCCGTAGCCGACTTAATACATCACTGACGTCTAGCAAGTAAAGCTTGCCGCAGCTCGTTGACAGTTGAGTTATGTTGCTGCTAAAGATCAAAGGCCCAAAATCATGTCTGATATTACCCTTTGGTAACATCTAAGTGTTTGAGCATAATATTGGTTTGTGATGGCTTTTTGGGCAGGTACATCATGCAAGACAAATACAACGTCAAAGGTGACGTGGGTTGTATTGCTCAAATCAGCTCAGTAACAATTAAGTTATGTAGCTTCTACGGTTCAAAGGACTGCACCACAAACAAATATCCAAGAAAAAAACAATGTAGAACTGCATGTTGTGAGGTATTTTAAATTATAGATTTCATAATTTAGCTGTGATGCCACTACAGAATATTTCGTATGAGTTTTGTTATTGTTATGATACATTTTCCACCATATATAATGACTAACGTACGGCTTGTATTAGTAAGATTACGTTCTGTGTCCTCCATTGTTAATACTGCAAATGCTTAAAGTATTTCACTATTATTGAATAAAAGTACATATTGTCCTATTTAAAATGATTTATAACTCACCTACTATATTTTATATATACTTTTAACTGAATTTTGTTTAAATAAACCCTCTCCTTTAAGGTGAAACGGCATTTTATGTAAGCAAACTGTCTTTTAATAATAATCCACATTCGAAAATTATGGCAGTGTTACCTTAATAACGAAACCCGTATGGAAAGGGAAAGGGGGGTTTTCATACAACGAGGTATCAAACAAAAATGCCTCAACATCGTGCTAATCTTTCATTATAACTTTTCTCATTTTGCTGTCAGGCGTCACTCTCATACGTACACACTAAACTTTGGTAACTAATGTCCAGTCACCTAAACCTCTCTCACACATAATTTTTATGGAAAGTGAATGCTTTTTTAAGCAACAAATATTAAGGGGAATAAGGGTATAGTGTGTTGAACATTCTTAGCTCGGAAAGCTAGGACACTTTTCCTGTATTTAAAACCTGTCCAGCTAGATTTCTGATAACAATATTATCAAAGTTTATTTAGTATATATACTGTCTCAAAAGACATATTATTTTATGTTTTTAAGTCCTTCAGATGGTACATGTAATTTTAATTGGGAAAAGATTATGCCGATTTCCTATCCACCAATTCCTAAACACCAATTGAAAATAAGTTTTCATATTTTTACAATGTAATTAAGTTTTATTTTGATGAAAATTTCCCTGTAGTAAATATTCGCTCTAAACCCAATAGTAGGAATTGGATTGATTCAGAGGTAAAAAATGAGAGAATTAAACTAATAGATGATTATAAATATAAAAGGAAAAGTAGTAACCGTTTGGTAAAAATTAACTTAAAGCAGCAAAAAAGAAAATATAAAAGCCTTATTGTTCAAAAGAAAAAGAAATATTTTAATATGAAAATAAGCAAATCCGATAATGTTCCAAAAACTGCATGGCAATTGGTTAGGACTGAACTTGGTAAGAATAATAATGAACACTTGAATGCTCCAATTGTTTTGAACCATAGTGGAAAGTGTGTCTTTAATCCATATAAAGTTGTTGACATTTTAAATAATTTTTATGCGGACACAGTTGAACACCTAATCATTCCAAAAATAAATCATAGCAAAAGTATTACACCACAATTACCTGACAAAAATAATCAAACACAAAAGTTTAGATTCAATACTATTTCTGAAAAGCAACTGATAAAAATAATAAATACAATACAAAGTAAATGGTCCTCAGGATTTGATGAAATTCCAACTAAAATAATTAAAGATGCTAAATGGGCAATACTTAAACCTCTAAATCATGTTATAAATTCTTGTCTTATTTCTGGTGTTTTCCCTTCACAGTTAAAAGTATCAAAAATTATTCCAATTTATAAAAAAGGAACAAATAAAGATCCAGTAAATTATAGGCCTGTTTCAATTCTACCTTCGTTTTCCAAATTTTTTGAGAAATGTATGTTAGTTCAGTTGGCTGATTACTTTGAAAATAATAATTTACTAGATAGTGAGCAACATGGTTTTAGAAAGAATAGATCCACCATAACTGCCATAGTATCTTTTGTTGAAAAAATCATAAATAAATTAGATAGAGGTGACCACACTGTAACTGCATTTTTAGACCTGACCAAGGCATTTGAAAGTGTTTCACATCCTATTTTATTACAAAAACTATCTAGTTTTGGAATAACTGGCAAAGACCTGGCCTTGATACAATCATACTTAACTGACCGACAATATGTTGAAATTTCTCATATTGATGAGAACAAAATTCTAAAAATTAGGTCCAAAACTCGAATGGTAAAATATTCAGTCCCACAAGGGTCTGTGCTTGGCCCATTTCTGTTTCTTTGTTATTTAGGTAAAGTACCAAATTGTCTTTCTAAATTAACATTAAATAGTAAATTTTGTATATTTGCAGATTATATTAATTTAACAATTTCAAACAGCAATGATAATGCAATTTTTAATGATGCTGATATTGCAATTAAAACAGTCAATGATCAACTTAATAGCCTAAATCTGTTACTCAATGATAATAAAACAACCCTTATGAAATTTTCTTGTAGAAATAAAAAATCTTATAATAAATTGAACAATCAGCAACTTTCTCTTAGTCTTAATGAAAGTACAACTTTTCTTGGGTTAGTTTTGGATAATAATCTTAGTTGGACTGGCCATATAGATAAAATTTGTGCTAAAATTAGTTCTAATAATTTTGCTTTAAAAAGATTATCTACTTTATGTGATAAACATACAATAAAAACAACTTACTTTGCATTAATTCATTCTCATATTTCTTATGGGATTGAAATATATGGGGCTGCATCAATTTGTAACTTAAATAGAATTTTACACCTTCAAAAAAAATCTATTAGAACCATGTTAAATCTTAGGCATGATGAACATTGTAGGAATCATTTCTCTGAATTAGGAATTATGACAGTGTATAGCCTCTATATTTATAAAACAGTACAACATATAAATAATATATCAAGCACATTACCTAAGAATGTTAGCAATCATAATTACAAAACAAGAAACAGATATGATTTTCAAGTTGAAAGACATTTTAAAGAAATATTCCGAAAAAAACCAACTTATATAGGTATACAATTTTTTAATCAGCTGCCAATGACAATAAAGAAACAAATAAATACTACGACATTTAAGAAGAGTCTAAAGTTGTTTCTAATTGAGGGAGCTCTTTACAGTTTTAGTGAGTTTTGGAAAAATGAGTTTAAATCAACAGAAGTAAAATGACAAGTTTTGTATCAATCTGTAATTATTTTTAGAATGTTGTAAATGTTGACGCCATTTATGTATACATTGTATATAAATGAATAAAGGATATTTTGAATTTGAATTTGAATTTGATTTATCCTACCCTTTAATTAGTAGTACAAGATTGAATAACGAATAATGTATAATTAGAAAAATAATAACTCCTTCAAAATAGAAAATGCACTTGATTGAGGATGTACGAGTTTTAAGGTTACATGTACATAGGGTCTTAGAAAAATATAAATGTTGAATTGTATGTTATTTTAAACTCTAAGACTGTTTCCCGCAACTTTTTTAATCACTCAAGAGAGAAGAGAAGGCATATAATCTACACAATTATGTTTAGCAATTGATAAATATAAATCTCAAAACTTTGCGGTTTTTTTTATTCACCTTCAAAGGATTTTTATAGTGTCATTACTTGAAAATACTTATAGCTACAATACAAATTGTTGCGTGAGATTATCTTTTAATGTTATGAAGACCCCTTTTTAGTATTAAAACAAAGGTTTTGAACTAAACAAATATAAAAAAACTGTTAAAATTATCTATGTTTTAGCTGAACTAATTTTATTTACCCATTGATCATAAAATTCATCAAAACATAAATGCACGTGTAAGCCATGATTAAAAGCTTGCAAAGCATTGTTTCCCGCTGGAAATCTCATGTGACGCAATAGTTAAATTAACGGTACACGTGGAGTCCTCGTAATGAACAACTGTTATTAATAACGACTGCTACAACCAGTAATTCAACTCTTATTATAGTTTGCTTGATTATCATTAGTAATATTATTATTTTAACAATAATTAATACATAAGACTTCACTAAGTGGTTTCAGATTATTTAATTAATTTATTTCTATTTTAACTATTTCTGTGACTTTTTTGGGGAGAGATCTCCAAACCTACAAGGTTATCCTGGCCCCAGTCAGATATCTTTCCAATGTGTTTTCTAAGTAGATGGACATTCAGCTTAAGAAGTCTGTGAACCACTGGCCACAGGCATCATTACTTAGCTAACAGCCAGTGGCCATTGGCGAGGACCTCATGGAGCAGTCACGTACTCTTACCCCTGCTTTGGGCCGCGCCACTTCTTAGTTAGAGAGTTTACCTAAGAAACTACATATATATACTTATTTTTAGGTGTTAGACAAAAGGTTTTTAAACACGGTATGGAGTCGAAATCTCACAGAGCCATTAATATCGGAAGAAATATTGAAGACTATGTGGAGAGCAACTGAAAACATTTGCAACATTAGAAGAAACAGGTATTTTAGAAAGAAGAAACAGGTATTTTAGAAATAAGAAACAAATACAATCATTACGACTGCATGAAGTGTTGCACAGTCGAGCCAAAATATTTTTGGCATATCAATTTTTTTTAACCTGTTTATGCAAACTAAGTAGTTCTTCCTCTGATTGTTCAGCAGATTGAAGTATAAACTATACATTTACCTAATTGGTATAATGGGATGATTAGCGTACAAATTATACTAATAAACAATTTAAAATCCACAATACAATAGAAAACATATAAATAAAAAAAGGCCAAAGTGTAATTATTTAGGAGTTTAGACGTGTGTATTTGCATATCGTATGAAGTGGTTGAGAGGCTTGTTGAATACACTGCAGGCAGAATCAGTTTAAATATCATAGTCATGAATACCATTTGGGGCCCACCCAAAAGTAGTCCAGTGATAGTTATTGCCAAACTGTTTGTTTACAAAAACTGCACAGCACATAATTACATTTTTACATAATTACATAATTACTAACTGGAAATAATGTTAATCACAATAGTCACAAGTGAGGGGGCCGTGGGTGCACTTAAAGAAGATGTTCATTTGGTCTACTGCTGTAATCATACTGTATTGTATGTTCTTAAATTTATCAATATGTCAATGAAAATGAGAAACTTAATAACTTTACTCATTTTGATTGAAGCCAGTCAGGCGAAAATTGCCAGTCAATTTGAAAATATCAAGCTCAAACATGCATACACAAACTGTAACATCAAATTCAACAAAACATGTATCAAGCACCACATTGTTCCAAAGTACGTTCACGTTAAAATAAAGAATCGATATTTTTCTGCTAAAAAATCAAAACTTGCTGCCGAACAGTCGTGGATAAGAAGTGAAATGAAATTCTTGTACAAAAAGAAAAGCATGCTTAACACCCTCTTGTCTAAGAAACGTTTAGAACTTTGCCATTATCTAGATCCATTACAATTAGAAAAAACAGATGCAAATAATAGATACCCGTGTTGGTAAAAAGGTTTTCAAAAAGAAAAGACAGCAAACCCAAAAGATTACTAATTTAATAAATGATTAGAAATCTCCTGAAGAAATTCTCTTATTTAATTTTAAATGTTATCCAGGGGTAATAAATAAAACCCAAATTCAATTTGATGAAAACGAAATGAATCTTCTAAATAAAGGCCTTTAGTATAATTTTTCTAAAAATAATAAACAAGGCATCTTTGATAAATTAATTGCCACTGAATCGGCAATAAAATTCATTCAAAATGCTGACGAACGAAATAGATTGCGTGCTATAGTAAATAACAAGGTAAAAAATCTCCATAAAACATTTAAAAATAAGAGTTCAACTAATATTGAACAACGGCACTCAAAATTATCAGAGATAAACTTTCACACAACAAAGCACTGCTTACCAAAGCATATAAAGGTAACTCAATTGTCATTTTATATCAAGATGAATACATAAATAAAGTTACTAGTTTTATTGAGAACAACAATATCACACAGATTGATAAGGATCCCACCCTCAGATATAGTACCGATATCAATAAAGCTATAAACACAAGAAAGGCTTTATTTAATCCAGATGAAATTAAATATATGAAGGTAATGAACCCATCTGCCTCTTCCCTAAGAGGGCTACACAAAATCCACAAGCCTGATTTACGACCTTTGGTCAACCTCACATCTGCACCATCTTATAAACTAGCAAAAAAACTTGATCAGATTTTAAGATTTCACTTTTATTTTACAAAAAATCATAGCCTAAAAAACAGTTTCGAGTTAGTTGAGAAGACAAAAAATATGACTGTAAAAACATCATACTTTGGCTTTCTTCGACATTGTAAACCTATATACAAACGTTCCCACCCAAGAGACACTAAACATAGATAGTTATCTCAAAGATAAGCAATCCTTAAGCCCCAAGACCAGCTCTGAACTGATGAATCTGCTGCAGATAATAGTCAATTAAAATTATAACAAGTTCTACTCTCAACCCGACGGCCTAGCTATGGGCTCTCCACTATCTGGAATTTTGTCAGAAATATATTTGAATCATGTCGAAAATAAATACATATTGTCAGATAAAAACCCAAAACATGAAAAAAAACTCTTTTATCGCCGATATGTAGGTGATACATTGGTCATATTCGATTGAAATGCCTGATAATTACAGTTATTAAATAATTACATTAAAAGCTTATCTCCACTCTAAAAACTTAGTAAAATCAATAATAAAATCAACTTTTTAGACCTCACAATAGAGAAGCTCTACAATAAGTATAGTATTTATTCAAATATAGTATTTATAGGAAACCAACCACAACTAATCAAACGATTCACGCCACCTCGTATCATCCGTTTAGCCACAAGTTAGCTGCTTATAATAGTATGGTCAATAGAATGCTCAATTTGCCCTTATCACCTGATGACTACTCCGCAGAATTAAATACCATTAAACATATCGCTCTTTCAAATGGCTATGACACGAAAATGATTGATAGGCTTGTAAAATGACATTTGAAAAAGAGAGAAAAAATTAAATATTGCAGACAACGATTCACCGCCAAAATATGTTCCCGTAGAATACGGCCATAGGTTATACTACTTACTTAAGAAGGAGCTGAAAAGGTTTAACATTATACCAGCACCTAGGACCTCAAATAAAACTGAGCGGCTACTTAAATCAAAAATAGGACCCGACAAAAATAAATTACAAAAAACAGGAGTATACAAACTAAAATGCAGTGATTGCGATAAATACTATCTTGGTCAAACATGGCGCTCTTTTTTAAAAAACTTTAAGGAACACAAACCCAACCCTAAAATTAATCCCCAGAAGTCTAGTTATGCTCAACACGTCTTCGATGAAGAACACAGCGTTGGAATTATTGAGAAAAATGTGGAAATAATAGAAATTTTTAAGAAAGGGCCCATATTAGACACATTAGAAGAGTTCCACATTTACAAAGCCTTCAGACAAGGTAGCGAGTCAGTATTAAAAGAAAAACTCCAATACAGCTCACATTTAATTTTTGATCAAATTATTAAACGTGAAGTTCGGTGGGTGAGTACATCTACCTTGATAACTGCAAACTCCCACCCCCCAAGGACGAGTCCATTACCAAGGCACATGATAACAACATCTGGTCAACGTCGCCGTCGACCTCACCTCAGTGTCCTAGCGCCGCCACCGCCTACCGCGACGGAATCAAAGATCGGTTTTCGAGTCGTGCGTATACGCAAAGTAGTTTATTTACATGTTTAAATGTGTCAATGTGTGTGTCTCGTGTTTTCGGTTTTTTTTTATTTTAACGACGACGTCTTCTAGACAAAAATGCAGTTTTAGCTTGAAACAATTGACCTGCACTACGTGAACATGACGCAACCGCGTCGAAACCTGAGGTTGTAGGAAACTGCAAAAACTTCGAACTGGTGACGGAAACGTAATTTAAAACTACTACAAGAGAAACTTAATGACATAGTACACGTATTATGAATGCTATATGTACCATAAATAAATTAACTCAATTTTTAACATTTAAAATTACACAAAAATGTTGCGGTAACTGGCGCATTTGCGTTTACTCTCCTAGAATAGTCGAGAGCTTGGCACATACAAATCGCTATCAGAAGGTTAGATTCCTCATTCCTCTCCACTAAACAGTATTTTATAGGGTGAATGTTTCAAAGGATTTGATATTATTTTCAATAAATTAAAAAGGCTTTGAAATGCAAAACATGTTAAGTAAAAAAATACAAAATAAATGCAAACTTGAGGCTATACAACATGAATCTGCTTTTGGCATTACAAACTTGTAATACACTTTGTGACATTGTGATGATAGAATCAAGAATTTATTTTCGTTAAGCAGGTACATTTGACTTACACTGGTAAAACCTCATCACTTATACTAATTTTAAAAGTCCATGGAGGTTTCGGTGACTATACCTAAAATTTACTACGCAAAGAAATATAAATACACTCGAACCACACAATTAAAATAAAAAATAAAAAACTACTTACAAGTTCTTTCCTTAGGAAAACATTGGTTGTAGTAGGATGTCTTTGCCACCTAGAGCCACTCCACGCGAATTTTGGAGTCAGGCAGGTTCCGGGCTGTACAAGAAGGCATTTTGAAAAGCTTAATACTAAGGAAAGCTTACTACTTAACAGGAATTTTTAAAGCCTAAAAGAAGTAGATTTAGGTCATCTTTCCTACAATTGTTGTAGGTGTGGATGTCGCTCCTGAGCTCCTGGTGTGATTGCCAGATTCATCTTAGTTTTAATTAGAGACTGAAAAATATACAAATTGTATATTGTCATGAGAGATTCAGTTACAAAAATGGGTTTACAATGATCTAGGTACTAAAACATAGATAAAGGATAGATAAAGGGTAGATAAAGGTAGATCTAGAATCGAGGTAGATAAAGATAGTAGCATAAGCTGTTTAAATTATTTTACATTTCTCGTGAATCACGATAGTAGACCTCCGGAGAGAATAAAACCTGCTCCTGATTGGTTTTAACATTGGCTCTTATGGGGATTAAGCTCCGCCCCCTTGTCCTATAAACCAATAGGGCAAGAGTTCCCCCTCTTAAGCCCCGCCCCCTCTCTCTGGTTGGTTGATACCAGGTCATGTGACTGAAGCCCCGCCCCTTCCAAGATGGCGGCTCCTAACCTACCATTTGACCATGTGTGTTAACCTAACTTTTGTCACATGTTTTTCCCACGCTTTTCCAAGATGGCGGCGCCCACGTGGCTGACCACATGTTCTAACCTCACTTTAGACCACGTGTGTTAACCTATCTTTGTACCACGTGTTTTTTCCTGCGCTTTTCCAATATGGCGGCGTCCACGTGGTGGGAAACCTTTTTTGACCACGTGATTCAAGATGATGATCCAGATGGTTGAGAAAAATATATTGTATAGATAATTAGCCAACCACGTGACCCACCCACGTGATCTAGTGCTGCCATCCCAAGGAACAAAATACCTGCAGTGTATATATGAAGATGTATAAACTATGTTATAGAGTAAGAAAAGGAATGACCTACCAACAACCTACGCAAAATTAGTATATAACACCTAACCAAGTTACGTCACGCTACCAGCCTCGTATGGATATATTGCCAGCAAGTGCTGCCAACCCACTTTATATATATACTGTAGACAGTTATACGTATATATCGCAAGAAAGTGTTGCCAAAAAAATCAAAAAACGCTAATATCTCGAAAAAGGAAGGTCCTAGGGTCGTTTTGACCCCAGAAAACTGCCTACTACGTAGTGTAGGCACTTCAGAGGGGTATCCACCTATATGAGAAATCTTAACAGAAATGTTGCGGGTTGCATCTCAAAAAATGAAGGGGCAAAATTTCAAAATTAAATATCTTGAGAACGGCTCAGCCGATTTACATGAAACTTGGTGTACAGGTATTTGTTATCATCCTCTACATCTTTCAAAAACCTAAACTCTGTAATGCAGGTAGTATCAAAACAATTGAAGGAGCTATAATTTAAAATATAATATCTTGAGAACGGCTCAGCCGTTTTACATGAAACTTGGTGTACAGGTATTTGTTAACCTCCACTACATCTCTCAAACAACCTAATTTCTGTAATACAGGTAGTATTAAAACAATTGAAGGAGCTATACTTAGAAATGTAATACCTTAAGAAAGACGGGGCCTTTAAGAATGAAACTTGGTGTACAGGTATTTGTTAACCTCCACTACATCTTTCAAAAACCTAAACTCTGTACTGTATGTAGTATCAAAACATTTGAAGGAACTATATTTTGAAATTTAATATCTTAAGAACGGCTAGATCGATTTAAACTGAACTTGGTATATATGTACCTGTAAACATCCTCTACATCTTACAAAAAACCTAAACTATGTACTGCAAGTAAGTATCAAAATAATTTAAGGAGTTATACTTTGGAATATAATTTATTTAGAACGCATTGGTTTGTGTTGTTCCCTCAACTGTCATTAGTTTGTGTAGGTCCCTCAATTGTCATTGGTTAGTGTGGGTCCCTCAATTGTCTTTGGTTTATGTAGGTCCCTCAATTTTCATTGGTTTGTGTAGGTCCCACAATTTTCATTGGTTTGTGTAGGTCCCTATAGTGTCATTGGTTTGTTTAGGCCCCTCAATTGTCATTGATATGTGTAGGTCCCTCAATAGCAATCTATACGTGCAGGTCCCTAAATTGTCTTTGGTCTGTGTAGGTCCCTCAATTTTCTTTGGTTTGTGTAAGTCCCTCATTTTTCATTAATTTGTGTAGGTCTCTAAATTGTCATTGGGGTTTGGAGATCTCTTATTTGACATAGGTTTGTGTAGGTCCCTCAATTGTCATTGGTTTTTGTATATCCCTCAATTGTCATTGGTTTGTGTAGGTCCCTCAATATTAGTTGGTTAGTGTAGGTCTCTCAAATGTTAATGGTTTGTGTAGGTCTCACACATGTCATTGGTTTGTGTAGATCCCTCAACATTCATTGGTACGTGTAGGTCCCTCAATTTTCTTTGGTTTGTGTAAGTCCCTCATTTGTCATTAATTTGTGTAGGTCTCTAAATTGTCATTGGCGTTTGGAGATCTCTTATTTGACATTGGTTTGTGTAGGTCCCTCAATTGTCATTGGTTCGTGTTGGTCCCTAAATTGTCTTTGGTTTGTGTAGGTCCCTCAACTTTCTTTGGTTTCTGTAAGTCCCTCAATATTAGTTGGTTATTGTAGGTCTCTCAATTGTCAATTGTTTGTGTAGGTCCCTCACTTGTCATTGGTTTGTGTAGATCCCTCAACTTTCATTGGTACGTGTAGGTCCCTCAATTGTCATTGGTTTGTAAGTCACTCAATTTTCATTGGTTTGTATGGATCCCTCAATTGTCATTGGTATGTGTAGGTCCCTAAATTGCCATTGGTTTGTATAGGTCCCTCAATTGTCATTGGTTTGTGAAGGTCCCTCAAATGTCATTGGTTTGTGAAGGTCCCTCACTTGTCATTTGTATGTGTAGGTCCCTCAAGGGTCATTGGTATGTGTAGGTCCCTCAATTGCCATTGGTTTGTGTAGATGCCCCAATTGTCATTGGTATGTGTAGGTCCTTCAATAGTCATTGTTTTGTTTAGGTCGCTCAATTTCTATTGGTTTGTGTAGATCCCTCAACTTTTATCGGTACGTGTTGGTCCCTCAATTGTCATTGGTATTTTTAGGTCTCTCGATTGTCATTGGGTTGTGAAGCCCCCTCACTTGTCATTTGTATGTGTAGGTCCCTCAATTTTCATTGGTATGTATAGGTCCCTCAATTGCCATTGGTTTGTGTAGATCCCTCAATTGTCATTGGGATGTGCAGGTCCATCAATTGACATAGGTTTGTGTAGATCCCTCAATTAGCACTGGTATGTGTAGGTCCCTCAATTGCCATTGGTATGTGTAGGTCCCTCTACAGTTATTGGTATGTGTAGATCTCCCATTTGTCATTGGTTTGTGTAGGTCACACAATTGTCATTGGTTTACGTAGTACCCTCAACTGTCATTAGTATGTGATGGTACCACGATTGCAATTGGTTTGTGTAGGTCCATCAATTGTCATTGGTTTTTGGAGGTCTCTTAATTGCCATTGGTTTGTGTTGGTCCCTCAATTGTCATTGGTTTGTGTAGGTCCATCAATTGTCATTGGTTTTTGGAGGTCTCTTAATTGCCATTGGTTTGTGTTGGTCCCTCAATCGTCATTGGTTTGTGTAGGTCCTTCAATTGTCATTGGCTACTTTAGGTCCCTCAACTGCCACTGGTTTGTGTAGGTCGTTCAATTGTCATTGGATTGTGTAGGTCCCTCAATTTTTAATGGTTTGTGTAGGACCCTACAATTGCCACTGGTCTCAATTGTCATTGGATTTTGTTGGCCCCTCAATTTTCATTGGTATGTGTAGGTCTCTCAATTTTCATTGGGTTGTGTAGCTAACAAAATTTTCATTGGTTTGTGTAGGTCCCTTTAATAGTCATTGATTTGTTTAGGTCCCCCAATTGTCTTTTGTTTGTATAGGTACCTCAATTGTAATTAGTATGTGAAGGTCCCAAAATTGCAATTAGTTTGTGTAAGTCCGTCAATTGTTGTTGGTGTTTGGAGGTCCCTTAATTGCCATTGGTTTGTGTAGGTCCCTCAATAGTCATTGGTTTTCTTTAAGTCCCTCAATTGTTTTTGGTTTGTATAGGTCCCTCAATTGTGATTGGTTTGTGTAGGTCTCTCAATATTAGTTGGTTAATGTAGGTCTCTCAATTGTCAATGGTTTGTGTAGGTCCCTCACCTGCCATTGGTTTGTGTAGATCCCTCTACTGTCATTGATATGTGTAGGTCCCTCAATAGCAATCTATTCGTGCAGGTCCCTCAATTTTCATTGGTTCGTGAAGATCCCAGAATGGTCATTGGCATGTGTAGGTCCCTCAATTTTCAATGGTTTGTGTAGGTCTTTTAGTTGTTATTGCTATGTGTAGGTCCCTCAGTTATCATGGGTTTTTGTTGGTCCATCAATTGACATAGGTTTGTGTTGGTCCCTCAATTAGCAATGGTATGTGTAGGTCCTTCAATTGCCATTGGTATGTGTAGGTCCCTCAACAGTCATTGGTATGTGTAGATCTCCCATTTGTCATTGGCTTGTGTAGGTCCCACAATTGTCATTGGTTTACGTAGGAGCCTCAACTGTCATTAGTATGTGAAGGTACCATGATTGCAATTGGTTTGTGTAGGTCCATCAATTGTCATTGGTATTTGGAGGTCCCTTAATTGCCATTGGTTTGTGTTGGTCTCTCAATTTTCATTGGTTTGTGTAGGTCCTTCAATTGCCATTGGTTAGTTTAGGTCCCTCAACTGCCACTGGTTTGTGTAGGTCCTTCAATCGGCATTGGGTTGTGTAGGTCCCTCAATTTTCAATGATTTGTGTAGGACCCTACAATTGCCACTGGTCTACAATTGTCATTGGATTGTGTTTGTCCCTCAATTGACATTGGTTTGTGTAGGTCCCTCAATTGTCATTGGTTTGTGTAGGTCCCTCAACTTTTATTGGCTTGTGTAGGTCCCCCAATTGTCATTGGTATGTGTACGTCCCTCAATTGCCATTGGTTTGTGCAGGTCCCTCATTTGTCATTGGTTTATTTAGGTCGCACTATTTCCACTGGGTTGTGTAGGTCCCTCAAATTTCATTGGTACGTGCTGGTCCCTCAATAGTCAATGGTATGCATTGTACCCTCAATTGTCATTGGTTTGAGTAGGTCCCTCAATTGTCATTGGGATGTGTAGGTCCCTCAATTGACATAGGTTTGAGTAGGTCCCTCAATTGGCATTGGTATTTGTAGATCCCACAATTGCCATTGATTTGTGTAGGTCCCTCGATTGGCATTTGTATGTGTAGGTCCCTCAATAGTCATTGGTATGTGTAGGTCTCTCAATTGTCGTTGGTTTGTGTTGGTCCCTCAATTTTCATGGGTATGTGTAGGTCTCTCAATCTTCATTGGTTTTTGTAGCTCCCACAATTGCCATTTGTTTGTATAGGTCCCACAATAGTCATCGGTTTGTACAGGACCCCCAATCGTCATTGGTTTGAGTAGGTCCCTCAATTGTCATTCAGTTATGTAGGACCCTCAATTGTCATTAGTACGTGAAGGCCCCACAGTTACAATTGGTTTGTGTACGCAGACATATCTACAATTAAATATCCTGCTATTAGAAACGTTATAATGGGCCTGGCAATTGATTCAAGACAATCATGGAGATATTCAAAACCCTGGTCCATACTAGCAATGGTTATGCGAGGAGGTCTACAAGCAGCTTGAATAATATAAGACATAGCCTACAAGTAAAAGGCGAATTCAGCATATACTTCAATACAAAATCTTGTAATGTCGACAGTTTGCAAATGTAACACACTCTTGTACCAAAATACAAATACAAACGGCAGCTTTGTACACTATAGAACGGTTGTAGCTAGAGACCGTAGTATAACCAGATATTGAACAATTCAGTAGTGTCCCATTATGGGACATAATTCATCTATTATACTTACCGTATTTCGTTTACCCTAAAGCTAAAATGAAGACAGCACTAATATAAAGTTGGGGTGTGCCAGTTGGCTTAAAAGTAGTAATATCTCTTGACGATACTGTACAACTAGCCTGTAAATTTCTTAACTTATATATAATTTAGTTGAAGGAAGGTTGGTTGTGCCTAGAAGGAATGTCAGCTACAATAACTTCTGTTGTTTGTGTTTTTACAAGAAACCCACTTAAATGGCAAATTATATAATCACTGACATGTTCGATTGCTATAATGTAGTATTTTACACCCATATATTGTACCTCACTACCTATATCTCAGTTAAATTTACGACAATCCCAGTAGGTTTAGTTGTGCCCGTAACATGACAATAATTAAAATACCTGTTATACAACAATTATATACCTGTTATACCCTTCCATGACAACCATTAAGAAATCTTATCTTCGGTTTAGTTCCCTTTTCACCAACTACACTTACACTAACGCTAAAATATACTACTGGTACGCTCTTTCCCATATCCATCACAGTAGTATTGACAGACGTGCCAGGATTAAAATCAGTGCCAGTGGGTTTTGCACTAATTTATATAACATTATTTTTATACTTAACATAAAATACAGGACTTTGGAACATTTTCAAAGGCTTACTGACTAACTCGATTCTCAGTTTGGTACCTATTTTTGTAGATTATACTATATAACGTTTCCTGAGAAATAATCACAAGATTTTCAGAATACAAATGGGAGTCCTTTGACTTTTCGGGGATCTGTAAACGGATTCTGTTTTCAAAGTTGAGACGATCAAGTGGTATTGTTGCCTTGGGACTTACATACCTTTATCGTTGGGTGAAGTTCCAGGAGGCTGATTTTGTTTTCTTCAGCTGATATTGTGTTACTGTAAACACTTAAAAACTGATAATATTGAAGTTAACCTTGGAAATAAAGCTAAGAATTAAAACGTCATTTCAGGAAAGAAATTTTAATCTCTGGAATTCAGTAATAATACAAAATGAACGTAACATCAAAAATTTCATTAAAACCACATTAATAGTTATTTCTTTGATGGAAACGGGCAACATCATAGTAACACTCTCAGGCAAACCAAGGTTTTCTATTAGTTTTGAGCTGTTTTTATTAAAGCCCTTCTTAATCAAAATATCATGCACGTTTATTAAAACTGTCAAGAAACAAAGTGACTAATGGGAACCACTAACCAATTGACCAGGATTGTCAGTGCTGTTTACGCAAAGGAAATAAAATCTAAATATGTTAATTTTCAAATTTACTAAAACTTCATTAATGTCCTCTAGTGGTAACAAATTAAAAGCCTAAGTAGTATCAGACCCCAAAAATCAAAATATTTCTGCTTTAAGATCTTAGATACGTTTTTAAAATAAGTTTCAATCAGCTCATCATCAACCCATCTGTTATTAGCATTGGTTTAATTAGCAGCAAATTGAATACATTTATACTTAATTTAAATTAGTGTATAACCTAATGAGCTAACTGTAACTTTAACTTCGTTGTGTTCAACTAATGTTGTGTTATGTCTAGTAATTGCTCTAAGTTTTCCATTCAAGTACGGTACTGTTTGTGAACACTAAAAAAAAAAGAGATTTGTCACGTTGTCCCAAACTAGTTTTAATGTCGTCAAGACTAGCTCAGAAGCTACGTTAAAAATAAACTATAAATACATATGATTTACGATGGTTCGTTCACAATCACAATTTGTAATAACAACCACTTCATGACATAATACTTATTACACATATTCGATCTAAGCTTCCATACCACAGTAATCTACGTAATTCAGGCCGTAGTATCACGGTGTATTTTCTACTGTCGTGATTTCCCCAGTAGGCATAATCTCACTCTTCGGACGAGACCAAAGTCACGATAATGATCTTAACTAAAATTCGGAACTCTTCCACCCTTGTCACACGTGGTATCACACGTAAGAGTACCATACGTCTTCTGCATATGATTGAGTGACAGTCACTTCATAACAAAATACTACCTCCCACGTGATTTTACCCAAGTTTCCACACCACAGTAGACCGTGTAGGTCAGGCTGTAGGGTTCCGGCGCGTTCTTTTTGGTTACCCAGAGCTTCACCAGTAGTCCTAACCTCTGGGGTAAGGGGCCCCAACATCGCCCACTTACGGTGGTAGCCAAACCAAGGCAAATTGCTACCTCCCTTCTTGTTGGTAAATTTTAATATTATTTACAACCTCCACAAGTCCGTTCAAGCCATCACGGGGTTGCCCTCAGCCGAATTTCGAGCACCCCCGCCCCTTTACTAAACACCCGTAGAGGTATACTACTTATAACTACTTAACGACCACTGAAAGTCCGTTCAAGCCATCACGGAGGTGCCCTCAACCGAATGCCGAGCACCCCCGCCCCTTTACTAATCACCCTCAGCGGTATACTATGTATAGTTATTTACAAACCCCTCATGTCCGTTTCAAGCCATCAGGAGGAGCCCTCAACCGAATGCTAAGCACCCCATCCCGTTACTAATCACCCGCAGAGGAACTCAAACTTCTGTCTTACCGTCATCTTGAAAAAACCGCAAAAGACATGGTGTTGATTTGTTTGTTTTTATTCTTTTATGAATCCCTAGTGGAGATTATACTAGGCGTTATTACTTGAGTTACGTCAACGGTTATTATATAATTCCAATAGACACGTTTAACTCTTTTCCTTTGCATAAGACCACTAACTACTTGGAGCAGCTCATTAGCAAGCATATTTAGAACAAGCTTAAAAGCCACATAAGCGTCGTTCCCTTGAAAATGAGGGTTTCTGAAAATTAATCCAATCATGTCGTTTGCCGATGAATCCTCTTTGATATAGTTGATCAAATGCTCAATACCTTTTACCAACCATTTAACACCACTCACACCACTAGGTGGGGGAGTAATCTAAAATTGTATCTTCCTACGACATATTCCGAATGTTTTGTTAAAAACTGGCTCGCCAGTGCTTATTATTGACGGAGGGGTACTTATTTTCCCGTCTTATCAAACTTAACATCAGACATCCAACTGAGATTAAACACGTGACTACCCAGATAAATAGGACAATAGTTGCAGAAAAAGCCAAAATACCTGAATGATAACGAAGATAAAAGAGCACATCCGGGAACTCCCGAATATCATATGAAGAGTCTAAGAATGGCGGAAACACCAGATTGAGCTCATGAACACAATCCTACTGGCCGTGCCATTTTACCTGGAAGATTGTCAAATATATTATGGTTGGGTGTGAAAAGAATTGCTTTTGGGTTGGACGGGGTTTGGGATGTGTCGAGGCTGGGTTTTGATTTGGATTGCGTTACCCTCAAAATTGACAAACTCATTTTACAATCACATTGTAATGCCCATTACAACGAATTAGTTTTATAACATGTTTAGCACTAGAATTTGTACCATCGAACGCTAATTCATATCCTCCAGGTATGTATTGGTATACTTTAAGATTATATTTCTTCAGGTGTGCTTGCAGTAACCTGAGTTCACTAAGACCGAACACCTTAATAGGTAGTCTTAATTTTGCTTTATTCAGGAGAATCTTAGCCTTAAGAGATTGTCGGTTTTTTCTGTTTTTGCGGATAAGTTCATATTCAGGATCATTCTTAAGCTTGGCTTTACCCACAACTATCGCCTTTAGTAAACTCAGGTCATCAGTGTTGTCAATCCAGACTACACTTCTTTTATTCTTACAATAATTCTTAAAAGAGTCGTAATCGTCGGAATTCCTCAGTATTAGCTCGCAGGTGTCGATTTTTGGAGATCCTAGGGGGTAATTTTTCTGATTTACGTTCCGTTCAAGTGAATCTATAGCGGAAACCATGATAGGTGTTCTTACTCGAGTTACGTCTACGGTGATTTTATCACTCCACGAGGCACCTTTATCTCTATTGCTTTGCATAAGACCCCCAACTACATGGAGCAGATCATTAGCAAAAACGTGCTGAGCAGGCTTGAAGGCCACATATGCGTCACTGCCTTGAAAATGAGGGCTACTGAATGTGAAACCAATCTTATCGTTTTCTGAGGAATCCTCTTTGACATAGTCGATTATATGCTCTATGCCTTTTTTCAACCATTCAATATCACTTACACCACTAGGCGGTGAAGTAATTAAAAATGTTGTCTTCTTACGACACATCCCGAATCTTTTACTAAAAACAGTCTTAGAAGCGCTTAGTATTGACAGAGGAGTGCTCATTTTTATGTTCAAGCAGTTTCAAGTCAGAAACCTATCTGAGGAAAAATACAAGATTAATCCAATTTACAGGACAAGAGTTGTAAAAAGAAGCCGAAAACACCCGAATGATAACGGTCTTTCACGAACATTTCGAAAGTTATCAGAAAGAGACCAAGGATGGTATAATCGGCTGTTCATGCCAACCGACGCAATCAGTTAGACATGCCCTCTTTTAATATAAAAAAGTATCTCATTGTTAGGTTAATTTAATATGGCTAAGGTTAGGTTTATATTTAAAAACTTCAGCAAATCAAAAATAATAAAATTAAAGCAGTGCTTAGGTTAATTTAAGCCAGCTAAGGTTAGGTGTATTTGTAAATGTTTTCAGCAAATAAAAAATAAAATAAAATTGAAAAAAGGAAAAGTAAAAAAATTATTTTTTTACTTTTCCTTTTTTCAATTTTATTTTATTTTTTATTTGCTGAAAACATTTACAAATACACCTAACCTTAGCTGGCTTAAATTAACCTAAGCACTGCTTTAATTTTATTATTTTTGATTTGCTGAAGTTTTTAAAAATAAACCTAACCTTAGCCATATTAAATTAACCTAACAATGAGATACCTTTTTATATTAAAAGAGGGCATGTCTAACTGATTGAGTCGGTTGGCATGAACAGCCGATTATACCATCCTTGGTCTCTTTCTGATAACTTTCGGTAGTTCCCGGAAATGTTCGTGAAAGACCGTTATCATTCGGGTGTTTTCGGCTTCTTTTTACAACTCTTGTCCTGTAAATTGGATTAATCTTGTATTTTTCCTCAGATAGGTTTCTGACTTGAAACTGCTTGAACATAAAAATGAGCACTCCTCTGTCAATACTAAGCGCTTCTAAGACTGTTTTTAGTAAAAAATTCGGGATGTGTCGTAAGAAGACAACATTTTTAATTACTTCACCGCCTAGTGGTGTAAGTGATATTGAATGGTTGAAAAAAGGCATAGAGCATATAATCGACTATGTCAAAGAGGATTCCTCAGAAAACGATAAGATTGGTTTCACATTCAGTAGCCCTCATTTTCAAGGCAGTGACGCATATGTGGCCTTCAAGCCTGCTCAGCACGTTTTTGCTAATGATCTGCTCCATGTAGTTGGGGGTCTTATGCAAAGCAATAGAGATAAAGGTGCCTCGTGGAGTGATAAAATCACCGTAGACGTAACTCGAGTAAGAACACCTATCATGGTTTCCGCTATAGATTCACTTGAACGGAACGTAAATCAGAAAAATTACCCCCTAGGATCTCCAAAAATCGACACCTGCGAGCTAATACTGAGGAATTCCGACGATTACGACTCTTTTAAGAATTATTGTAAGAATAAAAGAAGTGTAGTCTGGATTGACAACACTGATGACCTGAGTTTACTAAAGGCGATAGTTGTGGGTAAAGCCAAGCTTAAGAATGATCCTGAATATGAACTTATCCGCAAAAACAGAAAAAACCGACAATCTCTTAAGGCTAAGATTCTCCTGAATAAAGCAAAATTAAGACTACCTATTAAGGTGTTCGGTCTTAGTGAACTCAGGTTACTGCAAGCACACCTGAAGAAATATAATCTTAAAGTATACCAATACATACCTGGAGGATATGAATTAGCGTTCGATGGTACAAATTCTAGTGCTAAACATGTTATAAAACTAATTCGTTGTAATGGGCATTACAATGTGATTGTAAAATGAGTTTGTCAATTTTGAGGGTAACGCAATCCAAATCAAAACCCAGCCTCGACACATCCCAAACCCCGTCCAACCCAAAAGCAATTCTTTTCACACCCAACCATAATATATTTGACAATCTTCCAGGTAAAATGGCACGGCCAGTAGGATTGTGTTCATGAGCTCAATCGGGTGTTTCCGCCATTCTTAGACTCTTCATATGATATTCGGGAGTTCCCGGATGTGCTCTTTTATCTTCGTTATCATTCAGGTATTTTGGCTTTTTCTGCAACTATTGTCCTATTTATCTGGGTAGTCACGTGTTTAATCTCAGTTGGATGTCTGATGTTAAGTTTGATAAGACGGGAAAATAAGTACCCCTCCGTCAATAATAAGCACTGGCGAGCCAGTTTTTAACAAAACATTCGGAATATGTCGTAGGAAGATACAATTTTAGATTACTCCCCCACCTAGTGGTGTGAGTGGTGTTAAATGGTTGGTAAAAGGTATTGAGCATTTGATCAACTATATCAAAGAGGATTCATCGGCAAACGACATGATTGGATTAATTTTCAGAAACCCTCATTTTCAAGGGAACGACGCTTATGTGGCTTTTAAGCTTGTTCTAAATATGCTTGCTAATGAGCTGCTCCAAGTAGTTAGTGGTCTTATGCAAAGGAAAAGAGTTAAACGTGTCTATTGGAATTATATAATAACCGTTGACGTAACTCAAGTAATAACGCCTAGTATAATCTCCACTAGGGATTCATAAAAGAATAAAAACAAACAAATCAACACCATGTCTTTTGCGGTTTTTTCAAGATGACGGTAAGACAGAAGTTTGAGTTCCTCTGCGGGTGATTAGTAACGGGATGGGGTGCTTAGCATTCGGTTGAGGGCTCCTCCTGATGGCTTGAAACGGACATGAGGGGTTTGTAAATAACTATACATAGTATACCGCTGAGGGTGATTAGTAAAGGGGCGGGGGTGCTCGGCATTCGGTTGAGGGCACCTCCGTGATGGCTTGAACGGACTTTCAGTGGTCGTTAAGTAGTTATAAGTAGTATACCTCTACGGGTGTTTAGTAAAGGGGCGGGGGTGCTCGAAATTCGGCTGAGGGCAACCCCGTGATGGCTTGAACGGACTTGTGGAGGTTGTAAATAATATTAAAATTTACCAACAAGAAGGGAGGTAGCAATTTGCCTGGGTTTGGCTACCACCGTAAGTGGGCGATGTTGGGGCCCCTTACCCCAGAGGTTAGGACTACTGGTGAAGCTCTGGGTAACCAAAAAGAACGCGCCGGAACCCTACAGCCTGACCTACACGGTCTACTGTGGTGTGGAAACTTGGGTAAAATCACGTGGGAGGTAGTATTTTGTTATGAAGTGACTGTCACTCAATCATATGCAGAAGACGTATGGTACTCTTACGTGTGATACCACGTGTGACAAGGGTGGAAGAGTTCCGAATTTTAGTTAAGATCATTATCGTGACTTTGGTCTCGTCCGAAGAGTGAGATTATGCCTACTGGGGAAATCACGACAGTAGAAAATACACCGTGATACTACGGCCTGAATTACGTAGATTACTGTGGTATGGAAGCTTAGATCGAATATGTGTAATAAGTATTATGTCATGAAGTGGTTGTTATTACAAATTGTGATTGTGAACGAACCATCGTAAATCATATGTATTTATAGTTTATTTTTAACGTAGCTTCTGAGCTAGTCTTGACGACATTAAAACTAGTTTGGGACAACGTGACAAATCTCTTTTTTTTTTAGTGTTCACAAACAGTACCGTACTTGAATGGAAAACTTAGAGCAATTACTAGACATAACACAACATTAGTTGAACACAACGAAGTTAAAGTTACAGTTAGCTCATTAGGTTATACACTAATTTAAATTAAGTATAAATGTATTCAATTTGCTGCTAATTAAACCAATGCTAATAACAGATGGGTTGATGATGAGCTGATTGAAACTTATTTTAAAAACGTATCTAAGATCTTAAAGCAGAAATATTTTGATTTTTGGGGTCTGATACTACTTAGGCTTTTAATTTGTTACCACTAGAGGACATTAATGAAGTTTTAGTAAATTTGAAAATTAACATATTTAGATTTTATTTCCTTTGCGTAAACAGCACTGACAATCCTGGTCAATTGGTTAGTGGTTCCCATTAGTCACTTTGTTTCTTGACAGTTTTAATAAACGTGCATGATATTTTGATTAAGAAGGGCTTTAATAAAAACAGCTCAAAACTAATAGAAAACCTTGGTTTGCCTGAGAGTGTTACTATGATGTTGCCCGTTTCCATCAAAGAAATAACTATTAATGTGGTTTTAATGAAATTTTTGATGTTACGTTCATTTTGTATTATTACTGAATTCCAGAGATTAAAATTTCTTTCCTGAAATGACGTTTTAATTCTTAGCTTTATTTCCAAGGTTAACTTCAATATTATCAGTTTTTAAGTGTTTACAGTAACACAATATCAGCTGAAGAAAACAAAATCAGCCTCCTGGAACTTCACCCAACGATAAAGGTATGTAAGTCCCAAGGCAACAATACCACTTGATCGTCTCAACTTTGAAAACAGAATCCGTTTACAGATCCCCGAAAAGTCAAAGGACTCCCATTTGTATTCTGAAAATCTTGTGATTATTTCTCAGGAAACGTTATATAGTATAATCTACAAAAATAGGTACCAAACTGAGAATCGAGTTAGTCAGTAAGCCTTTGAAAATGTTCCAAAGTCCTGTATTTTATGTTAAGTATAAAAATAATGTTATATAAATTAGTGCAAAACCCACTGGCACTGATTTTAATCCTGGCACGTCTGTCAATACTACTGTGATGGATATGGGAAAGAGCGTACCAGTAGTATATTTTAGCGTTAGTGTAAGTGTAGTTGGTGAAAAGGGAACTAAACCGAAGATAAGATTTCTTAATGGTTGTCATGGAAGGGTATAACAGGTATATAATTGTTGTATAACAGGTATTTTAATTATTGTCATGTTACGGGCACAACTAAACCTACTGGGATTGTCGCAAATTTAACTGAGATATAGGTAGTGAGGTACAATATATGGGTGTAAAATACTACATTATAGCAATCGAACATGTCAGTAATTATATAATTTACCATTTAAGTGGGTTTCTTGTAAAAACACAAACAACAGAAGTTATTGTAGCTGACATTTCTTCTAGGCACAACCAACCTTCCTTCAACTAAATTATATATAAGTTAAGAAATTTACAGGCTAGTTGTACAGTATCGTCAAGAGATATTACTACTTTTAAGCCAACTGGCACACCCCAACTTTATATTAGTGCTGTCTTCATTTTAGCTTTAGGGTAAACGAAATACGGTAAGTATAATAGATGAATTATGTCCCATAATGGGACACTACTGAATTGTTCAATATCTGGTTATACTACGGTCTCTAGCTACAACCGTTCTATAGTGTACAAAGCTGCCGTTTGTATTTGTATTTTGGTACAAGAGTGTGTTACATTTGCAAACTGTCGACATTACAAGATTTTGTATTGAAGTATATGCTGAATTCGCCTTTTACTTGTAGGCTATGTCTTATATTATTCAAGCTGCTTGTAGACCTCCTCGCATAACCATTGCTAGTATGGACCAGGGTTTTGAATATCTCCATGATTGTCTTGAATCAATTGCCAGGCCCATTATAACGTTTCTAATAGCAGGATATTTAATTGTAGATATGTCTGCGTACACAAACCAATTGTAACTGTGGGGCCTTCACGTACTAATGACAATTGAGGGTCCTACATAACTGAATGACAATTGAGGGACCTACTCAAACCAATGACGATTGGGGGTCCTGTACAAACCGATGACTATTGTGGGACCTATACAAACAAATGGCAATTGTGGGAGCTACAAAAACCAATGAAGATTGAGAGACCTACACATACCCATGAAAATTGAGGGACCAACACAAACCAACGACAATTGAGAGACCTACACATACCAATGACTATTGAGGGACCTACACATACAAATGCCAATCGAGGGACCTACACAAATCAATGGCAATTGTGGGATCTACAAATACCAATGCCAATTGAGGGACCTACTCAAACCTATGTCAATTGAGGGACCTACACATCCCAATGACAATTGAGGGACCTACTCAAACCAATGACAATTGAGGGTACAATGCATACCATTGACTATTGAGGGACCAGCACGTACCAATGAAATTTGAGGGACCTACACAACCCAGTGGAAATAGTGCGACCTAAATAAACCAATGACAAATGAGGGACCTGCACAAACCAATGGCAATTGAGGGACGTACACATACCAATGACAATTGGGGGACCTACACAAGCCAATAAAAGTTGAGGGACCTACACAAACCAATGACAATTGAGGGACCTACACAAACCAATGTCAATTGAGGGACAAACACAATCCAATGACAATTGTAGACCAGTGGCAATTGTAGGGTCCTACACAAATCATTGAAAATTGAGGGACCTACACAACCCAATGCCGATTGAAGGACCTACACAAACCAGTGGCAGTTGAGGGACCTAAACTAACCAATGGCAATTGAAGGACCTACACAAACCAATGAAAATTGAGAGACCAACACAAACCAATGGCAATTAAGGGACCTCCAAATACCAATGACAATTGATGGACCTACACAAACCAATTGCAATCGTGGTACCTTCACATACTAATGACAATTGAGGCTCCTACGTAAACCAATGACAATTGTGGGACCTACACAAGCCAATGACAAATGGGAGATCTACACATACCAATGACTGTTGAGGGACCTACACATACCAATGGCAATTGAAGGACCTACACATACCATTGCTAATTGAGGGACCAACACAAACCTATGTCAATTGATGGACCAACAAAAACCCATGATAACTGAGGGACCTACACATAGCAATAACAACTAAGAGACCTACACAAACCATTGAAAATTGAGGGACCTACACATGCCAATGACCATTCTGGGATCTTCACGAACCAATGAAAATTGAGGGACCTGCACGAATAGATTGCTATTGAGGGACCTACACATATCAATGACAGTAGAGGGATCTACACAAACCAATGGCAGGTGAGGGACCTACACAAACCATTGACAATTGAGAGACCTACATTAACCAACTAATATTGAGAGACCTACACAAACCAATCACAATTGAGGGACCTATACAAACCAAAAACAATTGAGGGACTTAAAGAAAACCAATGACTATTGAGGGACCTACACAAACCAATGGCAATTAAGGGACCTCCAAACACCAACAACAATTGACGGACTTACACAAACTAATTGCAATTTTGGGACCTTCACATACTAATTACAATTGAGGTACCTATACAAAAAAAAGACAATTGGGGGACCTAAACAAATCAATGACTAATTAAGGGACCTACACAAACCAATGAAAATTTTGTTAGCTACACAACCCAATGAAAATTGAGAGACCTACACATACCAATGAAAATTGAGGGGCCAACAAAATCCAATGACAATTGAGACCAGTGGCAATTGTAGGGTCCTACACAAACCATTAAAAATTGAGGGACCTACACAATCCAATGACAATTGAACGACCTACACAAACCAGTGGCAGTTGAGGGACCTAAAGTAGCCAATGACAATTGAAGGACCTACACAAACCAATGACGATTGAGGGACCAACACAAACCAATGGCAATTAAGAGACCTCCAAAAACCAATGACAATTGATGGACCTACACAAACCAATGACAATTGAGGGACCAACACAAACCAATGGCAATTAAGAGACCTCCAAAAACCAATGACAATTGATGGACCTACACAAACCAATTGCAATCGTGGTACCATCACATACTAATGACAGTTGAGGGTACTACGTAAACCAATGACAATTGTGTGACCTACACAAACCAATGACAAATGGGAGATCTACACATACCAATAACTGTAGAGGGACCTACACATACCAATGGCAATTGAGGGACCTACACATACCAGTGCTAATTGAGGGATCTACACAAACCTATGTCAATTGATGGACCTGCACATCCCAATGACAATTGAGGGATCTACACAAACCAATGGCAATTGAGGGACCTATACATACCAATGAACATTGAGGGACCTACACATACAAATGACAAGTGAGGGGGCTTCACAACCCAATGACAATCGAGAGACCTAAAAATACCAATGACAATTGAGGGACCAACACGTACCGATAAAAGTTGAGGGATCTACACAAACCAATAGAAATTGAGCGACCTAAACAAAACAATGACTATTGAAGGACCTACACATACCAATGACAATTGGGGCATCTACACAAACCAATGGCAATTGAGGGACCTACACATACCAATGACCCTTGAGGGACCTACACATACAAATGACAAGTGAGGGACCTTCACAAACCAATGACATTTGAGGGACCTTCACAAACCAATGACAATTGAGGGACCTATACAAACCAATGGCAATTTAGGGACCTACACATACCAATGACAATTGAGGGATCCATACAAACCAATGAAAATTGAGTGACTTACAAACCAATGACAATTGAGGGACCTACACGTACCAATGAAAGTTGAGGGATCTACACAAACCAATGACAAGTGAGGGACCTACACAAACAATTGACAATTGAGAGACCTACAATAACCAACTAATATTGAGGGACTTACAGAAACCAAAGAAAGTTGAGGGACCTACACAAACCAAAGACAATTTAGGGACCAACACGAACCAATGACAATTGAGGGACCTACCCAAACCAATGACAATTGAGGGACCTACACAAACCAATGACAATCGAGGGACCTACACAAACCAATGAAAATTGAGGGACCTACACAAACCAATGACAATTGAGGGACCTACATAAACCAAGGATAATTGAGGGATCCACACATACCAATGACAATGGCGGGATCTATACAAACCAATGATAATTTAGTGACTTACAAACCGATGACAATTGAGGGACCTACACGTACCAATGAAAGTTGAGGGATCTACACAAACCAATGACATGTGTGAGACCTACACAAACCATTAACAATTGAGAGACCTACACTAACCAACTAATATTGAGGGACCTACATAAACCAATGACAATTGAGGGATATACAAAACCAATGACAATTGAGGGACCTACACAAACCAATGTCAAATAAGAGATCTCCAAACGCCAATGACAATTTAGAGACCTACACAAATTAATGACAAATGAGGGACTTACACAAACCAAAGAAAATTGAGGGACCTACACGTACCAATGAATGTTGAGGGATCTACACAAACCAATGACATGTGTGAGACCTACACAAACCATTAACATTTGAGAGACCTACACTAACCAACTAATATTGAGGGACCTACACAAACCAATGACAATTGAGGGATATACAAAAACCAATGACAATTGAGGGACCTACACAAACCTATGTCAAATAAGAGATCTCCAAACCCCAATGACAATTTAGAGACCTACACAAATTAATGAAAAATGAGGGACTTACACAAACCAAAGAAAATTGAGGGACCTACACAGACCAAAGACAATTTAGGGACCTGCACGTATAGATTGCTATTGAGGGACCTACACATATCAATGACAATTGAGGGGCCTAAACAAACCAATGACACTATAGGGACCTACACAAACCAATGAAAATTGTGGGACCTACACAAACCAATGAAAATTGAGGGACCTACATAAACCAAAGACAATTGAGGGACCCACACTAACCAATGACAATTGAGGGACCTACACAAACTAATGACAGTTGAGGGAACAACACAAACCAATGCGTTCTAAATAAATTATATTTCAAAGTATAACTCCTTAAATTATTTTGATACTTACTTGCAGTACATAGTTTAGGTTTTTTGTAAGATGTAGAGGATGTTTACAGGTACATATATACCAAGTTCAGTTTAAATCGATCTAGCCGTTCTTAAGATATTAAATTTCAAAATATAGTTCCTTCAAATGTTTTGATACTACATACAGTACAGAGTTTAGGTTTTTGAAAGATGTAGTGGAGGTTAACAAATACCTGTACACCAAGTTTCATTCTTAAAGGCCCCGTCTTTCTTAAGGTATTACATTTCTAAGTATAGCTCCTTCAATTGTTTTAATACTACCTGTATTACAGAAATTAGGTTGTTTGAGAGATGTAGTGGAGGTTAACAAATACCTGTACACCAAGTTTCATGTAAAACGGCTGAGCCGTTCTCAAGATATTATATTTTAAATTATAGCTCCTTCAATTGTTTTGATACTACCTGCATTACAGAGTTTAGGTTTTTGAAAGATGTAGAGGATGATAACAAATACCTGTACACCAAGTTTCATGTAAATCGGCTGAGCCGTTCTCAAGATATTTAATTTTGAAATTTTGCCCCTTCATTTTTTGAGATGCAACCCGCAACATTTCTGTTAAGATTTCTCATATAGGTGGATACCCCTCTGAAGTGCCTACACTACGTAGTAGGCAGTTTTCTGGGGTCAAAACGACCCTAGGACCTTCCTTTTTCGAGATATTAGCGATTTTTGATTTTTTTGGCAACACTTTCTTGCGATATATACGTATAACTGTCTACAGTATATATATAAAGTGGGTTGGCAGCACTTGCTGGCAATATATCCATACGAGGCTGGTAGCGTGACGTAACTTGGTTAGGTGTTATATACTAATTTTGCGTAGGTTGTTGGTAGGTCATTCTTTTTCTTACTCTATAACATAGTTTATACATCTTCATATATACACTGCAGGTATTTTGTTCCTTGGGATGGCAGCACTAGATCACGTGGGTGGGTCACGTGGTTGGCTAATTATCTATACAATATATTTTTCTCAACCATCTGGATCATCATCTTGAATCACGTGGTCAAAAAAGGTTTCCCACCACGTGGACGCCGCCATATTGGAAAAGCGCAGGAAAAAACACGTGGTACAAAGATAGGTTAACACACGTGGTCTAAAGTGAGGTTAGAACATGTGGTCAGCCACGTGGGCGCCGCCATCTTGGAAAAGCGTGGGAAAAACATGTGACAAAAGTTAGGTTAACACACATGGTCAAATGGTAGGTTAGGAGCCGCCATCTTGGAAGGGGCGGGGCTTCAGTCACATGACCTGGTATCAACCAACCAGAGAGAGGGGGCGGGGCTTAAGAGGGGGAACTCTTGTCCTATTGGTTTATAGGACAAGGGGGCGGAGCTTAATCCCCATAAGAGCCAATGTTAAAACCAATCAGGAGCAGGTTTTATCCTCTCCGGAGGTCTACTCACGATAAACTTGTTTCTGTACAGGATTTATAAAGTCTCCAGTAATTCCAGGCATTTTTGCCTAATGACAAATATCAAATAATAAACATAATATTTTGACAATGGAGCCCTTTTAGCGAATTTCCCCTATAGGGAAGAAGCTATTACCGTAGGTCTCATGGTAAGACTTAAGCCCGAGACCATGATAACTTTTCATTTTGAGGTCCCCAGATGCCAAAAACACCATTCGTTCAAATTTTTATATATGTATATATATATATATATATGTGTCCGTAAGCACGATAACTCTCGTAAAAAAGGTCCGATCTTAATGAAATTTGGTACAAATGTGCAAAGTACCATTTATTTGAACGAGTTCGAAAACCAGATGAATCGCACCATCCGAAGGGGCGTTTTTGGGGGGTTTTGTACCCCAAAAATGAGGTTTTTGGGGTTTTCACATTTAATTTTGATTTAAATCAAATTTTAATTTATACCATTGAATTCAGCTTAAAAAAACAAACAATTTGGTATTTTGATCATTGCTCTACGTCAATTGGTTACCGAGATATTGAAAGTGCTAAACACAGTACGTTGTCTAATGTTATTCTTATGGAGAAAAAGGAAAATTTTATATCTCGCTTATTTATAAACATAAACTGGCGAAATTTGGTATATGGCTTGATCTGGTTATGGTTTATTTTTGTTTGCACAAAAAACAATTTTTCGCCTATGGCTCCTGTAGCAGCAAACCTAGGTACTCGGTCCCCATGTTATTCTTATGGAAAATACTTAAAATGTTATATATCGCTTATTTATGAATGTATATGGATGAAACTTGGTATGTGACTTCACTAACATGAGTTCTATTGATATTTCCATAAAAACCCATTATTTTGTGTGCCTTGTTGCAACAAACCTGCGTACTCATCCCCAATGTTATTCTTATGGAGAATAATTAATATTTTAAATATCGCTTGTTTGTGAATACATTTCTAATGAATCCTGTTAAGTGTTATAATGTGTTATGTTATATATTCATTGGAAATTCGCTGAGTATGCAGGTTTGCTGCGACGGGGTATTTTAATAGTTAAAGAATGATCCTGATTCATTTCAATACAGATGTCCGTAAAACTCGTCTATGCAACATGAAATGAAAATTAAATGCATGAAATGCAGTGTGACGTTGATTTGTTGACATCATTGTTGGCAGGAACAGGAAGTGACGTCCATCGTAACGACTTCCGGAAACGAACGTTGTTGCTTTTGCTTGACCATGACATATCCTTATGACGATAAATCTTTAACATTTTAAGAATTTGCTAATAGGTAGATCATTATAATAAAGAATCTGCAAATCTCAACGTGCGGCATGATTGAAATCCACACAATAAGTTAGTACAAAATAATCCAACTTCCAATAAAAAAGCTGCTTATTACAAAGAATCTAAAATTGTTCTTTCTTTGATTATTTAATTCTTCTCAGTTCCATGTTGACTGTTTACCAATGTTTTTAATGTATTCTTACACTGTTTCATAGAGTATTGTTTCAGGAATGGTATAGAATAATTTTGATGTTTAAGAAGTGATAATTGTAAGCAAATACCTCTTGTGATCTAACTTCCTTTTGATAATCCCTGCTTGATTTATTCTAGATCAAACAAAGTTCTAAAAAGTGGATAGTTTATTTCTAGTGACCCGGAAATAGTAAACTGGCCTACCCAAGGCCGATTTTTAAGAGCTAATCAGAGTACTGTGTATATGCCATATGTTACATTTCATATATAATTAAAATCTGGATAGTCGTCAACAATTTTAATAAATTACATTTAAGCTGATAAACTCTAGTTTTAATACCAGGAAGGAAACACAAATAATAATTTAAATAAACGGTATCAGGAAACTGACACATACTTTCTCCCTTTTAGCCCAACTTTAATGAACAAATTACTTTTTATTTACTAAATATAGAATGCAAAGCACGGTCTAATGTACAGAAAATCTTGTAAACAAGTTGTTTTAAAAAAACATCCACCCAAATCCCTGCTTTGAAGGCACTACAGAATCCATTGCTACACTTGTGGTTTTAAGAGGGGAAATGCCCCCTATCCCCCCAGGGTTATTAAGGAGCAACATATTTCGAATTACCTCTGTTGGTCAATGCTAAATTGACAAGCACATCAAGTTTGAATGAAATTGATCAGTAAATAAGAGAGAAATAGTAATTTTTGTATTCCCCATAAGAATAACATTGGACAACGTACTGCGTTTACCGCTAATCGAAAATTTCAATTTTCTCCGAAACCAGCAATCGTAGAATAGTAATTCAAAATACTAAATTATTTAGTTTTTTGAGCTATTTTTAATGGTGAATAGTAATATTTTTCTATATTCATGCCTTTTTATGAAAAATTCAAAAAACGGAATTTTGGATGTTTTAAGTCCTGTAATTTCTGAACCCGAATTTTTACAGGAATGCGGGTGGTGTCATTTTGTTGGAAAAGTAAAGTTCTACAAACGTCTAAAGTTTAATCAAAATCGTTAGAGCCGTTTTTGAGAAATTTGGATTTTTCATGTTTTTTGGCGGTTTTTGGGCGATAATTACCCTTAAAAATAAAAAATTCAAAAAAATGAAAAAAACACCTGGAGATATCGTAGATTAGTACCTACATACCAAATTTCATAAAAATCGGCCCATTGGTTAGGGCTCTAGCTCTGTACACATCCACGCAGACACACACACACACACACACACACACACACACGGACACACACACAGACAGACATCACGTAAAAACCACTTTTTTGGGTTCAGGGAGCACCAAAACGAATATTTCTACTAACAACTCAAATTCGAAAATTTTGACGAAAACAATACTTTCTCCATATACTATGTATAAGGGAAGAAAGTAAAAAGATAAAACTCCAAAGAAATTTATACATGTTATTACATTATTTTTAACTGTTTTATATGGAATCACGCAATAGTATCGTCGTCCTGGAGTGTGGATATATCGTCTGATACCCACTATTAATCTCTATGGTTGGTATTTTTGTATTTGCATGCATTAAAAGTCACTACCATTCATAATTGACAAACAAGTGTATTTATAAAACCATTTAGTTACTATTAGTAAACAGAAAACTACTGTTGATATTGAATATTTGGATACTAGTTATAATTCTTTAGATATGTTTTAAGAAAAAAGGCAAAAGAAAATGTCTTAATAGAATGGACACAATTAGTCGCTGGATTACCTCAGTGAAAAATGCTGCTTTGACAACCTTGTTGCCGCCTAATTGTTTTAATCCACCATTATTTTATAAAAATTCCAAAACATATAAACATTTTATACATCTTTGCTCACTTCATATGAAAAACGTACAAATAAAAATACAATTAGTATATTAGTGGTAAACAAGCATGTGTCGTTTTTACTTTTATTTCAATTTTGTCGGTAATGCCCTATATTTATTTGACTATGAAGATAGATATACTTTTGTTAAATATTAAATAGCTTAAGTACTATTTTACTTCCCACATAGATTTGTAGGATTACAAATTTCAATGAAATCAACATATCCTGAATTTGTAGGATGAAAAACCTACAATCACCCTTACAATCGCACATTTTGGAAAAATAAAAAAAATAAATCTATATGGGAGATTTTCTAAAAAAAATTTTTAATGGTTTATACTGATTGCTCTTTCAAGTTTTACCCATAAACGCTAGTTATCTTAAAATACGCTTTGATCTGTATCTGTTTGATTTGTACGTGACCTTCCCGTCAAGAATTTCAAATAAGTAGCAATAACAATAACTACGGTAATAGATTTAGCCATAATTGGTTCTTAACGTAGCCAAAAGGCAAGCTTTAACTTTTGCATGAGCACATCTCAGCCCAGAAGAGACAAATATGGAATGAAAAACGTAAATGTAATGCAAATATTACTAGCCTCCTGCTCGCCTTTGGGGCGGACTTCTTGTTTTTTTGGGGGGATTAGGAGGCTCCGGCTTTGCCGGCTAAGTACGTCTCCCTTGGGATATTGTGCAGCCTCCGAAAAGAGGGATGGGAAAGGTGGTAGGTTGGGGTCAGTCTGCCTCGCTCCAGTAAGGGGGAGAGAACCTTACCTAGCTCCCGGGGCTCTGTGGGTGACATAACCCCAGGACGTTTCGCCCTTTAACCCGACGTCCCCCTAAGTTCACCAGACAGGGACCACCATCGCACAGAGCCTCCAACCTCTCAGGGGTCGGGTGGCCCCAGGACGGTTCGTTCCCCAGCCCGGCAGACCGGTGACCTTCGAGTAAGGGCCCTTCCTCCCAGGCACCCGTCCCACGCTGCAAGGAAGATCCACAACTCCCTCCAAGGACTTGGACTGGGTATCCAGGATAAACTGGGAGTCAAGCCCCTAGAAGAGACAAGGAGGAACCAAGGAAGGGAAGTTGGCCACACTGGATAGACAAAAGACTTACCAATACTGTGACAGCTTCATTTTGCTGTAGCCAATGTTGGCCTCTGTACTAGTGTAGAACAGTCAGAGAGCCGTCGAGGGCCGACAGACTACTTAGTGTGTCAGATTAATGCTCGACAGACTACTTAGATGAGCATTGTATCTGACGCACGGGAAATGCATATTTTTTCAATTGAGCTGTCGTGTACAACCACTAAATTGATTCGTGTCCAGTATTAAATACTTGCGTAAGAATGCAATCACGGGTTTCATCAACTGTAATGACGTAGATTGATAACCATAGATAGTCGTCTTATTATACGGACTTACTTTATCCTGATAGGTAAAGTATAGACATATACTAAAACATGTTGTTGATATGTGATAAAATATTATAATACAGTTTTGCTTACTTCTTTTTAAATGAATTTATTTTCTTTATTGGGCGAATAAACAACCGAAAAATTCCAAAGGAGGTATATCTAGTATAATGTCAGGACTATCTCAAAAATAACCCAACTTGCCCAGCTCCATAGTGCTGACTGGTGTAATGTAATAAAGCCTAATTCAGTTACTCACGTATGTTGTGAGCTCTGGAGTTTGTATGTCTATTGTATCCTGATTTTGTTACTGAGCCGTGACTTCGTCCGTCGTGCGGATGATACGTCTCTTTGTATTTTGTTATAGTGCTAGTTTGTTGTGGCGAGGGTCTGGCGCCCCGAAATTACCGGGTTCCGTACAATGTGCAGAGTCCTTGCGTCCGTGGACGTGAGCCCCGTGGGCGTCCTTTCCGTGCAATGAGCTTTCTTTCGGCATAGACTGCGTGACTGTCAAAGCGAAAGCCTGCTGTATTGTGTTATGTTGACGTTTTGTACCTGTGAAATGTTCAAATTGTTCTTCATTGTGTTTCGTGTCTACGTTATGGCTTTCTAAGTACGCCGCTCTAGTCTGATGGGGTCCCGAAGGAGAGCGACCGACTGAGCTGGGCCTTCGGTGGAGAGGGTTACACTGGGGGTCCCTATCCTACTGCTGCCTGCCACATCGGACCTGGGCCACCCCTCCTGCCGCCTCAGCGCCCCCCGGTGGTCGCCACATGTGTGACCTGACCTGAAATGCCTGCCGCAAGAGTTTGAATGTCAAATTTATTTATTTATTGTTGCCGATCTATGGCTGTGATCACAAGAACTGAGTAGACTGTTGAATTTGAGCATTTTATTTTGTTATGTAGTTTTAAGTCACAGTCTCCAATTTATTTGGGACCCCTAAAATTTCAAATTAATTGTTAAAATCAAGTTTAATGGTTATTGCGTGTACATAGTGTATTTATTGTCTTGTTGTTATTTATTTATTTATTCACGAATTTGAAAAATTTTAATTGAAACTTTAACTTTAAATAGAAATAAAAATTGTAAACTATGGGAATGGTGAGAGGTGACTGAAAACGTTTAATCTGTGATATTGGAGCTTTATTTACATGTGTTATTGTTTTTTTTGTTTTTTTAATACAGTTAGTGCCTCTTAACGGTAAGTTTTTATTGACATTTTCCTCCACGGCCTTCCTAGTGGTTAGGTAGGGATGTGAGCCGCCCCTCGCCCCGTCTCCATGGAAGCGCGCTTCCAGCTCAGGTTTCACTTGGGCGTGGATGCGGGGACGCGGTTCATTACCAATAAATAAATATTTCGATTATATGTAAAACAACAATTATCTACTTCAGTTGAAGCTTTTCAAAAGAATTTGATGGTTTACAAATAATTGGGTATATTTATTTGTATACAAAAAGTACAGTTTCTATTTAATTTAAACAAGCAATTTCCAACAATACTCTAAGAGTAAGTAATTATGTGATAATGTTTTAAAAATGTAGGTAAAATTACATGATTTGTTAACATTATTGTTAGAATAAACTTTAAATACATAAATGGTTAATGTAATAAAACTGGTCTATACCAGATTTGAGGCTGACATTGGGTACAGCAAATGAAGTTGTCATTACATATGGTAAGTCTTTTGCTGTCGATTATGACACACTTCCCTTTCACCTTTGGTCCCTCCATTTGCAGCGGCTAGGAACAGAATCTCCGGGTTGGTCCCCAACCTGCCAACCTGAGAATGGATGGTCTCAGGCTGTTGTACATGGATACCTTGTCAGTTGAGTTGACGAGTTGGAGGGCAGAATTCGGGTCCCCAGTTTGAGAGCCTCATCCAAGCTGTCACAGGGGCACCGGAGTTGGCCCTCTCAGGGGTCGATTTGGCTGCCGTTCCATCCCACCCTTTCCTTTCCTGCTATATCCTGAAATTACGGTAACCTGCGCAATATTTCCGCTTGTGGAAGATGTGCCTAGCAGCTATGCTGGGGTTTCTTAATCCTCAACATCGTCACTAATTCACATGGCAGTGTGCAAGAAATGTGCATCAATGCATTAATACTAGATATATACTAGATTGTTGTATTGGAATATACAAAGAACATTGTAAAAATATATACACGTTACCTTCTTTCCCATCACAAAGTGGCTTTTATACAAGCTAAAAACTGTGAAAACCTGACTCTGAAACAGCTGATATTCTACCCTATAGTTAATCTGAAACATAATTTGTTAAAGGGGTTCGTACTATGGATTAGCTGCAGTAATACATCAATAATGCCCATTTGAAAATATCGGCGGTGTTACCTTAATAACAAAACCCGTATGGAAAGGGGAGTTTTTAACGTACGAGGAACCTAACAAAAATACCTCAACAACGTGATAATATTTCATTATAACTTCTCTCATTTCGCTGTCAGGTGTCATTCTCATACGTACACACTAAACATTGCTAACTAATGTCCAGTGACGCAAAAACTCTCTCTCGCACATTTTGTCTAAAAGGTGAATGCGTTTTTATCTAAAATAAAACTAGGGAAATAAGTTTAGAATGTATTAAAATGTTTAGCTCGGACACATTTCCTGTATTTAAAACATATCCAGTTAGATTTCTGATAGTAAAATGATTAAAGTTTATTTCGTTTATTTAATGCACTCTTAAATATTACATTATTTTTAATTTGTTTAGTCCAGAAGTACATGTAATTTCAATTGGCATACAATGTTTCCGATCTCCTCTCCTACCCTTTAGTTTGCCGTGGAAGATTTGAATAGCGAAGGATATAATTAGAAAAATAACAACTCCTTCAAAACAAAAAGTGAATTTGTTGGAGGTTGTACGTGTTTTTAAAGTATGTGTACATAGAGTCTTAGAAATTATATAAATGTTGAATTTTATTTTATTTTAAACTCTAAAACTGTTTTCCGCAACTTTATTTATTCTGAGAAAAAAATAAGTCATATAACCTACACAATTATTTTTAGAAATTAGTAAATATAAATCTCAAAACTTGCGAGTTTCCTTTTGTTCACATTCAAAGTATTTTTTCACTGTCATTTATTCAAAATATGTATACTAAAAATGAAAATTATCGCATGTAATTATCTTTTATTGTTAGGAAGAACAACAAAGAATGCTTCTGGTTTTAAAACAAAGGTTTAGAAAAATATATAAACAAACTCTTAAATATATTTATGTTTTAACTAAACTCACTGTATTGTCTTTCAAAAATTATTTTATTATTTTAATAGAATTGGGTGTATTTATTTGTGTACAAAAGTTTAAGTTTATTACAATTTCTAATTAATTTAAACAAGCAATTCCCAGCAGTAAAATAGGTGTAAGTAATTATGTGATAATTATTTTAACAAGTTGGTAAAACTAAACTATTTGTTAGCATTATTGTTAGTATAAACTTTAAATACATAACTGGTTAATACAAACAATTGTTTTGAATATTTACAAAAAAATCTATCTCAGGGTTAAGTGAACCGAGAACCTCAGATAAAAACCCCAATTATTGTTAAACCCTAAGATTGAGAATCCGAGGAGCAAGAAAATCTATCCATGAAATAGAGATTGCAGATGTAACAGCAATTAATACATTTTTGTCACTATTTCACATGGCAGTGGGCAAGAAATGTGTATTAATGTATTAATTTTGGACTAGATTGTTGTATTGGAATATACAAAGAACATAGTAAAAATAATTACAAATTACCTTCATTCCCATCGCAAAGTGACTGTTATCCAAGCTAAAAACTGTCAAAACGTGACTCTGAAACAGCTGCTATTCTACCCTATAGTTAATCTGAAACATAATTTGTTAAAGGGATTCGAACTATGGATTAGCTGCAGTAATATGTCAACAGTGATTTTCCTTTCACCTGTCTCTAGAGAAGAGTAAATTAATGGCTGCTGCTACCACCTGGGACTAAATGCCAACGTCGTTAATTTGACAGAAGCTGAGTTCCATGAAGTGAACAACTACATCACCCAGCACTGACAGCATTGTGTAACTATTAAAACTTTGGAAATAATACTGAAAACCGTTATTATTGCAATTTGCTTTTTATTATTGCGTTTTGAATTTTTTCACTAAAACATCATTTTAAATGTTTTAGTCACTTTATTCATTAAAACTGCAATTACTCAACCACGGGTTAAATAATCTTTGAAATGTATACTCTTATTTTAGCATGAAAAATGGTACGTTAAAACCCCAAGAGTTGTTTCTAACATTCGCTTTTTTTAATGTATTGGCTTAAAAAAATAAACACTTTTTTAAAGATAAAACCTGGAATCATAAAATGCAATACCAAATTATTAGACCAAGCTGCTAATGCCATCAATGCATTTTGCCAAGTATAAAATCAGTATCTCGAGTGATTCCTAAAATATGGTTTATTCATTTAAAAGACGTACAAAAAATTAACGGGAAATAGACCTAGATAGACCAGCTGTTTTCCTATGACACTTGATTAAATACTTAAACGCTAGTATCTGATAAAACCTTTAAGTTTATGTAAAGAGGTTGTGCACACTCTGTATATAGTAGAAGATTGGAAATGGTCCGATTAATGAGTTCCTTGCAACACATAGAAAGGAGAGAGGTCATAACTAAGGACCTTCCCAGGCAACCCTTATCTGTTACAGTATGTCACGTGGCACCATCGATGTGGGTTGTGATGGTAATAAACAAGCATCAATATTAAACATTTCGCCTATTATCAACCTTCAATAGCAACAAAGGATTCGTTCAAAGATTTAGCTTACAAGTTTATCAGCGTTCCGTCTTTAAAATTGTATTATAGAAATCCATACAACATATAACATATTGACACCTAGAATACAATTACACAATTACTTTAATATAATGTTTAAATATTTTCTTTAACCTGTTTCGGTTAAAAAAAATCTCAGTACTCGCTCGATTCATTATACTGTACTTTTATTGTTATTAAATTTCAATTTTTTAATGTCAAGTTGTTTTTAAATACTTGGATAAATAATGGATCCCATATAAAACCCTAAACTATTTTAAGGGAAGGTGGCGTATCTCTGTCGTCATGCATGTTCAGCTTTAACGCAAATATACTAAACCAATTGAGATAAGGTTTTGCATAAACCTTGCTATAATATGGGCCACGTGTAAGTCTTTTAGCGTTTCAACCACTCCCCGGCCCAAGCGTCAAAGTTCCAAAATTAGTTTATATAAATGTATGACCGTGAAATTATCTAATAATAAACGAAAACACCGTTATTATATTTGTTTAAAATCATTACTAGAAAAGAGTCCCTCGAGTACACAGCTAGAGATCTGGATATAATTCTTAATGGTTTTACCGTAAGGAGGGTGGGAAGAACTTTTTTCAAATTGGTTTTAGTTTGTAAAATGTAAGAGAGAAATGTATGGTCAAACATTGTTCAAGGTAAAATGATGAGGAAATAAATCGCTTTAAATATAAAATGGAATTGCTTTCTGGTGGGCAACTTTTCAGACTTTTATAAACCAGATTTGTATCAAGCAAATAATGTTTTGTAAGGTTAATCAAGGACAAATCAAGGTTAGAACCGTCATTTCCTATTTTCAAAGATATTTGAATTTTTCCCTTAAAATGTCTGTATGTTTTTAAAGTAAGCTTAATAAGAATGTTTTTTGACTTTATCGTCAACCAGAATAGTCAGAAGCAACAGCTAAGAAATGTCAACAAGTTGATGTTTCTTAAGAGTCTTCATCACCGGAAGTTTCTAGACGTCATCTTGGAGTTTTGTTCCATAAGGCCAACGTTAACTTTGTGTCTCCATTACTACTCACCTGATCATCACATACAATTCATTTTGGTGTCAAATTAAAGGTTTCGTCGTCCTCTAGGGAAATACAATGTCGAATTTTTTGATTTGGGTATCGTAGTTTCATAGTAAATAGTTTAATTTTAAACTGAAACACTATACATGATATCATTAATTTGTAACAAAATCCAAATTCGACTATTGTATTTCCCTAGAGGACGACGAACCCTTTAATTTGAGACCAAAATTAATTGTTTGTGACGATCAGGTGAGGAGTAATGGAGGCACAAAGTTAACATTGGCCTTATGGAACAAAACACCCAGTTGGCGTCCGGCAACTTCCGGTGATGAAGACTCTTAAGCCCAAAACATCTGGATATAAGAAAACCTTTGACTTTGTAGCACCGCGGATGTTCAACAAATTGCCAGTATCAATTAAAAATGTATGAATAAAAATTTTTTTAAACAATTGAAAGTTGAAGGTTATTCACTAAAGACAGTCTTGATTTTATATTATACATACCATGTTGAATATAAAGATTTCTGTAGTTATAGTAGAGAAGAGTAGTTGAAATTCTAAAATATCACTAAATCCAGTTATTAAATTATACATTCAATATTATGTTATATGTTAATGTTTGTTAATAGTGCAAACTGTAGATATTTTATAGCCCTCGTCAGTAAAATGTTTAATTCATGTATAATTTCCTTATTACTGTACAACATGGTTTGAGGTTACTTTTATAATTATAGAACTATCCAGTACCTACCCTCTAAACAGACAGTGTCTTAGAGGTTTTTGAAACCCCAAAAGTTTATTTTCTTCGCAATAATTATCAGTTAATATTAGTTTGTTGTTGTTGTTATTATGTCTTGTGTAGTTTATTTTTTCTTACTCATGCATAGAATTGTAATAAAACATCATGTAGACAAAATAAAACTATAAAGTATAAGTATGATTGTGTATAAATAATATTTTGTATTTACTGAGCTTTTTATGTGTATTTATAAGTATATGTGTTTGTTAACTGGAAATTGAATGTCATTAATAATAGTTTGTATAAACTGTGTAACATCACTGTAAACGTTTGGTTGAATAAAACATTATTCTTATTATTTATTATTATAATATATAGTTTAGAATATTCAAGGTGTATACAAACAATAAAGATGTAATTTAGTATAGATTTTTTAAGCGTACCCTTGAATATATTAGTAGTGGTGAAATGGCAAAGAGGGGCCGTAATCGGCGCTTTTTTCCCATGTTATTCTTATGGGGAGCCGTTTTTGCACCGACGCCAGCTCCCGCCTTACACAAGTTTCCTTGTTAGCCTGTACTAATGTCCAACCCTTGCCTATATTAAATATATTTTCCCAATCCCCATCCCTCCTCTATATTTTTTAAAATTAATTTTCAAATTCAGGCTAAAAAACTATCTTTAGTGTTTATGGTCCGATTTGTCTGAAATTTGGATATGTTATTGTCCTAGGCAAGTGTTTTAATAAATTCCACTTACATTTCCCAAATTCACTATAACGGTCAAATTAAAAAATATTTTTTGAAAAATACTATAGTGCCAATTGCCACCTTCTTTATTAACTGTCCGATTTGTCTTCAATTTGGATATCTTATTGTCCTAGGCAAGTGGTTTAATAAATTCCACTTACATAACCCAAATTCACTATTACGGTCAAATTAAAAAATATTTTTGAAAAATACTGCCAATTGCCAACTTCTTTATTTACTGTCCGATTTATTTAAAATTTGGATATGCTATTGACCTAGGCAAGTGTTTTAATAAATTCCACTTACATATCCCAAATTCACTATTACGGTCAAATTAAAAAATATTTTTGAAAAATACTGCCAATTGCCAACTTCTTTATTTACTGTCCGATTTGTTTAAAATTTAGATATGTTATTGTCCTAGGCAAGTGTTTTAATAAATTCCACTTACATTTCCCAAATTCACTATTACGGTCAAATTAAAAAATATTTTTGAAAAATACTGCCAATTGCCAACTTCTTTATTTACTGTCCGATTTGTTTAAAATTTAGATATGTTATTGTCCTAGGCAAGTGTTTTAATAAATTCCACTTACATTTCCCAAATTCACTATTACGGTCAAATTAAAAAATATTTTTGAAAAATACTGCCAATTGCCAACTTCTTTATTTACTGTCCGATTTGTTTAAAATTTGGATATGTTATTGTTATAGGCAAGTGTTTTAATAAATTAGCCTTACATTTCCCAAATTCACTATTACAGTCAAATAAAAAAATATTTTTGAAAAATACTGCCAATTGCCAACTTCTTTATTTACTGTCCGATTTGTTTAAAATTTGGATATGTTATTGTTGTAGGCTAGTGTATATGCACCATCCACATTTTACAAATATTGCGGTTAAATTTTAAAAAATTTGGAAAAATACTGCCAATTGGCAACTTCTTTATTTATGGTCTGATTTGTTTAAAATTTATATATGTCATTATTCTAGGCTAGTGTATATGTACCATCCACATTTGACAAATTAACTATAATGGTCAAATTTAAAAAATATTTTGAAAAATATACTAACAATTTCAAACTTCTTTATTTACTGTCTGATTTATTTTCGGATATGTTATAGCTCTTATATAGGTAACAAGACCACACTACCACACGTTCCACTACCCCCTATAATACAGTATTTTGTCTTTTTTGTTTGTTTATTTTGCTGTAATCCCAAAAACTGACTTTGCTGTTTATTGTCCGATTTGCCTACACTTTGGATATTGTCCTAAGCATTTATTGTCTGATTTATTTTTGGATATGTTATAGCCCCCAACTATTATATCTAAAATTACAATATTATTTCCACCTATAATACAGTTGATGTGTTGTTTGTTTTGCCGCAACCTAAAAACTAACATTGGTATTTGTGTTTTTACAAAACTATATTTTGTAAATTACTACCAATAACTCCTTTATTTACTTTTCAACTTGTTATATCCCCTTATATCTAAATTTACCGTATATTATTTACCTTTTAGTGCTGTTTTGTCGTAACCAAACTTTGGATATGACTGCAATATATTACTGGCCATTGCATAAGTAAATACCCCATTTCCAAATTCACTATTACGGTTGGATTAAAAAAAATAAATACAAGCTTATTATATACATCCAGCTGATAAGTAATATATATCTACAAAATATTTATGGTCAGAACTGCCTAAATTTTGGATATGTTTTAAACCAATGCGATAGCAAAAAATAAATTTTTAAAACCCAAAACAACTAAACACAAAACACTAATCTTTCTTTGTGCTTGTTTGGAGTAGTCTTTATTTTATCCAACTTAATTTTAATTTTGCAGTTAAAATCAAACTTCCCACATTCTAGCTCCCTTTCCAGCCAGTGGTTGGAGACATAAAGGTTACGAATATTTTCAAACTGTACAATATATCTTTTTCTACCCCTATGTTGGACTTGTTTAATAGCGCTTATTAATAATTCCGCACCATATTCCAAATCCTCCAGTCTACTACATTCTTTAAATTTAACATTGCCTTTAATATCTTGCATCTCTATGTCTTCTTGTCCAACATCATCCCACTCATTGTTACGGAAACTTAGGTTTTCTATTTTTGGAAAGGAATTGCCATAAAATGTTGCGGTTCCGTTAGTGTTAAAGCTTGCAAGTGGCTCGTTGGTAGGTAGATAAATAATGTCCAAATCACCACTGTATGGCAACACGCTATAACCTTGCCTATTCTTATTTATCTCTATAAATACAGTTTTACAGACACCTTTAACATAGTATACACCCCTCCGTCCATCCTTTTCTGCCAACACTCCCACAAACTTGTTGTTTACTACAAACGCATACACTATATAATGTCCATAATGCTCTAGATCCTCCCAACGTCGCAGGAAGTAATCTTTTAATTTATCCTCACTTTCCCTTCTTTCTTGTTCTTTAGCCAACTGTGCTTTGTATTCCTCTGCAACAGTATTTTCCACATATTCCAATTTACGCTTATTACTGTCAATGTCTTCTAATTCCAATTTCCTCTTTTTGGAACAACTCTCTAAGAAAGGCTTGGAAAGTGGCTCTATTTCTTTAATAGTGTATGGGTACAGTTTATTGGTCCGGCTTCTTAAAACGTAGGGAGTAAGGTTAGGACTTTCCACTAAGCCCAATTCTTCTAAATTGATGTTTTTAGGTATAGTGGAGAAAGGTGTATTTGATTTTGTAAAACACGTGCCCCCAGATTTGATGTAACACTTATGCTTTACACTTATGGCATCAGGAAACTCCTCTATTACCTCCACGTAGTTAGTTGGTAAACAGTTAAAGCTAAATGCAGATAGAGCATACTTTATTAACTTTTCCCTTTGTGTACTATCTTTTGGCAGTTTTAGTTGCACTCCAGTTATCTTTTTCGTATTACTATTACCCCAATATGCGTATTGTAATAAATCGTTAAACACTAAACAACAACTGTTTTGTAATTGATTGGCAACTTTCACCCACATCTTATGCAGAGGTACAGCATAGAATGGAGCATTTTGAAAGTACCGTTTGTTGTCTTCTATTAGACTTAAACAATCTCTTAAAGGTTCAAACCCTTTACCAAAACCTCTACAATAGTTATAGATTGTTGCCTCTAACCTTGTTATTCCATTCTCTCTAGCTAGTTTAGACGAGAACGTTTCTTTTAGTCTCGCATCTGGACAGTTTACAAAGTTTATTATATGGTTTCCTATACTTTTAACTACTCCATGGCTTGTAATCTGGCATATAAATTTATTATATATTTTTACCCTGCTATTTACATTAAACCATGTTAAACAGTCTTTACTAACATTATCTACAATAACATTATATCCATTCTTGTACGCCCCTTGGTAGCAAAAGTTAAAGTTTTCTGTAAGATATTGGCACATTTCCTCTTTATTAAATACTCCAGCCAAATCTAGTGTTATATCGAAATCCATAAGATAGTACATTTCTTTTTCCAGATCTTGCAGTATCTTTGGAAGATCTTCCAACAAATCCTTAATTTTAACATTTGCAAGCTCTATTTTATAGGGAATTGCTATAGGATCATCATACTTTTGTTTAATTTGGTCAATATCTTTCTTTATTATTTGTAACACACCCTCGCTTTGGACCCCAGAGGACCTCTCCAAGGAGAATGGTAGTTTGGCCACAACACCATGTCGAGCTAAAGAGAACTTTTTAAATATTCCTCGTAAGTAGCTATTAAACGAGCCACATATTTCCTTCTTAACTTTAAATTTATTCCGAACGTCCCCATCACAATCCGTAACATTGGTTATCTTAACCAACATTATGTTATCACAAAACGCATCCGTTATAGATGTTAAGTTATTTAATTTTGGTTCGCCCTCGCAATAGTTTATATTACCTATGTCTGTAAGAAGGTTATTATTACGTAGATTTTCTAATAAAAACCATATACCGAATCTTTCGTTAGTAGGTTTAATACAATTTCCCAATAAATGGCTAACAGAGTACATTTCTTTTATACAAAAAAAGTAGCGGAAACATGTAAACAGGACAGATTACACTATAGATATATATGTGTTGTAAATATATGGATATTGTATATAAACATAGGCGAGCGGTAAGTGTAACATGTACGTGGACACCCATATGCAAATATGGAATACCCACTATTAATATAATTCCAAATTCGACTAAATAAGTTTATAGTCTCAATATAATTAACATATTAACTAACTGTGCCAGCCCGCATTAGTACCCAAATTGTCGAAATTCTATAATTCTATTCTTAGTCCTTGTATTAGGTTTTGTACTATTAAACCCAACATTCTTATCCTGTGCAGTAGAGTAATATATGTATTTAATACAGATACGCACATTCTACAAGACCTGTACATCTGTTGTATAAGCAGCAGAATAGACGTCTCACCCATTGTGTTGTTGTAAAGTAAAACATAAATGTAAATTGTGCTGGATACAACCGGCTAGATATTAGACAGGAAATGTGTTGGAAGTGTATTGCCAAATAGTAAGACAAATCACATAGTGCAGCATGTAATCAATCCATTACTATTTAGACAAATGTATAAGGTCAGTATTGGTACAACATCTGATATATTAGCCAAACCCACAATCAAACTTGGAAAACAAACAGTAAAAAATTAATATTATAGTAACAGAAATAGTAAGAGTATAAGGACATAGTAATATTTAAAGTTTATAAAACAACACAAATGCAGAGACACAATAACACACTCCAACACATTACGACACAGGCACAGATACTGGTTTACAGCCATTTTACACAACTTTACAGGTTCTGTCAACTGACACAAAAAATAGTTTGTAAATTGTGTAAGAAATATATGTAATATAAACAAATTTAACACAATCATAACATTTTGAGGACACAATGTTTGGACTGGGTTTGGCTAATATATCAGATGTTGTACCAATACTGACCTTATACATTTGTCTAAATAGTAATGGATTGATTACATGCTGCACTATGTGATTTGTCTTACTATTTGGCAATACACTTCCAACACATTTCCTGTCTAATATCTAGCCGGTTGTATCCAGCACAATTTACATTTATGTTTTACTTTACAACAACACAATGGGTGAGACGTCTATTCTGCTGCTTATACAACAGATGTACAGGTCTTGTAGAATGTGCGTATCTGTATTAAATACATATATTACTCTACTGCACAGGATAAGAATGTTGGGTTTAATAGTACAAAACCTAATACAAGGACTAAGAATAGAATTATAGAATTTCGACAATTTGGGTACTAATGCGGGATGGCACCGTTAGTTAATATGTTAATTATATTGAGACTATAAACTTATTTAGTCGAATTTGGAATTATATTAATAGTGGGTATTCCATATTTGCATATGGGTGTCCACGTACATGTTACACTTACCGCTCGCCTATGTTTATATACAATATCCATATATTTACAACACATATATATCTATAGTGTAATCTGTCCTGTTTACATGTTTCCGCTACTTTTTTTGTATAAAAGAAATGTACTCTGTTAGCCATTTATTGGGAAATTGTATTAAACCTACTAACGAAAGATTCGGTATATGGTTTTTATTAGAAAATCTACGTAATAATAACCTTCTTACAGACATAGGTAATATAAACTATCGCGAGGGCGAACCAAAATTAAATAACTTAACATCTATAACGGATGCGTTTTGTGATAACATAATGTTGGTTAAGATAACCAATGTTACGGATTGTGATGGGGACGTTCGGAATAAATTTAAAGTTAAGAAGGAAATATGTGGCTCGTTTAATAGCTACTTACGAGGAATATTTAAAAAGTTCTCTTTAGCTCGACATGGTGTTGTGGCCAAACTACCATTCTCCTTGGAGAGGTCCTCTGGGGTCCAAAGCGAGGGTGTGTTACAAATAATAAAGAAAGATATTGACCAAATTAAACAAAAGTATGATGATCCTATAGCAATTCCCTATAAAATAGAGCTTGCAAATGTTAAAATTAAGGATTTGTTGGAAGATCTTCCAAAGATACTGCAAGATCTGGAAAAAGAAATGTACTATCTTATGGATTTCGATATAACACTAGATTTGGCTGGAGTATTTAATAAAGAGGAAATGTGCCAATATCTTACAGAAAACTTTAACTTTTGCTACCAAGGGGCGTACAAGAATGGATATAATGTTATTGTAGATAATGTTAGTAAAGACTGTTTAACATGGTTTAATGTAAATAGCAGGGTAAAAATATATAATAAATTTATATGCCAGATTACAAGCCATGGAGTAGTTAAAAGTATAGGAAACCATATAATAAACTTTGTAAACTGTCCAGATGCGAGACTAAAAGAAACGTTCTCGTCTAAACTAGCTAGAGAGAATGGAATAACAAGGTTAGAGGCAACAATCTATAACTATTGTAGAGGTTTTGAACCTTTAAGAGATTGTTTAAGTCTAATAGAAGACAACAAACGGTACTTTCAAAATGCTCCATTCTATGCTGTACCTCTGCATAAGATGTGGGTGAAAGTTGCCAATCAATTACAAAACAGTTGTTGTTTAGTGTTTAACGATTTATTACAATACGCATATTGGGGTAATAGTAATACGAAAAAGATAACTGGAGTGCAACTAAAACTGCCAAAAGATAGTACACAAAGGGAAAAGTTAATAAAGTATGCTCTATCTGCATTTAGCTTTAACTGTTTACCAACTAACTACCTGGAGGTAATAGAGGAGTTTTCTGATGCCATAAGTGTAAAGCATAAGTGTTACATCAAATCTGGGGGCACGTGTTTTACAAAATCAAATACACCTTTCTCCACTATACCTAAAAACATCAATTTAGAAGAATTGGGCTTAGTGGAAAGTCCTAACCTTACTCCCTACGTTTTAAGAAGCCGGACCAATAAACTGTACCCATACACTATTAAAGAAATAGAGCCACTTTCCAAGCCTTTCTTAGAGAGTTGTTCCAAAAAGAGGAAATTGGAATTAGAAGACATTGACAGTAATAAGCGTAAATTGGAATATGTGGAAAATACTGTTGCAGAGGAATACAAAGCACAGTTGGCTAAAGAACAAGAAAGAAGGGAAAGAGAGGATAAATTAAAAGATTACTTCCTGCGACGTTGGGAGGATCTAGAGCATTATGGACATTATATAGTGTATGCGTTTGTAGTAAACAACAAGTTTGTGGGAGTGTTGGCAGAAAAGGATGGACGGAGGGGTGTATACTATGTTAAAGGTGTCTGTAAAACTGTATTTATAGAGATAAATAAGAATAGGCAAGGTTATAGCGTGTTGCCATACAGTGGTGATTTGGACATTATTTATCTACCTACCAACGAGCCACTTGCAAGCTTTAACACTAACGGAACCGCAACATTTTATGGCAATTCCTTTCCAAAAATAGAAAACCTAAGTTTCCGTAACAATGAGTGGGATGATGTTGGACAAGAAGACATAGAGATGCAAGATATTAAAGGCAATGTTAAATTTAAAGAATGTAGTAGACTGGAGGATTTGGAATATGGTGCGGAATTATTAATAAGCGCTATTAAACAAGTCCAACATAGGGGTAGAAAAAGATATATTGTACAGTTTGAAAATATTCGTAACCTTTATGTCTCCAACCACTGGCTGGAAAGGGAGCTAGAATGTGGGAAGTTTGATTTTAACTGCAAAATTAAAATTAAGTTGGATAAAATAAAGACTACTCCAAACAAGCACAAAGAAAGATTAGTGTTTTGTGTTTAGTTGTTTTGGGTTTTAAAAATTTATTTTTTGCTATCGCATTGGTTTAAAACATATCCAAAATTTAGGCAGTTCTGACCATAAATATTTTGTAGATATATATTACTTATCAGCTGGATGTATATAATAAGCTTGTATTTATTTTTTTTAATCCAACCGTAATAGTGAATTTGGAAATGGGGTATTTACTTATGCAATGGCCAGTAATATATTGCAGTCATATCCAAAGTTTGGTTACGACAAAACAGCACTAAAAGGTAAATAATATACGGTAAATTTAGATATAAGGGGATATAACAAGTTGAAAAGTAAATAAAGGAGTTATTGGTAGTAATTTACAAAATATAGTTTTGTAAAAACACAAATACCAATGTTAGTTTTTAGGTTGCGGCAAAACAAACAACACATCAACTGTATTATAGGTGGAAATAATATTGTAATTTTAGATATAATAGTTGGGGGCTATAACATATCCAAAAATAAATCAGACAATAAATGCTTAGGACAATATCCAAAGTGTAGGCAAATCGGACAATAAACAGCAAAGTCAGTTTTTGGGATTACAGCAAAATAAACAAACAAAAAAGACAAAATACTGTATTATAGGGGGTAGTGGAACGTGTGGTAGTGTGGTCTTGTTACCTATATAAGAGCTATAACATATCCGAAAATAAATCAGACAGTAAATAAAGAAGTTTGAAATTGTTAGTATATTTTTCAAAATATTTTTTAAATTTGACCATTATAGTTAATTTGTCAAATGTGGATGGTACATATACACTAGCCTAGAATAATGACATATATAAATTTTAAACAAATCAGACCATAAATAAAGAATTTGCCAATTGGCAGTATTTTTCCAAATTTTTTAAAATTTAACCGCAATATTTGTAAAATGTGGATGGTGCATATACACTAGCCTACAACAATAACATATCCAAATTTTAAACAAATCGGACAGTAAATAAAGAAGTTGGCAATTGGCAGTATTTTTCAAAAATATTTTTTTATTTGACTGTAATAGTGAATTTGGGAAATGTAAGGCTAATTTATTAAAACACTTGCCTATAACAATAACATATCCAAATTTTAAACAAATCGGACAGTAAATAAAGAAGTTGGCAATTGGCAGTATTTTTCAAAAATATTTTTTAATTTGACCGTAATAGTGAATTTGGGAAATGTAAGTGGAATTTATTAAAACACTTGCCTAGGACAATAACATATCTAAATTTTAAACAAATCGGACAGTAAATAAAGAAGTTGGCAATTGGCAGTATTTTTCAAAAATATTTTTTAATTTGACCGTAATAGTGAATTTGGGTTATGTAAGTGGAATTTATTAAACCACTTGCCTAGGACAATAACATATCCAAATTGAAGACAAATCGGACAGTTAATAAAGAAGGTGGCAATTGGCACTATAGTATTTTTCAAAAAATATTTTTTAATTTGACCGTTATAGTGAATTTGGGAAATGTAAGTGGAATTTATTAAAACACTTGCCTAGGACAATAACATATCCAAATTGCAGACAAATCGGACCATAAACACTAAAGATAGTTTTTTAGCCTGAATTTGAAAATTAATTTTAAAAAATATAGAGGAGGGATGGGGATTGGGAAAATATATTTAATATAGGCAAGGGTTGGACATTAGTACAGGCTAACAAGGAAACTTGTGTAAGGCGGGAGCTGGCGTCGGTGCAAAAACGGCTCCCCATAAGAATAACATGGGAAAAAAGCGCCGATTACGGCCCCTCTTTGCCATTTCACCACTACTTATATTGCAACTGTATTAAACTATTCTATTGGTTATTTTTTCAGTTACTTTTTATTTTCACCGTACCCTGTATAACCAGCGATACATTTACGATAAAATTATTGACACGTCAAATTATGATACAACTAGTGGCTGGAAGGGGCGATAACCCCAAAACCTTGCTCCAAGTAGGAACACATATCCGTAAGTAAACAAAGTAAACACTTAAGTCTTAATGTAAACAAATGAGAAGTTTTTAAATCCCAATACTTTTCTTATGGGGGATGTTTTACGTCATTTATCGAATGCTAGCAACCTTTTAGACAAACTGCTATCTGTTTCGAGTCCCTGGGATCAAGACCTTAAGTTGAGCAGTCTACCGTCAGCCTACGATTTGCAAACTCTCACAATTTTGACTTAAAAATTTCGCTTCCAGAATTTTAATATATAAAAATGAATTCCCATTCCTCTTAGTCACGCCATAACTTGAGAATGAGTGCACCAAATTTAATCATTTGTTTTGTGTTCATTTATGTCAGGATAAGGTTTTTATAAAAGCAAATTTGTAATCCGATATAAGGACTCTGTCGCACTGGCCTTTAAAGTTCCCATTGATTTGATAAAAGTTCAGTTAGTTACACCAAACAGCTGTTAATAAATATTATATCTAAACATACTTAAAAGGCATAAACATATGTTCATTACGGAAATAAAATATCTATTTGAATGGCAACTCAAACTCTTTTTTGAGCCGAAGTTAGCACTATATAAAAATAGGCGAGTGAGCGTAGCGAAGTAGATGTGAAATGGCGGGGAGGCATACTATTCGGCGCTTTTTTCCCATGTTATTCTTATGGGGAGCCGTTTTTGGACCGACGCCAGCTCCCGCCCTACACAAGTTTCCTTGTTGGCCTATATTAATACCCAACCCTTGCCTATATTAAATATATTGTCCCCATCCCCCTCTATACTTTTTAAAATTTTCAAAAACTATCTCTGGTGTGTTTTGTGTCCTTGGATGTGTTGTTGGTGTTTTAATAAATTCCCCCAAATTAAAAAAAAAATACTGCCGACAACTTCCTGATTTAAAATTTGGATGATTGTTGTAGTGTTTTAATAAATTCTACATATCCCAAATTCACGGTCGAACTGCCAATTTTGACCCTATTTTAAAATTCATTTTAATACATCCTTTGCAGAAATCCACGAGTTCTGGCTACTTGGGAACCCGAGCCATTTGACATATAATAAATCACCCTTCCTCCTAATTACCTTCTCTACCAAATACATGTCTTTATATTTAGTCTTTAACAATTCTTCTGTATAAAATCCTCCTTTGATTATATTGCCATTTTCATCTTTCAAAATATAAGTCACAGGCTTTGTTTTCTTAACTTCTGCTATTGTAAAAAGCTCTCCCGTCCAGTTGGGGGTATATCCTTTACTAAATACATGTTTATATTTAGATATCCTTACACTATCCCCCACCTTATATCTTGGCTTTTTAACTTGTACTTTAGATGCTAACCTTTCATGTACATCTTTAGAGTTCTTAGCACTTACTTGGTTAGGCTTCATCCCTATGGATCTATGTACTTTATTATTATATATCGTTATTAACTTTGGAAGTAAATCCAACCACTTGTAACTCCCTTGTGCACTAAACTCTCTATACAACCAATTCTTTAAAGTTCTCTGGAACCTTTCCACAATAGCCGCCTTAGTTGTAGAGTAAGTGTGGTAGTGATTAATATTTAGAATTTTCATTAGTTTGGTAAAATGTTCATTAAAAAATTCTTTTCCGTTATCAGATTGAATATTTTTAACTCCCTTTGGGAGAATAGTTTTTATAGCTTCTGTGACTACTAATCCAGTTTTATTCTTTAGTGGAGCAGCATAAGCTTTTTTAGAAAATGTGTCTATTAAAGTTAAAATATATTTATTCCCAGAATTCTCTCTAGCATAATTCCGCATATCTATTAAATCGATTTGAACAGTTTCGTTTATACCCAACACCTTAAAAGACCTTCTAACAAAGTTCTTTCTCGCGGGCTTATGCAATTCGTAAGCAATTTTTTCCATTATTTTATTCTTTATTTTTAATGTTAACATATCTGCCAGTCTCTGTCGTTTCAAAAACACCTCCATTGCTACCAATTAACATACCATCACTCATTCTTTGATATACATAGTTTTTTGGCAAATATGCCTCTCCATCTAAAGTCTTAAATCCGCTTAAAGATGTAGGGTCTGCAACCAACAATTTAGGATTGTACATCATCAAATCGATTTCATTATTGTCTTGCATAAATTTATTAGTTTTATGGTTAAACCTTAATGCATGTGATTTTAAACAAATATCAAATTTAATATTGTCTTGTCTAAAAGTTTTAATATTATCGTCATACCTCAAAACTTGCGACATTAAACAAATATCACTCCTATCTTTGCCTTCAGGTACATTCTTTATTAATTTGTTCTCTGCATCCCACATATCTCTATCTAATGTTAATACATTATAATATTTATCCCCCTGTTTTATTATGCTTTTCTCACCTTTTGTTAATATTTGATTAACAACAGCCACATCATTTGGCAATGTTCCAGGTAAAATGTTTGTTAATTGCTTATTTTTACCATCAAATTTAAGACCGTCTAAAGTCACAGTCTGATGTTTTGTAACACAATCGTTCTCATCAACAGAGGGTTTAACACGAACTAGCCTTTTATTATTAAAATCCCAAAAGTTTAGATCCATTTTTGGTACTTGAGAGACGTTTACAACATCATCGCTTTCTTTACCAGCCAACAAATTACTTATTTTTCGCTTTTTGGCATTCCAAATACCATTCTCCGATTCCAAAAATTCATAATTATTTTTGTCTTGTACAAAGACACCATCTTTTCTTATTAAAGTTTGCTCTAATGTGGGTACATCGGTTGAGCTTTCACCTCGTTTAACATTAGTAATTTTGCGTTTATTAGCGTTCCAATTATTACTCTTGGATTCTAAAAACTTATATTTAGTATTACCTTGTACAAAAACATCACCTTTCCTGGTTAACGTCTGCCCCAAAGTCGATACATCGTCAGTAAACTCCCCACCCTTAACATTACTAATTTTATAATTTAAAGCATTCCAACCATCATCTTTTAGATTTAAAGTAGTTTCTTTAAAACTTCTAGCTTCTGGTTTACTATATGGGTTATATACACGATAAAATGTATCTATCATCTTTTTATTTAATAAACAATTCCACTTTCCCTCAATTCTTCTATGATAGAATCTATCTCATTATCCACTCCAGAATTTCCCGCCAATCGGCTTAACCAAAGCAGTCTTAACCTATCTACAAGCTCATTAGGATCGTCCCAATAAACATAGTCTATTTTATTACCAGTTACCTGCCTTAAACCTTCACCAACAGTCTTAAACAGGGGTTTAATTATATTAAGATATTTAGTGTGTTTATTACTTGACATCGCCGCACCTGGTTTATAACCCTTTAAATGTGCATTTGTAGCTTCCAAAATCTCTTTATAATTTTGCAAATCAGCCTGACTATAGTTTATGGGTTCTTTTAAAGTTAACAATTCCCACAATCCCTTTGTCCCTTTATAAATTGTTTCTCCAACTGTAACATCATCATTGGCAATTTGAACTTCCTGATTCCCAATAAAAAATTTATGTCCTTCTCGCCTAATACCATATGTGGTGTCTGTCATACTACTTCTACTAAGGTAATTTCCTAAATAGTCTGATGCTAAAAGACCAAAATCTAATTTGTGTGGTGTTATCTGGGTTATTCTTGGTATTCTAGACGGGGTCTTTTCTAAAATCATTGGGAGAACTGGCCTCTCTGTTTTTGTGGCTAATTTTTTTAATTCTTGCAAAGGCTCTATTAATGGTTGGAATGTTTGGAACCTCTCTTCAGCCTCTAGAAATTTACCACGTTTTAACGCCCTATATTTTTCTCTTATTTGTTTTGCAGACTCTACCAATTCTTGTTGAATATTTGTTTTCATTTTATTTACATTTTATTTATCTCATTTGTCAAAGGATTATACTCAAACACCTTATCGTGTATTATTAGGCAATATGCAGATGTGTTTGAAGGGACATTTTCTGCAGTTTCAATTTCTAATTTAATATCTACAACCCCCTCTTTGACTGATTCATTCTGCCTAGAACAATCTATTACAATTAGAGGATATTTCTTTATAAAGTCAGCTCTGTTAAACATAGGATCGGGGACGGTGTTGTAGTAACTCTCCCTTAACCTCACAAACATCTCATAAGCTTTAGAGGCATCTCCATTTTCAAAGTCGAGATTTAAATCACTATAAGGATAATATTCAGAGTTTAAAAACACTTTGATATTTTTCAATTTACAGTGATCAAATTCATCAGTTCTTTTTCGTGCACTGTTGTCCCTACCTGTTTGGAAACCAAATATAATATACCTGGGCTTCTCCAAACTCGAAGACGTCTTAACTGACCATGTATGTCTCTTGGTTTCGGGGTATGATGGGAGTTCGTGTAGCTCCAAACTTCTAAATGCAATTTCCAAATTTTTATTTTGCAATAACATCTTTTGTAATTGAAGCTTCTCCCCATCAGATGGCACCACATGCGGCATCACCCACTGAATCGATTTAAGTGTAATTTTAGGAATAGGATCGACCCCAGTTGGTGCATTAGATGTTGTTAATATACAATTTAAGTCGTTTTTGGATCTTTTCAACACCAATTCTTGTTTAACATTTACTAAAACCTTATTAAAATCCTCAAACACACCCATTAACAGCTCTAACGGGACACAAGTACTAAACTTGCCGCTTTTATGGAACTCCTTTAAATTTTCATCAGAATCAAACGCTACATTTGACAATTTAGTTGTTTTATTGTAAGAGCACAATATTTTCATAAGACTGGAAATTTCCGGATTTCTTACAATATCTATTTCTTTACCAGCAACTTCATATCTAATTTCGTCAAATAAGAATGCAAATGCATTATTTATAAAATGTCCTTTATCATGATTCTCTATTTCTCCTTTAATATACAGATAACTCCTACATGGGAGTGTTAGTAAATCTTGATTATTTATGCATATTCGAATTTCATCGGAATTATTTATTGCTAAAGTGTTGTGTGGAACATAGGAGTGATTTGTAATTTTAACCACGCTATCGTCGTATTGGAATTTTCCTGTAACGTCTAGAAAATCTTCCATTTTTATTAATAGAAAATTTTAACTTCAACCCAATTGATCGCAGAAACCTGGCATTTTGCACACTCAGTCCGTTCTTGTAAATTCTCATATCTTTTTTATATGACAAGTAATTTTAGTTTCTTCTTTATTAAAGTCAATTGGCTTGTCGTGTTGATCTGCAAATGTAATGCTAACAACATCTAAACTTCTCTTATTTACAGGGAAGTATATAATATTTCTGGGGACCTCAATAATTTTGTAGCCGGGAGGAGCTTCTGGGTAAAAACTGTGTATGGTGTGTGATTTGTCACCATTTAAATAAGACCCATTCGCAATATTACATTTTACTCTAATCACATTTACATTATTTATGTTGATTTTATTTACGGATTTAAACGCAATATCTGGAGTAGAAAATCCTTTAAATCCCAATAATTCAGACCCTAAACACGGTTTTGTAAAATCAAACACATGGCTAGAATGCAATGTGGCTTTCATAGTTTTATTATCGGCTATAAGTACAAAATCTGGGAGTTGCTTTTGAATTTCCTTCGCAAGCTCAAACACTTCGTATGTACCTTCAGCAATTTCAATTACATTTGGAGCTTTGTGATCGTAATAATACACATCCTCACCCTCGTCTATAGTTAATTTTGTGTCTTTAAGTTTATTTAATTTTGGAACTAGCCCTTTGTAAAATATAAGTTTGACTTTTGTATTAATTAATGCTACTTTATTTTGTATAATAACTTCAACTTTACCATCTAATGCCCGGTTTAATTCGTCAATTGTGACCTCCCCTTTTGGGGTTGTAATTTTGTGCATTTTGTAATATGTCAAAGTATTTGTAGGTTTTTTAACATTAAATATAGAATTATAACTTTGAAAATCTACCAGCCCAATTACATAATCACCATTTAATTCTATAGGAGGAAAGAACACCGACTTCAACTCTGGCTCTGTACCCGTAAATGTTATAGTAAATGAATCCATTTTTATAAACTAAAATTTTTTCAGAAATGATAAACATAAAATTCCACAAATGGAACTGTTTAAATCTTGTATTTGATCAGTTGTATAGTAAATTTTAGATGGTACAAAATATTCAATTACCTCTTTTGGAGGCTGTATTCCGAATGGGTCAAAATATATTACAATATCTTTATTTTTACGATATGCTGTCCAATGTGTGCCCCTGTCACTGTCTAAATTAATAATTCCACATTCTCTTACTTTTGGTCTCTGTTTTCTTAGCTCGTTTTTTAGGTACACTCCTCGAAAGTGAGGCACGTCTCTTGCGGCCTCTAACAGCTGAAAGTTGTCCATCTTTTTTATTAAATTTTAATCCCATTCCCATTTTTGCCTTGCCCTTCATCAAATTTGTCACTGCATAAGCTGCTGCTTTTTCGGCCAGACTGGCGTCCTTTGCCGAAACCCTAGTCCAAGCCTGGTCCGCTAATCTCATATCTGCCTTGTTCCGGGCGGCTGTATCAGGATTATTCATGTAGAATATGTCGTGCTCTTTACAATAAGAGTCTAGCTTATTTTTTGGAGGTACATTTCTGGCTAAATTTTCACGTATCTTAGTTCCAGGACCACAATATGTATATGACGGTATGTGGAGGGGGAAAGGAAGGTTGTTTATAAGGGTATTTAACAAGCCACGGCCTCTATATGGCTTTAAGAATAATCCCTTACCTTGGACCTTTTTACACTTTCTCTTTGCCATTTTTATTATATAAAAAATGTCATTTATTCAACAAAAGAACAAATTTAAAATAGCACATAAAGAAAATACACCAAAGAAGTTGGGTCTATTTCCTAATAATATTCGCTGTCTTATAATAGGGCCTAGCGGTTCGGGGAAGACCGTTGTAATTTATAACTTAATTGTAAAAAAACAAGGATTAAAGTTTACAAATTTATATATAATATCCAAATCTTTAGAACAAGAAAAATATAAAAAAATAATTGAAATATTCCGTCTGTGTGATGAAGTTAAATTACACACATATTCAAACTGTGAAATCACACCAAATGATGTAGAATCACACTCAATAGTTGTATTTGACGACATAAATAGTCCAAATATCACACAATTTTTCTCAATGGGCAGACACAAAAATATTAACAGTTTTTACTTGTGTCAATCTTACAGTAAAGTAAACAAACATTTACGTGACAATGTTAATTTTCTAATATTATTTAAACAAGACGATTTAAATTTAAAACATGTGTATAACAATCATGTGGGAAATGATTTTTCATTTAACCAATTTAGAAATCTCTGCCATCAATTCTGGGACAGGTCTAAATATGGCTTTTTTGTAATAGACAAGGAAAGGCCAAAGAATAATGGGAAATATAGATTTATGTTTGACCAATTTTATAATGACCGAGGGCAAGAGTGTTAATGCCATCCAGAATAAATCTCTTGTCGTCATCAAAAGAGAGTACCTTTTTGTTCATCTTTAATGTTTGAAGATGGTGGTTTGTGGATTTAATTCTTGTAACATTCTCATAGTAATCTTCCCCGGTTGCAAGACAGTTTAAGTAATGTTGGTGTCTTAAGAGATGTTTAACTGTAGCATTGTCAGCCCCCTTTGCCTTTTTAACCTCTAGCTCATTTTGCTTTTCTTTTTCGTATAACCATTGTAAAGGAATGAAAGAGTATAATTTTGGCCTTAAACCACAATATTCATACATAATTTGACCATTTAATTCGTCTTTAAACTTGCCCGTAACTTTTTTATTTTTATCAGAGTATAAGAAATGGTCTTTACTATATGCAGAGGTGTCAAAACAGTCCAAGTCACATTGTATTTCCTTGTAAAAGTCCTCTGTTACTATAGAATAAAGAAGGCTGTCTGTGTCTGTCATTAGGAACTTTTTATTCTTAAATTTTGACATATAATTATAGTGGAAATCATACATTATTACTTTACTGATATCCAAAATGGTCATTCCTAAATATATTGGTTTATCAAAATTTACAATTAATTTATTTAAATGTACAGCATGCAAATTGTTATCGAACATTTTGCTACAGTCAAACCTTGGCTTTGTAACGTACTTTGTTAACTTAGACTCGTCTACAAGATGTATATCACGAAACTTACGTTGGTTCATAATTGTTCGACCAAAGAGACTGTTATTTAACAGTTTGTAAAAGTCTTTTTCAAAATCATGTTTAGCTTTTTGTCGCTTTTCAATATTAAAATTAATATAGGGTGCAAGCCATTTCGACTGTCTAAATTTTAAAATTCTGTGGTATTTTGTAACTACCAAACCCAGTTCTTCGTATTTTTTTAGTGCTTTATAATGCAAAATATATTTAGTTTTGTCATTTAAATTTGGTATTAATTTTCCATTCATTTTTTCTGGTGCGAGCGGGTAGTCATTATGCAAATCGTGTAAACTTTTATCGTATTTTAAATCAACTTCCAAAATAAATCCAAAGTTTTCATTTTGATTGTATTTATAATCTTTCTCATTTGTCCATCTAAAGCCATCGATGGGCAACGACTCGCACATTGCTGTAGAGTATAGCGAGTTACAGTCTAAGTATACAAGATATGTGCTTTCTTGATTTGGGTCATAATATTCGCCCATGTACTTATTATTGGCTTTAGCATAGCGCGTGGAAATCATACTTACACCGCCTCTAATGGCATGTTCTATAAACAAATGCATGTCAATGTCACGAAATAATTGTAATTTTATGCCGGTCATTCTAAGACATGCCTCCCATGTTAGTCCAGGCAATGAGTACATATGAACAGGGTCGAGTTTATAATCCTTTAAACATAAGTCCCTAAATGTCTCAAACACATCAGCCAATAACAACACATCTGTTTTAAGGTATAAATCGTGATATTCTTTTAAATTCTTTATATTAAAATGATTCCATACGTTTTTAGCATGTTCATATTGTGCAGGAGATATACATTCTTTAGTTAGACTACTGTAAAATGCCTCTATGGGTGGGAGAGGCTCTAAAAACTTTTCTGGTCCTGTCATGTATTCGTACGGATATTCGCCCTTACGCTGTAGTAGTGGATTGTCTATAAATCTAAACGTATTTAAATTGGAAGCTAATTTGCTTAAGGGAAGGGACAGAAAGTTGTAGGAATCCAAAAATACTAAATCATCAACAGAGAATGAAATATACTTTTCCATATCTTTGGCTATGCAATTCAATTTGCGATTAAATTTTCCTAAGTTTTGCATTATTAAATGACCATCATAGTTTTTAAGATTGTGGAAGAATACTGGAATTTTCTTGGTTACTTTATAGTTTAAATTACAAGAGTTATGGGAGGGCCCTCTGAACTCACCTGTTAAGTGACAATGGTCGCACACTTGATCACACAGTAACGGCTGGCGGCATATGTGGCAGCGTGTAGAGTTTTGAAATAACGTCTCTTGCTCTGGAGTCATTACAAGGGGAACATATACTCCCATCTGACTTTTAATAAAGTCATAAGTTTTAAATAATTTTTCGAAAAACACATCCATTACATTTTCACCACTGTACAACTCTTCGTAAATAATTTTAGAATCTCTCACTACAACATAAGCAAATCCAGAAGCAGTGTGTTTGTTAGAGTTTATAAAACATTCGAAATCTGCATAAATCACAAAGGGAGCTTTAAGTTGATATTTGTAATTCGTAAATTGTAATGTATCTTTTTTAGACATTTGTACTCTTTGGGCAACAAAGGTTTTACAATATGTTGTGTGACGTTCCAATATATCTTTAGTGTAAAAATGTTGCACACAGAACTTGCAAAAATATTTCTTATTACTGTATTTTGTAGAATTAAACATTAACTTATCAAAATCACGAATTAAACAGTAATGTGATTTGCGGCTTTGTTGTAAAAGCAGCAGGTTTGCGTGCGTATTACTATTTAGTTTAGTTATTCTCAATGGATATATTAATTGTCCTTCAATTCCATATACATTAACACTTATATTATTTTGTTTTTCAAATTTATCAATGTCGGATATTTTTACGGGATATTTTATATTTGTCATATTTAACTGACCTACGTGGGGTTCGTAGTAAAATACTCGATTTGCATTTTCTTTACAATTCCTTGGTTTTAATTTTGCTAAAATACTCTACAAAAAACATTTATTATCACTATTTTTAATATTTAAAACAGCGTGTTTTGATTTTATATTTTCTGGTGTGGGGATGTATGACTTGGGAGTTAGGGGTTTATACTTGTAAACATGCAGCTGCCAGTATTTAGTATGGTCATATATCCATCCACTGCCTTGGGCTTGATACTTGTGCATGGAGGTATCGATCTTAAAAAGTGCTTCTTTAATTTGAGTTTTTAATTGTGCTTTCTCAATTGATAAATTAGTCAAACTTCGAAAATCAGCAATACATTCTTTGTCAATGATTAAATCACCATTATTGTCCACCGAGTGTTTGATGAACTTTACCCTCCTAATAAGAATCCATTTGATAGGTAGGGGACAAGATTGAAGAGTGTCTAATACTTCCACAGATTCACCGTTAAAAATATACAACTTGTAAGGTCGTTTGTCACATCGTAGGTGGTGGCGTTTCTTTTGACAGTTAATAGCCTTCTTACACACATTACAAATATTGTGGTTCTCTAGCATATGCATTTTAAAATGATTGTTATTATCAAATATTTGATGGCATTTTTTACAAATTTTAGGAATAACTTTGTGAATGTTACGATAGTGTCTGATTAAATTACCTCTTTTGGAGCAGGGCACGGAGCATATTGCACACGACAACATGTTGGATGTAAATAAGTTTTGAGATGACATTACTCTGCTTTTTATAAACAAAAAATTACCATTTTTTAAATTAGACAAAAATTATTTAACAGCGGTTTTTAAATTATATTTTACAAGTTTACGAGAGTTCATATTCGAAATGCAGTCACATTCGAAATATGATTTACAAATGGATATTTAAATATGGAAACCTTAAAATTTGGAAATGGTGAATTGGAGATTTACAAATATTAGGCTATTTCACAATTTTCGGATGGATTAACAGTTGTGATTGTCCCTGAAGACACCACCTTAGCTACAACTACCGTCGCTAACACTCCCAGCTAACCGGAGTCCTGGGTGTGAGGTGTGGAGAGGCCGTGGCGCCGAGATGTCCGGTGGAGAGGCCGTGGCGCCGAGACGTCCGGTGGAGAGGTGAGCCGTGACGTCATCTGGTGCCGGTGGTGAGGTGTCAGTGGTGAGATGTCGTGTCACTGGTCTTGTAGAACAATAGTGCTGTGTCTTGTGGGTGGCTCCTTATATACACGTCGAGAGGATTTTCAATTTAACCAGGAAATTACCTCACATTGGCTGGACTTTCTATGGTAAGTGGAAATTCTGGTCAATGTGACGCATGCTTGCACATGACCGACTTTAGTGTGTTAGTATGTCAGTGTGTCAGTGAGCGGTGGATTGTTGCGTGTGCCGTGGCGTCATGGTTGGTGGGCAGCGATGCGGATCGTTGCGTGTGCAAGCGGTGGTGCGGATTGTTGCGTGTTTTAATTAATCAGTTGGCAGTTCGACCGTAGTTGGGATTTATTAAAACACTACGACAATCATCCAAATTTTAAATCAAGAAGTTGGCGGTAGTATTTTTTTTAATTTGGGGGAATTTATTAAAACACCAATAACACATCCAAGGACACAAAACACACCAGAGATAGTTTTTGAAAATTTTAAAAAGTATAGAGGGGGATGGGGACAATATATTTAATATAGGCAAGGGTTGGGTATTAATATAGGCCAACAAGGAAACTTGTGTAAGGCGGGAGCTGGCGTCGGTCCAAAAACGGCTCCCCATAAGAATAACATGGGGAAAAAGCGCCGAATAGTATGCCTCCCCGCCATTTCACATCTACTTAGCGAACGAGCTCATCTTGAAAATGAACGAGAATTTTACATAAAACAAAATCAATGACATTAGAACAAGACAACCTATGTCGGGACAGCTAGTTATATATAAATATATATGTGTTTCAACGGCAAGGTTGTATGGACAAAATATGATTCCACATCAGATATTTTAAGTACCATTTTCACCCTGTCTGACTTCTTTTCGAGAGGAAATATTTAGCTGCAAAATCTAGGGATATTTATTTTGAAATGTTAACTGTCCCAATTTCCCTTTAGCTCGCCATCTGTTCACTACCTTATATAAACGATATTTGACACACACTCGTGTTTAATATTAAGTAAGGATGTGGTTGACTAGGATGTGATACTAGGATAGTTGATATTACAAGAAGACTCTAAATCTTCTTTTTAAAAGACTGGGCAGTTTCCGCACTAAGGCCATCGTCATAGTCTACAACCCCACCAACAAATATTGATACATAAACGTTTAAAATATACGAGCAAGTTAAATTGGTTGGGTAGCACAGTTTTAGTGCTCGCTTTAAAAGGGTAGCACGGTTCTCGCTTTATAATCTGAATTTTGTCAGATCGATCCGGAGTAAATCCTGAGAATATAGGATCCAGCTGCCGTTTGATATCGGGATATTATTTTATGATTCTGGCTAAATAATCGGTTATTGTCAGTATCAAGGCTACACAAGGCATCTCACTCATTCAACACTCATAATTGACTCATATTCTCCTAAAAACTTACAAGTTGCGGTGAAGTCTTATAAAGTGATTTAAGTGATTATGGGATTATAAGCTAGACTATGCCAATTGCTTAAACTGTCAGTCTCTTAATACAAATATTTAAAACGTACTCTGTTTGATTTATCTTAGTATTAATCATTAAGGAAAGAGTAACATTAACATTTTCAAAAATCACTCAAAATGTGTATTTGTCATCATGTCAAATATCCATTACATCAGGAATATCTTTCATCGCATTATGAAGGTTTTGTTTTTTGTTTTACAGCTATACTGGATTGGTAACTGTTGATTTGTATACTAAGATTTTCGCATTGTATCATCTGTATGGCCATGAAGACAAATCATGAATTGGTTAGCCTATGACATGTTATAATTGTTTTGGTACCTTTAGGACTTATAGAAAACAATGCACTTTTTCATTTTGAAACCTAACACATATAGCATTTTAATTGCCGTTAAAAACACTATATAATTTTAATATAATATTTGTGACATGTAAAAAGGTAATATTTATATAATATAACAAAGTTTTGTGAATAATTGCTGACAATTGCAAATAAGAATTGCTGGTGCTTCTTGGTTTTGCATGTCTGGGCAAACTCGCGATTATCTTGTCCGGGAATGTCGGAAAGAAGTTGGAGACAATAATTTGAATTTTTGCTTGGCCTGAGAGGACAGGAGCTGAGTCACGTGACGGCCGGCGTTCTCGGCTTCAAGATCTTTCGGTCCAAAGCTTATAAATTGACACTCGCTGGGCGACTGTGTCATTTTACGTACATTTCTGGTGTCGGAAGTTTGTCACTAGTCTACTCAACACGAAGTGAATTTCTTCAGATTGGAAGGTACAAAAGTTGTTATTAAATTTAGAGTCTTAATTCAAATAATTGCTGCATTTCTCATTTTGTTGTTTTTCAAAAAAGGAGATCAGTCTGTAAAACAATTATTTATTTTTCAGGGTTCGAAGCGTTTCTATTATTGGGTTGAAGATAAACTAAGACCAGACTGATAAAGTACAGAAAGAAGAATTACATAATTAAAGTTCAGTAAATATGAAAAATCGAACAGTTTATTTATACTTTGAAATATTGAAGAGATAAGCAAAACCAAGTTTTAGTTTTATTTAGAATTTTAAATTATTTTATTTTACAACAAAGACTTTTAATTTGTTTGTTTAAATAAATACAAGAAGATTTTATTTGATTAATTTTTATTTTGAAAGACCACTTCTTAACCTCAAGAAATATTATAGCCTGTGTGACGCTTAGCGTCACCCTATTTTATATAGTGCGCGCAAACTCCGTCGCGCAGCCACTGCCTGGAGCACTTCGCCTGTCGCGCCGTTGACAGAGCGAACAACTTTTTTCCGTCTTGTCAACGAAATCTGGCTTAGCGGCGTCCTCTCCCCCTTCCTACTGCCGGCGTCAGAAAGGACGGACGTGTTGAACCTCATCTCTGCAACCAATTCGCACAACCGATAAGTTTTCATTTAAGTATAGGGTAATTTAGAGACAGAATGGCTGGCTAAACAGCTTATTAAGGGGAAACCCATAAGGTTCGCCCCGATACAGGAATGTAGGAACAAATAGTAGTGTTCGGGCCTGGCCCGAACACTTTGCAACAGGTTGAATTTTCAGCACGTTTAGACCAAATTAACCAGACTCCCCAGAAGATTATCCATAGTTTTTTGATTAGCTTGCTGTATTTCTATACATTCATTTACCTTAAGGATTAGTTACCATGCTTAGATCAATATTGCAATAACCTCAGATGCAGATTTAGTATATATCAGTTTTTGGAAGGATCTTAGTTAGTTCATTACAGTTATTTAGATTAAATCAAAGCTGGCTAAGTAGGCTTTCTGGTCTCGGGTAAAAGATCTCACGTTCCTCTGGCCACCCCTATAAAATCTAAGCTACATATGGTAGCAGGCTTAAGCCTAGGGCCAGAGAGCTTTAGGCAGCTTTGTTTTTTGTAGGTTAGAAAACTTAGGATTTAGTCGATGAATCTTCTGGGGAGTTTATGTCCCATATCAGACTTTTTAGAATGCTAGACTGACACCAGGAAGGTAGGGGGCCTAGCCCTCAATTTTTGAGGTTAAACCTTTTCCAAATTTATCTAACTAGGGTGACCAAGGGAAAATAGTGTGTCTTAGGTAGGATTTTGTATTTGTTGTTCTGTTTTGTATTTCAGTGAGAATCCACAACTCATCAGGCCTTGGCAGCAGTACAAGTGTTTCAGTGATGTGATTCAGTGTTTAGGATTTTAATTTGTAAGCCTAGCAAGAGGCATATCTGGTCTATAAAAAAAATGTATTGGGTACAGGTCTCAGGTATGGTGGTTTAACGGCCATAACCCAATTTTTATTACAATTAGAATGGCATTTGGCCAAAACCAAGGTGTTTTGTTTTGTTATACAAATAAAGACCAGTTTCTATAGTTAAAGCCAACACCTTGCTATGTGTTAAATTCAGTGACTGTTTTTTATGTTATTTAATTGTTCAATAAAATATATTTATCATGCTGCAGCCTCATCTTTTACAACTGTTAGTCTGTGGCTACAATTGTGCTGTTTGTCTGTCCAATGTTTAATTTATTCTTTGTACTATGTGATTTTGTCTTTAAAATTATGTGAATATATTTTCTCACACTATTGGTCATCCCTAGTAACAATAATATTCTTTTAGGGTAAGCATTCAGTGGGCCAGAAATACAGGGCCAGGATCTGCCAATAGTAAAGTTTTTAGGGCCTAGCAGTTTTTGCAGTAGGAAGTTTTTTGCAAATTTTGGATCAGTAAAACCCTTTAGGCTAGATTTTTATGGTATATAATTGTAGAATGGGTTCTCAGGACATGTCTAACATAGGTAACCATAGTCAATTTAGTTTATATTTTGCATTTCAGTTGGTTTTTAACTCAGTTCACTTTTAGGCTAAGTCAGAATTCTGGCTTGGTACAGCTGGCATTTTACATCAAGGCATTAATGTAACGTACTGTAGAATATATTTTTTCTTTTTCCTTGTGCCAAATGTATTTATAATTATGCGTTTTGAGCAACAACGTGCCTCTAGTAATTCGGTCGGGGCTTGTGTTTATAAATTGGTCGATACTCCGGCCGGTCACGCTACGTCACAACTACGTCACTCGCCACCAATTCTTGTGCTGAACTTAGCTTACCTACAGCTAACGTCTGGTTGGGCGGCCAATGGATTAGCGCTGCACCCACCTTTTTTGCTAGTAAAATCTTTTTCAATTAGTTTAACTGAAGTTAAACCGGCACTTTTATCAATTTTATTTTTGCTTTTGTGCAGTTACTTGTTCAGGGAACCGAATTTTACATTTGGGGAAAATTTAGGATAGCTCATGCCCATTTGTTTTCTTTTGTGGTTAAATACGGGACATTAGGGGCCGACCTTTTCCTTTCATTTCACAAATAGACACCTTCCAGTGTCGGTCGGCGAAGCTTGGGTTTTCCCTTCACTGTTAATTTATTTATGACCCAAGCAAGAGTAGGGGGCATTAGAGGGTTCAAAACCAGCAAAGGCGTGCGAGGAGGAATGAGGAATCGCCCCCCCCCCCGACGTCACCCCCCCCGACGTCACCCCCCCCCGGTGACGTCAGCCCCCCCCCCGGTGACGTCAGCCCCCCCCCTGACGTCAGCCCCCCCCCGTCACGTGACCCGACATAAACCTAACATAGGCTTTGTCCACCAGTTGTATTATAAATTTGTTTTGTTTGTTTTTTGTTGTTGTTTTTTTTTTTTTGTTTTGTTTAGTTTAATAATTTAATATAATATTATAAAATACGAATATAAAAGTACAAATACGAATATAATAGATTATTGAAGTTGAACCCTTCGATAGCTTATGACAGCTGTGAAACCATTGGAGAGGAAGCCGTTAACCCTCTCTTTTACTAGGCTCAGCTCCACCGGCACATTGGCAGTGAACCAACGGGGGAAGAAGTGTACTCTTCCGTCTTCCTCTACCAAGCCGAGGTGGAGGATTATTAATCCATGATACATTTCTTCTTCTATCCGTTGAAACGCAATGGCCACAGTGCAGGGGCAGCACAAGACGTACATGGTGTCCGACATGGTGTTCCGTTGACTGTTCCGCCTATGTGACCGCCACAGTTGGTTTACTCATTAGCGGTTTCAGTGGAAAGTCCCACGACCGATTTCACCGAAACTGCCATGACGTCATCCTCCGCCTACGTGACCGCCACAGTCGGTTTACCCATTAGCGGTTTCAGTGGAAACTTCCACGACCGATTTCTCTTCCCAACCGGAGTGCTATTTATGAGCACGTCTTCAGAGGTTTCACCAGTTTGTCTTTGGAGCTCTTACTGTGCGGACGAAGTAGTGCTGTCTCTGCGGTATACCTACACAACTTGCTGTTCATTGCCTTTGGATTCTCGTAACAGTTAACGTAAGTAACATGCAATTTACTTTTTCATCAGAAAGTTTACCAATGCTCTAAAATCTTATTAGTTAAAATTAATATTTAATGTTTTGAATATCTCGGTACACTGAGTCTTGTCCTTGTCTCTTTTCAGATGGAGATGAGTGAAACTGTAATGACCTTGGAACAGTTGTGTTTTCTAACGATTAAAGTTAACGAATCAAATTTAAAAAGTAAAATAGACTCGCTTCCACTCCTTTTTAAAAACGTTTTGAGTGAAATAAAATTTGGTTTCGCTTTTAAATCGAACTTTCAAGTGCCTAGTGGAATTATAGACGAGGGCGAAATCGCTATGTGTGAGCGTAACAAAGACAAAGACGTGTACCAGTGTTGGGAATGTCATACGAGCGATTCATGCCATCTATTTCTATCTAACATTATTAAAAGGGTTAGACTCGCCTCGTTCCCAGGGGTATCGCTACCAAAGTGTTTTTGCTGCGACAATTGTGCCTTTGTAGCGGACGGGGAATACAGATACCCGATGTTTTTGTAGATGGTTGGTCCCTGCATGTGTGTGGTCTGCGGCCGCGTGTTCGCAAACGCCGGAAACCTGACTCGCCACACGAGAGCCGCTCACAGCGACCGCCATCTCAACTGCGACGTCTGCGGTAGACGCTTCGGGCGAAGCGATAACCTGCGACGCCATCTCGCCACAGTTCATCTTCTCACTCCTCACGACCAAGCGCCAGGTACGGTTCTTATGTTAAACAAGACTAGGTGGATTGCTAGCCTCTGTGTAATTCCTCACCCTTGTATTTACTGGACCTAGGTAAACTGGCGATTGTGATGAGGAAGAGGTCGTTAGTTCTCTATACAGTTCCTCACTCATCCTCACGATCAAGCGTCAGGCATGGTTTTTCTGTTAAACAAGAAACCGCCAGTACTAATGACTTGTTTTCGAGAGAGAGTAAACGGCTTTAGTCGAGTAAACAGATTCAAGTAGTAAACAAGGGGCTGCCAGCCTCTGTGCGATTCCTCACTCTTGTATTACTGGGCCCGGGTAAACTGGCGCTCGAGATGAGGAAGAGGTCGCCAAGCCTCTATATAATTCCTCACCCTTGTATTTACTGGGCTCAAACTGGTGATTGAGATGAGAAAGAGGTTGCCAGTTCCTCACCTTCGTGTTTATCGGGGTCACTAATAGGACTTGTTTTCCTGTTCGCAGGCCATCCGTGCCCGTTGTGCTCCGTCGCCCTGGCGGGTCCCGAGGATCTTCACCACCATATGGAAGCGGTCCACGGTGCGAGCCCGTCTGCTTCAACTTCCTCCTCCTCCTCTGCAACACCACCCTTCAGAGACCCACGGCCCGAGTGCGACGCGTGCGGGCGGCGATTCTCCCGCGAGGACCTGCTCCGGCGTCACGTGCAGCTGGTGCACGTCAACGAGGCCCGTTGCACCGAGTGCGGCGCCCTTTTCCGCAGGGCCGCTTATCTCCAGCGGCACATGGAGAGCGTCCACCGCGGTATGAGGTTCGCGTGTGCCTACTGCGACCGAGGCTTCACCCGACGCTATAACCGGGACCAGCACGAGGCCCACAACTGCCCCATCGTGAGGAACCTCGTTGTGGACGAGATGCCGCGCCTGCCCGTTCTGTCACCCGAGCCCCGGCCCAGCCGCGAGCCCCAGCCCGGACCTAGCCGCGAGCCCCAGCCCGGACCTAGCCGTGAGCCCCAGCCCGGACCCAGCCGTGAGCCCCAGCCCGGACCAAGTACGGCACCCGACGGGATGGTGGGTGGTGGCGGACTACCCACGTTTCGCCCCATCCAACGGGCGTTCCGCGGACGGCTTCTGACCTACGGCCTGTCCCGGCCCATGGAGGACTTCTTGGCCGTGGAGGACGCGTTGGTGCTGCTGTTCGACAGCGTCCTGGAACTGTTGGCCGACGTCAGGACTCGACACCCTAACATCAAGGTCAACATGTTCCTGGAATGTGAATTCGCCAACGTTCACGGAGCCACCTGTCTGCGGGCCTTCAAGACGAAGAACGTGCCTCTCACCGCTGCGTCCAACTTGGAGGACTTCCTGTCAGCGTCCTTCCACAAGTTGGAGGAAGAGAAGGAGCAGTGCCTGCTAGTGGGTAGCGGGTGGAGCTATCTCCGGATACGCGACCTGGAGATCCGCGTCAACCTCTACACCCCGTTGGGAGAACGCGGAGCCAGGTTCGTCCAGCTTCCTAGGACCATCTGCGAGACGCGTGCCGTTATCAACGTGCAAAACGTCGATGACATGTGCTTCGCGTACGCCATCCTGGCCAAGTTCGTCGCGCAACACCCGGAGAGGCCCGCATCGTACACACCGGACGTCATGGCACGCTACGACTGGGTCGGCCTACGCTTCCCCGTGGCTGTGAAGGACATTAAGGTCTTCGAGAGGAGGAACGCCATCAGCGTTAATGTGTACGGGATCGAGCGTGCTATGGTGGGGAGACGCCCTGACGGATCGCCAAAGTTCCAGGATCGCGTGTTCCCGCTGAAGATCTGCAAGCGGGAGTTGGAGGATCATCGGGACCTGCTGTACGTGACTACTGGCGGGGACAGTCACTACGCCTACATCACAAACATGAGTAGGCTAGTGCGAGCCCAGCTGACGTCCCGCGAAAGCGCTATCTACGTGTGTAAGCGATGCTTCGCTTACTTCGACAACCAGCCCAACAAGCTGCAACTGTCCGGTGCCGAGCGTCTGGAGGAGCACATGCGATACTGCACCGCCAAGGCTCCCCTCCGCTTGGACTTATCGAAGAAGCAGCAGATCCGCTTCGCCCACCCCGAGTACACTCGGCGCGAGTGCTTTTGCGTTTATGCCGACTTTGAGTGTGCTCTGCAGCCCGTCGCCGCTGACCCTGCGGAAGCGCCGCCTGGCACAAGGCCCCTGCAACTGCACGTCCCGTACGCCTTCGCTTACCAGATCGTGGACTCGCTCGGCCTGGAGGAGTTCGAGCCCCGCGTCTACTTCGGGGCAGACGCGTCCAAGGTCTTCATGGAGAGGCTCAAGATGGACGTGCTGGCGCTGTGGGAGTTCCTATTCAGCATGAGAGCTCTGCACCCTTCTCTGACCCGGCAGGAGATGGACGAGTACCTGGCAGCGACTCACTGCTACCTCTGCGGGAAGGAGTTCACGAACCAGGACGTCAAGGTGCGGGACCACAATCACGCCCCGCCCTACGAGTTCCGAGGAGCCGCCCACCGCTCGTGCAACCTCAGGTACCGGGAACAGCGACACATCAACTGCTACTTCCACAACCTGTCCAACTACGACGCCCACTTCGTAGTGCGCGAGCTGGCCATCGACCCCGGCGACGTGGACGTGTTGGCCCACACGGAGGAGCGGTACATCGCTTTTACCAAGCGATTCCACTTTGGTCAGCCCGGGGACAACCAACGACAGAGCAGTTTCGCGGTGCGCTTCCTAGACACCTACAGGTTCCTGTCCATGAGCCTGGCCAACCTGGCGGCGGGACTCCCCACGGACAGGATGCGTGAGACGAGGAAGCGCTTCCCCGACGACCGGCTGTTCGACCTGGTGCGCAGGAAGGGCGTGTTCCCCTACGACTTCGTGACGTCCTACGACACGCTGTACAGGACCAGGGAGTTGCCGCCTAAGGAGGCGTTCAGGAACTCCATGACCCTGGAGGACGTCAAGGACGAGGAATACGAGCACGCCCTCAACGTGTGGCGAGCCTTTGAGTGTCACAACCTCAAGGACTATGCGGACAAGTATCTGCGATGTGACATCGCCCTGCTCACCGATGTCTTTGAGCAGTTCCGCGACACCTCGTTGGCAGAGTACGGGCTGGACCCTGCCCACTATTACACCTTGCCGTCCTACGCCTGGGACGTAATGCTCAAGACCTGCGACGTGGAGCTGGACACGCTGCAGGACTTTGACATGTACCTGTTCGTGGAGCAGGGGATCCGGGGAGGCATCTCTCAGGCCATCACCCGCTACGCCAAGGCCAACCACGACAGGTGCCCGGACTACCGCCCGGACGAGCTTAAGCGCTTCCTCCTGTATCTGGACGCCAACAACCTCTACGGCTGGGCCATGTCCCAGCGCCTGCCGACCGGAGACTTCCAGTGGCTCAGCCGTGAGGAAATACAGGCGTTGGACATTGCGGCGCTAGACGCGGAGGCCGATCGAGGCTACATCTTGGAGGTGGACCTCCACTACCCTGCGCGCCTACACGACCTGCACAAGGACCTTCCCTACTGCTGCGAGACGAAGCGTCCGCCAACAGGGAAGTTCCCCAAACTGTTGACGACCCTGGACGACAAGACACACTACATCTGTCACTACAGGGTCTTGCAGCAGGTGCTGCAAAACGGATTGGAGCTGGTCGCGGTGCATCGGGCGATCTCCTTTCGCCAGTCGCGGTGGTTGGAACCGTACATCCTGATGAACACGGAGCTGCGGAAGAAGGCCAAAACGAAGTTTGAACAGGACTTCTTCAAGCTCATGAACAACGCGGTCTTTGGCAAGACCATCGAGAATGTACGGAAGCGCCTCAACGTGAAGCTGGTGTGCACCCCGGAGAAGTTTTCCAAGTACGTCGCCAGATCCAACTTCCTGGACCGGACGTACTACATGGAGGACGTGGCCCTGGTGCATCTGTCCAAGGTCAACATCGTGTTGGACAAGCCCGTCTACGTAGGCATGACAGTCCTGGAGCTGAGCAAGTGGCTCATGTACGAGTTCCTGCGCAAGATGAAGGAGCGCTACGGTGACCGCCTCACCGTGGACTACATGGACACAGACAGCTTTGTCTTTGACATCGTGTCCCAGGACGTCTACGCCGAGATGAAGGAACACCTGGACGACTTCGACACCAGCGGCTATCCGAGGTCCCACCCCTGCTACAGCCCCGTCAACGCCAAGGTCATTGGAAAGTTTAAGGACGAGTGCAACGGCCTGTCCTTATTCGAGTACCTCGGCCTGCGGTCCAAATTATACTTTATGGACATTGAGGACGTGGCGACAGGCAGCAGCAAGGCTCTCAAGCGGGCCAAGGGGGTGGCAAAGGGCGTTGTCAAGAATGTCCTCACCCCCGACAACTACAGAGAGTGCCTGTTTGACGGGGTCCAAAAGCGCACCACCAACGTCCGCTTCCAGTCTCACTTGCACCGGGTCTACACCGTGGAAGTGGACAAGCTGAGCCTCAGCCCGACCGACGACAAGCGGTGCGTCCTCCCCGACGGCATCCACACTCTGCCGTGGGGACACAAGGACGTCCCGCCACTACCGCCAGCCAGGAGAGGAGATCGACGGATGGAGGTGGACGGTGAGGAGGAGGAGGAGCGCCAGGACGAAGACGAGGAAGAGGAATTCCCTGTTTAGTTTTAATATTAATTTTAAGAAAAATTTGTAAATAGTATTTGTAAGAAAATATAATAGCTTTATGTACAGCACAAACCTGAGTTGTTTATTTCCTCCCCTTTGCTCACTCAAAAGCCGTTAGGCTTAAAGTGTGTGAGAAAGGCGTTATGGGCCGTTTGGCCCGAGCCGTGCAGCTTAAAAAGCCCCCGCCAACCGGGAGTGGTTGGCGGCGCGTGTCGGGGACGGCCCTGAAGGAGTTGCCCAGGAAGGAGTTGCTAAGTGGTTTGCTGACGCTCAAGGTTGCACCCTCGAATTACTCAGCGGTTTGCTGATGTCCGAGGGGTCTCGTGACGCGCCCTCTTTGGCGACCTTCACTGCCGCTTGGCGGGGGCTCAGCCAGTGACACGCGCCGCTGGTATATAAACCTGAGGTCCAGCCCCGCTGCCTCAGTTTTGCTAATTTTTTAAATTTAGTAAGGAGAAAGGAGAAATGAAAACACAAGCTTTATCATTATGAGGCATGTATTGTACAGTAATAAGGTTACATACACATACTACAAAAACCTTACAAATTAGTTTTAAGCGAATATGGAGTGGAAGAGTCTGCGGACCAGAGCGTCGTTGGCGGCGGGAGCGGCAGGGTCGAAGAGCTGGACGTAGTCGCTGAGTGACGTGCGGAGAACAGCCCGGCAGTACAGGTAAGTGAGGCAGTAGTAGCCGCAAACAGAAGTATCGTAGCCCTGGAGCCGATACCTGTTGTAGACATAGTGGCGGTGATGAGGATTGCGCCTCAGGAACATTTGAAAGTCGGCCTGGTATGGCGGCCTTCCGTAGCTGTCCAGGTACTCGAGTCTGTCCTCTTCCGAGCAGTAAAACGCCACCCAGTGTTTGCCTCCCTCGGTGTGTGCTACCGTGTTGGACACGATGGCGGTGAGAGGCTTGACCGGCACGTCCGGTAGTTGGTCAGAGGCGTAGACCGCAACGTTCCTCAGTCCGGGGATCTTCGCCAGGCATTCTCTGATCTGGACGGTATTCATCGTGGGCGGAAGCAGCACAGGCAGCTCGAGGTGGACGAGTCCAGTGTGTCGTTAGCCACGAGCCAGTCCCGCAATACTATGCAGTTATGAAGGGCGCAACGGTTGTGGGAGCTCTTATGGTGGCGACAGCGCAGGGTCCGGTAGGTGGGCGGACCGTTGAGCGACCCACAGCCCAGATCCTCCATGTCCTGAGCGGTGGTGGCGGCGGGCTCGGTTATGAGGTGGCGTTGTACAAAGTCCCTCTTCTGCGATCCTTTGACGTAGACCAGGGGACGGTGGATGAGGCAGGAGCGCAGCTTGTCCAGCAGGGCGACGTACGCGATGTCCCCCTGGTCCCACTCCAAGCCATGGCAGTGGCGAGTGACCCAGACGCTCTCGCGCTGTTTCTCGGAAGTCAGGAGGTCCTTACTGAAGGGCGGGCGGGCGATGTGATGTAGGAGCAGCGTGCCGGTAGTCACGTCCACCACGCAAACCTCTTTCAGTAGAAAGTCATTATCACTGTCTTTAAAACACTGCATATCCATCACCACGCTTCCGTGATGACAGCGCGCTGGCGGTGGCTCGTTGTAGATCGGTGGCGGCACGTCCATCCCGTACGGCTGACTGAACTCGACTGAGCGCTGGCGGGAGCGCGCCTAGCGGGATAACCTTGGGTGCGCGCGCCGCCATCACCTAACGGTCCGCGCACGGTGACCTTGAGCGCGCGGCAACTCGTTTACCCGCCAAAACCTAACGGTCCGCGCGCGGTGACCTTGAGCGCGCGGCAACTCGTTTACCCGCCAAAGTCGACTGTGACGTTGCGATGACGGTCCACCTCCACGACGTTGTCCAACTCGGCGTACACTATGCAGTTGAACGCCTCCGCCAAGGCTTCGGAGAACCCAATCTCTATGCGCAGGTTACCGTTGCGCACCAGGTTCCAGTGGCTGGATTGAGAGGCCGCCATATCGGGTGTCAGATCAAACGCCATCAGGCAGTATCCGTAGGGGTATTCGTTGCGACTGACTTCGTTACCACAGTCTGAGAAACTGATGCCGGTGCCAGTGTACAGCGTGTGGTAGGCGAGCACGCACAACTCCTGACCGAACGTGTAATCCGGTTGAAGCGGCTTACATGGCACTTGCTCACCGTCTATGTACAGCGCGAAGAAGTTCACGTGGCTGTGGGTGAAGTTGAACGGGTTCTTCTTGTAGTCCCCGTTGAACGCCTGATTGCTGACCAGGCCAACTATAACGCGTTTCGGCAGTTGACCCAGAAACACACTGTCCAGAGTCTTGCTGCTGATACCGGAGGGTAGTGTGAAGGATTTGACTTCCACGCGCGTAATGGGATATTTGGCTGTGCCCGACTCCAGCGTCCTGCTGTGAGCCAACAGCACGCTTGGGTTGATCTTACAGCGGCGCATAAACAGGTTGACTTTGGCGATGTCCACTTTGTAGTCTGTCACGGTTTTGGACATGATGGAGAATGAGTTCTTTGACCTGATCAGGCGAAAGCGCATCTCCACGCCGTTTAACATGAACTTCTCCTGGTTGCACAGGTCGACGTGCAGATGTCCGACCATGTCCGCGTACCGGCTGCCCTTGACAAACTCCCTCCGGTTCTTGAGCCCGGCATTATCCTCCTCAGTATTGTCCATGTACCCAGCATAGTCCTCGTAGAACAACTCCGCGGTGAGGTGCGATGTCTTGGCATCACCGCCATAGGACAACAGGTTCTCCAGGTAGGCGCGATAGGCGTACGTGTTGTTCTGAGGAGACACCAGTTTGTTGTTCAGGTACAGGTCCACTTGACTGAACAGCGAGTGCAGCCAGTTGTTAATCGGACCCACCTCTTTTATCGCTTGATCACCCGTTACAGCGCCTCCGTTAGCCGTTCTAATGGTAGCCTTCACATGCAGTAGCGTCTGTGACAGATCCGTGTACTCGTCCCCGTGACCCGGAACTATGAACTCCACGGGCGAGTCGTCTGTCAGGGAGGAGATGGGCTTGTACTGCACCCATTTACCGCTCTCTATACTGGTCTGCGTGGGCGGTAGCGAGAACAGGTCCAACTCGGTCTTGACACACTCGCACGACTTCTGATGTAGAAACGCCATTATCCAAAAATGTCCTTCACGGTACTCTTGCTCTTCTTGCTTCTCCTCTTCTTAGCGACACGTTTTGCGGGCTTCCTCTTGGGGGCAGCGCTCTTCTTCCTCGCTCCGAGGAGTTTCGCTAGAGACTGAGGAGTAACCTGCTGTACACGCCTCTTCTTATAGGCACCACCACCGCTCAGCACGCGATCCAGTTTTTCATCAGCCCTGCGTTTCAGCGACCCGGTAAACTGTCTGAGTCGGGAGTTGGCTGCGACTCGGGGGTTGGCTGTGCCCGCTGCCACGTCGCCCAAGAAGCCCACACCGGACCTCAGCGCCTCCTTGCCCAGCGTCGATGCGCCGGATCTGATCAAAGGGACCACTGTACGCATCAGCCCGCCTAGGAAACTGCCAATGCCGTGTCCGCGTTGGAAAGCGGCTCCTCTGAATACGGAGGATACGCCATGGCCCGCCTGCTGGTGGCGGTAATACGCCAGATAGGGATCGCTCGGATTCATTGCCGCTGCCTCTCTTTCCTGAAATGAAGCTTCATGCACGTAGTCCCGAAGTGGAATGGCAAGTGTCGCCCTTGGTTGTCCCTTAAATCGATTTCCACGCTCTCGAATGAGGTTTTAATCACCGGCACGTAGTGCGGGTCTATTATATACACTGTCGTGTTGGCACCGTACGTGTAATTCCTGATGTCGATGTTGAGGATCTTCAGTAGTGGCGCCACAGCGTCGCCCACCAGTTGGGGTTCCACCAGGTCGCAATACACGTACATGTGTGATGGCAGACCGGCGAAGAGGTTAGCCGGCCTCACGGACCTGTGACGCTTGACGATATCCGTATCCACCTCGTAGCCAAACTGTAGCGCCAAACTGGGGCTCAGTTTGAGGCTCTGAACTGCTGAAGACGTCGACATCAATTCCACCCTGGAGGACCTCTCGTCATACGAGAAGGTGCACAGGTTACTCTTCATTTGAGGGTGGTTGTTGATTGCGTGCACGAGTTCCTCGGTACTACTGTAATTGCCCGGCTCCACTTTGATTAACAACTTGTCCACCACGGCCAACCCGCCTTTCGAGTCCCTCATTCCTAGCACTAGTTTGATGTAGGTTCCCTCACCGACGGTCAGAAAAGAGAAGGGGTAGTGCGCCTCCGCCAGAGCGACCTCCCACTCGCCGTCTGACAGATCAACGGTCGAGGGTAGATGGGTCGTGTAGTTTGTCACCATGTTGTTGGGATAGTACTTCATTGAACTGTTACTGGGCAACGTCAGGTAAAACTGGTCGTGCCTCGTCATCGCATCTGTTGCACTTCAGATGCAGGTACCCACGAGTTGAAGTCCTCTCCGTAACCGACCCACTTGACTAGGTAGCGCTTACTGGAGCCTCGCCCTTTAGTGTCCAGTATTTTATCTATTTGGTACAGGCGGTCCGGGGCCATCGTTACCTTTTGCATCTCATGCTCGTAGAAGCGCCCTTCCAGCGGCGTCCCGTTCAGGTCTCGCAGCACGTACAATGGTAGAGGATGCGACCCGTATACGTGATCCACCACAAACAGCTCCTTACTCCAGTTGGTCTCATAACCTTTGGCGAACGTGCCCTTCTCCTTGGCTATGCGCACCGTGTCACCAGGCTCGAACCTGGGCTTGTGTCGCAGGATCGCCTTTTCATACATGTGACGCCACACCTTGTACACCGTTTGACCATCGCCGCTGTCCGCGTCCACGGGTCGTAGACCACCCAGGCTCCTGTGCGGGCTGCGGTTGTAGGCGTCCACAAGCCTGTCCAACACGTCCACGTAGCGATACGTGTTTTTGTAGGTCAGGTAGCGCCACATGCGGGTCTTGAGCGTGCGGTTGACTCGCTCCACCACCGCCGCCTTCACGTCGGGGTTCTGCGTGGTGAAGTAGTTGACACCGTGACTCTTGAACACTCTCTTGGTCGCGGCCCCGGTGAACTCCGTCCCCTTGTCGGTCTGTAGGCAGCGGGGAGTCGCCTCAGCGAATATTCCCTCGAACGCAGCAGCCACCTCAGGCCCGCTTTTCCTCTTCAGTGGTACCGCGAACAGCCGCTTACTGAATACGTCTATCACAGTCAGCAGGTAGTTGACTCCGTCGTTGTACCGGCTCAGGCCGCGCATGTCGTTCAGGTCCGCCTGCCACAGCTCCCGGGGCCCGAACACGGCGTAGCGGTTGCGGGGAAACCGCTTGCGCGCAGGCTTGTGCAACGTGTAGGTGTCCTGGGCGCGCAGCCAGTCGGCTACCCGACGTTTCGGTAGGCGTGCGGCTCTGGCCAGGGCGGCCACCCCGCCGAGGGAACCGGGCTGGCTCGGGTCGTAGTACAACTTCTCCATTACGGTGTGAACTGCTCCCAGTTGTCCAATGACGATTCCCGGTCGGGTTCCTCGGTTATTATCCTTCTCCTGGCCGCTGGGGGTCGCGGTCTCAAGCGGTCCAGTATCGGCGTCAACCTCGGTGAGAGGGGTGTCGATGAGGCCGTTGTGTCTCCCCAGGGGCTCGATGCCGAGTCCAGTCCCACGCCTAGGTAACGCAACGCCGTGGGATTGCTCACGTATTCTTTGGGCACGTTCATGTCCTTCAAGGCGGCCATCACTTGATGCCAGCCGGTAGGCAATCGGTCCGCCCTTCGCGCTCTCACTATGCTGTGCGCGATGTCCACTATATTGGAATCGGGGATCTTCACCTTGTTCACGTACACCGCCCCACTGGCGTCCCAGGCGATGGGGCTGCCTTGACGGGTCATGAATCGCAACAAGTTGCGCGCCACCGACCTGTAGATTTTTGAGAACGATTCCACAATGTCCTCCTCCGCCGAGGCGCTAGACTCGCGCTTCATCTGACTCGGACCCCCCGCCGCTTCCTCCTCCCTGTCCTCGCCCTCGATGATTGACAGACCTATGGGTTGACGTTTAGCCGCGGAAAAGTGCAGGAACCGCTGTAACACCTGCTGATATTGTTTCCATTTCTCCGTATCGTCCAGCCGCTTGTCGCTCAATATGCGATGCATCTCAGCGTCCAGGCTGGCTGGCTTATTGGCGCTACCTGCTCCTCCTCTTGACTCCGGCCCTGGTCCCGTTCCTTCTCGCAATCTCTCGATGAGCTCCTGCGGTCCAACCACCATTTTCCTAGCGTACTCCATGTCCGATTAGCTTCTGCGCTAGAACGGGCAGAACAGCGTTCAACAGTAGAGGTAGGAGGATCCCTCCGCCCCGTTGAACGAGGTAGTGTCGCTTCTTGGCCCAGCCCTCGCCGCGTTTCACCAGCCGTCTGAGCGCCTGTTTGTGTTTGCTCAATTTGCGTTTGAGGCAGGGAGAAAGCGGTACGTTTCCGCGTAGCACGTTATACGCGCACTCGCACAACGACTTGATGCGACTCTTGTCGCACGCTTTTAACAGGGCCTTGCGTTCTTTGGGCGTAGCGTGTATTAGGGCCCTCAGCAGCGCCGCGTCCTTCTTCACACGGTGTGACATGATGACTGACGCTGGCGCGCGCTCGGCCTATTTATCACTTCTTCTTGGGCAGGTACACGTAGTTCACCGGATCGTCTGGGAAAATGGTTGAACGTACGCGCATCTCTTCAGGCGTTGACTGTTTCAAGTCTATGAGCAGGTAGGCGTGCGGATCACGCGTGGCGTCCGCGTAAGCCTCCTCCACGAATTTGGGGTTTTCCGGGTATACTTGGCGAGCCAAGTGTTTGATCTGAGCGCGATCCCTGGGATTCTTGAAGCACACTATGTAGTGGGCGTTCAGCGATATGTCGCGCTGGCCCCTGCCCTGGTGAAACAGGTTTTGCGTGATGAAGAACACGCTCATGTTGCGGTGGTGCGAGCCCTTGGTGAACAGGTCCGCCACGCCGGAGCCAGCCTCGCGCATCATGTCATCGACGATAACCAGGGCGGGCTCGCTACCGTCATAGTCGTCCAGGTCTGGCAGGCCGGCTACGTAGCGCACGGCAGAGTCCGCACGGCTCTTGCCACCACCGCTGCCGTAGTGCCAAGTGATGCGGGCGAACCGCGTATCGCACATGCGGTCGGCGTGCTCTATGAAGCGAGCCACGAAGTGCGACTTGCCGCTGCCCGAGGGCCTGGCCACGATGGCGGTGAACGGGTGTTTCCACCTCAAGTCCATGGCGTCTACTGACCGCCATGCACCGCCACCTCGGCTCTTGTAACTAAAGGTTCTTTTCTTGCTCTTTTTTATTTGATTTTATTTTTTCAATTTTGGAAGGAAATAAGGGAATAGGAAATACCGTTTATTTTATACAAATTCCAGGAAAGGAAGTTTGCTGCCAGGAGGGCCGCTTCTCTTTACAAGGCTCGTCCTCGGCCCCACGCCAACGTTGTACTGGGAGATGGCGTTGTCGTCCAGGACTGCAAGGAACCGTCGAGGCATGTAGATCCGGATCGGGTCGTCGCCGACGAGACCCTCCAAGGTGGCCATCACCGCCTCGCCGTACGGTGTATCTACCCGCTCGAATGAGCGAATCGGGTACACCGCGTTGTCCCGCAGATCCGCGATGCGAGTGTAACCCGCGGCCTTGCAGCTATTGAGGGCTGTCCTGAGGTCCATCTTCTGGTCCGTGTTGAGCATGGCGCAGCGGCTGGATGCAGAATGACCGGCTCTCGCCACCGAGTCGCCTTTTATTGGCGGTGTCTACGTGCCGACTCACGCGTATCAACAACATGATGACATAGTTACTCGCTCAATTCCAGGAAGGGTGATGTAATGGAAAGCTTTACTGCGTAAACAAGTGGATTGTTCTAGAAGCGTCTCGGTTATCAACTGCTTAGTGGAAGTTTCCACGCTCAATTCCAGGAAGGCTGACGTAATGGAAAGCTTTACTGCGTAAACAAGTGGATTGTTCTAGAAGCATCTCGGTTATTAACTGCTTAGTGGAATTTTCCACGCTCTCTCGTTTACTGGGTAGCGCGCTTGGAGTGCGCACTCCTCTTGGTTTTCCCTGAGATGATGCAATCGGTCTTTCGCCAAGTGGGTAGAGGAGTAGCGGTCCTAGTGATCCCGTCGTATCTTGACTCTCCCGTCTCGCTATTTGCCAGCCATAGGTTTTGCAATCTGGATAGCAGGTCCTCTAGACATATGCAGATTTCATCGTTTCGCTCCTCGTCCAAGTACAAGCCGCAGCTGAACGTGGGGCGACCTCCTTTGAACACATTCATCTTCAACAGTACGTTACCGCTGTTAGTAGGGTTCTTCACAGTGTACTGATATCCGCCAGCGGACCAGCACAGTGTCGGGGAATCGATAGGCACTTCCTTCCTCTTTACAGTCCACCCATCGAGCTTTTTCTTCTTTGACGCACATCCCTGCTGAACTGGCGGTGTGTTGGCGTTCTCATCGTTCATTGCGTTCAGCTCCTCTAGGAAGGAGCGGATCGTTTGGTCCACTTCGGCTGCGCTGACTCCGCTTCCGTTCATGGTGACGTCTCGAACAACACTGAGGTCGCGCGCGCGCGGCTCTGCCTCGGTTTTATAGCAGAGTCGTGCGCTCCAGCGAACCTTCTAGAAGCTTCTTTATAGCCGAGTCGTGCGCTCCAGCGAACCTTCTAGAAGCTTCCAGAAACGTGACGCTCCTCACCTGTATGATGTTCCGGTGGGTCCTCACTCCACCGTTGCTAATTTTATTAGGGTGGGATGGGAATAGGATTATGGGTTGGGATAGGACAGAGGGTCTTGGGTTGGGGTAGGACAGAGGGTCTTAGGTTGGGGTAAAAGTAACCGGTTTAGGGTTTAACCGATTACTGTCCAGGCCTTCTATAATTTTCCTGGACGTCCAACACCGCCATGCTGCCTTGGTTCAAGGTTAACTGCAACACTTGCAGAACCTCGTTCCACTGCGCTGGGTCTCCCGGGTCGTAACGACGAGAGGACATCACGGGACTGGCCGGACTCCACCGCCCCGGCCTGAGGAAGACGTGACCGCCTCTCCTCATCACCTCCTCAACCCGAGTCCTTGTAGGGGTGAGGTACTCCGGTCCGAGCAAGAGGTAGCGGCTGATGTTGGGAACGTTGATAAAAATTTCTACAGTAAGAACGTCCATTATGAAAGCGGCTCTGATCAAGACTGACTCGAACACCGCTTTCACCCATAGGAGCTTCGCAGTGGAATGTAAGCAGTAAACTGTTCCCGGAACCGCTGATGAGAAAACAGCCCCGGGCAGTCACGTAGCCCTTAGCACGCGCCTCGACACGTGACTCCGCGGAGCCGGGGGGGGGGCTGACGTCAGGGGGGGGGGCTGACGTCGGGGGGGGGGGCTGACGTCAGGGGGGGGGCTGACGTCGGGGGGGGGGCTTGGACATGAGGAAGGTAGGGGGTCGAGCTTGGTCGTGAGGAAGGTCGGGGGCCGTGCTTGGCTGTACCAATCACTTCGCTTTAGGGACCCACTCGTTGGAACTTTCCGAGACGGAGAACGTTCTACGATTCCACGGATTACCGCTTTCACCCCGGGGGTTGTTGACTACTCTGGAGTCTAAATATCGCCGCTTTCACCTGTTGTTTACACCTCTGAGGAACGTTCTACGTTGTTGACTACTCTGGAGTCTACCGCTTTCACCTACTGTTGTTTATACCTCTGGGTCGGACCATCATTCCTTCCCTGACCGCCAAACCACCAACACCATGTTCCCATGCCCTCGCTGCTCCGCCACCTTCGTCCGCAAAGACCACCTCACCCGCCACCTCCGGTCCACGCATGAGGAGGGAGGTGAACTCATCCAATGTCCCGTCTGCGGAAGGGCTTTCCGCAGACGGGATAAATTAAGGGTTCATCTTTTTACTCATACGTCTACCACATCCTCCACCCTCGACACCCTCTCAAAACCATGTTCCTCGTCCGCTCCACAACCAGCCATAATCTTGCCTCCGCCTCCGTCCACCTCCGACTCCACCTCCACCTCGACCCAGACCGACATAAAAGAAACCGTCAACACATCCACCCAGACGTCAGAGCGGGTCGTCGAGCGTCCCGTATGTAAGTATCGTAGGTACGGGTTGGTGACGGGTTAGGGTCTTGATAGTTCACGCACTAAGCAGTATTACTAATCACTGGCTTCTCCCTTACAGGCGCTGTCCTCCCTCACGTCCACGAAAACCAAAATTGGCTTCAGGAAGAGGAGTGGCAGCTGTTATGGGACCGCCAGCAGCGGGAGGCTAGAAGGCGGGAAATGGAAGAGGCCCGCGAACGCCTCCTGCGGGAGCTGGATGAGGACGCGCAGCGGCGGCGTCAAGAAGCTGAGGAGGCCGCTGCCGCCAACGACTCCAGCTCCGACGTCGAGCTAATCGACGACGATGACGACGACGGTTGGATGTAATAATAAACGACTAACCCTATCCTTATCCCTATTCATTTTTACACTTTTTATAAAATATTAAATAAAATAAAAAATAAAATAAAAAAAAAACAAAAAAGAAAAACCAAAAAAAAAAACAAACAAAACAAAACTTATAATAAAACTAATAGGCAAAGCCTCGGTGACGTGACCGAGGGGGCCGAGCTTGGCTAAGGGGAAGGTCGGGGGCCGAGCTTGGCTATGGGGAAGGTCGGGGGCCGAGCTTGGCTATGGGGAAGGTCGGGGGCCGAGGTTGGCTATGGGGAAGGTAGGGGGGGGCTGACGTCACGGGGGGGGGGCTGACGTCACGGGGGGGGGGGGGTTGGGGGGGGGGCTGACGTCACCGGGGGGGGGGGCGATTCCTCATTCCTCCTCACACGCCTTTGCTGGTTTTGAACCCTCTAATGCCCCCTACTAGCAAGTAATTTGATTAGTGTTCAGGTCCTTGGCGACTCATATGCCGCCCGTTTTTGCAATTTTTCTCGAGCAAATCCCGGCCTAACTGGGAGTTTACGGCCAATTTTAATTCGGAGCATCTCTGGAGCAAGAGTATCTCACCTTAAGACTTTTGTTAAGTTAAATGTTTCAGCCATACAGCCGCATATGCCCTTGTTATGTTTCTTAGGTACAAACGATTTTTTAGCAAACGTAGATATTACAGTTTTCAAGAATTCTTTTTTGTCCTTTTTGAGACTGATACGGCGTTTATATCCAAGGATGGTCATTGTTTTTACAACATTGCCGTGTTATCCTCGGATAGAAAAATACACCCCAGCAGTTACCATTTTACATCAAACAAATAGGTTTTTGCTCACATTACGTACACACTTCGTCAAAGTGATAGACCTCCCCGACGAATTAAATCGCACCCGATTTTTTCATGCCTATTATGGGAAATCAATGCGTCGTGATGGAATACATTTCAACAACGATGCATTTATAGAGTTGATTCCTGTAATAGAAAACTCTTTATCACCAATGCCGACATAGATTCTTTTTTGTAAATGGTTTTCATCGAACAGCAATTTTATGCTCCAGGGAAAGTCTGTTACGGCCAATTGTTTTGCAATTGCTCAACCCCCAATCATTTAGGGATTTGTTTTCCCTTCTCGAAATTAATGGGATTTTTTTTTGGGATTCTGGATTAAAAAAAAAAAAAAAAAAAAGAAATAAATTAATTAATACCTCTTTTCTTGTGTTGGGCGCGTTGCCTGGGTTACCCTTTTTGCGCAATTTGAATTTTTGAGCAACGACTCTTGATAAGGGATACCCATAGGCAGTAGGTGTTTTGTGTTAAAATTTTTTTTTCTCACTTTGTAGTTTTCCTGGTTTTTAGACAAAATGCCCTCAAGGGTGTATTCGCCCGAAGAGTTGCTAGCAGGCACTTCCTGGGTTTGTACCCTCAGTGCTTAATGCTCATTTTTCGCAGTTAAAAAGATTTTTTCAGCCACAATATTAAAGACATCTTTTACCCAGACCAGAAACGCTCTACAAAAGTGATATTAGGTTAAGTCTTCTCTCTCTGTCGCTGTCCCCGCCAACGCCCGGGGGACTGTGAGTCTCAGGGTATCCTTCCCTAGGATGGGCTGCCCTACACGTCCTCCCCCGTGCGTTGTCGGCCAAATCTTTCCCCTCCCCTTTTCGTCTCCGACACCCTCACTGGGTCTTGTAAAGAATTTTTTTTTCCTGATTGAGATTAACCTTTCTGCGCATGGTTACCTTTTTTTTGTTTTATTCATTTTTTCACCATCGCAGGAAGAGGCTCAGTGGTGGCACCTTCTGTGGCGACCTTTGTACTAGTCGAGTGTTTGGAAGACAAACTCTTTTACTATTCTTTCCTATTTCTCTCCCTTTGCTCTTTTCACACTTCTTAGCTTAATTAGTCACTAAAGTAGTAGTAGTTAGGTTTAGGAACAGTCTAGAGAAGATCAGAAGGTAGTTAAGTTAAAGATTTTCATGTTGTAATAGGTATACCAAGACAAACGTCGATTGTAAGAACGAGTAGGGGCAGGATTTTTCTCAATTAAGCAAGAACCGGGCACTAGGAAGATTTTTTCCCCCAAACAGTCCACAAGCACCTATCCTCACCTGAAATTACCGCTCATCATAGCGTAATTGCGAGCGCAATTTTTTTTTCTGCATGCGAAGCAAAAAAAAATACAAAAAAAGGGTTTTCAACAGTTTTGCAGATCCTTCCAAACTCCACAACTCTCACTCACTTCAGAAACAGTTTTCCGCGGACCTCACCAGTCTGGCCTTGGTAACCCGGCGCCAAACATGGGACAATCCCACGGTACCCCAGTTAGGAAAAGACCAACCCGTCAGTTATCGGACCGCCGCCTTGCGATCAACCTTTCATCACCTTTACCACTACAGTTCACCTTTAAAAAAATTTGTTTAGCAATCATCACCGATCAATACAGTTAATACCCCCAACTATTAAAATAATACCATGACAACTGCACAATCAAAAAATTTACATTAAACAGTACAACCGACAACCAAATTATATTATTTAAAGACAGAATAATAAAGTGATTTCAAGCAATATCAGTTACCAGTGCTTTATATGGACAGTGTCAGTTACTTCGACAGTAAAATAGACATTTTCTCAACCGCAAGTTCACATCATCACCTCCAAGTGACAAAAGTCATATTCCGACACCAAGTTCCGAGGGGATGGCAACATCTTCAAAGGCAGATCCAGCAGAGCCTCAGCATTATCCACACCAACAGCAACGCGGTGATCAGGACCTGCTGGGAGCACATCTCACCCTGCTGCCTGCAATCCTCGGCTGTTCCAGTTTTCTCCATCACCTGTCAGCGGGGAACCAGCCAAGTCGATGCCTGAGCAAGACCTCCTCTCGGACACCCCCCAAACAAAAAACATCACCAAAGACCACGTTATCTTCTCCAACTCAGTAGTGGATAAACAGCGGTTTAGCATCACTTCCGGCGCTTTTTCCCCATGTTATTCTTATGGGGATCAGTTTTTGGACCGACACCCGATCCCGCCTATAGAGCTCCCGCGCCCTAGCCTATACTATTGTCCAACCCCTGCCTATATTAAATATATTGTCCCCATCCCCATCCCTCCTCTATATTTTTAAAAATTAATTTTCAAATTCAGGCTAAAAAACTATCTTTGGTGTTTACTGTCCGATTTGTCTGCAATTTGGATATGTTATTGTCCTAGGCAAGTGTTTTAATAAATTTCACTTACATTTCCCAAATTCACTATAACGGTCAAATTAAAAAATTTTGAAAAATACTATAGTGCCAATTGCCAACTTCTTTATTTACTGTTCGATTTGTCTTCAATTTGGATGTGTTATTGTCCTAGGCAAGTGTTTTAATAAATTCCACGTACATATCCCAAATTCACTATTACAGTCAAATTAAAAAATATTTTTGAAAAATACTGCCAATTGCCACCTTCTTTATTAACTGTCTGATTTGTCTGCAATTTGGATATGTTATTGTCCTAGGAAAGTGTTTTAATAAATTTCACTTACATTTCCCAAATTCACTATAACGGTCAAATTAAAAAATATTTTTGAAAAATACTGCCAATTGCCACCTTCTTTATTAACTGTCTGATTTGTCTTCAATTTGGATATGTTATTGTCCTAGGCAAGTTGTTTAATAAATTCCACTTACATATCCCAAATTCACTATAACGGTCAAATTAAAAATTATTTTTGAAAAATACTGCCAATTGCCAACTTCTTTATTAAATGTCCGATTTGTCTGCAATTTGGATGTGTTATTGTCCTAGGCAAGTGTTTTAATAAATTTCACTTACATATCCCAAATTCACTATTACGGTCAAATTAAAAAATATTTTTGAAAAATACTGCCAATTGCCAACTTCTTTATTTACTGTCTGATTTATTTAAAATTTGGATATGCTATTGACCTAGGCAAGTGTTTTAATCAATTTCACTTACATATCCCAAATTCACTATTACGATCAAATTAAAAAATATTTTTGAAAAATACTGCCAATTGCCAACTTCTTTATTTACTGTCTGATTTATTTAAAATTTGGATATGCTATTGACCTAGGCAAGTGTTTTAATAAATTCCACTTACATATCCCAAATTCACTATTACGCTCAAATTAAAAAATATTTTTGAAAAATACTGCCAATTGCCAACTTCTTTATTTACTGTCCCATTTGTTTAAAACTTGGATATGTTATTGTCGTAGGCAATTGTTTTAATAAATTACACCTACATTTCCCAAATTCACTATTACAGTCAAATTAAAAAATATTTTTGAAAAATACTGCCAATTGCCAACTTCTTTATTTACTGTCCGATTTGTTTAAAATTTGGATATGTTATTGTTGTAGGCTAGTGTATATACACCATCCACATTTTACAAATATTGCGGTTAAATTTTTAAAAATTTGGATAAATACTGCCAATTGGCAACTTCTTTATGGTCTGATTTGTTTAAAATTTATATCATTATTCTAGGCTAGTGTATATGTACCATCCACATTTGACAAATTAACTATAATGGTCAAATTTAAAAAATATACTAACAATTTCAAACTTCTTTATTTATGGATATGTTATAGCTCTTATATAGGTAACAAGACCACACTACCACACGTTCCACCACCCATTTGTCTTTTTTGTTTGTTTATTTTGCTGTAATCCCAAAACTGACTGTTTATTGTCCGATTTGCCTACACTTTGGATATTGTCCTAAGCATTTATTGTCTGATTTATTTTTGGATATGTTATAGCCCCCAACTATATCTAAAATTACAATATTATTTCCACCTATAATACTGTTGTTTGTTTTGCCGCAACCTAAAAACTAACATTGGTATTTGTGTTTTTACAAAACTATATTTTGTAAATTACTACCAATAACTCCTTTATTTACTTTTCGACTTGTTATATCCCCCTATATCTAAATTTACCGTATATTTTGTCCCTTTAGTGCTGTTTTGTCGTAACCAAACTTTGGATGCAATATATTACTGGCCATTGCATAAGTGCATTTCCAAATTCACTATTACGGTTGGATTAAAAAAAATAAATACAAGCTTATTATATACATCCAGCTGATAAGTAATATATATCCACATTTATGGTCAGAACAAATTTTGGATATGTTTTAAGCCAATGCGATAACAAAAAATAAATTTTTAAAACCCAAAACAACTAATCTTTCTTTATGCTTGTTTGGAGTAGTCTTTATTTTATCCAACTTAATTTTGTAGTTAAAATCAAACTTCCCACATTCTAGCTCCCTTTCCAGCCAGGGAGACATAAAGGTTACGAATATTTTCAAACAATATATCTTTTTCTACCCCTATGTTGGACTTGTTTAATAGCGCACCATATTCCAAATCCTCCAGTCTACTACATTCTTTAAATTTAACATTGCCTTTAATATCTTGCATCTCTATGTCTTCTTGTCCATTGTTACGGAAACTTTCTATTTTTGGAATTGCCATAAAATGTTGCGGTTCCGTTAGTGTTAAAGCTTGCAAGTGGCTCGTTGGTAGGTAGATAAATAATGTCCAAATCACCACTGCACGGCAACACGCCTTCCCTATTCTTATTTATCTCTATAAATACAGTTTTACAGACACCTTTAACATAGTATACACCCCTCCATCCTTTTCTGCCAACACTCCCACAAACTTGTTTACTACAAACGCATACACATAATGCTCGCAGGAAGTAATCTTTTAATTTATCCTCTCTTTCCCTTATTTCTTTAGCCAACCATGCATTCCTCTGCAACAGTATTTTCCACATATTCCAATGTCTTCTAATTCTCTCTCTAAGAAAGGCTTGGAAAGTGGCTCTATTTCTTTAATAGTGTATGGGTACAGTTTATTGGTCCGGCCTCTTAAAACGTAGGGAGTAAGGTTAGGACTTTCCACTAAGAGGCATAGTGGAGAAAGGTGTATTTGATGTGCCCCCAGATTTGATGTAACACTTATGCTTTACACATACGGCATCCTCCTCTATTACCTCTACATAGTTGGTAAACAGTTAAAGCTAAATGCAGATAGAGCATACTTTATTAACTTTTCCCTTTGTGTACTATCTTTTGGCGGTTTTAGTTGTACTCCAGTTATCTTCCCCCAACATGCATCGTTAAACACTAAACAACAACTGTTTTGTAATTGGCAACTTTCACCCACATGCAGAGGTACAGCATAGAATGGAGCATTTTGAAAGTACCGTTTGTTGTCTTCTATTAGACAAACCCTTTACCAAAACCTCCACAATAGATTGTTGCCTCTAACCTTGTTATTCCATTCTCTCTAGCTAGTTTAGACAAGAACGTTTCTTTTAGTCTCGCATCTGGACAGTTTACAAAGTTTATTATATGGTTTCCTATACTTTTAATTACTCCAGGACTTGTAATCTGGCATATAAATTTATTATATATTTTTACCCTGCTATTTACATTAAACCATGTTAAACAGTCTTTACTAACATTATCTACAATAACATTATGGGGGTCCATTCGCCCCCCTGGTAGCAAAAGTTTTCTGTAAGATATTGGCACATTTCCAGCCAAATCTGGTGTTATATCGAAATCCATAAGATAGTACATTTCTTTTTCCAGATCTTGCAGTATCTTTGGAAGATCTTCCAACAAATCCTTAATTTTAACATTTGCAAGCTCAATTTTATAGGGAATTGCTATAGGATCATCATACTTTTGTTTAATTTGGTCAATATCTTTCTTTATTATTTGTAACACACCCTCGCTTTGGGGGAATGGCAGTTTGGCCACAACACCATGTCGAGCTAAAGAGAACTTTTAAATATTCCTCGTAAGTAGCTATTAAACGAGCCACATATTTCCTTCTTAACTTTTAAATTTATTCCGAACATCCCCACCACAATCCGCAACATTGGTTATCTAACATTATGTTATAGATGTTATTTAATTTTGGTTCACCCTCGCAATAGTTTATATTACCTATGTCTGTAAGAAGGTTATTATTACGTAGATTTTCTAATAAAAACCACATACCAAATCTTTCGTTAGTAGGTTTAATAAATGGCTAACAGAGTACATTTCTTTTATACAAAAAGTAGCGGAAACATGTAAACAGGACAGATATATAGGCATATATGTGTTGTAAATATATATTGTATATAAACATAGGCGAGCGGCAAGTGTAACATGTAAGTGGACACCCACATGCAAATATGGAATACCCACAAATTCGACTAAATAAGTTTATAGTCTCAATATAATTAACATATTAACATTAGTACCCAAATTGTCGAAATTCTATAATTCTATTCTTAGTCCTTGTATTAGGTTTTGTACTATTAAACCCAACACCCCATGCAGTAGAGTAATATATGTATTTAATATGCACATTCTACAAGACCTGTACATCTGTTGTATAAGCAGCAGAATAGACGTCTCATTGTGTTGTTGTAAAGTAAAACATAAATGTGCTGGATACAACCAGCCAGATATTAGACAGGAAATGTGTTGGAAGTGTATTGCCAAAGACAAACACCACATAGTGCAGCATGTAATCAATCCACCACTATTTAGACAAAGGTCAGTATTGGTACAACATCCGATATATTAGCCAAACCCACAATCAAACTTGGAAAACAAACAGTAAAAGATAAATATTATAGTAACAGAAATAGTAAGAGTATAAGGACATAGTAATATTTAAAGTTTATAAAACAACACAAATGCAGAGACACAATAAATAACACACTCCAACACATTTGGACACACGCACAGATACTGGTTTACATCCATTTAACACAACTTTACACGTTCTGTCAACCGACACAAAAATTGTTTGTAAATTGTGTAAGAAATATATGTAATATAAACAAATTTAACACAATCATAACATTGTGGGCAATGTTATGATTGTGTTAAATTTGTTTATATTACATATATTTCTTACACAATTTACAAACAATTTTTGTGTCGGTTGATAGAACGTGTAAAGTTGTGTTAAATGGATGTAAACCAGTATCTGTGCGTGTGTCCAAATGTGTTGGAGTGTGTTATTTATTGTGTCTCTGCATTTGTGTTGTTTTATAAACTTTAAATATTACTATGTCCTTATACTCTTACTATTTCTGTTACTATAATATTTATCTTTTACTGTTTGTTTTCCAAGTTTGATTGTGGGTTTGGCTAATATATCGGATGTTGTACCAATACTGACCTTTGTCTAAATAGTGGTGGATTGATTACATGCTGCACTATGTGGTGTTTGTCTTTGGCAATACACTTCCAACACATTTCCTGTCTAATATCTGGCTGGTTGTATCCAGCACATTTATGTTTTACTTTACAACAACACAATGAGACGTCTATTCTGCTGCTTATACAACAGATGTACAGGTCTTGTAGAATGTGCATATTAAATACATATATTACTCTACTGCATGGGGTGTTGGGTTTAATAGTACAAAACCTAATACAAGGACTAAGAATAGAATTATAGAATTTCGACAATTTGGGTACTAATGTTAATATGTTAATTATATTGAGACTATAAACTTATTTAGTCGAATTTGTGGGTATTCCATATTTGCATGTGGGTGTCCACTTACATGTTACACTTGCCGCTCGCCTATGTTTATATACAATATATATTTACAACACATATATGCCTATATATCTGTCCTGTTTACATGTTTCCGCTACTTTTTGTATAAAAGAAATGTACTCTGTTAGCCATTTATTAAACCTACTAACGAAAGATTTGGTATGTGGTTTTTATTAGAAAATCTACGTAATAATAACCTTCTTACAGACATAGGTAATATAAACTATTGCGAGGGTGAACCAAAATTAAATAACATCTATAACATAATGTTAGATAACCAATGTTGCGGATTGTGGTGGGGATGTTCGGAATAAATTTAAAAGTTAAGAAGGAAATATGTGGCTCGTTTAATAGCTACTTACGAGGAATATTTAAAAGTTCTCTTTAGCTCGACATGGTGTTGTGGCCAAACTGCCATTCCCCCAAAGCGAGGGTGTGTTACAAATAATAAAGAAAGATATTGACCAAATTAAACAAAAGTATGATGATCCTATAGCAATTCCCTATAAAATTGAGCTTGCAAATGTTAAAATTAAGGATTTGTTGGAAGATCTTCCAAAGATACTGCAAGATCTGGAAAAAGAAATGTACTATCTTATGGATTTCGATATAACACCAGATTTGGCTGGAAATGTGCCAATATCTTACAGAAAACTTTTGCTACCAGGGGGGCGAATGGACCCCCATAATGTTATTGTAGATAATGTTAGTAAAGACTGTTTAACATGGTTTAATGTAAATAGCAGGGTAAAAATATATAATAAATTTATATGCCAGATTACAAGTCCTGGAGTAATTAAAAGTATAGGAAACCATATAATAAACTTTGTAAACTGTCCAGATGCGAGACTAAAAGAAACGTTCTTGTCTAAACTAGCTAGAGAGAATGGAATAACAAGGTTAGAGGCAACAATCTATTGTGGAGGTTTTGGTAAAGGGTTTGTCTAATAGAAGACAACAAACGGTACTTTCAAAATGCTCCATTCTATGCTGTACCTCTGCATGTGGGTGAAAGTTGCCAATTACAAAACAGTTGTTGTTTAGTGTTTAACGATGCATGTTGGGGGAAGATAACTGGAGTACAACTAAAACCGCCAAAAGATAGTACACAAAGGGAAAAGTTAATAAAGTATGCTCTATCTGCATTTAGCTTTAACTGTTTACCAACTATGTAGAGGTAATAGAGGAGGATGCCGTATGTGTAAAGCATAAGTGTTACATCAAATCTGGGGGCACATCAAATACACCTTTCTCCACTATGCCTCTTAGTGGAAAGTCCTAACCTTACTCCCTACGTTTTAAGAGGCCGGACCAATAAACTGTACCCATACACTATTAAAGAAATAGAGCCACTTTCCAAGCCTTTCTTAGAGAGAGAATTAGAAGACATTGGAATATGTGGAAAATACTGTTGCAGAGGAATGCATGGTTGGCTAAAGAAATAAGGGAAAGAGAGGATAAATTAAAAGATTACTTCCTGCGAGCATTATGTGTATGCGTTTGTAGTAAACAAGTTTGTGGGAGTGTTGGCAGAAAAGGATGGAGGGGTGTATACTATGTTAAAGGTGTCTGTAAAACTGTATTTATAGAGATAAATAAGAATAGGGAAGGCGTGTTGCCGTGCAGTGGTGATTTGGACATTATTTATCTACCTACCAACGAGCCACTTGCAAGCTTTAACACTAACGGAACCGCAACATTTTATGGCAATTCCAAAAATAGAAAGTTTCCGTAACAATGGACAAGAAGACATAGAGATGCAAGATATTAAAGGCAATGTTAAATTTAAAGAATGTAGTAGACTGGAGGATTTGGAATATGGTGCGCTATTAAACAAGTCCAACATAGGGGTAGAAAAAGATATATTGTTTGAAAATATTCGTAACCTTTATGTCTCCCTGGCTGGAAAGGGAGCTAGAATGTGGGAAGTTTGATTTTAACTACAAAATTAAGTTGGATAAAATAAAGACTACTCCAAACAAGCATAAAGAAAGATTAGTTGTTTTGGGTTTTAAAAATTTATTTTTTGTTATCGCATTGGCTTAAAACATATCCAAAATTTGTTCTGACCATAAATGTGGATATATATTACTTATCAGCTGGATGTATATAATAAGCTTGTATTTATTTTTTTTAATCCAACCGTAATAGTGAATTTGGAAATGCACTTATGCAATGGCCAGTAATATATTGCATCCAAAGTTTGGTTACGACAAAACAGCACTAAAGGGACAAAATATACGGTAAATTTAGATATAGGGGGATATAACAAGTCGAAAAGTAAATAAAGGAGTTATTGGTAGTAATTTACAAAATATAGTTTTGTAAAAACACAAATACCAATGTTAGTTTTTAGGTTGCGGCAAAACAAACAACAGTATTATAGGTGGAAATAATATTGTAATTTTAGATATAGTTGGGGGCTATAACATATCCAAAAATAAATCAGACAATAAATGCTTAGGACAATATCCAAAGTGTAGGCAAATCGGACAATAAACAGTCAGTTTTGGGATTACAGCAAAATAAACAAACAAAAAAGACAAATGGGTGGTGGAACGTGTGGTAGTGTGGTCTTGTTACCTATATAAGAGCTATAACATATCCATAAATAAAGAAGTTTGAAATTGTTAGTATATTTTTTAAATTTGACCATTATAGTTAATTTGTCAAATGTGGATGGTACATATACACTAGCCTAGAATAATGATATAAATTTTAAACAAATCAGACCATAAAGAAGTTGCCAATTGGCAGTATTTATCCAAATTTTTAAAAATTTAACCGCAATATTTGTAAAATGTGGATGGTGTATATACACTAGCCTACAACAATAACATATCCAAATTTTAAACAAATCGGACAGTAAATAAAGAAGTTGGCAATTGGCAGTATTTTTCAAAAATATTTTTTAATTTGACTGTAATAGTGAATTTGGGAAATGTAGGTGTAATTTATTAAAACAATTGCCTACGACAATAACATATCCAAGTTTTAAACAAATGGGACAGTAAATAAAGAAGTTGGCAATTGGCAGTATTTTTCAAAAATATTTTTTAATTTGAGCGTAATAGTGAATTTGGGATATGTAAGTGGAATTTATTAAAACACTTGCCTAGGTCAATAGCATATCCAAATTTTAAATAAATCAGACAGTAAATAAAGAAGTTGGCAATTGGCAGTATTTTTCAAAAATATTTTTTAATTTGATCGTAATAGTGAATTTGGGATATGTAAGTGAAATTGATTAAAACACTTGCCTAGGTCAATAGCATATCCAAATTTTAAATAAATCAGACAGTAAATAAAGAAGTTGGCAATTGGCAGTATTTTTCAAAAATATTTTTTAATTTGACCGTAATAGTGAATTTGGGATATGTAAGTGAAATTTATTAAAACACTTGCCTAGGACAATAACACATCCAAATTGCAGACAAATCGGACATTTAATAAAGAAGTTGGCAATTGGCAGTATTTTTCAAAAATAATTTTTAATTTGACCGTTATAGTGAATTTGGGATATGTAAGTGGAATTTATTAAACAACTTGCCTAGGACAATAACATATCCAAATTGAAGACAAATCAGACAGTTAATAAAGAAGGTGGCAATTGGCAGTATTTTTCAAAAATATTTTTTAATTTGACCGTTATAGTGAATTTGGGAAATGTAAGTGAAATTTATTAAAACACTTTCCTAGGACAATAACATATCCAAATTGCAGACAAATCAGACAGTTAATAAAGAAGGTGGCAATTGGCAGTATTTTTCAAAAATATTTTTTAATTTGACTGTAATAGTGAATTTGGGATATGTACGTGGAATTTATTAAAACACTTGCCTAGGACAATAACACATCCAAATTGAAGACAAATCGAACAGTAAATAAAGAAGTTGGCAATTGGCACTATAGTATTTTTCAAAATTTTTTAATTTGACCGTTATAGTGAATTTGGGAAATGTAAGTGAAATTTATTAAAACACTTGCCTAGGACAATAACATATCCAAATTGCAGACAAATCGGACAGTAAACACCAAAGATAGTTTTTTAGCCTGAATTTGAAAATTAATTTTTAAAAATATAGAGGAGGGATGGGGATGGGGACAATATATTTAATATAGGCAGGGGTTGGACAATAGTATAGGCTAGGGCGCGGGAGCTCTATAGGCGGGATCGGGTGTCGGTCCAAAAACTGATCCCCATAAGAATAACATGGGGAAAAAGCGCCGGAAGTGATGCTAAACCGCTGTTTATCCACTACTCAACTCTGTGCGATTTTCAACTTATAAAAAAAAACAAAAAAAAAAAAAAAACATGTTTTTGTGCGTGCAGTTGTCCGTCCCTTTTACTGTCGCTTTCCGACTTTCTGTTTCAGCTGAGCCAAGATCACAGTAGTCACAAGTTTGCTAGGTTAGGTTAATTTAGCTGTCGCACCCAACATACCTTCCTCTATTCGCGAGGGGGGGTGGATCCCGATCCCTGCCGTGGTTGGTCAACCAAAACAATCAGCTTTTTCCCCAAACAAACGTTGCGAACCAGGTTCCAAGTCGAAGCCGGACTGGTCAGGGGTTTTCGCCTTTCCTCATCTGTTCTCGGCTTCCCTTGAGTTAAAACCGGGACCATGACATCTCGGGACCCAGAGCACGATAGAGGGAGGCAACTCGAACAAAAACCACTCAAAACACTCAACAACCTCACACCTTCAGCAAAACTGATTCTTTTTCTTTTCTTTTGCCGTAAGGGGGGTGGTTGTGACGCTTAGCGTCACCCTATTTTATATAGTGCGCGCAAACTCCGTCGCGGAGCCACTGCCTGGAGCACTTCGCCTGTCGCGCCGTTGACAGAGCGAACAACTTTTTTCCGTCTTGTCAACGAAATCTGGCTTAGCGGCGTCCTCTCCCCCTTCCTACTGCCGGCGTCAGAAAGGACGGACGTGTTGAACCTCATCTCTGCAACCAATTCGCACAACCGATAAGTTTTCATTTAAGTATAGGGTAATTTAGAGACAGAATGGCTGGCTAAACAGCTTATTAAGGGGAAACCCATAAGGTTCGCCCCGATACAGGAATGTAGGAACAAATAGTAGTGTTCGGGCCTGGCCCGAACACTTTGCAACAGGTTGAATTTTCAGCACGTTTAGACCAAATTAAGACTCCCCAGAAGATTATCCATAGTTTTTTGATTAGCTTGCTGTATTTCTATACATTCATTTACCTTAAGGATTAGTTACCATGCTTAGATCAATATTGCAATAACCTCAGATGCAGATTTAGTATATATCAGTTTTTGGAAGGATCTTAGTTAGTTCATTACAGTTATTTAGATTAAATCAAAGCTGGCTAAGTAGGCTTTCTGGTCTCGGGTAAAAGATCTCCGAGCCTCTGGTCCTCCAAGCACGTTTTCCAGTTCAATTATATAGTTTGGTACCGGTATTTCAACACAGGTTTGAAGACAGTCTTACTTCCATTTAGGTATTACAGTTCATTATTTATAGTTAGTAGCAGAGTCAGTACGCCCTATAATCTAGTTCACCAAATTAACCATTTAGTTCCCCCCCTTTTTTACCCTACATATGGGTAACCTATAATTAACTTATTCCCCCATATAATTAACTTATTACTTCCCCACGGCTACATATGCTAGCATAAATCCCCCAAACTTCAGCTCTTTCGCTACACCTGCTAGTCAACGCTATACACAACTGACCAAAAACTACACCTACAATGTGAATACAAGATTGAAACTTTACATCCTGTTGCAGGATATAGTTAGAACAATGTTTTGGGATTCAGGATATAGTTAAACAAATTTTAGGAATATTCTATTTTATTTTTCGCTTTTCCCAAATCAAAATAAAATACGTAGTTTCTAGTAGCTTTTCTAGGAAAAAACATCCGAGTACTGTAAAATGTACAATGTGGATAGGAACATAATAATCCTTGTATTCTATCTACTAAGATGCTGACCACAAGCTCGTACCTACCGTTTTACACGTGTAATGTAATAATTAAAAAGTAAAAACCCTTTCTACATAATTTATTTTATCCTTAACATAACCTTCCAAACACGAAATGCCATAGTGTTAGTATTATTCGACACTAGGAATTCATACTAGACACTAAAGATCTATATACCTGGCATAGCTGCCTCTTCCACGTGTGCTTCACCCACTGCGGTATTCATACGAGGCGGTACGACAATTGTTCTACTGAGACTTTGTGGGCTCCAGTACAAGAATACATTTTTTAAAACATAATCAAATCATCATGAATTAATTCTAAAATAAATTCAAATACTTTCAGTTTTAGCGAATTTCCCCTATAGGGAAGAAGCTATTACCATAGTCGGCATGGTAAGACCTAGGCCCGGGACCATGGTATCTTTTCGTTTTGAGGTCCCCAGACCCCAAAAACACCATTCGTTCGAAACTGTATATATATGTATGTGTGTCCGTTACCGCGATAACTTTTGAAAGAAGCGCCCGACTTTTATGAAATTTAGCACAAATGTGGAGAGTAATATTTATGACTTTAAGTTCGAAAACCAGATGGATCGGTTTATGGAAAGGGTTTCTTATGGGGGTTTAAAATTTTCCAAAAATCAGTTTTTTGAACTTTTTACCCTAAAATTTTAAAAACGCTAGATTTTGGTTATAGCCATTTTATAGAGCTTACAAAAATAAACAATTTAGTTTTTTGATTCATTAAGCTAGGTTTAGTGGTTGTGGAGAAAACTCAAAATATGTGTCCATAAAATTTCCCATGTTAATCTTATGGGAATATGGTTTTTAGATTTTACTCATATAATGTCATTAAAAACTCCAATCATTATTGATTAAGACTAAAAACAAAAGCAGACTACATGGTCTCAGACTTTAACACATTAGGCAGTATAGGCCTAGCTACCGTTATAATAAAAACATGTTACTATGAACTATCACTGAAAATCATCACAGACTAGTATAAAACTTAGGCTAAGTAAAAACTAAGATTGTTTGTCTAGCCTATTAACCAATGCAGGCATCAAGTGAATTTGTCTTCTCCATCCGTGTAGGCCTTGGAAGAGGTAGGCACATTTCCACCTTCGCTAATGGCCCAATACCGGTATTAGTTTGATACAGAAACATTTTACCTAACAGTTGCTTGTTCGTTTTATCTAATGAACTTTCAACTACGATCATAAGTGTAATTTCAGTATTTTTATTGGAGGGGCAAGCATAGTCATGATTGTGATTATTGTAACTCTTAATAAATTAAAATAATATGTTCTTTGAATTATTGGGGGCAACTGCCCCCCCCCCACGCCACCCCTGAATTACGCCTATGACAACGATGGTTGTTTTGTGGTGGAAAAGCAAAAAAGGTGATTCGATTCAAGGTCAAGCAGAAGCAAACAAATTTTAAGTTACATCAAAATTTGTGGAGACAATGTTAAATTGGAGTTCTTTGAAAAAATAACCAAAGACTAGGAGTTGCAGTGTATGACAAAATCATTGTAACCTAAGTCCGCAGAGCGCTGTGTGGTGGCTGTTCGTTGTGGAACATAATTACAAATAGGCCCTAAAATGGAATAGTATAAATAAATTAAAGTATAGTTAGACATAAATTCCAGACCTAAAAAAGTAATCAACAAAAGTATAATTGAAATCCGAACAAATTAAAGTAAAATTTTAAAGAAAATTTCATTTCTCAAAAAGTAAACTTCCAAAGTGAGGTTTGAACCTGGGACCTCGCAATCGTGGACCTGACATCGTATCCACTGGGCTACCGTAGCTTGCCGATAATCCTGAAAGTTATCAATTCATCAAGCAGTGAGCAACGATTATAAATTCATTCGTTGAAACGAACAAACAATCGATTGTGAGATTGTTCGATAACGTAACAAACAATAACTATTAGGTAGCGATATTGCACCGTTAGCATCTAGGCAATAATGTGCTAAACCTTGGAAGCCAGGGACCACATTATGTCAAAGTGTCATATTAATCATATTCACAGGCAAAATTTAGCCTGACACTAGTAGCCTATTTTATTTCATACATTCTCTGGCTTGAGACTTTGTCATGGTAGCCCATATAAGTATAAAAATAGAATTTGGCCAGCCTATTCAGAAAGTTTAATGGTTAACTTACCTACGGTACTTCTATTTACAGAGTTAAATAAACAGAGTTAAGGCATTTTCAAAGAAATATTACATTATACCACAATAACTTGGGACGCTGAGAAACGAGGAGCCCTATTCCACCATTACTAGCAGGCAGGCCCAAGTTGTTAATAATCAGAAAAGGTTGTTAATATCAATAACTTACCTACTTTTAAATTTTACCCTAAATTAAATAGATTTTGAACTAATTCAAATAAAATAAAACAATGTACGTATGACTTTTAATTGTAGATATTGGTATTTGCAGTGAAATAGTCCTCGGAATCTAATCTAAACTGACTACAGTACAAAAATTAGAAGTACAGTAAGAATAAATCAGGCTTCTTGTTAACAACAATTAAAATAGTATGGCATCAAAACTAACAAATTTAAAGGATTTTATTGGACTACATTTCATATTTTGTTTATTTTTATTTTCCATAGATGTCATTGAATAAAACGAGTTGAAAACTGCATAGAGTAAATATTAACAAAAGGTGTACTTATATTGTGTTGTACCATAAAGAATGTATTACTTGTCAAAGTGATAGTTGATAATTTGTGGTTTAATGACGTAATTTTGTTAATTAGTGTTGCCTGTTACTTTTACTCATAGCTAAGTATTCAAAATTAATATATTGAGTATATAAATTTATCGTTAAAATGTGTCCAGGAAGATGTTAACCTTAAACGATTGTAACATAAAATAAGAAATAAAAGCTTTTGGGTTGATTGTTTCATTCCTCTACATAAGTCTAAGCTAGGTTACACTATAAAACTATAATTCATTGTGCTTACCTTAATTATTTGAGGCAATATTTTTTTTCTTTTGGTTGTTGGTTGATTAAACGTACTATCAGAATACATACGACATCGACAGTAGCAAATGAATGAAACATACTTTCAACCTACTGAAGTAAATATTTTAGGATTAAATATTTAAAAAATATTGGTCATTGGATTGTTAAAATAATGTAGGATTTTGATTTAATCTTTAAGGTAGGTACAACATTTATAGACAGCATTCGTTTGTAAAAAATACTGCAATAATAACCTCTGAAAATTAAAATTATTAATTATCCTATATCCCCAATTACTACAAAATCTAATGTAAAAGGTAGGTACCTAGTTCAGCAGCTGATGAGTTTTCTTAGTTCTCTTAAAAACAATGAAAAAGGTAGGTAGTTCAGCAGCCGATAAGCTTTTTCAGTCCTTTTAAAAACCTCGAAACCACACAGGGCCGGATTTAAGCATAGACACGCGCAAGAAGCACATATAAAACCCTCAAACAAGCAAAAACAGACCCTTCCGGCCAATCGACCCTGGGTGGAAAAGGCCCGCAACACTGGTTGCGCCTACAGCTCCTAAATCCGACCCTAAAACCACATAACCGTGCCAAACGGATTTTAATGACGTCTTAAAACTGTGCCAGCCTGCCCATATTTATCACAAAAGGATATCATTAATAGGCCTACATCTGAACGAGGTATACATATCTATAGAGGTATCGTCTACAGTAAACAACTGCAGCTTACATCATGAGTAAAAATATAATACCGGTTAAAATATAATACTCTCTGACAAATAACTTGTTGGTGTGGTGTCAACTTGTTGGTGTGACGCTGTCATTTGACGAACAAGGCCCAAGTATTATTTTTTTCAACATTTTTTCCAAAGCCCACTTTCATTTCTTAACTTTGCTTCGAAATAAACAATCAAATTCCATCTACAATATGTCTAAAGATTTTAAAGTTAAGTTTAACAACAAGTTTCACTTAATATTTCAATACTTTGAATATCACCGTTTTTACATTGATTCAAATGGGAGATTTTGACACCATCACACCAGAATAATTACTTCCAACATTACGGTGCAAAAATTAGCTTTCATAACGTCACTTTTTTTAAGCAAAGAGTAGTGACTCCAGGTTATACATAGAGTTCATTGGCCTACATGCTGACCGCTATTTTGACTCTGTGTCAACTCTGCTCTCTGCTCCCAGATGGAATCAATGAAGCAACCATGTTTTTATTAGGCAGTGGCTACGTACACGTCCGACGTGAGACGCTACTGTTAACGTCCGTTCCAAATTATGCACCGTGCGTTACTTTTCCTGTGATTTTTAAAACAAATTGAGAGCCAGAAAACCTCCTAACCTAACCTAACGTAACCTAACCTATCCTAACCTAACGTAACATAACGTAACGTAACCTAACCCAACCTAACCTAAGCGGTAGCGAAGTGAATTTGCCCTTACATTAGACGTGTATGCAGTCACTTCGTTTTTATTACTCTTTGGCCAGATGTTCTGTTTCTGTTTACCACAAATTTTGGTTAACAAATTAAAGCCTCACTGGATGATATTTTTGACCAAAATATCCTCCAATGGCATATAGTTGTCTTGATGCAGATACAATCCTGAAAATATATGTGTAACTTTAATTTCTTATGATAAAAATGGAAGATCGTCCAGTCAACTGGTTATCTATGTAGCCTAACTTATTTGATTAATTATTTTTTTACAACCATTATTTTGTCCATAAATTTTAAGAGCAATATTGATGATTTTAGGTTGAATTAGTATAAAAACACAGGATTTAGCTTTTTTAATAAAATATGTTGTAACTACCAGTGTTAATATCAAAAAAACATACCTGAAGGTTAACACAAAATTATTACCGGTGTAAAACCAAAATTATCTACAAAACAGTTTATATTTCGGTTTACACCATCTTCAGAACTAATATTATATGGGAGATTCAAATAAGATTGGACATCCTTTAAAGCCTATTGAAGTGAGCTAATCTTCAGTTCAAGAGTTCACAGGTTTGAGTCCTGAAATGTCAACTAATTTATAGGCTTTTCTATTAAATTGTTTAGTAATCTTCTTAAGAAGAAACTACAATGTATATTAAACGAAAAAAAATTTCACTGATGTATTTTTCCCATAAATGCTAAACTTATTGAATTAAGAAATTTTCAATACAAACAAAACTTTACATTATTGTCAGATTGATATATAATAATCAATTTATATGGAATCTATATAGAAACACCATTTACAAGTGTACATAATTATATATTACAATTATCCTTCATATATAATGATCATCGTTATCTTCTGTTAAAATAATATATGAAAACTTTGTAGTATATATATAACAATAATAAATATTTCTACAAACTATCAAATTATAAAATTTACTTAATATAACCATCAATGAACATTTATACGGAAAATTAATAAAAACCAGGCCAAGTCTTGTTTTTAGAAGCACAGAATTTAGTATGCATGATATTTTTATAAGGATAGTTAACCAATAAAAAGGGGTTTTAATGTTCCCACTGTGCTCATCACTATGGGGTTTTCAAAGTTCCAATGATTAATAATTTATATTCACTTCTATTTTATTTGATAAAAACTTAAATAGGGGATCATAATTTAAGATATTTCCCAAATAAGGTTTAACCACAGAATGTGCAGCGAAGAGGTAAATATCTGTAGAGGTCTCACCTCGTGTTAAACAAGTGACGCCTTACTGGAAGATATTAAAAAAAAACATCTGGCCAAAAAGCAATAAAGACCAACATAACTTATCAAGGGAGGATTTGATTGGTTACTTGAGTATACAGAGGGTTAAAATGACAGTTAGCATGTAGGCTGCAGTTTTTACTCCAGACAACACGTCTATAGAAATACATACGTCATTGATATTTACGTCGTTGATATGCAGCATATACAACTGTTTTGTTCCCCGGTGAAGCCGGGAACTACACCAGCAAGTTTTTCATAAGAATATCTTTGGACAATTTACAGACCAGAAGATTAACATGTGGCAGTCAAATGTGCTGGTATTGTGGTGTTTTTTAAATATTATTAATCTATCGTTTAATACACAATCCATAATATTGGGTAAGATATGTATGAAGGATTCCTGTTAAGAGGGTGTATGTAAATTGGTTACAATAACGTGAAGCACCATATATAAGTTTCATTCCAATATATTCATAAATAAACGAGATATTACATTTTATTTATTCTTCATAAGAATAACATTAGAAGCATAATTTTATAGGGCTAAGTAGGCAGGTTGGCTGTTATGGAATGTATGTATGCTAGAATAAAAAGATTATAACCACCTGAAGCCCAATCCTAATTCATTTCTAATTATAACAATAAAACAGTTTAATTCGTCCTCCTTAAGAATTAAATATGACAATGGACTGTCCTCAAGGTTTAAGATAAGGCTGATCATTCAGGTTTGCTGCTATTGTTTTTATAGTAATATATCAATAGTTTATATAACTACATGAATAAACATACTATAATTAAGATCCTTTCCAAATATGCTTAAATGTAGGTGAGATATATAAAGTTTTTACTCAAGCAATTGGAGACATTTGTACTTTTCATGCTTCTGAATTTACATCACCCCTCATAACTGGACCCAGCTGCCATTGGTCATTGAGCTATTAAAGATCCTGGCTAAAGAATCAGTCAGCATTAGAACAGATAAATAAACCTGTTTGTTTGTTCATCTGTGCTATTAGTCAGTAACAAAAGACTCCACAAGGGATCTCATCCAATCTGCACTCATCATTCATTCATATTTGCCTAAAAATATGCCCTGGTTTTATCTTAAACAGTAATGATCAATTGATTGAATGATAACTTACTATGCACACTGTATTGTCATTCAGTAGCCATTATTTATATAATGTCTGTATCATATGTTTCTGCTACTATTCTCTGTTTTGTTATTGTTAATACACCATCAGCTGTTCAATATACAAATTTGATTTAATTATTTTCATCCTTAATATTTGCATTGAAGGTTTGACGGCCTATGGGGCAGAGCCCTAAAGACTAATGCAAATTATAAAGAAAAGTGTAGAACCTCCACCTTCTTGCTGCTATGTTGAGTTTTGCTATATACCAACAGCCGTTGAATTTACAATTTAATTTACTTACTTTCTTCCATAATATTTGCACTGAAGGGTTGACAACCTCTGGGGCAGAGCCCTAAAGACGATTGCAAATAATAAGGACAAGTGTAGAACCTGCACCTCCTTGCTGCTATGCCGTGTTTTGTTGAGTTTATTTAATTACTTTTATTTATTTATTTTCTTCCATAAGAATTGCACCAAAGCTTTGACATTCTCTGGGGCAGAGCCCTAAAGACGAATGCAAATTATAAAGATAAATGTAGAACCTTCTCTCTTCCTCTTTTAATTGACACATCAAGCATAAAAATTGTATTAGTAGTCCCTTAGATTTAATTACTTTAATATATTTACAGTATTTTCTTCCATAAGAATTGCACCAAAGCTTTGACAATTTCTGGGGCAGAGCCCTAAAGACGAATGCAAATTATAAAGATAAATTTATAACCTTCTCTCTTCCTCTTTTAATTGACACATCAAGCATAAAAATTGGATTCGTAGTCCCTTAGATATTGCTGTTAAAAAAATCTCACGTCTGCATTAAGATTGTTTATTCTCCATAAGAATAACATTGGACAACGTACTGTGTTTAGCACTTTCAATATCTCAGTAACCAGTTGACTTAGAGCAATGATCAAAATACCAAATTGTTTGTTTTTTTAAGCTGAATTCAATGGTAAGAATTAAAATTTGATTAAAATAAAAATTACATGTGAAAATCCCAAATCCCATTTTTGGGGTACAAAACCCCCTTTGGAAGGTGCGATTCGTCTGGTTTTCGAACTCGTTCAAATAAATGGTACTTTACACATTTGTGCCAAATTTGATTAAGATCGGTCCTTTTTTACGAGAGTTATCGTGCTTACGGACACACACACACATATATATATATGTATATATAAATATATAAATATGTATATATATATATATATATATATATATATATATACATATATAAAAATTAGAACGAATGGTGTTTTTGGCATCTGGGGACCTCAAAACGAAAAGTTATCATGGTCTCGGGCTTAAGTCTTACCATGAGACCTACGGTAATAGCTTCTTCCCTATAGGGGAAATTCGCTAAAACGTAATGATAAAACTGTTCATTGAGTCTTTATGAAAGGTAATTTTATAAACGCGTAAACGATAATTTCTGGTAAGCAAGAGGCTATTGTGCACGCTCTGATCACTTTCAGGAAGCTGTATCAAGGCCTATTAGTTCCTTATCACTACGTAGGTAATATCGAGTTTGGCAATCCGGCGAAGTGCTTTCTCATCGAAATGACATCGTCGAGCTGGTTTAGATTTTTTAATGCTGTTTGTTGTTATTTTCTGTTGATTTTCTATGGTTAAAACTATTATCAGTTGACTAATTTAGTTTAAACTATCGGAGTCTGTTACAAATACTGTAACAGAAATATTTATATTTCATGATTTAGTTTTAAGCTTATAATATTTCACTAAAACTCTAATAATCAGTGCAGGATTCTTAATTTAACAGTTTTGCAACATCCGATTTTATATGTTTTTGTTTGACAAAATATAACGTATAAGTGCTTACAAAATAACTCTTAATGTATAGTTGTAAACACAGAATTGAGAAAAATAGGTTTCATTGCACAATTATTAGGGTCTATAATGGCCTTTTTTCATTAATCGCCTGAGGAAAGGTTAAACTGTGACCTTTACTTGGCTTTATCTGACATTTTAACACGATTTAGTTCTCTTAATGGTCGTGTGCAGGAAAATAATTGAAGATAAGGTCAAACCTGTTATTTGTGAAACAATAAAAATTAACATAAGGACGACCGTATAAGAATAAGTTAATTCATTAAAATTTTAATTTAAGTTTATATAATTGAATCGAGATAACCCATGTTATGAGGATTTTTACTTTAGTTATGTATAATTATAAACATATTTCTAGACTATATTTAGATCAGACTTAGTTTGGTAATATAAAGAATGGTAAACCGCAAAATTAAAGACTCGAAAATTATTTGATTTTGAATGCTATGTTACCAGTACACCAAAACTTTCGTTTGAACATATATAATATAAGTCAAATTAGTATACTTAATTCAAATAGTATAGTTTAATAATTAACCATTTCCTATAATTTTTAAAACTGAAACATAAAAAATATTGTACTGAGTTTCATATGACTGTAAAATAACATGAAACATTGTTAGTGTAAGTGAAATATGACGTCAGACATGTCAGTGTATCGACTAGAACTTCCATTTTTCTCTCCGTGTTTAGGTGTTATAAGTCACTTGGCGGGAAACTGTCAACAACAAGCTCTTGTTTATAGGGAAAACAGAGTGCTTACTGTCAGATACAATTCTACCTTAACAGACTTCTATGTAATATTCTTCGGTTTTTTCTTTTTAAACATATTGTGAGACATAATATTAATCATCAACACTAACTAACTTTTTACATTATGAAATAATGTTTTAAAAACACATGCAATTGATTTTACAAAACATTTGCAACCAGTTACACCGGTTATCAAACCCAATCAGCCTTATAAGGCCTAGGGGATTGAGCCTGATGATGACCAGTGTAGCTAGTTAAAAATAAATCTATTGCCAAGTGCAAATATACTATGCAGTTTTGTGATACGTAGTTTATTTATGCTGGATAATTGTAAACTCAGCCAAGAGGTAATACATTTGGGTACATAACTAACAATAACGTAATGTAATGTTTTTGGCAGTATTTAATAATATTGAATATCGGGGGTATATGTTATTTAAGGAATTTTCGTGGACATTTTCCATCACTTAAATAATTTATGGAAAATGCCCCCGAAAATTCCTTAAATAACATTACCTCCCATCACCAACAAGGAATGCTAAAGAAATAATCGGGACTATATTTTAATAATCATACTTGAATTAGCGTGTTTGCAACCCTATTAGTCACGTAGTTTTTTAAAACAATTCCGGTATTCCGGTCCCGAAAAGAATCTAATTAACACTAAAAGACCAACATAATTTGCAATTATTTCATATCATAAACACATACAATATTTAAAATAACACAAACACCAATTTTATGAGTTTGTGAGTTAGCATTATTTCAGAGGTAAAGCGTAAAACCAATGTTTTCGTTAACGTTGTTTGCTCACAACTTTATGACATATTTCAACATTATAGGTTTAGTTTCATAATCAAAAGAGAACACTTTACCACTGACTCTTTCAATTATTTGTAAATTAAAAATAATTTTTAAATAAAATTCACAGATAATGAAAATAATACTTAAAAAGCTGCTGCATAGTTTCGTTATATAAATAATTCAAAACATTTCAAAGTATTTTTTCCTGGTAAATTTTATCTGTTACTTTAAAATAAAACTAAACTCCCTACTATATGTTTAGGCCATGCTGGCGTCAAGGGTTGTGCGCAAAAACGTTTTTCAGGTTGTAGTATTTCGCCTGCTGCCGACTCGCTTTCTCCATGTTCGCTTTACATCGTTCGGATATTTTGAAAAACTGCTTCAGTCGTTTTTGATTCATGGCAGAGTGGTCAGGTTCACTCTCTTCCTCGTCGGTGGGGACTTCTAACGGGCCGTGTAACGCATTCGGCGTCCGCAGCTCGCGCCCAAAGTTAAGCATCGCTGGTGTGAACCCAGTCGAGTCGTGCACCGCTGTGTTGATGGCGTATCTAAACTCGTCTAGATAAACATCCCATAATCGGTGATCGTCTTTTATGTATTGGGCTATCATGGATTTGAGGACTCGGTTTGATCGCTCTACTGGATTTTCCTGAGGCGTATACGGTGCGGTTAGATGTTGTTCGATTCCCCATCCGTGGAGTAAGTCACGCCATATTTTCGCTGTGAATTGGGATCCGTTGTCAGTGATAGCCACTTCAGGTGCCCCATACCTGAGCAGTATAATTTCTCGGAATGCGTTTGAGACAGCTAGGGCCGTTGCTGATCGCAGTGGCGCCAATTCCACCCACTTAGTGAAAACATCCTGTACCACCAACAGAAACCTTGCACCCTTCTTCGATCTAGGGAGAGGGCCAACCAAATCTGCTGTTACAGTGTACCAGGGTCCAGTAGGTTTTCGGAAAAACATTTTCCCCGCAGGTTTCTTCTGCTCTACCTTATGGGCTTGACATGTAATACATTTCCTGACATATGACTTTGTGTCTTTAAGCATTCCAGGCCAATAGTATCTTTGCTGCATTCGTTTCATCGTTTTCCGGGCCCCTAGGTGTCCCGCAGTCTCTACATCATGGTTCTGTCTAAGGACAATTTCTCGTTCATCGATTGGTACACACAGCTTCCATTGCAACGTCTCGTCAGTTAGATCGCTCCGTCTATTCACTTTTCGCTTCCATAATTTGTCGTTCCTAATCATAAGGTCGGCGAACTTCCAAGGGTTCCGTTTGACTTTAGAAAGCATCCTCTGGTGCCAATCCTTCCCGTCATCTTGCTGTGATTCGCCATCTTTTATCTCAAATGAACACGGGCTTGACGATGGCTCAATTACGCCTTCAGACAACATGCGATCTACCTCTTCATCGATGACCTGCTGCATTGCTGGATTCCTAGGATAGTATCGCTGTTTTACTGGCTCTTTGTTCTTAAGTTTTATTGTATGCTCGACCGAAGATGTTCGCCCAGCCATAACGTCGAATTTTGGCAGTTCTGATTTCAACATTTCGTCAAGTTTCATAATCTGTGACGGACTAACTTCACGAATAGGCAAACCGGCTGGTGAAGTCTCGTTGGATTCAGAAGCCTTTGTTACGCAACTTACATCAGAGTTGTCCTTTATTTCATTCGAGCATTCGTGACGTATCGTTATCAAGTTTAGCAACTCTATGACGTCCATGCCTAAGATAATTCGTGTATTCAAATTAGGGAGGTGCGCCATGGTTACCTCGGAGATGGAGCCCAGTATCTCGGCTGGTAAAATAAAAACTTTGTCTAGCAGAACTTCCGAATTATCGGCCATAGATACTTTAAACTCTCTGTATTCAGGCTGGACCTTATCTTCCAAGAAACTAACCACTTCCTCATCGATCAGGGATATGACGGAACCAGTATCTATCAGGGCATCGTACTCTCGGCCAAATAGAGTGACTTTTACGTATGGTCGTGGGTCGGTCCTTGGCTTCCCTGAGCCCATGCTCTGGTTTCTCACGGTGCCTAACTGGAAAGGGGAGGTCGTTGCATTTGATCGGGTCTCGGACTCCGGCGACCTCCTTCTTCCGTTGTCCTCTTCTCGTTTCCCTGCCTCAAACAATCACACGAGGTCGTCCTGACACCAACCTTTTTACAATTTAAACACTTCAACACTCTTGGTTTCCTGCAGTCCTTATAAAGATGTCCGATCCTGTCGCAATTCCAACAAATCTTAGGGGCCGACCTCCTTTTCCTCGCAGTGCTGCCATAACGCTCATGATTGCCACCCTTAGGCTCCCATCGTCCAGTTGGTCTATGATAGTCTTTATTCTGATGTGGGACTTCTTCCCTGAAGTTGACCCTCTGAAAGCTCTTGTTAATATTCTCACTATTATCGGAGCGTTTTTCGAGGACTTGTGAGCCGTTTCCTGACACAATCGAGGTGTAGTAAGGTGCCTTATAGTTTGGCCTGCCCTTTCCTTGGAAGGCAGTTTCGGGTACTAGTGCTTGAGCCGGGCCTGGTGGGGGTCTATAGTTCATCCTTTCCCTCAAGCAAGCCTCGTACTCTTCGGCTACCTTTATCAGGCCGGGTAGATTTATAAAGTCTCGCCTTCTGACGTAAGTCTTGTAGTTCGGATGCATGTTGGTATATATCCGGTCTAACTTCTGGCTTTCTGAGAAACCTCCTCGCCGTCAAATTAACGTAGATATAGCCACCACATACTGTCTAAAAACTTCGCCATCTCCCTGAGTCCTCTTTCGCACTTCGTCGTCTAAGTGGAGCAGGTAGCCAGGAGGGAGGTACTGGATTTGAAAATCTCGCAGAAAGTCAGTGAATGCTGCCCAGAACTCTCGGTTGTTCCTGTACCATAGAAGTGCACTATCTTTCAACAATTCGGGTAACGCCTTAAGAATCTTCTCAGGCAGGACGTCATATGCCTCCATCAGCTCATGTAATCGTTCCAAAAAGGATATAGCGTCTGCATCTCTTTTTCCGTCAAAACGTAAATTCCATTTTCTGACCATATTACACAACGAGGCCGTACTCAAAAATTTATCAGCTTCTTCATCGCCAGGTAAAACACCCCTGTATATCTGCGATTCTCTTCGATGTTCTTAATCGTTTCGGGTATATCTGGAAGTATAATCCAGTGCGGACTGCTGAGGAGACACGTACTCTCTCTTTGAAACTCGGTATTCAGATGGGTAACCATATCGTGTATGCATTGGATAGTGATGTCTCTGCTCTTCCAAGGATACCTTCGGCAAAGTTTGTCTTCCGGGAAACTCTAACGTTGGACATGTATCGTAAGTTGTTAAATTAAACTTGGCAGTTGGAAGTCCACTTGACAGTGCTGTTCTTGAGGTCTTGGTCAAAAGACGTTTAACCTCATCAAAGTTTGCGTTTGGAGGCAAACCTAACATTTCTCGTATACTAGCCGCTTCAAGCTCCAATGGTCTAATAATTTCTTCGCTATAGCTTCGAGCATCTTCGTCCGTCTCCTTTGAAGATTCCTTTCCAGGCTCAGTAGTTTGCGCTCTCGAAATTCCCTGTCTCACTAGTCGGACAAGCTCGGCCCTAAGTTGCTGGGTATTTCCTTCTACAGGTGCCCCTAGCCTAGTCAATTCGGCTTGTAATTGAGTTTTAGACAAATTATACACCCAACTAACTCGTACCTCTGATTCTGTTGTCGTGGAAAAAGTTGAGGTCAACACTGGTGCCGTCGTCGTAATCAAACTTTCAGTAGACACTACTGCTGAGGTGATCGTTGCAGGAGTAGTTTTAGAGGTCGTTGTGGAAGGGCCTTTACCAGCGTCATCGTGCTCTATGATATGGAAGGCGAGAAGTAGTCTGAACGGTTTCAGAAAACGCTCTAGATGGTAAGACATTGCCGTTGTCAAAATAAAATTTTTCTCGAAGTTTTATTTTTTTTCTCAAATCTCGTACGTACACTACTTTCACAGTAGTCCCTGTTCGGGCGCCATAAATATGTGAGGGATTTTCAGTGCTAATGTTTTTTTTCACGCTTTGCTCGGAATGACTCAGCCTAGCTGGGTTTGGAAATCCAGGGGTCGTGGTTTAACTCGATTTACTTGTTCCCATACGGTGGCAACAAATCCCTCTCGATTTAATCGGTCTATCGTGTGTCAATTTTATTCTTCAATGTGTAAAAAAAAAACTATAGGGTAACTCAGGAGGGAGGTTTCGAAATCAAATTTCGTCAAATGTGCCTCATCATCGCTACCCTATGTTGAATTAAATTTTGAATCCTCAACGGTCGGGACGTGTAAATCGCTCAGCGCCTCTTCCACTATCTTCAGCCGGGACGCCCCAATAACCTTGGCTGCCGGAATTAGGATATATAGCCTGCGCGGCTAATTAGGATGCTGAATATACTTCTAGCAACCAGGATAGGGTTTGACGGGTTGAAGGGACGTACGGTACGCACCAAAATTTTATCAATGTCACTAAACCCCTCGATCGATATCCTAAAACCTGGAAAACCAAGAAAAGGGTGACCGGTATTAGAACAGATAGCTTGTACGGCTAAACAGGATGCTGAGTATCCCTCTAGCAACCAGGATAGGTGGTGAATGGGTCGCAGAGAACGTCTAATACGCCTAAAGTAAGTTCAACTACATCAAATATCTCAATCGCTATCCTAAAACCTATAAAAACCAAGAAAACGGGTGGTCGGTATTAGGATAGATAGCCTGCACGGCTAAATAGGATGCTGAGTGTACTTCTAGCAACCAGGGTAGGTGTAGGCGGGTCGTAAGGAACGCTTAATACGCTCGAACAGTTCAAATGTCACTAAACACTTTGATCGCTCTCCTTAAAACTCATGAACCCCAATAAAACGGATGGCTACTATACCCAGAATGCTTTAAATATGGACTAATGCCTTGATTACTATCCTAAAGCCAATCTAAACCAAGAAAACGTGTGGCCGGTATTAGGATATATAGCCTGTACGGCTAACTGGGATGCTGAATATACTTCTAGCAACCAGGATAGGTGTGGATGGGTTGTAAGGAAAGTATAGTACTCCTAAATATTAATTTACCTGTGAAACACCTCGATCGCTATCCTAAAACCTATAAAAACCAAGAAAACGGGTGGCCGGTATTAGGTTAGATAGCCTGTACGGCTAACTGGGATGCTGAATATACTTCTAGCAACCAGGATAGGTGTGGACGGGTCGTAAGGAGAGCCTAGTATTCCTAAATATTAATTTACCCGTGAAACACCTCGATCGCTATCCTAAAACCTACAAAAACCAAGAAACGAGTGGCCGGTATTAGGATAGATAGCCTGTACGGCTAAATAGGATGCTGAATATACTTCTAGCAACCAGGATAGGTGGTGATGGGTTAAAGGATACTTCAGAGACACGTTACACGATGCAATAATACCTTTATCTAGGCTAGGATTTATTTACTGTTCGATTTGGGTTGTACTAAAAATATAGTTAGGTATACTCGCTAAAACAAAGCTCTCGGGGTTCGCTGTCACCCAAACGATCGTTCTATCAGGGCTAAACAACTTTTTAACGGTATAGTTGTATGAACTTTATAGGCCTAAGACATCATGAGGGTCGGAACGCAACAGTGAAATAACAAGTCCAGGAACACTATTATTATTGTCACCAGTAAATTACTACACTTCTCTCAATATGTGTATAAACAATGGCTCACCTGGTATAGGCTGTACCTAAATCCCAGAACAAGGAAGCAACATAACCTCAATTGCAATAATACATATTAAGCAATCTATTAACAGTGTAGCAATCAATCAATAAATAACCAGTAAATAAATCAGCAGGGCAATAGCCTAGGGCGATCAGTACATTTATAAAACTCTCAATCAGTGGCTATTAATAGCAAATACTGTAGTAGCCTTTCACCACTACAATGGCAATGAACAAAGTAAATTTATCTAGTCAAATTAACTTTCTGAGCTGTTATCAATCTTATAATTTTACCAAGTTGGCAATGACATTTTATTCCAATTCGAAAATATATATATATTCAATTGTTTACTCAAAATAATAATCGGGTAATAATTGTTACCAATGACTCTCAAGCCTAACGATCGTATACTGTACTCTTATCACAATGCAAGCATCAAGTCGGTATAGCACAGTACTTACTTCGGGAGACGAGTATCCAAGCGGAAATCACAGGCACAACTGGCTGGCGGCGGCGGCTCGCTTGGTTTTGATACCTGTCTCGGCCTGTCATGCGCAGAAACCCGTTTCTACAGTTGGATCGAGACACGGCGGCGGCAACATCGGGTCCCGCGCTAACTGCCTCGGCCTTGGTTAGAACCTAACCTCAAAACTAACTTTCTGCCGCCCGA